>LR738710.1:614852270-615154294 GCA_902687465.1 Secale cereale | reverse complement strand
GGGGGGGGGGGGGGGCGCCTGGGCCCCCCGAGGCTCCTCCGATGCCCCCTTTGGCATATATTTAAAGCGTCTCCCGAAACCCTCGAAACAGGAACCAGGAACTCTTTTTCGCGATCTCATCTCTGTTCCGCCGCCGCCGCCGCTTCCAAGATCGGGAGCACCAGGAGAACCCTTCCCGGCACCCTGCCGGAGGGGAGGATCACCACCGGGAGCTTCTCCACCACCATGGACGCCTCCCGGATGAGTTGTGAGTAGTCTCCCTTGGACCATGAGTCCATGACCAATAGCTATGTGATGTTCTCCTCCCGTTCTTGTGCTTCACTAATTAGTCCTCGTGAGCTGCCCTACATGATCGAGGCACATATGTAATCCTTATGCTGTTGCTATGATGAGTTTGCTGGGGTCCGATGGATTATGAGATTATGTTCAGATTGTGTTTGAGTAATATATTTGATTCACCTCTTTTTTGTTTATGTTCGTAAGTAATTCTTGCATGTTCTCCGTTGTTATTTATTGCTTTGGCCAAGTAGTAGGTAGTGACTCCAAGAGGGAACGTTATGCTTGATTGTGGGTTCATGCCCCTCGATGACTAGTTTGAGTGCCAGAAACATGAGTCTAGGGGATGTGCTGTTGCCACAAGGGGGAAAACAACGGTGCTTGTGCCTGCGGGTGCAAGGATTGTTTACTTTACGCAAAGTTCTTTTAATGCAGTTGTCTGTTGCTTTGAGTTTACACTATGGGTGGGGCTCGCAACTTAATACCAGCGAGATGTTCTGGATAGATATCTCAAGGTGGATGATTAGTAGTAGATATCGATGGATTTCGGTCTACTTACTTTGGCGTACCGCCCATGCTTTGAACCTCAACCTTTCTTGCAATCTAGTCAGCATTGGTTTGCGCACATGGTCCTGTCAATTGCCCAGCTGTAATTCGTTTACCTCACGTAGCTGTTTTATCGTCTTTTGGAGAGAGACATCACTAGTGAACATCATGAGACTCCGGTCCATATTACCATCATTGATCACATCCGCTATTTACTTACTATTGCAATTACACCTATCACTATTATCACTTGCGTTTGATCCTTTGTAAACTACAAGGCCGGAGGGATTGACAACCTCTCTGTACTCGTTGGGAGCAAAGCTATTTGTATCTGTGTGCAGGTCCACGTTGATTGCTAATATCCGGCGCCATTAGCAGTTGACACCTTCTTGTTGTAACTGGGAGTCTCTGGGAAATCGATCCTTGGTATTACCAAGGGAAAACTTCTGCTACACTGCATCTCAAACCTTCCACTTGGGGTAACCAACGAGGGGTGAGAAGCCACCTAGCAGTGCACCACATAACCCGGCACAATCGATCATCTCTGGCCGCACACACTTTCCTAAGTCATGCCCGGCCTCGGAAGATCAACTCGTCGCAACCCTACCTTGGTCCAACAGAGTGGTCAGCACGCCGGTCTACATCCTAAGTGCGCAGGCATCTTTGGCCCATCGCCCTTTGCACTCCTGCACGTTGCATACCCGGCCGATGATCAAGCCTGGCAGCCTCCATTACAAAGGACGATGCTTTATGTGGTCCAACCTGGCATGCGCCGCATGGTCGCTGACATCTGGAATGCTTCGAGTGATACTACGACGCCGGTTGCCCATATATTGTCCCGGATGGTAGTTAGTGCGTATTAGCCAACGACCAACTCAGATCGAATATCCAAACTCCTTATGCGTGTCATTTTGAATTAACTACGGACAATGACCAAGGACCATGCCCACCTCTCTCGTCGGTGGTCTCGACTTGCCCTGTCGCTCCGCCATAAAGAATCACTCGGGGGTCGTCGGGAACTATGGCCCATCACAACCTGGATGGAACTACCTGCCCCTTGAGCACCCACCAGTCCATGAATCACTCACGGGTACTCTACGAGCCGACCAGACTTTAGTCACATCATGTATCATGTACTATATATATATATATATATATATATATATATATATATATATATATATACATACATACATATATATATTATATACC
The DNA here is from genome assembly GCA_902687465.1 of Secale cereale. Classification (NCBI taxonomy): domain Eukaryota; kingdom Viridiplantae; phylum Streptophyta; class Magnoliopsida; order Poales; family Poaceae; genus Secale; species Secale cereale. The sequence continues at coordinate 615,152,260 of LR738710.1, read as the reverse complement.
CATGATCACCTCCTGCGGTGATCACGGCCTGATAATATAGCATAGCAGACGGAGAAGAATGTAGGGCCATTGATGGAATACTAGCATCCTATACTTAGAATTTAGGATAGCTGGTAAAGGCATCAACATTAGCAGCAACAAGGACATGCTATGCAACAGAATAGGAGCTATCGGGATAACAAAGTAGCAAAACATAATGCAAGAATTAGAGAATAGGAATAGGCGATATCTGAATGATCAAGGGGGGTTTGCTTGCCTGGAAGCTCTGCGGAGAAGGACGGTTCATCAGCACTGTAGTCAATCGGGGCAGCAGCGGTGTCAGTCTTGTAGTCTACCAAAGAGAAGAGAGTATAGAAACAACAAATACAATGCAAACAGATGCATGTCGATACATGACAAGGCAATAAATGGTGCTAGGTGTGCCCTAATGCTGTACTATTATACGTCTCCGTCGTATCTATAATTTTTTATTGTTTCATGCCAATATTATACAACTTTTACATACTTTTGGGAACAATTTATATGATTTTTTTGGACAAACATATTCATCCAGTGCACAGTGTCAGTTCCTATTTGTTGCATGTTTTTTGTTCCGCAGAAAATCCATATCAACCGAAGTCCAAACGCGATAAAAATTTACTAAGAATTATTTTGGAATATATGTGGTTTTTTGGGAAGTGGGATCAACACGAGACGATGCCTGAGGGGCCCATAAGCCCTAGAGGCGTGCCCCCTACCCTGGGCGTGGCCGGGGGGCTTGTGGCCATCCCGTAGGTCAGTTGGAGGCCATGGGACAGATGGGAAACCCTCCTCCCATCTAGGGGGGGGGGTCAAAGAAGAAGAAGACGAATGAGTGTGGCTCTCTCCCCCTCTCTCCCGGTGGCGCTAAAGTGCCGCCGGGGCAAGGATTGTGACGACGATCTACACCAACAACCTCGCTACCGTTAACACCAACTCTCTCCCCCTCTATGCAGCGGTGTAACACCTCTTCTCCCCGACGTAATATCTATTTAAACATGGTGCTCAATGATATATATTATTATCCAATGATGTGTGGCTATCCTATAATGTTTGAGTAGATCCATTTTGTCCTATGGGTTAATTAATGATCGTGATTGGTTTGAGTTGTATGTTTTATTATTGGTGCTATCCTATGGTGCTCTCCATGTCGCGCAAGCGTGAGGGATCCCTATTGTAGGGTTTTACAATACGTTCATGATTCACTTATGGTGGATGGCGTGAGTGATAGAAGCACATACCCGAGTAAGTAGGTTGTTGCGTATGGGAATAAAGAGGACTTGATATGTTAATGCTATGTTTGAGTTTTACCTTAAGGATCTTTAGTAGTTGCGGATGCTTGCGAGAGTTCCAATCATAGGTGCATATGATTCAAGTACATATGTTAGTTATGCCTCTCCCTCATATAAAATTGCAATAATGATTACCGGTCTAGTTATCGATTGCCTAGGGACAAATAACTTTCTTGTGACAAAAAGCTCTCCACTAAACAACTAATTTTATTATCTTGCAAAGTACTAGTAGTTTTATGCTCTCTAAGTACATCTAGTTTCATTCTTGCAAACCTATCTCATCATACCTAAAAAGTACTTCTAGTTTCATACTTGTTCTAGGTAAAGCGAACGTTAAGTGCGTGTAGAGTTGTATCGATGGTCGATAGAGCTTGAGAGAATATAAATTATACTTCTAGCTCCTCGTTGGGTTCGAAACTCTCACTTATCGAAAGATGCTACAATTGATCCTCTATACTTGTGGGTTATCAAGACCTTTTTCTGGCGCCGTTGCCGGGGAGCAATAGCGTGGGGTGAATATTCTAGTGTGTGCTTGTTTGCTTTATCACTAAGTAGATCTTATTTTGTGTTATTGTTTTCTATATTTAGTTATTATTAGGAAACACAAAATACAAAAAAAAAATAGTTGTACGTACTACACTAATGGTTGAAGAACCACCCAAAATCTATCACACTGCTGACGCTTTCTACTTGGTTCATCTTCGATCCCTATGTGCTCGTGCTGAAACCCCAAATAGCTTAGTTGAGGGAAAATCATTAGATGAGCATGCTTATTATGTGAGACACCACTTATCTCAAAAAGGGGAGCTTTTAATGCATCATATTAATCCTATGCAATGCTATGCTTCTAATTTATGTGAAATACATGATTTTACTTGTTGTTCTCAAGACCCTAAGAAACAGCTTCCCTACCAATGTGAGTTTAGTGATAATGGAATTCTACCTTCTTATGATAAGGGTGTTTATAATTACTAAGATGTTGAACAAATTGAAGAATTTGTTGATTTAAAGGGTGCTTATGAAATTGCTTCTTTGATTGAAAAATATGATACTACTCTTTAAGAATCATAATTTTTTGCCATACTTGAATATTGCTATGAAAACTATGCTTATAATGCTTATATTAATGAGTATATTGAGGACACCTCCGCTATCCAAGAAGAGACTAATATTTTGCAGGAATCTATGGAGGAAGAAATTGATGACACCGTGAGCTCATTAGATGAAAAATATAAGGAGGAGATTGAAGAACAAAATGAGGAAGAGTGGATTAGCTACCCATGCCCACCTTCTAATGAGAGCAACTCTTCAACTCATACATTGTTTAATTTCCCTCCATGCTTACCAAAGGATGAATGCTATGATGATTGCTATGATCCATTGGATTCATTAGAAATATTACTTTTTGATGAAATTGATGCTTGCTATGCTTGTGTCCAGGATGCCAATATAAATTATGCTTATGGAGATGAAATTGCTATAGTTCCTTATGTTAAGAATGATTTTTTCTTTTGAACCCACACGTGATAGTCCTATTATCTTTTTGAATTCTCCCAACTACACTATATCGGAGAAGTTTGCGCTTATTAAGGATTATATTGACGGGTTGCGTTCTAATATTGCATATGATGATTTTGATAAATATAATATACATGTGCTTGGTGCTCCTACTTGCAACTATTATGAGAGAAGAACTACATCTCCGCCTCTCTATGTTTCTAATATGATAAAATTGCAAGAACATGTTTATACTGTGCATCGGACTTTACTTTGTGTGCATGAATTATTATTTTATGACATGCCGACGCATAGGAAGAGAGTTAGACTTCGTTGGTGCATGATATATGTTGCTTTGTGCTCAATATTAAATTACAAATAATTGTTAATTAAAATTGGCTTTGATATACCTTGGGATTTGGGTGGATCAATTACTTGAGCACTATATGCCTAGCTTAATGGCTTTAAAACAAGCGCTGCCACGGAGACAACCCGGAAGTTTTAGAGAGTCATTTTATTCTGTTGTGTGCTTTTAAAAAGTTTCAAAACAAAAAAAGAGGGTAACCTAAAACTTTTCAAAAAGAAAAACGGAAGTAAGGAAGACGAGCACCGTTGAAGTAGGGGATCTCCTTGAACTTTGTTCATGCCCATGGAAACTTTGTGAACCTTTATTACATAAAATTTTCAACAAAAATAATTACACCCTTGTACAAATCCATTGTACTATAAAATTATGTGCCAATATTTGCCTTTAAAATGATTAGATTGCTTGTTTGGTATGTGCAGTGCAAAAAAAGAAACTTTGGCAGTCGTGCGTGAATTTACATTTTTTACTGGGACGTCAAAAGTTTTTTAAATTTGCACACAGTACTTATATACAATCTTTTTATTTTTCCTAATGTTTCAGAATTTTTGGAGGTACAGAAGTATGGTTGATGTTCAGATTACTACGGATTGTCCCGTTTTCAGAGATTGCTGTTATAGTTTTGTTATTTGCTTACGTTTGAAATCTTGTTGATCCTCCTTTGACTTGGGCCAGAGAATTGTGATAGCATACAATGGATATTGTTTTATTATAATTATACAATAATGTTACGACGGGACATGATGGGATTTGATGTTATATGTACTAACCCCTCTAATAAAAAGTTTTGTTAAGTTTTGGGTGGGTGAAGTGTTCGAAGATCGAGGAGGTATTCATATGAGAAGAATGAGGAGAGTCAAAAGTTCAAGCTTGGGGATGCCCAAGCCACCCCAAGTAAATATTCAAGGAGACTCAAGCGTCTAAGCTTGGGGATACCCCAGAAGGCATCCCATCCTTATTCAACAATTGTCGTTATGTTTTGGTTTTTGTTTTGTTCACATGATATGCATGAATTCTTGGAGCGTCATGTGCTTTTTTATTTTTATTTAAATAAATGCACCATGCTGGTATGAGATAGTCCTTGGTTGATTTATAGAATGCTCTTTGCGCTTCACTTATATCTTTTGAGTATGGCTTTATATAATGCTTCATGTGCTTCACTTATATCATTTGAAGTTTGGGGTGCATGTTTCTCTATATAGAAAAACTGTTATTTGTAGAATGCTCTTTCTCTTCACTCATATTTGTTAGAGCTTGGGCAAGCCTTTTGTAGATATAATTAAACTCTCATGCTTCATTTATATCTATTTAGAGAGTTAACAAGAATTGGTCATTCACATGGTTAGTCATAAAATCCTACATAAAACTTGTAGATCACTGAATATGATATGTTTGATTCCTTGCAATAGTTTTGCGATATAGAGATGCTAATATGTGGGAGGTACTAGTGAATGATTGTGGTTCAGTAAGAATATTAGTGTTAAGGTTTGTGATTCCTGAAGCATGCATCGATGGTCACCCGTTATGCTAACAAGTTGGAGCAAACTTTATCCTTGATTGTCTATCTTTGCGTGAAGGTCGGGGCGCGCGATGGTTAAATCCTACCAACCTCCCCCCTAGGAGCATGCGTAGTAGTACTTTGCTTAGAGGGATAATGAGCTTTTGCAATAAGTATGTGAGTTCTTTATGACTAATGCGAGTCCATGGATTATACGCACTCTCACCCTTCCACCATTGCTAGCCTCTAGCACCACGCAACTTTCACCGGTGCATAAAATCCTCCTTATACCTTCCTCAAAACAGCCACCATACCTACCTATTATGGCATTTCCATAGCAATTCTGAGATATATTGCCATGCAACTTCCATCATCATCATATACATGACTTGAGCGTTCATTGTCATATTGCTTTGCATAATCATCAGACATCTAGCATGATATTTTCATGGCTTGTCCGTTTTTGATATCTTTGCTATGCTAGATGCTACTTCTTGAGCTTGCGTTGATTTTTCCTTTGAATAGGAGAGGGTGATGCAACAAAGCAGAGATAAGTATTTCCCTAAGTTGAGAACCATGGTATTAATCCAGTAGGAGGTACAAGCAAGTTTCCAATATATGCACCTGCACAAACTAACAGACACTTGCACACAACGCGGAAACGGGGTTGTCAATCCCTTCACGGTCACGAACAAGAGTGAGATCTGATAGAGATAGATTTAAAACAAAAGTAAAAAGGCATAATAAAGTAAACACAAAATAATTGCAGCAAGATATTTTTGGGATTTTGGTTTTATAGATCTGAAAATATATGATGGAAAATAGACCCGGGGGGCATAGGTTTCACTAGAGGCTTCTCTCTCTTGAAGAAAGCATACGGTGGGTAATTTTTTTTACTATCGAGCAACTGATAGAAAAGCGGAAAGTTATGATGATATCTAAGGAAATGATCATGAATATAGGCATCACGTCAATGAAAAGTAGACCAACTCATGCCTGCATCTACAACTATTACTCCACTCATCGACCGCTATCCAGCTTGCATCTAGAGTGTTAAGTTAAAAACAGAGCAACGACTTATGCAAGATGACATGATGTAGAGGAATAAACTCATGCAATATGATATAAACCCCATCTTTTTATCCTTAATGGCAACAACACAATATGTGCCTCGCTACCCCTACTATGTCACTGGGTGAGGACACCGCAAGATTGAACCCATCACAAAGCACCTCTCCCATTGCAAGAAAAACCAATCTAGTTGGCCAAACCAAATTGATAGATTGAAGAGAAATGCAAAGCTATCTCAATCATGCATAAAAGAGTTCAGAGAGGACTCAAATAATATTCATAGATAATCTGGTCATAAATCCACAATTCATTGGATCTCGTCAAACACATCGCAAAAGAAGATTACATCGAATATATCTCCAAGAACATTGAGGGGAACATTGTATTGAAGATCAAATAGAGAGAAGAAGGCATATAGATACTAGCTATGGACCCGTAGGTCTGTGGTAAACTACTCACACATCATCGGAGTGGCATCAAGGTTGATGTAGATGCCCTCCGTGATCGAATCCCCATCCGATGGAGTACCGGAAAAGGCCCCAAGATGGGATCTCATGGGAACAGAGACCTGCTATGGTGGAAAATTATTTTTGTGGATGCCTCTAGGGTTTAGATAATATTTGGGAATTTATGGGCCAAGGAACGGGGTCAGGGGATCCTCGAGGGGGCCACAAGCCTAGGGGCGCCCCCAAGGCGTGCCCCTGTGGCTTGTCGCCTCCTTGGGGATCTTCTGACTTCCACTTCAAGTCCTATGGATGTCTTCTGGTCCAAGAAAAATCATCGTGAAAGATTAATTCCATTTGGACTCTATTTGATATTCCTTTTCTAAAAAACTCAAAAACAAGGAAAAAACAGAAACTGGCACTGAGCTCTAGGTTAATAAGTTAGTTCCAAAAATAATATAAAATAGCATATTAATGCATATAAAACATCCTAAGTTGATAATATGATAGCATGGAACAATTAAAAATTATAGATACGTTGGAGATGTATCACTAGATCATTGCACATCCTGGTACATCGCGAGAGGCATCCATATAGAGTCATCTTTTATTAGTTTTATCGAGTTGTAACATCAAGTTGTGAGTAAATAAAAGTGTGATGATCATCATTATTAGAGCATTGGCCCATGTCAGGAAAGAAAATAAAATAAAATAAAAGGCCAAAGGTCTCAAATAAAAAAGAGAGGCCAAAGAGCCCCCCCCCCAGAAAGGAACAATGTTACTATCCTTTTCCACACTTGTGCTTCAGAGTAGCACCATGTTCTTCATTATAGAGAGTCTCCTATATTGTCACTTTCATATACTAGTGGGAATTTTTCATTATAGAACTTGTCTTGTATATTCCGATGATGGGCTTCCTCAAATGCCCGAGGTCTTCATGAGCAAGCAAGTTGGATGCACACCCACTTAGGTTTCACTTTGAGCTTTCATACACTTATGGCTCCTAGTGCATCCGTTGTGGCAATCCCTACTCTTCGCATTGATATCGATTAATGGGCATCTTCATAGCCCATTGATCCGGCTAGTTGATGTGACAGTTTCTCCTTTTTGTCTTCTCCACATAAACCTCTACCGCCACATTCTATTCCGCCCATAGTGTTATATCCATGGCTCGCGCTCATGTATTGCGTGGGAGTTGAAAAAGCTGAAGCGCGTTAAAAAGTATGAACCAATTGCTTGGCTGACAACGGGGTAGTAGATGATTTATATTTTGTGAGAACAAGATGTAACATGACAAGGCTATATGATTTTGTAGGGATAGAGTTCTTTAGCATTGATATTTTGAAAGACATGATTGTTTGTTGGGATGCCCGAGTATTGATGTGTTTCTGTCAAATTGATAGACTATTGCTTTGATTCACGCGTGTCTTATTATTCACTAGATCATGATTGGCGCACGTTGCCACGCCCGTCTATTTTTTCAATATAGTGATAGTAATTTTACAAATAGAAAGAGATGAAAGTATTGAATTCCTATTTTCGGTGGAAGTACTACATATACGGAACCAAAATGCAACCGTGACCTTTCTATTCAGATCAATGCAAATGAATTTTTTGTATAAATAACAGTCCAGGACACAACAAATACTATTTGGTGAGCCATGTGGCCCCACTTGGTCATGTACATTACAAACTTGTAACTATATAAAAATATGCAAAGACGAGTGCACATTATTCTTACCTAGGAAGAAGCTACAAAATCAATGTTAGCTTAAGTTAGTTCAGCGCATATAAAGAAATCAATGGCACTTATGGTTGCGGACGCATCAGTCTCTCATCAAATATGATGAACAACAAATGAACATATGTGAGGACTAAACTGGACTAAATGAATATGCACCATAATTCGTACACAACCAGATAAGATGAAACGATGTCATATGCCAATGACAAACCGCTGTAGATGTTCTGAATAAGACAAGCATATATAGTAGGATGATCCATTTGGGAAAAACCCATAAAGTGTAAGAGATATATATTCTAAAATATATAATACAAGGAAAAGATAATTCTAGAAATGAAAGGACCATACATTTTGAAAAATTATTCATCTAAATACCTTAAGAATCAATAAAATATTTATTGCAAATACTAATGTAAGAAGAAATTAATGGCGCCCACAATTCTTTATTCCAAATCGTAATGCTAATAATTTGGCATATCATTATTGTATTGTAAGTTGAAGCAACAAAGTGGTCATTCCACCTTATCAATGTCAAATTCTAAACTTACAAAGTCCTTTATAAATCAATTAGCAAACTACTTTGGTGATCTAAACGCTCTTTTATTTCTTTACAGACTGAGTACTTTTCAAGTGTAGTAATCTTTATTGCAAGGAAACATGGCACCTAATTCACGCGGGCATGCCTGCTGATCATACGAAGTATTACTCTTCCAGCATTTTGTTAGCATGACAGAGTAGTTCGGACAAAATATGGCAAAATTCAGCGAAATCTTTGTCACAAAGGATACAGATTTTACCTATATATTGTAACCCATAAGCATAGCATGTTCTGTAATTTAAAATGTATGGCAACCATGTTCTCTTATATTTTAGATAAACCAAACAACAAACTGGGTTCGTACATGCAGACCACCATAATAACAACAAAGGAATAATAACACATGAGAAGTCATGCGACAGGGCTATTATTCCTCGGACAACATAATAGATGTTTAATCAATGCTGAGACAATCCACAGGAAAGAACGCCCGCAAGGAGAACACCGAATTAGAAGATAATTCAACAATTTGTAACAAAAAAAATATAGAGCTCAACATACATTTGCATGAACAATTGTTTTACCTGACAGAAAATCAGCACCTTGGCATCCCTATCCTATTTTGCTGACTTCAACAATAGCCTGTTGGACATCACTGCTGAAAGTTGTGCGATTCACTGCCAAAATGTGTGTTTCCTGTTGCTTGAGTGCCCAACCACATAAAGACATGAGCAACGAGATAACCTTTCTTGCAAAAACGGATACCGTGCATCCCTGCTAAAGCAGAATGACTAAAATCCTGATCATAGTAAGATGATGTTTCTCTAAAATAAGGTACGATCTGTGAGCACCTCATTCAGAAGGCATCATTTCACAAAAAATGGTCGGAAAGTCCGTACACTTAGCTCTGAAGAGACTACTCATATCAGCAACCCCATTACCAGCGATCAAAGCTGTTTTTTCTGACTCATGAAGATAAATATCACCCCATGGAGGATCATATCGAAGGGAAACATAATCTGCAGACTCGTATGGACACCTATCGTCCAGTGCTGACCCTCTTGGATGTTGTTCCGTCACATTGAAAACGTGCTATAGGTCACATTCTTTTTACTGAATTGAACCACATTGAGGCCTGCAAAAGTAGGATTAGCTGTACGTGCATCTAAATTGGTTTATCTGGTTGTTTTTACTGAATTGAACAACACTGAGGCCTGCAAAATGAGGATTAGCTGACGTGCATCCAAAACCACATTGAGATACCTATAGGGTTCATAATCATGTTTTCTAAAGAAAAAAAAAACTAAAAAATCCAAAACATGCATCTAAATTAAATAGGAAGATGAATGGAGTGGTATACTGACCAGCATCCGATGTGTGTAGTGCGCATCACGATCGCCATCTCCTCCTTCCTCTCTCTCGGACTCCATGACGCGAGTAAGAGACGACTGCGCAGTGTGACCACAGAGAACGGTAGAACCCACTGAGCAACAATACATTGAAATAGACACAAGAAAGCATTTACCTGTACGTGGCATTCTGCCCTTCTCCTCCTTAAGCCGTGGCCAAAACACAAGCCGCGAGGTATATCGATCTCGAGCACGACGGTGACCACGGGGAGCGGGGGCACCTTCTTCTTCTCCTTGTCCTTGCCAACCTTCTCGTCCTCGTGGCTGCCGCAACCCTTCTCTTTTCGGACAGCAAGGTGCGACCGGAAGGCGAGCTGGTAAGTCACGGTTGGCTCCACTGCTGGAGGTGAAGGTCGCGAGAGAGGCGCCGCCGCTCCCGCTGAACATCGACCTCCATGATAGGGTTTTCTCCCGCGACTCCGCTTGATCCGGCCGCTCCTCACCTTCGATTGATCCAATCCAGTGCCTCGCATCAGACACACGACCGACCTTTCCTATCTACACCTCAAATTGGGACTGGATACATCCATACACGGTCGCTCCTCTAGATCCCTCGTGGATGGATCCCTTTAATGAATAGCAGCACTGGCTCGAACTTCGATGCGCTCGCAGCCGCCATCACCGCTGGCCTTGGTTAGGGTTAGCGAGCACACCAGTCGTCCATGACTGATCGGTTTGATGCGTTTTGGACCGACTATATCTTTTGCTTCAGCCGACAGGTATGCTAGGTGGGCTGTTTGGCCCAATTAACTACGTTAGTCAGAAAAAGTTACGGGAGTAGCTGCCCTCAAAGAAGCTGCGGAGACGGGAGCGTTCAGATAAAAATCTACTATGCATCCAACAGCCAGGGACAGCCATAACATGAAATCGGATGGCTCCCGAGTCTAATAGCGTGAGGGAGCTCCTAGGGTGCCCAGTTATAATATATCTAAATGCCATGATTAGATAATATGATTAAGATTATGCTAGGTAGCATTCCACATCAAAAGTAATCTTTTTTACCATTTACCTACTCAAGGACGAGCGGGAATTAAGCTTGGGGATGCTGATACGTCTCCGTCATATCTATAATTTTTTAGTATTACATGCCAATATTATACAACTTTTACATACTTTTGGCAACCATTTATATGATTTTTATGGACTAACATATTAATCCAGTGCCCAGTGCCAGTTCCTATTTGTTGCATGTTTTTTGTTTCGCAGAAAATCCATGTCAAACGTAGTCGAAACACGATAAAAATTTACGGAGAATTATTTTGGAATATATGTAACTTTTGGGAAGTGGAATCAATGCGAGACGATGCCCGAGGGGCCCACAAGCTCTAGAGGCGCGCGCCCTACCCTGGGCGTGGCCAGGGGGCCTGTGGACACCCCATAGGTCGGTTGGAGGTGTCCTTCAGCTGCAAGAAAGATAATATCCAGATAAATTCGTGTTAAAATTTCAACCCAATCAGAGTTACCGATCTCTTGGAATTTTAGAAATGGTGAAATGCCAGAAACATGGGTCGTGAAACAAAAGAGAAACAAAGATATGGATCCACTTTCGGAGGGGCTCCCGCCCCTCTGCCGCCATGGAGGCGATGGACCAGAGGGTAAACCCTCCTCCCATCTAGGGCAGAGGTCAAGGAAAAAGAAGAAGGAGGAGGCTCTCTCCCCCTCTCTCCTGGTGGCGCCGGAGAGCGCCGGGGCAAGGATTGTGATAGCGATCTACTCCAACAACCGCGCTGCCATCAACACCAACTCTCCCCCCTCTATGCAGCGGTGTAACACCCCTTCTTCCCGCTATAATATCTACTTAAACATGGTGCTCGGCGCTATATATTATTATCCAATGATGTGTGGCTACCCTATGATGTTTGAGTAGATCCGCTTTGTCCTATGGGTTAGTTGATGATCCTGATTGGTTTGATTTGTATGTTTTATTATTGGTGTTTTCCTATGGTGCTCTCCGTGTCGCGCAAGTGTGAGGGATCCCCACTGTAGGGTGTTAAAATCAATGTTGAGGATATCACTTATCGTTATCGTCTCGGTCAGCTGGGGATTAGAGATTAATCGGACATCGGCCGATTAATCAATTTTATCGGTCGACTATTAATCGGCAATTTTTTCCAAATCCCAGGTTCCCAACACTAAAATATGCTATATTTAACACAAAAACAATATTGGACAGAAGTGTTACCTTGAATCCTAGCCTTTGAATCCTGATATAATGACAAACAAAATAAAAAACATTACATATTGCGTAACAAGGTCCACAAAACACAAATAAACATAGTTCTTGCACACATAGTGCTACGAATAGGCCTGATTTATCGGTAGATTCCCTATAAATCGCCTGTCATAGCGATAAATCGGCCCAAACGATAAATGATGAAGATAAGGCATAATCTTATCGGTCACCCCAAGAGTAGTGATAAATCGAACGATAAATTGCTGAATCGGAAGATTTCTTGAACAGTGGTTAAAATACATTCATGATTTGCTTATGGTGGGTGGCGTGAGTGACAAAAGCACAGACCCGAGTAAGCGGGTTGTTGCGTATGGGAATAAAGAGGACTTGATATGTTAATGCTATGGTTGGGGTTTACCTTAATGATCTTCAGTAATTGCAGATGCTTGCTATAGTTCCAATCATACGTGCATATGATCCAAGTAGAGAAAGTATGTTAGTTATCCCTCTTCCTCATATAAAATTGCAATAATGATTACCGGTCTAGTTATCAATTGCCTCGGGATAATTAACTTTCTTGTGACAACAAGGTCTCTACTTAACAACTAACATTATTATCTTGCAAAGTACTCATAGTTTCATTCTCTCTAAGTACATCAAGTTTATTCTTGCAAATCTATCTCATCACACATACAAAGTACTTCTAGTTGCATACTTGTTCTAGGTAAAGTGGACATTAAGTGCGCGTAGGGTTGTATCAGTGGTCGTTAGAACTTGAGAGAATATCAATTATACCTTTAGCTCCTTGTCGTGGTATGCTCACGTCAGTAGGTAGAGGGATGGTGAGATGACAGATGCCACAGGTGACTTGAGGTGCGGGCATGATGACGTCGATGGGCTCCGTAAGCGGGAGTGAGCACGAGCTCGATGGCACACGAGACGTACCCAGGTTCGGGGCTCTCCGAAGAGATAACACCCCTAATCCTGCTGATATGACTATGATGAATAGCTTACAAGGTGCTCCTTGATCTGTGTTGCTAGAGGAGGAAGAAGGGTAGACCTATCCTTCTCCTCCTAGCTATGGTGTGTGTGTGGGGTGATGAACTCGAACCCCTTGCATGGGTGACCCCCGGGGGGTCTTATAGGCCGAGCCCCAGGGGTACAATGGTAATACGATTGGGTTGTGGGTCCTCGTTGTTATCGTCTATGGTCGCCGGGTTCTCCATCGCCTGTTGTGGCCCGCCTCTGGTGGGCCCCGTCGGCTGCTAAGAATCCAGTCGACATGTAGGGGGGCGCCGCCTGTGGGCCATGTCGATTTCCTTTCTCTGTGGTGCCATCCTTGCTGATGAGGGCGGCCATGCATCTCATGGCTACAGTCCCACGCCATGCGGGTAGGTGGCCGCCCGGTCAGCGTGCACTGTAGCCACGCTCTCCTGGGATTCAAGGGGTGCGGGTGGCACTGTTGCCACGCTCCGTCTTGTCTTGGTGGGTGAGTGGAGACTCCTAGGAGAAGGGGGCCGGCTGCTGGGAGCCGGCCCACCCCTTAAGCCGCCTTCTAGGACCATGCCGCCTCATGGAAGCTGGCCTAGAACATGGTCGCACGCCGAGTTGGCCTGAGGGGCTTTGCTAGCCCCGATGTCTTGAAATGTCTTTGGGTGCGGATGAGGCTACCTGGATAACCCTGATAGTTGTCCTAGAAGCTCGTGACGTGTCACGGCTCGAAGCCGGGGTGCCTCAGCAGTTTCGTCTTCTTGGAGATCCGCTGCCCTTGTCCGTCCGGCTGGTGGAAGCCGCATGCCGGGAGCCGGCCGAGACTTGGCCGACCGACTAATGAATTTGAAACGTCGTGGCAGGCGTCGAGTGGTATGCCACTGGTTTGCATGCCGTCCGCCCGCTGTCCGCTTGACATGCTTCGTCAGCCAGTCGGACTGGCCTGTCAACCCACGTGCACGATAGGACGTCACCGCAGGCCCAGGCCCGCCACTACTCGGCCTCGGCGTGCATGCAGATCCACTGCGGCTGATGCAATCGATTGCCCTTCCGGGGCGCATTAACTGCGCGCTGTAAAGGGCACGAAAAGCGGAGACGTGGGGGACTGGGAGCAGTTAATCCCATGCCATCCCAAGCATCGCCACGGTCGAGCCACTCACCTTATAAGTAGAGGGGAGGGGGCGGTGCAGCCGCACGCGTGCCCGCTCCCACTCCCTCTTCTTCATCCTTGCCTCCTTCTCGTTCTCTCTCTCGCTCTCTTGCCACCTTTTCGCTCTCTCTCTTGCTCTCTTGCCACCGCCGCGTAGCCGTGCCGCGCCCCGCAGGAGCACAGCCGTGACCCAGCTGTAGCATCACCCCGCCGAGCCGCCGCGCAAGATGGTGTGAGGCGACTAGAATGGCTCCAATGCCGACGAGGGCCACATCGAGTTCTTCCGTGCGAAGTGGAGGTTGTCGACCAAAGCGCTTGTGGGGGCCCGCATCACTGACATGTAAGAGATCTCACTGGCGCCGAGGGCCGGTGAGCACGTAGTCTTCCATAGACACTTCCACCAGGGATTTGGCCTGCCTGCAAGCGGCTTTCTCCGGAGTTTCCTTGACTTCTATTTCCTTTGACCGCATCACCTCCCCCAACACTGACGTCCTCCTCCCTGCCTTCATAACCCTATGCGAGGGGTACTAAGACGTCCTGCCGACACTCCTCTTGTGGGGCAGGTTCTTCTATCCCAAACTGGGGACCCAGGCTAAGGGCGAGGCGGCCCAATGCGGCGCTTGCGTCGCGGTGCCGCGTAGCTGCTCCGGGACTTGATTCCCGGCCATCAAGGTGATGGAGTCGGCAAAGTTGTGGAAGAAGTCATACTTCTACGTCTGCAACCTCACGTCCTGTCAGGACCCCGATCCTAAGTCACACCGATCTAGCATGTAGCACATCATATCACTTTGCGGCCTCACGCACAGTATCCCCACGGGTGCCACCTTACCTGGCCCGGGACCGTTTGTGTATTTTGGCTCACGAATATGATAGTTTCGCTAGCATCCATATGACAGAGAACCCGGGCCGACATGACTAGTTGTACACCAAAAGTGGCACTAAATTACAGGGAGGTGCATACATGACCCAGCAACAAACGTGTCGGTCATCAACGTATGAACCCAAGTGGTAGCAAGCTACAAGGACTTAAAGGAACAATGCGTGACATTTCCCTGAAGGGGCAGGCACAGGAACGAAGGACACATGCCGGATAGCCTAAGTGTTTCGGAGTAGTAGCAAGCTACCAAGGCTCAGTGGAAGCACTAGGATGCATTTCCCTATAAGATAAGCTACCAAGGGTAAACAACTAGGTGTCAAAACCCACACATAGCAATACACATTACACGTACGCATAACATGCAAGTATGTGTTGTACAACATGACATCACAACATAACTCAACAACTCATATAGATAAAGGCCCAGAAGAGCCATCATAGCATTTATTACAAGCAGTGGGTCTCATGACCTAGCATACAGAGCATACAGGCAACAGAAGCATAAGCATGTTTGAGTACTGACATCTGAAAAGGAAGAAGGCTATCAAGCCTGACTATCTACAAGACCCTCCCAAGGGTACAAGATTGTAGCTGAGATAACAAACTAAACATCGAAGTCAACGCAGAATAACTAGTGAGACTGAAGTCTCTCTCTGCCAAACATAAATTAAGCAAACGTGAGTACAAATGTACTCAGCAAGACTTACATAAGAACTAGCTACATATGCATCGGTATCAACAAAGGGGGTTGTGGGGTTTAACTGCAGCAAGCTAGCTTTGACTCGGTGGCTATCCTGTACCACGACTCCTGGTAACTCTTTTGAGGTGGCACACACGAGTCCACATATTCACCAATCAATACACCACTATGGATCCGCTCCCGTCTCCCTACGATAAGGCCATCCATAGCACTCACGCTTATATTAGCCGCCGGCGAGGCCTGAGACGGCGCGCGGCTCAAAAACATTGTTCCGGTGACCAAAGGAGCGACGAAGGGGCTCTATGCGTAGCTGGAGATCTCGCGCGTCTAATGGTGTAAGAAGCAGCAGCTGGGGTGGCCAGAAACGACGCCGGCGACGAGTTGGGCGGCAGCCAGAGTTCGGACCGCGGCTAAAACGGTGTTGCACTTCACGACAGGAGCAACAGGTGGCCGATTTCGACGCACGGGGGTGCTCTAAGTGAAGAGGTGAGCTCGGATACGAGCGGAGGTGGCTAGAACGACGGCCGCGACATGGCCGACGGCGAGCACCTCTCGGCTCCGGTGAAGACGATGGCTACACGGTGCAACCGATGCGGGGAGGAGGGGGGTTAGGGGAAGGAGCTCACAGGGAGGCGGCAGGGTAGCTCGATGGGCTCGGGGAGGTGGCGGAGACGACGTAGGGTCGCCGGTGATCTCGGTGCAGAGGCGGCACTCTCGAGCTCGATTGTGAGGCTCCACGGCTTCAAGCAATGCGCGGCTCAGTGGAGATGTAGCAGGCTACGCGGCGGTTCTATAGGACATGTTGGGGAAGAAAAACGACGGTGGTGGCTATGGTGGTGCTCGACGGCACGCTGCGCTGCGCTCGGGTGCGAGGTGGAGAGGGACCAGAGGAGGGGGAAACGACAAGGAGGAGTGAGGGAGAGAGGCAGGGAGGTGCGTGGCACGTGTGGAGGTGTCCAGGACGTCGGGGACGGAGGCAGGTGTAATGCCCCGGATGTAATACTTTCCCTTTTGGGCAATATATAATATCTCTAGCTTCATCTATTCCTTTTCGGGTTCTTCGTTTGTCGGGTTTTTGTCTTTTGTCGTGTTGCATGTGTGGCATTCTTCCATATCATGTAGTCATGTGCATCGCATTGCATTTGTGTTGTCGTTTGCATCCGGTCCCACGCGTTCCTTCCCGTTGTCCGTTTCGCATTCCGGAGCTCCCTCGTGTGTCAGTGGCATCCCCGAGGCCTACTTTGGTGTTTGGCCGTGTAATGTTACCGGTTTGGCGCGAGACTTGTCGTGTGTTGTTGTTTTGGTGTGTGTAACCCGCCTGTCAAATCTCGTCGCGTTTGGAGTTCGTTTGGTGCTCCAACAGTTATTCTCGTGGGCTAAATGTGCCTCCACTTTGAGGCCCAAGACACCCCTCCAACAGCCCACCAAACCAACCCAAACCCCTCCCTTCATCTAGGCCATCCAATTCTGATCGCGTGGCCGATAACCACACCTCATTTAGACAACCCTAGCTCCTTGTGCCTATATATTTGTCCACCTTCCCCAATTTTTGCCCTAAATAAAAAAAAACCCTAGTCCACCATCTCCTCCTACCTCTTCTTCTTCTTCCTCCAGATCGGGCCCCCGCCGGAATCCCCACCGCCGCCGGAGCTTCCCTCGCCGAAGCTTCTCACCGCCGGCCGGCGCCGCCACCTCACCAGCCGGAGCTCGCTGCGCCGCCCTCTCCAAGTACCACCGCCGCCCTCGCCTCACCGCCGCCACGGCGCACCGCCCCGCCGTCTCCTACCACCGCCGCCGCCGGCCTCAGGTGAGCTCGCCGCCGGGCCGCAGCCTCCCTGCCGCTCCTCCTACAGCCGCCGCCGGGGCCCCTGGCCACCACCGACGGGCGCCGTTGCGCGTCCCTCGCCGGGGGGCCGCCGCCCCGTGCCGCTCAGGCCACCGGCCCCGCCTCCCTCCCGCCGGCCCCTGGCCGCGCGAGCAGCCGCCGCCGGCGCCAGGGATCGGGCGATCCCCAGCCGCCCCGATCGAGATCCCATCGGGCGCCAGGTCCTTAGCGGGCCGAAGCCCCGATCCGCTTTCGCCCGTGGACCCGCTCCGATTCGGGCCGGATCCCGCCCGATCCGCCAGCCCGAAGCCCGATCCGCGCCGCGCCCGGACCCGTTGACCCGCGTCATTTTTTTTCCAGATCCGAGGTTGCCTTCTTATTCCTCTAAGTCCCCAGTATTTTGATCTCTGATGCTATTTTCAAACGGTGATAACTTTTTGTGTGTAGCTCCGATTTGAGTGAATGATATGTCAAATTGTTCGTGGAGACTTGTACTACATTTTGTTCCATTATGCCATGCACGTTTGAGATCATCTAGATGCTTAAAAATCTGTTGCAAGAGTGCATATTGTTATAAACTGTTGTTAGTAGATGTTTTCATGCCATCTTTGCAAGGTGATAACTTTTTGCATGTTTATCCAAATGATGCAAATGAGATGTCCACGTGTTCGTCATGAAATGCTCTACATGTTGATTGCTTAAGCTTGCATGATAGATTTCATCTTGCCATGCTTATCTCCATTGCAAAGTGCTATGTGGCTGTTATGTTGTTTAGCTCGTTACGAAATGCCTCGTAGAGGAGCTCATTGCTATCGTTGTGTTTGTCCCCTTGATGCATGCTTAGATGTTTTGGACTCCCCATCATGTGTACTTTGAGGTGTTGCTTACCAATTTCCATGTTTGGCTTTGAGGTGACTTAAAATTGCTCACAAAGATGCCATGATGAAACTGCTGTTTTAACACTTAGTGAAATTTCACTAAGTCTGGAATCTGTAATTTCCAGATGCCATGTTTGCTTGTTGTTCTAAACCAATCCATGATAGTTTTGGGGTGACTCTTGATGGTTCCTTGTAGTATATATTGTTGGCTATGCATTCCTGCTCTCACATGCTTGTTTGAGTGGCTGTAGCATATTTAAATTTTGCTCCCAAGTTGCAATAAATTACTGCTGTCAGGATTTTGTTGTCAAGTTCAATATGTCATAGCTTGTTGCTATTGATCCATGGCTCATTTGGGGATGCTCCAATGGACTTATTTGCTGTAGGATATGTCTAGTTTATGTTCATGCTCATTGCCATGATGTTTGAGTGTTGTAGCTTATTTATTTATTGCTACGAAGTTGCTATGTGGCTGTTATTTTCAGCTTGTGCGTATTTATTGTTTCGGGCGTAACTTTTAGCCCGTAGCTCCGTTTTGAGCAAGTCCTATATGAAACTTGTGTGATTTTTCTTGTAGATTCATAATATCCTATTGTTATCATGTTTTGAAGCATTTTGCTTGATCGCATATTGTCATGCTCCTTGTGCTCCCATAGTGCATCAGTCATGTATCCAGCATATTTTGTGTGCGCATTGCATCTTGTTGATTTTGTGCCTTGTGTGTTTGTACTGAGTAGAGCCGGAAGCTGAGTACGAGTACGAGCACGAGGTTACCACCGAGCTTGAGAACGAGGAGCTTTCTTACGATCCCATCGACAACTCTTCAGGCAAGATGACCGAACCCCGATAACATTACTATCTTTGCCTATTGCTAGAAGTCTCGATCTATAGTTTTGCCTCGATGCCCATGTTTTCCTGTCAGCCTCCTATTGTAACCATGAACCTGTTTAACCACCCTACCTATGCAAACCATTGTTTGGCTATACGTAGGCTTCGCTCAGCCCCTCTTATAGCGTTGCTAGTTGCAGGTGAAGTTCGAAGATGCTTGCTTCATGATGAAGTGTTGGGTTATATCACACTATATAAATGCTTAAAATGAACTCATCTATATATTGGCAATGGGTGGAAGGCTAAGCCTTTTGCTTGGTGATTTGTTCCACTCATGCCGCTAGGAACCGTATAAACCGGTGTTATGTTACTTGATTATGCGTTCCTCACACGGTTGGGGTTATGGGACCCCTCGATAAATCGCTAAGTGCTAAGTCTTTTCCAGCCAGTCCCAACATTGGTACTATTCGCCTAATAACTAATAAAACTTGCATAGGGACTAGCTATCCCTTTTATTTTAATCAACAACCTCGGGCCAGTGCTCCACATGAGTGTTGGTCCGAACTGGGGGTCCTGCGGGGCCGCCTTGGGGAAACCCGAGGTATCTGGCATACACCTGTAGCATCACCCATCCGATCGTGTCCTGAGACTAGATACGCGCGGCTATTGTCAGGGTGTCGACACGTCGGGAGGATTTGCTGGATTAGCCTTACCTTAGTCGGAGTATCTTCAGCACGGGATTTCGAGAATACTCGGGCCTTCCCACCTTGGAGTTGCGACTCCGCGGATCGTGGGCTTGTCATGGGCCAAGTTGGAACACCCCTGCAGGGTTATGAACTTTCGAAAGCCGTGCCCGCGGTTATGTGGCAGATGGGAGCTTGTTAATATCCGGTTGTAGATAACTTGACACCATGTTCCAATACACTACCAGCGTGAGTACCGTGACTGTCATTTTCCGAAAGGGGTTTCGGGAGATGAACACGGTGGGGTTATGTTTAAATTGCTTTAGTTAGGATCACCTAGTGATCATCTCTCGACCGAGGCATCTTCTCTTCTCGCTCTCTTTTACGTAAGCTAGGCTAGTGCTGCTGCAGACTCTTAATCTTTCTTCAGCTTTGTTCCACGCCCAAGGCTTAAATAGTCGTGTTACCCGGGAACGGGATTGCTGAGTCCTCTGTGGCTCACAGTTACTTCAACACACCAGATGCAGGTACAATGGTGAGCTACACTGGTGAGGGCACTGAGCTAGACTGGGAGTACGACGAGGAGCGTAGCCGTTACTACGTGAACTATCCGGTTGATCAGTAGAGCTTCTACTAGGATTCGATTCAGACCTGTGGTTTAATGTTATGTTTGGTATCTTCACATTTGGATTTTACCTTTAGATGGGTTGTGATGTTTTATTTGAATGATGCTTGAACATGTAATGAATTGTGTGACATGGCGAGTGTAAGCCAACTATCTTTTCAGTTTTCCATCCCCCATTTTTACATGAGTGGTGCAAAGGTACCAAACTTGCGGTCATTCCAGCATGGGCTTATATCTTTAAGTCGTGCCTCGACACGTAGGAGATATAGTCCCATCCTGGGCATTACAAGTTGGTATTCAGAGCCTTCTCCGACCTAGAAGCCCCCACTGATTGATCGAATCGTTGACGGTCGAGTCTAAGCACACACTGAAAATATTTTGAGTCCTATATTTATATCGGAGAGTATGATTTCTTTGCTTCTCATCCCCTTTCTCTCTGGTGAGGACTCCTGACGTCTACTCTTGCCTCTTCTACTTTAAAAAATTGCACCAATTTTTTTTAGGAATCTCGCGAGTATTGTGGGATTGTTTCGATGTTCTTGTGACGAGAATATTGTTCTCGATGCCTCCTGACATTAGGGGTTCTGGCAGTGTCTCGGGGAGTTGAGCTTCGGGGTATTGTCATCACAAGTATATCGCGACAGTACTAAATACTTAAGACGGCCGACATCGAAAATCTCTCCTATACGGTTAGTGGCAAGATAACCCCGACATCACCCAGTACTGGGAAGGTAGTTCGGGAGTATTGCCATAGCTTTGTATAGTGGATGCTTTTCGAAGGTCCGAGGTAGACAGTTTCCGAGAAAGACTGGTTATGTGTTGAAGGATGGATACAGCTGGATGTAGGTTTAGAGTTGATTGCGCGGTGCTTCCCCTGTATCCCCAACACCTGATTGCATAACTGGAAACATTCGGAAATTAATAGGTGGGTTTATCCAGTAGATCGTAGGCATTCTTCCAACGAATGCAGGTTAGCGAGTTCGGGGTTCTACATTGAGTGAAGTGGTTTATGGCCGATGTTCCGATTGGGAGTTGCATCTTAAAGGGTCCTTGGCTATGCTGATCCGGGGATTGCAAAACCCTTTCGTAACGCGTTCATAAGCTTTCAGCACAAAGATGTTAGAACGAAGCTCCTATCTTGTGTTTGTTTCCATCTGTTCCTTGTTGTTTTTCTTATTTACCTTTTGTCCCCTATGTGGCTTCTCGTGAAGATTGTTGTCATCATTAAGCTGAGAATTTCATTCGTTCCTCTTGTTCGAATGATTATTGTGAAGACTATGTTGCATTTCAATCCATTGTTTCAGCTTATACCTTCTTTCAATCAAATTGCTGATTTCGTGGTCATCTCTTTCACGGATGGCTCCGAAACGGGTTCCCAACGCTAACCCAGAGGGTGAAGAGGTTCCAGACCGTCCTCCTTCCCCTCCTCCTCCGTCTGAGGCTTGGAGAGCGATTATGTAGACTACAAACCAGGACACCCAGATGTTGATGCAGATGATGCAACAGATGCAAGCTAATCAAGCTAATCAGGGTGCTCCAGGGAACCAAGGCAATTTCTTCAACCAACATCACCATGTTACTCTCAACCAGTTCTTGGACAAGCAACCAAAGGCTTTCAGTTACTGTGTCGACCCTCTTGATGCTGAAGATTGGATAACCGATATCAAGAAGCATTTTGAGTGCAGTAACGTAAGGGAAGAGGACTATGTGAAATTTCCAGCCTTCCAACTCAAGGACCAAGCAGCTGACTGGTGGCAGCAGTACAAAGATTCCAGAGAAGGGCGTGTGATCTCTTGGGATGATTTCTGCAAGGACTTTCGCTCTCACCACATTCCAACAAGTGTCATCGAGGGTATGCGTGAGCAATTCCGCAACCTGAAGCAGGGCTCTATGACTGTCTACCAGTATAATGTCAAGTTCCAAAACCTCGCCCGCTACGCTAAGCAAGACATACCAGATGCCAAGAGCAAGATCTATCAGTTCCGTGGAGGTCTGAAAGATGAACTTCAACTTGCTCTCACCTTGTTCGAGCCCGATGAGTTCGACATATTCTATAACATGGCGCTCAAGCAAGAGTCAGCCCAGATCAAGATGGAGGCTTCCAAAAAGAGGATTCGAGATGCCGTTCACTCCTCCTCATCTTCTCAAGTCGTCGCGAAGCAACATAAATTTTGGCTTCCTCCTCCTCCAGTGATTCGAGCTCCTTACAACAACTCCAACAGCAACAAGAACTCTGGTGGATGTGGTTTCTCCCACCCACCCAACCCGAGCAACCGGTCGAAGAAGCAGTTCAGTCGCAAGGTTCCAAGTCAAGTGGTTCTCATTTCCGTCCTTTCTCAGAAGTGGTCTGCAACAAGTGTGGTAAGAAGGGTCACTATGCCAACAAGTGCCCCAACCCGAAGCGCCTTCCACCTCCTCCACCTGTCAGTTCAGCTATTGTCAAGCATGATCCCAAAGTTGCAAGAGTGAATCTGATGAATGCAGCGCAAGCGGAGAATTCTTCTGATGTCATTTTGGGTAACCTTCCAGTTAACTCTTTTCCTGCTAAAGTTTTGTTTGATTCGGGTGCTTCATGTTCTTTCATGTCTCAACCATTCACATCCAAGCATAATGTTGACATCAAAAGTCTGCCAAGGGAGTTATCAGTTATTTCTCAGGGGAGACGAATGCATTCCAGTATATATGCTCCGGATGTTTCTATTCGCATGGGTGATTATCGATTTCTGGCCTCTCCGGTGGTTCTCGGCAACTCCGACATTGACCTCATCCTTGGAATGGACTGGCTTTCTCAGCATGATGCTCAAATTGATTGTGCACAGAAGGAAGTCAAGATTACTCATTCCGATGATGATGTGATTATCTTCGCCTCCAGGGATAACACAATCAGGCTTTTCTCTCTCAATGACAAGGGCGAAATGGATGCCATATCTCAAATTCTGGTGGTTAACGAATACGAAGACGTCTTTCCTGAAGAACTTCCAGGCATGCCTCCACACCGTCAAGTGGAATTCGTCATTGAACTCGAGCCGGGTACTGAGCCAGCATGCCGGCGTCCGTACAAGCTCTCTCCTAAAGAGTTGAAGGAATTGAAGAAGCAGCTTGATGAACAGGAGTGCATGGGTCTCATCAGGCCTAGTACGTCTCCGTGGGGCTGTGGTGTCTTATTTGTCAAGAAGAAGGATGGCACGGAGCGCCTCTGCGTCGATTACCGGCCATTGAACAAGAAGACAATAAAGAACAAGTATCCGCTCCCCAACATCAACGAACTGTTCGAGCAGCTCAAAGGAGCTAAAGTATTCTCTAAGCTCGATCTCCGAATGGGCTATCACCAAATTCGCATTCGCGAGGAAGACATCCCCAAGACTGCCTTCAGAACGAGCTACGGCTCATATGAGTATACAGTCATGTCCTTTGGTCTCGCCAATGCTCCTCCTACCTTCTCGAGAATGATGCACTACATTTTCAACCCCTACACCGGCAAGTTTGTGCCTGTGTATCTGGATGACATTTTGGTATTTTCCAAGAATGAAGAAGATCACGAAAAGCACCTCCGTCTCATTCTCGACAGACTCCGTGAACATAAGTTCTATGCCAAGTTCTCCAAGTGCGAATTTTGGCTCGATAAGGTCTTATATCTTAGCCATATCATCTCCGCTGACGGTATTGTGGTAAACCCCGAGAAAGTTGAAGAAATTGTCAACTGGGAAGCTCCTCAGAACGTTAAGCAACTCCGAGCTTTCTTGGTCTTGCCAGCTATTGCAGAAGGTTCGTTGAGAACTTCTCCAAGATTGCCAAGCCTCTTTCCAACTTGCTGCAGAAGAATGTCAAGTACTACTAGTCTCCAGAGTGTGAAGTGGCATTCAAAACTCTCAAAGAAAAGCTCGTCTCTGCTCCAGTTCTTACTCCTCCAGATGAGTCCAAGCCCTATGAAGTATTCTGTGATGCTTCTCTTCAAGGACTTGGTGGTGTGCTTATGCAAGACAAGAGAATTGTGGCATACACTTCTCGTCAGCTGAAGCCAAGTGGGAAGAACTACCCCACACATGATCTTGAACTAGCAGCTGTGGTACATGCTTTGATTACGTGGAGACACCTGTTGTTGGGCAGAAAATTCGATATCTTCACCGATCACAAGAGCTTGAAGTACATCTTCACACAGCCGAATCTGAACCTCCACCAGACTCGTTGGGTCGAAATGATCCAAGAGTATGATCCCAGCATTGAATACACTCCTGGCAAGGCGAATGTGATTGCAGATGCTTTGAGCAGAAAGGAATATTGCAACAGCCTTCATATCAAGCCGTTCCAGCCTGAGCTTTGTGAAGCATTCAGGAAGCTCAACCTCCAAGTTGTTCCGCAGGGTTTTCTTGCAAATCTTCAAGTTGCTCCTACCTTGGAAGATCAGGTCCGTGAGGCCCAATTCACTGATGCTATGGTGCAGAAAGTGAAACATGGTATTGCAAAGGGTACTCCTAAATACAAGTGCTATCGCATTGATGAGAGAGATACCTTGTTCTTTGAGGACAGACTTGTGGTTCCCAAAGGTGATCTCAGGAAGCTCATAATGGAAGAAGCACATGATTCCCTCCTTTCCATTCATCCTGGTAGTTCCAAGATGTACCAAGACCTCAAGCAATCTTACTGGTGGACACGCATGAAAAGGGAGATTGCCCAATTCGTGAACGAATGTGATGTCTGCAGAAGAGTGAAGGCAGAGCATCAACGTCCAGCCAGCCTTCTCCAACCTCTTCCTATTCCCGAGTGGAAATTCGACCACATTGAAATGGATTTCGTCAATGGCTTTCCTAAGTCCAAGAGAGGGAATGATTCTATCTTTGTGGTGATTGACAAGCTTACCAAAGTCGGTCACTTCCTTCCAGTCAAAGAATCCATCAATGCAGCTCAATTGGCAGAGTTGTACACTTCCAGAATTGTGTCCTTACATGGCATCCCTCAAGTTATCTCCTCAGACCGTGGAAGTTTGTTCACTTCAAAGTTCTGGGACTCCTTTCAGTCCGCCATGGGCACTAAGATCACGTTCAACACTGCTTTTCACCCTCAGACTAGTGGTCAAGTCGAGAGAGTGAATCAGATTCTAGAAGACATGCTCAGAGCCTGTGTCATATCTTTTGGCATGAAATGGGAAGATTGCCTTCCATTTGCCGAGTTCTCTTACAACAACAGCTTCCAAGCAAGTGCCAGAAAAGCTCCGTTTGAAATCCTCTATGGCAGAAAGTGCCGTACCCCTCTCAACTGGTCCGGGACTGGTGAACGTCAACTTCTTGGCAATGACTTGATCTCAGAAGCCGAAGAAATGTGCAAAGTCATACGTGAGAATCTCAAGGCCGCTCAGTCGCGTCAGAAGAGCTACTATGACGGCAAGCATCGTGATTTGGCCTTCAACATCGGTGATCATGTCTATCTCCGTGTTTCTCCTATGAAAGGAACCCAAAGATTCGGTATCAAAGGAAAGCTTGCTCCTAGATACGTCGGGCCTTTCAAGATCCTTGGCAAAAGAGGCGACCTAGCCTATCAACTTGAGCTCCCTTCCAACTTCGCCAATGTTCATGATGTGTTTCATGTGTCTCGACTCCGCAAGTGCTTCAAGACTCCTGAACGCATGATTCCGTTTGAAGAGATTGATCTTCAACAAGATTTGTCTTACCGAGAGCATCCCGTTGCTATCTCAAGGAAACCGAGCGCATGACCCGCAACAAGTCCATCAAATTCTTGAAAGTCAAGTGGTCACACCATACCGACCAAGAAGCTACGTGGGAACGAGAATATCATCTTCGTTCCGAGTACCCTTCCTTTTTCCAGTCCTAGATCTCGGGACGAGATCTTTTTTTAGTGGAGGAGAGTTTGTAATGCCCCGGATGTAAGACTTTCCCTTTTGGGCAATATATAATATCTCTGGCTTCATCTATTCCTTTTCGGGTTCTTTGTTTTTCGGGTTTTTGTCTTTTGTCGTGTTGGGTGTGTGGCATTCTTCCATATCATGTAGTCATGTGCATCGCATTGCATTTGTGTTGTTGTTTGCATCCGGTCCCACGCATTCCTTCCCGTTGTCCGTTTCGCGTTCCGGAGCTCCCTCATGTGTCAGTAGCATCCCCGAGGCCTACTTTGGTCTTTGGCCGTGTAATGTTACCAGTTTGGCGCGAGACTTGTCGTGTGTTGTTGTTTTGGTGTGTGTAACCCGCCTGTCAAATCTCGTCGCGTTTGGAGTTCATTTGGTGCTCCAACAGTTATTCTCGTGGGCTAAAAGTGCCTCCACTTTGAGGCCCAAGACACCCCTCCAACAGCCCACCAAACCAACCCAAACCCCTCCCTTCATCTAGGCCATCCAATTCTGATCGCGTGGCCGAAAACCACACCTCATTTGGACAATCATAGCTCCTTGTGCCTATATATTTGTCCACCTTCCCCAATTTTTGCCCTAAATAAAAAACCCTAGTCCACCATCTCCTCCTACCTCTTCTTCTTCTTCCTCCAGATCGGGCCCCCGCTGGAATCCCCACCGCCGCCGGAGGTGCCCTCGCCGGAGCTTCTCGCCGCCGGCCGGCGCCGCCACCTCACCGGCCGGAGCTCGCCGCGCCGCCCTCTCCAACTACCACCGCCGCCCTCGCCTCACCGCCGCCATGGCGCGCCGCCCCGCCGTCTCCTACCACCGCCGCCGGCGGCCTCAGGCGAGCTCGCCGCTGGGCCGCATCCTCCCTGCCGCTCCTCCTACAACTGCCGCCGGGGCCCCTGGCCACCACCGACGGGCGCCGCCGCGCGTCCCTCGCTGGGGGGCCGCCGCCCCGTGCCGCTCAGGCCACCGGCCCCGCCTCCCTCCCGCCGGCCCCTGGGCGCGCGAGCAGCCGCCGCCGGCGCCAGGGATCGGGCGATCCCCAGCCACCCCGATCCAGATCCCATCGGGCGCCAGGTCCTTAGAGGGCCGAAGCCCCGATCCGCTTTCGCCCGTGGACCCGCTCCGATTCGGGCCGGATCCCGCCCGATCCGCCAGCCCGAAGCCCGATCCACGCCGCGCCCGGACCCGTTGACCTGCGTATTTTTTTTCCAGATCCGAGGTTGCCTTCTTATTCCTCTAAGTCCCCAGTATTTTGATCTCTGATGCTATTTTCAAATGGTGATAACTTTTTGTGTGTAGCTCCGATTTGAGTGAATGATATGTCAAATTGTTCGTGGAGACTTGTACTACATTTTGTTCCATTATGCCATGCACTTTTGAGATCATCTAGATGCTTAAAAATCTGTTGCAAGAGTGCATATTGTTATAAACTGCTGTTAGTAGATGTTTTCATGCCATCTTTGCAAGGTGATAACTTTTTGCATGTTTATCCAAATGATGCAAATGAGATGTCCACGTGTTCGTCATGAAATGCTCTACATGTTGATTGCTTAAGCTTGCATGATAGATTTCATCTTGCCATGCTTATCTCCATTGCAAAGTGCTATGTGGCTGTTATGTTGTTTAGCTCGTTACGAAATGCCTCGTAGAGGAGCTCATTGCTATCGTTGTGTTTGTCCCCTTGATGCATGCTTAGATGTTTTGGACTCCCCATCATGTGTACTTTGAGGTGTTGCTTACCAATTGCCATGTTTAGCTTTGAGGTGACTTAAAATTGCTCACAAAGATGCCATGATGAAACTGCTGTTTTAACACTTAGTGAAATTTCACTAAGTCTGGAATCTGTAATTTCCAGATGCCATGTTTGCTTGTTGTTCTAGACCAACCCATGATAGTTTTGGGGTGACTCTTGATGGTTCCTTGTACTATATATTGTTGGCTATCCATTTATGCTCTCACATGCTTGTTTGAGTGGCTGTAGCATATTTAACTTTTGCTCCCAAGTTGCAATAAATTACTGCTGTCAGGATTTTGTTGTCAAGTTCAATATGTCATAGCTTGTTGCTATTGATCCATGGCTCCTTTGGGGATGCTCCAATGGACTTATTTGCTGTAGGATATGTCTAGTTTATGTTCATGCTCATTGCCATGATGTTTGAGTGCTGTAGCTTATTGATCTATTGCTACGAAATTGCTATGTGGCTGTTATTTTCAGCTTGTGCGTATTTATTGTTTCGGGCGTAACATTTAGCCCGTAGCTCCGTTTTGAGCAAGTCCTATATGAAACTTGTGTGATTTTTCTTGTAGATTCATAATATCCTATTGTTATCATGTTTTGAAGCATTTTGCTTGATCGCATATTGTCATCCTCCTTGTGCTCCCATAGTGCATCAGTCATGCATCCATCATATTTTGTGTGCGCATTGCATCTTGTTGATTTCGTGCCTTGTGTGTTTGTGCTGAGTAGAGCCGGAAGCTGAGTATGAGTACGAGCACGAGGTTACCACCGAGCTTGAGAACGAGGAGCTTTCTTACGATTCCATCGACAACTCTTCAGGCAAGATGACTGAACCCC
Source organism: Secale cereale (assembly GCA_902687465.1). Classification (NCBI taxonomy): domain Eukaryota; kingdom Viridiplantae; phylum Streptophyta; class Magnoliopsida; order Poales; family Poaceae; genus Secale; species Secale cereale. Next base: position 615,123,231 of record LR738710.1, on the reverse strand, counting down.
GATAACATTACTATCTTTGCCTATTGCTAGAAGTCTCGATCTATAGTTTTTCCTCGATGCCCATGTTTTCCTGTCAGCCTCCTATTGTAACCATGAACCTGTTTAACCACCCTACCTATGCAAACCATTGTTTGGCTATACGTAGGCTTCGCTCAGCCCCTCTTATAGCGTTGCTAGTTGCAGGTGAAGTTCGAAGATGCTTGCTTCATGATGAAGTGTTGGGTTATATCACACTATATAAATGCTTAAAATGAACTCATCTATATATTGGCAATGGGTGGAAGGCTAAGCCTTTTGCTTGGCGATTTGTTCCACTCATGCCGCTAGGAACCGTATAAACCGGTGTTATGTTCCTTGATTATGCGTTCCTCACACGGTTGGGGTTATGGGACCCCCTCGATAAACCGCTAAGTGCTAAGTCTTTTCCAGCAAGTCCCAACATTGGTACTATTCGCCTAATAACTAATAAAACTTGCATAGGGACTAGCTATCCCTTTTATTTTAATCAACAACCCCGGTCCAGTGCTCCACATGAGTGTTGGTCCGTACTGGGGGTCCTGCGGGGCCGCCTTGGGGAAACCCGAGGTATCTGGCATACACCTGTAGCATCACCAATCCGGTTGTGTCCTGAGACTAGATACGCGCGGCTATTGTCAGGGTGTCGACACGCCGGGAGGATTTCCTGGATTAGCCTTACCTTAGTCGGAGTATCTTGAGCACGGGATTCCGAGAATACTCGGGCCTTCCCACCTTGGAGTTGCGACTCCGCGGATCGTGGGCTTGTCATGGGCCAAGTTGGAACACCCCTGCAGGGTTATGAACTTTCGAAAGCCGTGCCCGCGGTTATGTGGCAGATGGGAGCTTGTTAATATCCGGTTGTAGATAACTTGACACCATGTTCCAATACACTACCAGCGTGAGTACCGTGACTGTCATTTACCGAAAGGGGTTTCGGGAGATGAACACGGTGGGGTTATGTTTGACTTGCTTTAGTTAGGATCACCTAGTGATCATCTCTCGACCGAGGCACCTTCTCTTCTCGCTCTCTTTTACGTAAGCTAGGCTAGTGCTGCTGCAGACTCTTAATCTTTCTTCAGCTTTGTTCCACGCCCAAGGCTTAAATAGTCGTGTTACCCGGGAACGGGATTGCTGAGTCCTCTGTGGCTCACAGTTACTTCAACACACCAGATGCAGGTACGATGGTGAGCTACACTGGTGAGGGCACTGAGCTAGACTGGGAGTACGACGAGGAGCGTAGCCGTTACTACGTGAACTATCCGGTTGATCAGTAGAGCTTCTACTAGGATTCGATTCAGACCTGTGGTTTAATGTTATGTTTGGTATCTTGACATTTGGATTTTACCCTTAGATGGGCTGTGATGCTTTATTTGAATGATGCTTGAACATGTAATGAATTGTGTGATGTGGCGAGTGTAAGCCAACTATCTTTTCAGTTTTCCATCCCCCATTTTTACATGAGTGGTGCAAAGGTACCAAACTTGCGATCATTCCAGCATGTGCTTATATCTTTAAGTCGTGCCTCGACACGTAGGAGATATAGTCCCATCCTGGGCATTACAGCAGGCAAGCAGGAGGTGGCCGGCGCGTGGTCGCGCATGTCGGGCACGCGCCCTCGTCCTCCTGGCAGAGGAGGAAGACGACAGGGAGGCGCTGGTGGGCTGGGCCGGCCAGCTACAGTGCTGGGCTATAGGTGATCTCTCTCTCTATCTCTCTCTCTCTCTCTCTCTCTCTCTCTGTCTTTCTATTTTATTTCGGTTTTCTATTTATTCTCATCTGTTTTGAATTAGTAAAAATACTAATTCACTTTGTAAAATCCTGAAAATAATTGTGGCCACTTTTGAAAATATTTTCAACAGCCCTCAAATGCTTTCAAGATTATTCGGACATTTAAAATATGTTATAGCATTTAAATGCCCAAATACAAATAACTTATGATTTAATTCAGCGACCCAAGTTGTCCTAGAAAAATGTGAACCATTTTTGGCAGGGGTTCTAAACCAAGACCAAAATGATGAACATTTTTTATGGGCAATTTAGGTTCATTGAAAAAGTATTTCAGTAACCCTAGTTGGAATTCTTTTGGTGCTAGGGTTGAACATCCCCAATTCAAAATTCCATCAAAGTTAAACATGATGCAACACCCAAGACTAGCCCACAAGCAAAGCTAAAGGTAGGGCTGTGACAAATTTGGTAAAGGTAGCGGTGAGAGGCCATGTAGGAGTACATGGTGGGTCATCTCATTGAAACGTCCTCAGGAACTGAGTTCTCTGTTTGTGATCCATGAACAGCTACTACCACACATTGGGCCCGAAACCAATGGACCCTCTCGACTTATTAATCGCCTTGATCTCTGTCCTGGAGTTGCAACTAGTTTTTGTATTTTTTAGGATATGTGTTGGAGGCCGTGCATAGCGCTGACCCTAGGGGTGGGCTATGACGCGGTAGATACACCGCGGCACGATGTACCGAGTCGCCCGTTTGGTGTCTCGGGAACCCTGTACACATCGTTTGGGGCCGTGAGCGACACCCAGGCTGGATCTCCTTGCAGATGGAACGCGAATAGGCGATAAACCTGGACTAGTGACTTGTGTGGTTAGTCAGGTCATGGCCAACACCCTCACCGGACTTCCGCTTGAAGGTTGCCGAGTACATGTCGTGTAAATGGCGATAAGTGGTGAGAGCATGTGTGAAGAAGTACACCCCTGCAGGGTTATAAATGATCTATTCGAATATCCGCGTCCGCGGTAAAGGACTTATGGGTTGCCTATACAGTTCATAGACAAGTGAAAGTGGATACTCTAAAATGCACAAGATAAGCGTGAGTGCTATGGATGGCCTTCTCGTAGGGAGACGGGAGCGGATCCATAGTGCTGTATTGATTGGTGAATATGTGGACTCGTGTGCGCCACCTCAAAAGAGTTACCAGGGGTCGTAGTACAGGATAGCCACTGAGTCAAAGCTGGCTTGCTGCAGTTAAACCCCACAACCCCCTTTGTTGATACTGATGCATAGGTATCTAGTTCTGATGTAAGTCTTGCTGAGTACATTTGTACTCACGTTTGCTTAATTTATATTTTGCAGATAGAGACTTTAGTCTCACTAGTTGTTCCGCGTGGACTTCGACGTCTAGCTTGTTACCTCGGCTACGATCTTGTACCCTTGGGAGGGTCTTGTAGATAGTCAGGCTTGATAGCCTTCTTCCTTTTCTGATGTCTGTAATCAAACATGTTTATGCTTCCGTTGCCTGTATGCTCTGTATGCTGGGTCATGAGATCCACTACTTGTAATAAATGCTATGATGGCTCTTCTGGGCCTTTATCTATATGAGTTGTTGAGTTATGTTGTGATGCCATGTTGTACAACACATACTTGCATGTTATGCGTACGTGTAATGTACATTGCTATGTGTGGGATTCGACACCTAGTTGTTTACCCTTGGTAGCCTATCTTATGGGGAAATGCCTCCTAGTGCTTCCACTGAGCCTTGGTAGCTTGCTACTGCTCTGGAACACTTAGGATGGCCGGCATGTGTCCTTCTTCGTTCTTGTGTCTGTCCCTTCATGGAAATGTCACGCGTTGTTCATTTAAGTTATTGTAGCTTGCTACGACTTGGGTTCATACGTTGATGACCGACACGTTCGTTGCTGCGTCATGTATACCTGACCCTGTAATTTAGCGCCACTTTTGGTTTACAACTAGTCATGTCGGCCCGGGTTCTCTGTCATATGGATGCTAGCAACACTATCATATACGTGAGCCAAAATACGCAAACAGTCCCGGGCCAGGTAAGGTGGCATTCATGGGGATACCGTGTGTGAGGCCGCAAAGTGATATGATGTGTTACATGCTAGATCAGTGTGACTTAGGATCGGGGTCCTGACAGCTCCCAAGACTATATCAACATGCCCGCTTTCACAACCGGCCCGCGTGCTGGGCCGCGTGACAACTAGGGGCAGCAGCCGAAACCACTGTCGGCCCTCGTCAAGAACATCTTGGACCGGCTTGAGGTGATGACGATCGTGGAGAGCCTCAAGCCGGCCGATCTATTGGTCGCCTTTGTCCATCGTCGAGTGTTGCCTCTCAAAGGCCGGCCGCATCAGATCTGCAATATAAGCTGCCTCCGGGATCCATGCTAGATGTCGACCAAGGAGCTGTCAACTGTCGAGGTGTTCCGCCATGTCAACTTCTTCTCCGACAGCAAGCTCAGCGAGACTGACTGGAGCTTGGGCAAGATGCCATACAACTGTGCCGACCCGCCACTACCAGTTAGTTTCTCGTCTCCGTACTTTTCTCACTCAGTGCTTCTCATCTGCCATGAACACCCGGACATGGTGCGACGTTCCCCTGAGCATGCGGTAGGCAGAGGGTCGGCCCCCGGCCACCAGTTCATGCCGGACCATGAGGGGAGCGACATAGGAGACCCCGAGCTCGGGGCGGCTGCGTTGGAGGACGGTATCAGGGACGCCGTCGCCTGGGGAGGCGACGACGGTGGAGATGGCAATGTTCGGTCATGGTTGGATGACGATGAAGACGGCGAGGGGCAACGCCTCCCTGAGGACACCGAGAGGACATGCATCGGCTCCTCGATGGCGCGGCCATGTACCGGAGCGCCGGCTGATACCCCAAGAAGGGGATGTTCGGCAACCGGCAGCCCAAGAAGGCCCGCCAGGCGAGTGTGACCAGGCGGCACGAGGCCGAGAAGATGGCCACCCTCAAGGGGCCAACCCGGAGGGCTCCGAAGGAGCGCCCCGTGGTTTCTAGGTAAGTGTGTTGGGTATGCATAGTTTGGGTTGAATATCCTTTGTGTTTTTTCTCAATTTGCTTGCTTTCCTTGCGCAGGGCCCCCATCTCCGTTTCCCGGGATTCGTCCGCCTCACTGATGGATCCAGTAGGCGGCTCCGAGGGAACCTGACGCGTGGACCCGGCCGTCGCTCTCCGGGAGGTGACAGAGAGGAACGCTCGCGAGGTGCAGGAGGCGGAGGTGGCCTGGTTGGAGGCTGATGCTAAGGTCGCCGCAGCCGCGCAGGAGAGGCCCAAGCCAAGGCGTCTTCGCATGCGTGGGCAGAGGAGGCGGCCAACTAACAGGCGGAGGCCGACGCCAAGGCCGCGGAGGATCCGGCCGGTGGCGGGATCCCGGAGGCCTCTTTCTCCGAGTGACCGGAGCCAATGGCAGTAGAACCCACGCCGCCATCTGGAGCAGCCGGAGCTAGCCCGATGGTGACAATGCAGGCGGTTGCAGACGTGGCAGCCAAGGAGGCGGAGGTGACCAAGTGGGCACCGGGAGTTGGCGAGACAGGCGACGACCACCGCCATGGGTCGGAGATGCTATTGGCCACCATCGAAGCGGACACGGGCCGGACCCGGACAATGCGCATTCCCGAGCGTCAGCGGCAGGCGTGGGGGTCCTCTGAGCCAAGACCGGTCGAGACCGGGACCATGAGCTCGTCGGGGGATGACACCGAGGCCACGAGCTCCGCCTCGCCGGGCTGGGCGTCGTGAGCTTGCCCAGCCGCCAGGAACCATGCGGTGCGGGACATCTTGGACCAGTTCAACGCCCATGGCGCCACCCTAATGAAGGCAGGGAACAAGATGGTAGCGATGCGGGCATCTGTCCGGGTATGCTTCCGGCATGTTACTTTTCTCTTTCTGCAATCTTTAGTGGGGGAACGCCAGCGCACCCAGTGAGTGTAGCTCCTGAGTTCCAAGTCGGCTGTAGAGTAGGCGGGTTGGAACTTTAAGGCATGCTTCTAACCGTCGCGCCGTTCTTGATGCAGGACTACCACGACATGCAGGCGTCCGCCTACAACTCCCAGAACTTGGCGCTCGTCACCCGGACCGCCAAGTTGCGGAGGAGCCGAGGTACGTAGGCCGGCTTTCAGTAGGGGTGCGCAAGCGCACCCACTGGGTGTAGCCCCCGAGATTCGGGCCGACTACTAAGCAGTCAGGCCGGATCTTTTCTGGCTGCTATTTGTCTTCGTCAATATTGTTGCCGACGGTTCTTCTCTTCTTCTGTAGAGTCCGTCCTCCAGCTGCAGGGCCGCATGCAGGACCTCGAGGGCCAGCTGTCGGCCAAGGAGGAGGAGCGCAGCCAGACGTCCGTGGACCGCAAGTGGCTCGAGAAGGCACTAGGTGACCAGGCGGCCGAGCACGCGGATGAGGTCCGCTGGTTGATGGGCAAGGAGGAGTTCCTCAGGGCCGAGTTCAAGACTAAGCGCTCGGCTTGGTTCGACAGGGAGTGGTCCCTGATGAAGGGCTACGGGGTAATTGAGGAGCTTCTCTAAGGTAAGGTTTATTTCTTGATTGGCAGTATGCCGACTGCTTGGTAGAAGCCGGCTTCATGCTCTTTGTCTTCCGACAGATTACTTCCCGTACCACACCGGCGCCATCTACCAGGCGATCGAGGTGCCGCGTGAGGAGTGGAGGTGGGACGGCGTTTACATTGCGCCAGGACGGCCCCAGAGCTTGGGTGAACAGCTCTAGGCTGTCCAGCAGCTACTTGTGCCAATGCACCGGCTGCTCTGCCATTTTCAAAGCGCCAGCGCGCAAGTCTTGGAATGGCTCTGGTCGAGTGTTCAGATCCCCGAGACTCCCAGCCGGACAGCTGACTGGTTGGAGGTAGCAGAGGAGCGACTCGACGCCTGGAAGGCCGCCGCAGCGCGGGCCGGCACAAAGGTGACGCTGGAGTTCGTCAAGGCGTGGTACCCGGACGTCCGTCTGGCGCAGTTGGCCACATTCCGCCAGGAGGCCATGCCACAGCTCGAGCAAGAGCGCGAGGGCATTGCTATCCGCGCCTCGGTCCTTGGCGAGTACACCTACGATGACGTCGTCATACCAGAGCGGGTAGAAGACGACTAGAAGCACAAGTGCTCCCTGGGTGATTTTGGTAATTAATGACAACATATCTCTTGTTGGACTAATATTTTCATCTAGTATATTTTAGATGAGTTCAATAGTGGAGTGGCAGGACAAGAGGATGTGGAACCTTTTCAAGAAGCTAAGGACAAAGATTGGAAAAAGCTCAAGACTCTACATTTTCACTTTAGTGATCCAAGATCACATTGAGTCCATATGAAAAGCCAATACTATTAAAAGGGGATAAGGTGTTGCTTAATGTTCTACTTGCTCAAAGTGCTTAATAATATGCTGCAAATCCCTAAATCACTTTCTCATTTCCACATATGTCCTAAACCTAAAAGTCAAACTCGACCCCACCGAGTTCACTTGACATAGCCACGCCACAAACCCTAATAAATTCGGTCTCACCGAGATGGGGTTGCAAACTCTCTGTTTCCTCTTTGTAACGTTTCGGTCTCACCGAGATGAGCGAATCGGTTTCACCGAGTTTGCCTGACCAACACTCTGTTGGCCTATTACCAAAATTGGTCTCACGGAGTTTGTGTAATCGGTCAAACGAGTTCAGGTTTTGCCCCAACCCTAACGCATTGGTCTCACCGAGTTGATACTGTCGGTCCCACCAAAATGCCTAACGTTCACATTTTGAACTACTTCGGTCTGACCAAGTTCGTTTATTCGATCTGACCGAGTTTGGTCAAATGTGTGTAACAACTAGATTTTTTCTAGAGGCTATATATACCCCTCCACCCCTCTCCATTAGAGAGAGATCCATCAGAACGTGCCTACACTTCCACTATTCATTTTATGAGAAAGAACCACCTACTCATGTGTTGAGACCAAGATATTCCAATCCAACCACAAGAATCTTGATCTCTAGCCTTCCCCAAGTTGCTTTCCACTCAAATATTCTTTCCACCATATCCAAATCTGTGAGAGAGAGTTGAGTATTGGGGAGACTATCTCTTGAAGCATAAGAGCAAGGAGTTCATCATCAACACACAATTTATTACCTTTTGGAGGGTGGTGTCTCCTAGATTGGTTAGGTGTCTCCTAGAGTGGTATCTCCTTGGGAGCCTCCGACAAGATTGTGGAGTTGAACCAAGGAGTTTGTAAGGGCAAGGAGATCTCCTACTTCGTGAAGATCTACCCTAGTGAGGCAAGTCCTTCGTGGGCAACGACCATAGTGGGATAGACAAGGTTGCTTCTCCGTGGACCCTTCGTGGGTGGAGCCCTCCGTGGACTCGCGCACCAGTTACCCTTCGTGGGTTGAAGTCTACATCAACGTGGATGTACAATAGTACCACCTATCGGAACCACGCCAAAAACATCTGTGTCTCCAATTGCATTTGCACACTCCAATCCCATCCCTTTACTTTCTTGCGACTTGCATGCTTTCCTTTTCGCTGCTCATATACTCTTGCCATGCTTGCTTGAAATGTATTGTGAATGTTTGAAATTGTGCTAAAACTCCACCTCAACTTAAAGAACTTAAAAACTGTTACTTTTCTTGTTGAGTGTCTAATCACCCCCACTCTAGACACCTCTTCTTCGATCCTCTCAATTGGTTTCAGAGCTTTGGTCTCCATTGCTTTGGTTTAATCACCATTGGAGGAAGATGGATGAGTCTGCAATTGGGAGTATTAGATGTAGTGTTCCTATGCTTGATGGAGAGTTTTATAAGGAGTGGAAAAATTACATGCTTGAGATCTTCAGTGAATATCCTTTGAACAAGTATATTGTTAGCCCTTATGCGCCCCCCATTGACCCTTTGAATCATACTTCCAATGAACATCTTGACATTGTTCGCAATCTAAGAACTGTTGATCTTATCACTAGAGGATTGCCTAGAAATTTGCTTGTTTGCTTACCAACTTTCAAATCTGCTAACACTATATGGAAATTCCTTGAGGACCGATTTCCGGACTACTCGAAAAATCTAGATGTGATCCTTCAAAAGTCCATTACTTTAAATAAAATGAACACTAGTGATCCCAAATTTGATGAATGTTTATTTGAGCTTCATGACCTTATGCGTGCCAAAGAAGATGTAAGAATCATTAGTAATATCATCTCGGAAGTCATTAGAATTCATAAAGATGAATATTGTCATGATCACATAACTAATGAATCACTCTCTCTAGGTAATGATCAATCACAAGACGATATTGAACATGGATAATATGATGAGGATGATGATAGTGACTTTGACGTTGAGGAACAAACGAGACACTTTAGTCTTATGGCTAATCTTCGTGGTTATGCAACCGGAGGAAAGGAATGGGTTCATAGTTCTAACAAAAATGTCATGCTTGTTGAATCTCTCGGCTATAACCTTCTTTCCGTGTCTAGATTAGCTGATTTAGGTTTGAATGTGCTATTTACTCATGTTGATTGCCAAGTCTTTCGTAGCGATAATCATAATATGGTCTTTACCGGCATTCGTAGAGGTGACATATACATTGTTGACTTCACTAAGAAAGCCCAACCTCACACTTGCTTTATTGCTAAATGTTCTAAAGGTTGGTTGTGGCATAGAAGTTAGGTCATGTCAGCATGAGAAATCTAGATAAGCTTATTAAAGGTGATCATATCCTTGGTGTTAAAGATTTTATATTTGACAAGGATAGACTTTGTAGTGCTTGTCAAGCAGGAAAACAAGTTGGAGGAAGTCATCCCGTGAAGAACATCATGACCACAAGAAGACCGCTTGAGCTAGTTCACATGGATCTTTTTGGTCCCAATGCTTACAAGAGTCTCGATGGTAACTCTTGGATTGTTCATTGTTGATGATTTTTCAATATTTACGTGGGTGTTCTTTCTTGATGATAAATCACAGGTCCAAAAGATCTTCAAGAACTTCGTTAGGAAGGCCCAAAACCAATTTGAAGTGAAGATCAAGAAGGTTCAGAGTGACAACGGAATGGAGTTCAAGAACGCCAATGTGGATACCTTTCTTGACGAAGAAGGGATTTCACATGAGTTCCTGGCTACGTACACACCTCAACAAAATGGAGTTGTTGAGATGAAGAATCGGACACTCATCGAAATGGCGAGAACGATGCTTGATGAGTACAAGATGCCAAAACACGTTTGGGCAGAAGCGGTTGAGACAACTTGTCATGCTACAAATCGACTATATCTTCACAGTCTTCTCGGCAAGACGACATACGAGCTTCTCACCGGTAACAAAACCCAAGCTAGATACTTTCGAGTATTTGGCTCAAAGTGTTACATTTTTGACAAGCATCGTCGTTCAAAATTTGCTCCTAAATCTCATGAAGGTTTTCTACTCGGTTATGGCCCAAACTCTCATACTTACCATGTCTGCAACAATTTCACCCGAAAGGTTGAAGAGACGGTAGATGTGAAGTTTGATGAATCTAACGGCTCGCAAGTTGAGCAATTTCCAATTGACGTAGGAGACAAAGACCCTTCGGACACAATACAAGACTTGTCTATTGGCAAGATTCGCCCAACGGAGGTGAAGGAGAATACTTCATCCATTCAAGTGGAAGCCTCAACTTCACGTCAAGTGAACCACAAGTTGACTTGGAGGCATCCACAAGTGGGACATGCCAAGATGAAGGAAATGAGGAAGTGCATCTAGATGAACCTCATCGACCTCCTTCTCCACCTCCACAAGAGGACAATAATGCCAACAACAATGAAGAAGGACAAGAAGAAGAAGAAAATGAAGAGGATGTTCCACTCTGACCCAAGCAAAAGCTCTCACGAGTTAGAGCAAGAATTACTAGAGATCATCCCGTAGAGCAAATCTACGATGATATCCAAACTAGGAGAATCACTCGCACTAAATCTCGTTTGGCTAAGTTTTGTGAACATTAATCTTTCATGTTTAACCTTGAACCAATGAAGGTTGAAGACACTCTTGATGATCTGGATTGGGTGAACTCTATGCACGAGGAACTACATAACTTCGAGAGAAACCAAGTTTGGACATTGGTTGAGAAGCCCGACAACAACAACAACATCATTGGTACCAAATGGGTGTTTCGCGATAATCAAGATGAATATGGACAAGAAGCACACAACAAGGCCCGTCTCGTCGCCCAAGGCTACACTCAAGTTGAAGGTATGGATTACGGTGAGACATATGCCCCAGTTGCTAGACTTGAGTCCATACGCATCTTACTTGCGTATGTCAATCATCATGATATCACCTTATATCGAATGGACATTAAAAGTGATTTTCTCAACGGTAAAATTGAGGAGGAAGTTTATGTTAAACAACCTCCCGGCTTTGTTAACCCCAAGAAACCTAATCATGTTTACAAGCTTCACAAAGCTCTTTATGGTCTTAAACAAGCTCCTAGAGCGTGGTATAAATGCTTGACCAAGTTCCTTATTGAGAAAGACTTTGAAATTGGGAAAATTGATTCAACACTTTCTACTAAAAGAGTTAACGGTGAATTATTTGTGTGCCAAATTTATGTTGATGATATCATATTTGGCTCTACTAACCCTCGTTTTAGTGAAAAGCTTGGAAGAATAATGTAGGAGAAGTTCGAGATGTCTATGATGAGTGAACTCAAGTTCTTTCTTGGTTTTCAAATCAAGCAAACTAAGGTGGGTACCTTTGTTTCTCAAACAAATTATACCAAGGACTTATTCAATAAGTTCAACATGCAAGAATGCAAAGGTATGAATACACCCATGCCTACTAGTGGACATCTTGACTTTTCTAAGGATAGCGAACCGGTTGTCCAAAAGTTTTACCGCTCTATGATTGGTTCATTTTTATACCTATGTGCCACCCGTCCCGACATTATGCTAAGTGTGTGCATGTGTGCACGATATCAAGAGGCCCCAAAGAATGTCATCTTAAGGCTGTGAAAGGATAGTGAGATACTTAATTCACACACCAAACTTTGGCATTTGGTATCCTAAGAGGTCTTCTTTTTGTGTTGGCTACTCCGATTCGGACTATGCCGGATACAAGGATGATAGAAAGTACACTTCGGGTACTTGTCAATTTTTTGGTAGATCTCTTGTATCTTGGTCCTCTAAGAAACAAAACTCGGTATCCTTATCCATCGCAGAAGTGGAATACATTGTCGCCCGTTCATGTTGTGCTCAATTACTTCGGATGACCCAGACTCTTAAATATTATGGAATCTATGTGAAACATATCCATTGCTTCGTGATAATGAAAGTGCTATTAAGATTGCTCACAATACCGTGCAACATTCTCGAACTAAGCATATTGAAGTTCGTCGTCATTTCAATCAAGATCATGTTGCTAAGGGAGACACTGATCTTAAACATGTTCGTACCGATAAGCAATTGGCGGATATATTCACCAAACCACTTGATGAGAAAGTATTTTTCCGTTTGAGAGGTGAATTGAACATTATTGATGCCTGAAACTTGGAGTAGTAACTCCCTTGAATGTATGCAAGGCATGATCCTTTGACTAATCCTTGATATTTCTGTTATGACGATGATCATATGTCTTGGATCTATACTTGTACCCTTGCATACTATCTAACCCTTGTAGGTACTTGGATGAGCCCAAATCTATGAGATTGCGACTCACTCACATCCTAAGCAATCTTTACATCACGAAGTCTCTACAATATGGTGGTTGAAGTCAAGGAAGCATGAATCCTTTCAATATATCGTTCGACAATTTCTATATATCAAAATTCATTTCATATCAAATTTTCATGATTGTAATTTTGGATACACAAGTGATCTTATTTGCAAATCTAACCTATGTAGGTAGATGAACTCAAATTACAAGTGGTGCTACCAACTCTTGATGAAATACATCAACCTTGAGCATCCAACACAAGTTCAACTACATGATCAAGATCAACACCACCAACCAAGGTATGTTATTCCATCTTAGAGAAGCTTTACCCCAAGACATGGGTCAAAGCAGCTCAACAAGATGTGAATACATCAAAATGCTTAAACAAAAAATGGCAACCCCATTTTGAGATTAAACGATGAGTATGACCTATGATCAAGTGTTCTCACTTGACTCCTAAGTCAATATACTCTAACATAGGTGACTGTCGCCGACCATTTATAGTTGAAGTTCTCTAGTGTTTCTCTATGTTCTTGCATTCATCTTTTGCATGCTTGTTCCCCTTTCAAATAAAAAAAACTTCATCTAGATTTCTTTTCTTTTATTTTCTCTGCTATTTTCTGCATTAAATTCATTGCAAATCCTTCAGTTAATTCCCTGCAAATCTTTATGAGATCTTATTCGCCTAGTGAGCTGAAATGACAAAATCCTTCCTCTCTATTGAACTCGGTCGCACCAATCTCTGCCTCTTTGCTAGACTGAACTGTAATATTATATTGCAGGTTGTTCATCGGTCCAACCGAGAAGGACAAACCCGGTTTGACCGATATGCATCACCCTTAACGCTGCCAACTTAGTGTCACCGATGAAAATGAATCGGTCTCACCGATTTCAATACTGCGCAAAGATTTTGCCATTTGCATCCTATATATCTATTCCAGCTCCGCTCAATGATTCTTTTCCTCTACTAGCATCTTAATCTATAAATGTTTTTTTAATGTGACCCAAGGACCAAACCTATTTGACTCATGCTCCAGAAGATCCCTTTTTGGAAATTGATGTCAAAGGGGGAGAGAGAGCACATGAAAGCTTTTCACACAAAGAGGAGAGAGAGCATATAAAAGCTCATCTCCAGATGCTTATTATCCAAAGAGGAGAGAAGTCACATGTCTTCAAGAGGAGAAAGACATGCTAGTATGTATTATGATTGTTTTGCTCTGTTTTTCTATTTTGCTAGTTAGCTCTGATTTTCTTCTACCCTATCTTCTCCCATTATCCTATATAAGATTCAGGGGAAGAAAGACACTTAAGGGAAGAAAATCTTTGGGGACATGTTTATATCCATATAGAGTACTAAGTACTCACCCTCTACATGTCATCCCAATCTTGGCACTTTTGTGGTTACTCATTGTGCTTTGTTTAGTAGGTGATCTTGTGTTATCTAACCCTGTTTTATCAAGTTCACCCTCTCCAAAGCCAGCTCAAGACCACAAGGTAAGTATATGCATCACATCCATGTGCATGATGATCTCTTGCTGCTGTACATATTGTTTGCAAGGAGGACTCATAAACATGGAGGTACATTTTCTATATTCAACATCATTTGCTCTAATGTATATAGCCAAGATACATGTAACTCATTGCTTGCTCAGACATGCTTATGCATTCACATGCTCTTATATTATACTCCCTCTGTACCAAAATGTAAGTCGTTTAAGGGTTGGACGTACAAATCTCGCCAAGCTACGATTATTTCCCCCTTTCTAGAAATGCCGTCCCACCACCGCTCCCCACTCGAGCAGAGCTCACTCTCTCATTCCCCTCTCACCCACCCCTCTCGCTCCCCTCCAGATCGCCGTCATCGCCGACCTCTCCTCGCCTCCCTTTCTCCCCACCATCGTGCCACCTCGTTCCCTCCCATCGTCGGCCAGAAATCCAGCACACTCGTAGGTCAAAATCTTGATTTTTTTAGGCTCCGACGAAGAGCTTCTGGCAGTCGGAGGTGCTGGATCCGCCATGGCCGTACTTGCTCCTGCTCTTGCCTTTCAAGACGTGGGACACTTGTTGAAGGTTGTGGAGCAAGAATGGTGGTCAAGTTGGTGAAGGGCACTGGGCACAACGGGATCTGTCTCAGGCTTGGGTGTTGGACTGTGGCGGGAGCAGGGTGCCGAGCGGCGGCCATATGGCTCCTAGAGAGGCGAGCTAGGTCCCAAATGCGGTGGCGCCAGCAACCTCTGCCAGTGGCCCTTGCCCCCCTAGTGCTCGTCGGCCTCAGCGAGGAATGCATCGCAGAGGTGGATGGAGGCACGGAGCTGGACGCTAGTCAGCGCGGCATCAAACTATGCCGCTTCGGCGCGCTGCTTAACGGCGGCACTACAGCGGGAGGAGGCGGCATGTCAGATCGAAGGTGTGCAGAAAGGAGGAGGCAGCGAAAGAAAGAAGGAAGTGGAGCGACGTCGGCTTCCAACTCTGCTTCTTCCAGTCGAATTTGTACTCCATGGAAACATCCACCTCAGTACAGTACTCCTTTTCGACTCTTCTTCTTCCTAGGCAGTACAGTACTCCATGTTATGCTCTTCTATGTTCCATGTTATGCTTGCTGCAACCTAATCCTGGTGCATAATTTAGTCCAGATAAAACTGCAGAAATCTCAAACTTTAGCATGGACTGAATAATGGTGCATAATTCAGTCAAATTCAGTTTGGGATTTTGTTAGGATTGTTACTGGATCATTCATGGACTGAATAATGCAGTTAAGATAATTCAGTTTGCATCATTCATGGACTGAATAATGCTGGTGCAAAGTTTAGTGATCACATAATTTAGGTTAAAGCATGTTCTGCTTGTGTTGTTGTATTTTGTTAGGGATTTTGTTAGGTGCAGATGTTCTTAGCTGTAGGTGTTGCTGTAGATGTTTTTAGGGAGTAGAGGATTTTGTTAGGTGCAGATGTTCTTAGCTGCAGGTGTTGCTGTAGATGTTCTTAGGGAGTAGAGGATTTTGTTCTTAGGGAGTGCTCACACAAACTCCTGTGAACATTAACTTGTGACAAATGGGAGTACTCCAGTAATTTGTGGGGAAATGCCACATATTGGGGCAAAAGTATGCCATGGAGTAATTTGTGTGCTATAGCTTACTCCACAGTTTCTAGTGCTACTACTGTCAGTACTGCTGTTTATTGTACTCCTCTCTTAGGAGTACAATAGTAGGAGTAGGACTTGCTTTTTAGCAAGGATTTTGTCTGGAGTATTAACTTACTAACTGTGAGCAGTCAATTTGTCAATGTTTATGTTTTTATTTTTGTTGTCACTACAATTTGTGGAGCTGCTCTCTCTGTTCTTCCTCATTCTCCCCATGAATACTCCTGGAGTTGGTTTTAATAGATGATTATCACACATTTTTGTCAGTGTAAATTTGCTCTGTGTTTCTGTAAATATGGAATTTGTTTTTCTGCAGGATATCACTTTGTAAAATACCTTCTCAGTGTTGATTTGCTTTTTACATTTTTCAGGAAAGAACAAGGTACTAACACTTCTTCAGGGAAGAACAAGAAATTATCATTTTTACAGGGAAAAGAACAAAGGTACCATCAGTTTTAGTAGTTCATTTTTGTGTTTTTGCGCATCTTGATGCTGTTGTTAGACATCTACTCCGGTGACAATTATCTACTGGGTAACATAATTGCACATAATCATTTTAAGTCATCGGTTTTTAATATTCAGTGTGTAACCAAGCTTGACATGTTTATCATTCAGTAAAGAGCAAAGGGAGTATGCATTCTCATTCAATAGCATCAGTTCATTTCTCAATCAGTAGTATCCTACTCATTTTTAGCTTGCTTTCATGTATTGATTGGGAAACTTCATAAATTATTTGTGAAGGGGTCTACTTCCAGCAATATCCTACTCCAGATCTGCATCTACTGATCATGTACTGCTAGATCTGCTAGCAATTGTTTGTGAAGGGGTCTACTCCAGATCTGCCAGCAATTCCATTTTTCAGCTTGCTTTCATATGTACTGAGTGGGCAACTTGAAGGAGTGCTAATTTTTCATAGAAAATTTCATGTACTAATCATCAAACTCTTTATTTTCATAAATCTGCATACATGGTAGTACTTGATTGGATTTTTTTATAAATCTGCATATAAACTTTCTTTATTTTCATATAAACTTTCATGTACTGATCCTCAAATTTGGGAAGGGGTGGGAGGCAGCTATCTGTTCTAAAAGAAGTTCATAAATTGTTTGTGCTCGATTGAAATTGTTTGTGAAGTGATCTCCTATAGTCTATGATCACTCCAGGAGTACTTTATTGGAATTGTTTGTGCTTGTAGTGATCATCAAATTTGGCTTTCTTCCATAATATATGATCATGAAATTGTTTGTGCTTGCAGTGATCTCCTGGAGTAAATTTCTGCAGAGCAGAAGAGGAGATGAACCCGGGCACGAGCACCAGGTCGAGGAACAGCCCAACACCAGGTCGAGCCAGAGGAGATGAACGCGGGCAAGGAAGAGCCCATCACCAGTCCGCCTCTATCCGGCGAGGAGGAGCCCTGTGTGTGGGAGAGGAGCGCCTAGGCGTGCGAGGATGCAGGTGGACGCCTGTGCCTGGGTGTACTGGACGCCTGGCCGGAGGTCGAGGTGGAGGTGGGTGTGGGTGCAGGGCGGGGGTGGACAGAGAGGTAGAATACGAACTTGGGGGTATTAAGGTCAATTTGCATGTTTTCACCTGGTCGGAACAAGGTCGCCAGCGACCTATATTTCAAAACGGAGGGAGTATATTTACATGATTGCATACATTTAGGGGGAGCATATGCTTGTTACATGTTGTAAGGGCATATTTCTCCCTAAGTAGTTTTGGTGATTGATAACAATGCTTTTGCGCACTAATCATGTGCATTGAGCATTTCAGATATCTCATGCCTAGGCACAAGACGATTAAGTGCCCCTCGGAACCTATTGAAGACAGCGTTTGCTTTTGTTTCTTTTTGGTGGAATTGAGTCATAGGAAAGATGTACTATTAAGAGGGTGTCCGCTTCGGAAAGGTTAGGGTGGAATCAACACATACACATCTATTCATTCGCACCTCCTTTCCTTTGCTTCATTGGAGCTCCGGCTGTTTTCCTTGTCTTTGCAAAAACAGTGGCATTCTACTACTTTCACTCTGAGGCATGCTGTAGTACCGCTCAAAGAAAGCTGTAGTACCGCACGGCCTCAGGATAGTACCGCTCCAAGGTTACGGTAGTACCGCACATCGCGGTAGTACCGCACATCGCGGTAGTAACATACCAAGGACACGGTAGTACCGTGTGTCCGGCCCCAGTGCGGTAACTAGTATCGAAGTAGGAGCGGAAGTAAAATTTTAGTTCCGCGTCCTACGCGGTATTACCGCTCCGAGTAAGGGGTAGTACCATGTCGGGTTTTTGCATCGATCGAAACTCTACGGAAGTAGCCGCGGATGTAATTTAATTAGTCCGCACTCTACCCCTACCGGTCTGACCCTGCCTTGCGGTAGTACCGCTCCGGCAGTACTACCTCCCATTGCTATACGCAACAGGGGCTAGATCTGGCTCATGCCGCGCCAGCGGTAGTACCGCACCTGGAGCGGTAGTACCGCAAGGCCGTGCGGTAGTACCGCAAGTTAAGTGTGGTAGTACCACATGTTGCGGGCAGAGTTGGTGGATAACGGTTGGATTTGTTCTTCCACTATATAAGGTGAGTCTTCTTCCTCAAGAAGAGTCTCCTCTTCCTCCCCAAGCTCCATTGTTGCTCAAAGCTCCATTTCCGCCCGATCTCTCTCCCTAGCCAATCAAACTTGTTGATTTCCTAGGGATTGCTTGAGAAGGCATCGATCTACACTTCCACCAAGAGAAATTTGATTCCCACCACTAATCCCATGTGGATCTTGTTACTCTTGGGTGTTTGAGCACCCTAGACGGTTGAGGTCACTGCGGAGCCATAGTCCATTGTGGTGAAGCTTCGTGGTGTCATTGGGAGCCTCCAATTCGGTTGTGGAGATAGCCCCAACCTTTTTTGTAAAGGTTCGGTCACCACCTTCAAGGGCACCACTAATGGAATCACGGCATGCTTGCTTGTGTGCTTGTTATTGTTGCATCATATAGGTTGTCCATCTAGTTGCATTTCTAGACAACCTACTTTGTTTCTAAGTTTAATTTGGTACAGAAAATCTAAAAATTGTTAGTTGCCTATTCACCCCCACTCTAGTCAACAATATCGATCCTTTCAATTTGTATCAGAGCCTCGTCTCTTAATTATGGACTTTACCGTCCAAAGAGTATGGGTGACAACGTAGTCGAGATGGAGGTACACTCCGATGGAACTCCGTCCTGGCCTACGTTCGATTGGGGGAACCTTGGTCTCTCGTGAGGAGTTCAATGTCGCTATGGACACATTAAAGGACTCACTAGCAACCGAGGTCAAAGGCATGTTCAAAGATTTTCTTGAGAGACTTAAATTACCACCGCACTGTTGGAAGTGGTTCGTCCCGCTACCAATGTGTCGGATGCTATTCCCGACAAGGGAGAAGCTTGTAGCGAGCAAGTCCCGGTGACTAAGAATGGGAGTGGGATTTTTGCTCACTCCGCGCCTCCTACACATTTTTGAGGACCCGTCCCTACTCCGCATTTAAATTCGGTCGGCCCTCCCCCTAAGTTTGTGAAAAAAAATCTGATTTTGCTACTTGGACATTTCAATTTAAACATCATTTAAATCATTGTTCTACTAATCTTTGGAGAATCATTGAGCAAGGTTTCTACCCGCATGATCCTTACAATTTAACTCCAAGAGAAGCTACAGATCATCAATTCAAGGAGTCCGTTCTTTGCATACTTCAAGAAGAGATCCCTCCCGAAGACATTGCACATCTTCGACCCTTCACTGTGGTCAAGGAAGCTTGGGAGCATGTTGGTTCCTTGTACAAGGGGAGTGCAAGCATTCAACGCTCAAACTATGAAGTTGTGCAAGATGAAGCCGATGAGTTCGCCATGATCGAAGATGAAGATCCTCGTGAACTTTATCGGAGATTGACCACTCTTGCGGGCTCGCTTCGAGATCATGGGAGCAAGGACACGTATGACAATTGGATCAAGTGCAAGTTTCTTAAGGCCATGATGCCTTACCACAAGGCCATGTCCTCTGTCATCCGCCAAAGACCGGACTTCCACACTTTGTCATCAAGTGAAGTGTTGGATGAGTTCGTTGCCATGAGGATCTTGGATAAGACCGCTGACAATGCGGTATTGCGAGCTCAACGATCAAAGATGCCCAACATTTCTTTGAAGGCCAAGGCTTGTGTGGAATAAGAGGATGGAGAGGATGAAGATGCGTGTTGCCCCGAAGACACCAAATATGCCTATCATGAGCACATGGCTCTTGCCTCACGACAATTTTGGGGCAACAAGAAGAACTCAAGGCCCAATTTCAACAAGAACAACTCAAGTGGCATCAAGGGCAAGCAACGAGATAGGACGTGCTACAATTGTGGCAATGTGAGCCACTTTGTGGTAGATTGTCCATATGAGAAAAGAGAAGACAATGGTGGCAAGCTCTTCCGAAAGGACAAGGCCAAGTCTTATCCCATCAAGAACAACTTAAACAAGAAGACCCCTCCCAAAGGATTGGTGGCCCAAGAAGAATATGGTGAGGATGATGATGATGATGATGATGATGATGATGATGAAGATGATGAGATGGTCACTATGGCCACCATTGCTATTGCAACAACTCCACGATCATCCCTCTTTAACTCACCAAATGAGAACATCACCGCCAAGTGCCTCATGGCTAAGGCCACCAACAAGGTAACCTCAAACATCAATACTACCATCACTTCAAATCCTTCATTGATGGATTGTATTGATGAGAGTGAGGGGCGGAGGAGGAGGAAAATGAATTTGATTTGTTTATGAGTAAACTCAAGGGCAAACCCAAGAAGCACTTCGTTGCTCCCTTGGAACAACTCGGTGAAGCCAATGACATGATTGAGGCTCACGAGGTGACAATTTCTAAAATGGAAGGTCATAGTCGAGACTATGTCGATGAGATATCGGATCTCTCTAATGCTCTTGAGGAAGAGCGTGGTCTTCGTTTGGCTCTTGAGGAGTCACACAACAATGATCATGCTAAATTAAAGAAAGATCTTGATCATGCTTTAGTTGTCTCTCATGTGCTCAATTCCGGGAAGGCAAAGCTTGTGGTTGACCATGCTACACTCAAGGAGGAGTTTGTTACGCTTGACAAGGCTCACAAGGTCTTGAAAAGTGTACATACTAGCCTCAAAGAGTCTCATGATCAACTTCACGTTTCGCTAACCAAGAAGAAAGCTACTTTTCCTCGCATGGTTATAATTAATAATGCAAATGCTACTAACCCATGTTGCGAGAATGTGCATCTTGTTGAAGAGAATTCCAAGTTGAAGAAGAAACTTGAGAAAGGCCTTGTGTCTTGTATACAAGGTGAGAAGAACCTCAATGATCTTTTGAGCAATCAAAAGGAGGTTGTGGCGAAGGAAGCAATTGGGTTTGCTCCCAAGCCCAAGAAGAAGAAGAACGACAAGACCAATCAACCTCCTCCTCTCAAGAAAACTTTTGTAAAAGAGGGAGAGGGTGCTCCTAATAAGAAGAACCATGTGAAGAGTGGTGAAGTCAAGAAAAACACCGCCACGCCATCCAACAAAGACGACGACTTTAACCCTTCTTATGTTCTATGCCGTGCTAGTGATCGACATGTATTTGCTAAATTTGTTGGTTCGTCTTATGAGTACATTGAATGGTCTATTTGGATTCCTAAGACCCTTGTTACTAACCTCAAATGACTCATTACAAAATGGGCACCTAAACCCAAGCATTGAACTCTTGTAGGTGTTTGCTTCCGGTGGGGGATCTTGGTTGCTCGATAGTGGAGCCACAAATCATATGACCGGAAGCAAAGACTTGGTGGTGGACGTGCATCAAGGTTCATCTATGGCCACCAATGTTGAATGGGGTGATGCTTCATCTTCTAAGGTATTGGGGCTTGGCAAGGTTGTTGTTTCTCATGATCTCACGATCGAGAAAGTCATGCTTGTTGAGTCCCTTGCATACAATTTACTTTCTGTTTGTCAACTTGCACTCATGGGCTTTGGCACATTCTTTGATATTGATATCGTGGCCCTCTTGTGGAGAAAGACTCTTAAAGTAGCCTATGTTGGGCATGTCGAGAACGGTCTTTATGTGGTTAACTTCTTGGAGCAACCCACTAAGACCGCGACGTCCCTAATGGCTAAAGTTGATGTGGGTTGGCTTTGGCATCGCCGGTTAGTTATGAGATATTTGCAAAGTCTTCTCAAGGGGGACCATGTCCATGGACTAAAAAATGTTAGTTTTGCCAAAGATCGTGCTTGCAGTGCTTGTATTGAAGGAAAGTTACACGAGAAGGCTCATCCTCCCACGACTATCATCTACTCAAAAAGATCGTTAGAGCTCCTTCACATGGATAACTTTGGTCCTCCATCCTTTGATAATCTTGGGGGTAGAAAGTATTGCTTGGTGATTGTAGATGATTATTCAAGATACACTTGGGTATACTTCTTCTAGAAGAAGAGTGAGACCCAATAAACTATCATCAACTTTGCAAATGAAGCTCAACGACAACATGATGCAAAGATCTTGATGATTCGAAGTGACAACGGCACTGAGTTCAAGAACTACACCTTGGATGAGTTTCTTAGTGATTAGGGGATCAAGCATCAATATGCCGCACCTTATACCCCTCAACAAAATGGTGTAGCGGAGAGAAAGAACCAGACATTGATGGACGCGGCGAGGACCATGATGGCGGAGTTCAAGTCTCCGTATAACTTTTGGGCCGAAGCCATCAACACCGCTTGTCATGCATCCAATAGGCTCTATCTCCACAAAGGCTTGAACAAGACTCCATATGAGATACTTACTGGTAACAAGCCCAATCTCAAGTACTTCCGGGTGTTCGGTTGTAAGTGTTTCATACTTAAGAAAGGTGCTCGTTTGTCTAAATTTGAAGCTAGAGCTCATGAGGGCATATTTGTTGGTTATGTTACAAACTCTCATGCTTACCGTGTCCTCAACAAGTCCAATGGACTCATTGAGGAGATGTGTAACATAGAGTTTAATGAGAATAACGGCTCCCAAGTGGAGCAAAGTGGTACTTGTGATGTAGGTGATGAAATTCCTCCCCAAGCCATAAGAAGAATGGGTGTTGGTTATATCCTACCCATTGAGGAACCCCTTGTGGCCGAAGGAGAAGGACAATGTTCCCCTCAAGTGGAATCATCATCAACCCAACACCCACACACTTCCGAAGAACAAAGTGAAGGCCCTCAACCAGATGAACAAGGCCAAATGCAAGATCAACCACAAGATGGTGGTGAGCCACCAAGTGATGCACAAGGCCAAGTTCCCTCTTCCGAGCTTGTTCAAGATCAAGAGCTAGCTCAAGATCAAGATCAAGCCCTTGAGGACGCTCAAGATGATCAACTCATAGCTCCTCAATTATCACTTGAAGAGCAATTGGAGCGTCGTGCTGCTAAAGTTGCTTCCAGGCTCGCTTCTAGAGAGCATCACATGGAGAATATTCTTGGAAACATCACAAAGGGGGTAAGCACTCGTATACAAGTAGCGAACTATTGTGCTCATCAAGCTTTTGCCTCTTGTGTTGAACCTCAAAAGGTCTATGAGGCGCTCGAAGACCCCGATTGGCTCAATGCCATACATGAAAAACTCCATAACTTCGAGCACAACAAAGTGTGGCGTCTAGTGCGAAGGCCGAAGGAAACCCATAATGTCATTGGAACCAAGTGGATCTTTAAGAACAAGCAAGATGCTTATGGCATTGTCATTCGCAACAAGGCTCGTTTGGTGGCTAAAGGATATTCCCAAGTTGAGGGTATCGACTACGGTGAAATCTTTGCCCCCGTTGCTCGCCTTGAGTCTATTCGTTTGTTGCTTGCCTATGCTTCACATCATAACTTTAAATTGCAACAAATGGATGTAAAAAGTGCTTTTCTAAATGGTCCTCTTAATGAGTGCTACCTCTTGAGCTTATGTTGTATTCCCTCGAAGAGGAAAGGGAGATGCAGCACAGTAGCGTAAGTATTTCCCTCAGTTTTTGAGAACCAAGGTATCAATCCAGTAGGAGACCACGCGCCAGTCCCTTGCACCTGCACAAACAAATAAGAACTTCGCAGCCAACGCGATAAGGGGTTGTCAATCCCTTTACGGTCACTTACGAGAGTGAGATCTGATAGAGATGATAGTTTATATTTTTGGTATTTTTGTTTTAATAAAACAACAAATAAAAGCGGTAAAGTAAAGTAGATATTGATTGATATGTTGAGAATAGACCCGGGGGCCATAGTTTTCTCTAGTGGCTTCTCTCATGAAAGCGACATTCTACGGCGGGTAAACAAATTACTGTCGAGCAATTGATAGAAAAGCGAATAATTATGACACTATCTAGGCATGATCATTGTATGTAGGCATCACGTCTGAGACAAGTAGATCGACTCCTGCTTGCATCTACTACTATTACTCCACACATCGACCGCTATCCAGCATGCATCTAGTGTATTGAGTTCATACGAACAGAATAAAGCCTTAAGCAAGACGACATGATGTAGAGGGATAAACTCAAGCAATATGATGAAAATCCCATCTTTTTATCCTCGATGGCAACAATACAATACGTGCCTTGCTGCCCCTACTGTCACTGGGAAAGGGCACCGCAAGATTGAACCCAAAGCCAAGCACTTCTCCCATTGCAAGAACTATAGATCTAGTAGGCCAAAACAAACCAATAATTCGAAGAGACTTGCAAGGATATTATGAGCACACATAAAAATTTCAGAGAAGAACCAAATATCTTTCATAGATAACCTTGATCATAAACTCACAATTCATCGGATCTCAACAAACACACTGCAAAAAGAGATTACATCGAATAGATCTCCTCGAAGACCAAGGAGAACTTTGTATTGAGATCTAGAGAGAGAGAAGAAGCCCTCTAGATACTAGCTATGGACCCGAAGGTCTGTGGTAAACTACTCACAACTCATGGTGAGGGCGATGATGATGATGATGATGAAGGCCTTCGTGATGGATCCCCCTCCCGAAACAGGCTCCAAGATGGGATCTCCACGGGAGCAGAAGCTACGTCGGTGGAATTAGGGTTTTCTCTCTGCGTATGGAGTTTCTGGGGTATGTGGATATATATAGGAAGAAGGAGGGCACCGGGGGCCACACGGGGCAGCCTCGAGGCAGGGGGGCGCGCCCCCACCCTCGAGGGCAGCCCCTCTGTCCCCTAACTTGCTCTAAAGTTTCCTGTGCCTGATTTTCTCCAAATATATCTCTCGCAAAGGTTTCATTCCGTTTGGACTATGTTTGATATTCTTTTTCTGCAAAACCCTAATATAGGCACAAAAAAACAGCAATCTGGACTGGGCCTTTGGGTTAGTAGGTTAGTCCCTAAAATGATATAAAAGTGAATGATAAAGCCCATTAAACATCCAAGACTTCATAAATAATAGCATGGAGCAATAAAAAATTATAGATACGTTGGAGACATATCAAGCTTCCCCAAGCTTAATTCCTGCTCGTCCTCAAGTAGGTAAATGATAAAGAAAGAATTTTTGATGTGGAATGCTAACCAATATAGTTTTTGAATGTAATTCTCTTAATTGTGGCATGAATGTTTAGATCTGAAAGATTCAAGATGAAAGTCTTTATTGACATAAGAAATAACAATACTTCAAGCAATACTAACAAAGCAATCATGTTTTCTCAAAATACTATGGCTAAAGAAAGTTATCCCTACAAAATCATATAGTCTGGCTATGCTCCCTCTTCATGACACAAAATATTCATATCATGCACAACCCCGATTTCAGCCAAGCATTTGTTTTCATACTCTATCTTTTCAAACCTTTCAACTTTCACGCAATACATGAGCGTGATCCATGGACATAGCACTATGGGTGGAAAAGAGGTGGTTCTGGAGAAGACAAAAAGGAGGGAGATAGTCTCACATCGACTAGGCGTATCAACGGGCTATGGAGATGCCCATCAATAGATATCAATGTGAGTGAGTAGGGATTGCCATGAAACAGACGCACTAGAGATAAATATAAATGAAAGCTCAACAAAAGAAACTAGTGGGTGTGCATCCAACTTGCTTGCTCATGAAGACCTAGGGCATTTGAGGAAGCCCATCGTTGGAATATACAAGCCAAGTTCTATAATGAAAAATTCCCACTAGCATATGAAAATGACTAAACATGAGACTCTCTACAATGAAGAACATGGTGCTACTTTGAAGCACAAGTATGGAAAAAGATACTAGCAATTGTCCCCTTTTTTTTCTTTTTTTGGGCCTTTCTTTTTTTCTTTGGCCTTTCTTTTTTTTGCGGAGGGGCTTTATAGATTTAGCCTTTCCTCCCAAGGGACAATGCTCTAATAATGATGATCATCACACTTTCATTTCAACTCGATATTACAACTCGATACTACAACAACAAAGTATGACTCTATATGAATGCCTTCGGCGGTGTACCGGTATGTGCAATGAAACAAGAGTGACATGTATGAAAAGTTATGCATGGTGGCTTTGCCCCAAATACGATGTCAACTACATGATCATGCATGGCAATATGACAATATGATGCGTGTCATATAAACGGAACGGTGGAAAGTTGCATGGCAATATATCTCGGAATGGCTATGGAAATGCCATGATAGGTAGGTATGGTGGCTGTTTTGAGGAACAATATGGTGGCTGTTTTGAGGAAGGATATATAGTGGGTTTATGGTACCGGTGAAAGTTGCGTGGTACAAGAGAGGCTAGCAATGGTGGAAGGGTGAGAGTGCGTATAATCCTTGGACTCAACATTAGTCATAAGAACTCATATACTTATTGCAAAAATTTACGAGTCATCAAAACAAAGCAATCAATGCATGCTCCTAGGGGGGAGGTTGGTAGGAGTTAACTATCGAGCGCCCTCGACCTCCACACAAAGGTTGGCACTCTACAAATACCTCATGCTCTAATTTCGTCACATAGCGGTTCACCATACGTGCATGATACGGGAATCACTAACCATAACACAAGTATTTCTCAATTTCTTAATAACTCCACTAGCATGAATCTAATATCACTATCCTCATTTCTCAAAACAATTATCAAGCATCCAACATCTCATTCTGTTCAATGCACTTGGTGTGAATTTTTTTACTACATTGACGTTGGATGTTTATCATGTGAAGACTAGTTTCTTTAGCCTAAACACATTACCATGCAGTTATAATAGAATCTAAAATAGATATAAGTGAAGCATGAGAGTTCAACAATTTCTACAAAATATAACCACCACCATTGTCTAAAAGATATAAGTGGAGCACTAGAGCAAAAACTATTCAACTCAAAAGATATAAGTGAAGCACATAGAGTGTTCTAATAATTTCTAGGCCATATTTAACTCTCCCAAATAGGTGTGTCCATCAAGGATGATTGTGGCAAACTAACAAGCAAAGACTCAAATTATACAAGATGCTCCAAGCAAAACACATATCATGTTGCGAATAAAAATATAGCTCCAAGTATAGTTACCGATGGATGAAGACGAAAGAGGGGATGCCTTCCTGGGGCATCCCCAAGCTTAGGATTTTGATTATCTTGAATTTACTTGGGGTTCCATGGGCATCCCCAAGCTTAGGCCTTAGCTACTCTTTGTTCCATGGTCCATCAAAGCAATACTCAAAACTTGGAAACTTCACAACACAAAACTTAGACAAAAATTCTCGTGAGCTCCGTTAGTATGAGAAAGCAAACCACTACTCAAAGGTACAACAATGAATTCATTATTTGTTTATATTGGTGTTAAACCTACTGTACTCAAACTTCTCTATGGTTCATATCCTCCAATATTACTCATAGATGCATCGGAATAAGCAAACAACACACGAAAAACAGAATATGTAAAAGACAGAACAGTCTGTAGTAATCTGCAGGGTTCGCCTACTTCTGGAACTCCAAAAAATTCAAAATAAATTGGTAAATTTTCGCAATTTGTCTACCAATCAGCATAAAAAAGAATAAACTAAAAAGCACGCTCCATTAAAATCTGAAGACCACTTTAGCGAGCGCTAATGATTCTGTTTTTCACAGCAAGATCACATAAACTTCACACAAGTCTTCCCAAAGGTTCTATTTGGCACAAACACTAAACAAAACATGAAAGCACATCTAATCAGAGGCTAGATGCAATATTTATTCCCTAACATCAACAAAAACAAAAAACAAAAAATTGGGTTGCCTCCCAACAAGCGCTATCGTTTCACGCCCCTAGCTAGGCACGATACAAGATAGATCTAGGTATTGCCATCTTTGGAAGGCAATCCATAAGTAGCTCTCATGATAGATTCATATGGCAATTTGATTTTCTTTGTAGGAAATTGTTCCATGCCTTTCCTTAACTGAAGTTGGAATCTAATATTTCCTTCCTTCATATCAATAATTGCACTAATCGTTCTAAGGAAAGGTCTACCAAGAATAATAGGACATGAAGGATTGCAATCCATATAAAGAACAATGAAATCTACGGGCACATAATTCCTATTGGCAATAATAATAACATCATTAATTCTTCCCATAGGTTTCTTAATAGTGGAATCCGCAAGATGCAAATTTAAAGAACAATCATGAAGCTCATGGAACCCTAATATATCACACTAAGTTTTTGGGATAGTGGAGACACTAGCACCCAAATCACACAAAGCATAGCATTCATGATCTTTCATTTTTATTTTTATAGTAGGTTCCCACTCATCATAAAGCTTTCTAGTTATAGAAACTTCCAACTCAAGTTTTTCTTCATAAGATTGCATCAAAGCATCAACTATATGTTTAGTGAAAGCTTTATTTTGACTATAAGCATGCGGAGAATTTAGCACGGATTGAAACAAGGAAATACAATCAATCAAAGAGCAATTATCATAATTGAATCCCTTGAAATCTAAGGTAGTGGGTTCATCACTATGCAAAGTTTTAATCTCTTCGTTCCCACTTTTAGCAATTTTAGCATCAAGATCTAAAAACTCTGAATCATTGGGGCACCTTAAAGCAGAATCATCTCCAATCCTATTCTCATCAAGATTAATACAAGAAAACATGGATCTAATAGGAGACACATCAATAACTTTTAGATCTTCATCTTTATTTTCATGATAACTAGGAGAACACAATTTAATATAATCTTCTCTTTTAGCACGCATTCTAGCGGTTCTTTCTTTGCATTCATCAATGGAAATTCTCATGGCTTTGAGAGACTCATTGATATCATGCTTAGGTGGGATAGATCTAAGTTTCAAATAATCAACATCAAGAGTAATTCTATCCACACTTCTAGCCAATTCATCAACCTTAAGCAATTTCTCTTCAAGCATAGCATTGAAATTCTATTGTGAGATCATAAACTCCTTAACACTAGTTCCAAATTCAGAAGGCATCTTTCCATGAGAGTTGTTGTAGGAATTACCATAATTATTAGAGGAATTACTAGGAAAAGGCCTAGGATTAAAATTACCTCTATAAGCATTGTTACCAAAATTATTCCTACACATCCAAAGATTCATTGTTATTCTCAATCAAAGTGGACAAAGGAATATCATTAGGATTAGAAGAAGCACTCTTAGCAGCAAAAAATTTCATAAGTTCATCCATCTTTCCACTCAAAACACTAATTTCTTCGATAGCATGCACTTTTTTACTAGTAGATCTTTTGGTGTGCCACTGGGAATAATTAACCATAATATTATCTAGGAGTTTAGTAGCTTCTCCTAAGCTGGTTTCCATGAAAGTGCCTCGGGCGGCCAAATCTAAAAGATTTCTAGAAGCAAAATTCAAGCCAGCATAAAAGTTCTGAATAATCATCCATAGATTCAAACCATGTGTAGGGCAATTACGTATCATCAATTTCATTCTCTCCCAAGTTTGTGAAACATGCTCATGATCTAGTTGCTTAAAACTCATAATATCGTTTCTAAGAGAGATGATCTTAGCACGAGGGAAATACTTAGAGATAAAAGCATCTTTGCACTTATTCCACGAATTTTAGCACGATCTCTAAGTGAAAACGGAAATAACTTCAAGTTAACAATATCGTTATTTGTATCCCTTTTCTTTTGCATATCACACAAATCAACAAAGTTGTTTAGATGGGTAGCGGCATCTTCACTAGGAAGGCCGGAGAATTGATCTTTCATGACAAGATTCAACAAAGCAGCATTGATCTCACAAGATTCAGCATTGGTAATAGGAGCAATCAGAGTGCTAATAAAGTCATTGTTGTTGGTATTGGAGAAGTCACACAATTTGGTATTGTTCTGAGCCATAGTGACAAGCAAGCAATCCAACACACACAAGCGAACAAGAAGCAAGCGGACGATAAACACACGGCATAAGAAGGGCAAATAAAACGGCAAGGTTGAAGTGGGGGAGAGGAAAACGAGAGGCAAATAAATGTAATGCGAAGGACAAGGGTTCGTGATAGGTACTTGGTATATGACTTTTGTGTAAGCCTCCCCGGCAACGGCGCCAGAAATTCTTCTTGCTACCTCTTGAGCTTGCATTGTATTCCCTCGAAGAGGAAAGGGAGATGCAGCACAATAGAGTAAGAATTTCCCTCAGTTTTTGAGAACCAAGGTATCAATCCAGTAGGAGACCACGCCCCAGTCCCTCGCAGCTGCACAAACAAATAAGAACTGCACAGCCAACGCGATAAGGGGTTGTCAATCCCTTTACGGTCACTTACGAGAGTGAGATCTGATAGAGATGATAGTTTATAATTTTGGTATTTTTGGTTTAATAAAACAGCAAATAAAAGCGGTAAAGTAAAGTAGATATAGATTGATATGTTGAGAAAAGACCCGGGGGCCATAGTTTTCTCTAGTGGCTTCTCTCATGATAGCGATATTCTACGGCGGGTAAACAAATTACTGTCGAGCAATTGATAGAAAAACGAATAATTATGAGACTATCTAGGCACGATTATTGTATATAGGCATCACGTCCGAGACAAGTAGACCGACTCTTGCCTGCATCTACTACTATTACTCCACACATCGACCGCTATCCAGCATGCATCTAGTGTATTGAGTTCATACGAACAGAGTAACACCTTAAGCAAGATGACATGATGTAGAGGGATAAACTCAAGCAATATGATGAAAACCCCATCTTTTTATCCTCGATGGCAACAATACAATACGTGCCTTGCTGCCCCTACTGTCACTGGGGAAGCACACCACAAGGTTGAACCCAAAGCCAAGCACTTCTCCCATTGCAAGAACTATAGATCTAGTAGGCCAAACCAAACCAATAATTCGAAGAGACTTGCAAGGATATTATGAGCACACATAAAAAGTTCAGAGAAGAACCAAATATCTTTCATAGATAACCTTGTTCATAAACTCACAATTCATCGAATCTCGACAAACACACCGCAAAAAGAGATTACATCGAATAGATCTCCTCGAAGACCGAGGAGAACTTTGTATTGAGATACAGAGAGAGAGAAGAAGCCATCTAGATACTAGCTATGGACCCGAAGGTCTATGGTAATGTACTCACAACTCATGGTGAGGGCGATGATGATGATGATGAAGGCCTCCGTGATGGATCCCCCTCCCGGAACAGGCTCCAAGATGGGATCTCCACGGGAACAGAAGCTACGGCGATGGAGTTAGGGTTTTCTCTCTGCGTATGGAGTTTTTGGGGTACGTGGATATATATAGGAAGAAGGAGGGCATTGGGGGCCACACGGGGCAGCCTCGAGGCAGGGGGGCGCGCCCTGGGAAGGGGGCGCGCCCCCCACCCTCGAGGGCAGCCCCTCTGTCCCCTGACTTGGCCCTGAAGTTTCACGTGCGTGATTTTCTCCAAAAATATCTCTCGCGAAGGTTTCATTCCGTTTAGACTCCGTTTGATATTCTTTTTCTGCAAAACCCTGAAATAGGCAAAAAACAGCAATCTGGACTGGGCCTTTGGGTTAGTAGGTTAGTCCCAAAAATGATATAAAAGTGAATGATAAAGCCCATTAAACATCCAAGACTTCATATATAATAGCATGGAAGAATAAAAAATTATAGATACCTTGGAGACGTATCAATGAGTTGGTGTATGTCAAACAACCCTCGGGATTTGAGGATCCTAAGTTCCCCGATCATGTGTATCAACTCGATAAGGTGCTCTATGGCCTTAAACAAGCCCCACGTGCGTGGTATGAGCATCTTACCGAGTTGTTGCAAGATCGTGGATTTGAAATTGGGAAAATCGACCCCACTCTTTTTACTAAGAAGGTCAAAGGGGGGTTGTTTGTTTGCCAATTATATGTTGATGATATTATCTTTGGCTCACCTAACAAAGCTTTCTATGATGAGTTTGCCGCACTCATGACCGCACAATTTGAGATGTCCATGATGGGAGAGTTGAAGTTCTTCCTTGGGTTCGAGATCAAGAAGAGGAGAGAAGGAATCTTCATTAAACAAGCCAAATACACTCAATACATGCTCAAGAGGTTCAATCTAAGTGATGTCAAGCCGGCTACTACTCCAATGCCTACCAAGTGCCAACTTGACATTGATCCTAATGGTAAAGCGGTGGATCAAAAGGTATATCGTTCTATGATTGGATCCTTGCTTTACATTTGTGCATCTAGACCGTATATTATGTTGAGTGTGGGTATCTGTGCACGGTTTCAAGCCTCACCTAGGGAAAGTGAAAGTGCAACTAATCCCCGGGTGGTTTTGGTAATTAATAACAACATATATATCATTGAACTAATATTTACTTGAGAATCATTTCAGAAAAGTTCAATGATATGGGTATGGAAATGTCTGAAGAAGTAGACCCCTCAAAATGCTAAGACAAGCATTGGCAAAAGCTCAAGACTCTATTTTTGGTTTAGTGATCAAAGATCACATTGAGTCCATAGGAAAGCCAATACTATTAAAAGGGGATGAGGTTGTGTTAATGATCTGGTTGCTCAAGTGCTTGGTGATCTAGCTCCCTCAACTATCAGCACTCTTCACTACTTAACACACTCATAAGTAATCTCGGACAAACCAATTCTGCAAACTCGGTCCCACCGAGATGAACCACCTCAGTTATTCTTCCAAACCCTAATTTCTCGGTCCATCCGATTTTGAGTTTCGGTCTCACCGAAAATGGACTGCCAACCTTCTGTAACCAATTGACATCACTTCGGAATATCCGAGTTGTTATTTTCGGTCCCACCGAGATGGCAAGCTCCAACCTTTGACTCACTTCGGACACACCGAGATGGTATTTTCGGTCCCACCGAAAATCCCAACGTTCACTATATTTGAACTTTCGGTCTGACCGAGTTTTCACTTCGGTCTCACCGAGATTGGTCAAATGTGTGTGTAACGGTTGGATTTTGTGTGGAGGCTATATATACCCCTCCACCCCCTCTTCATTCGTGAAGAGAGCCATCAGAAAGTCTACCACTCCTACCATACACTTTCTGAGAAGTTAACCACCTACCCTTGTGTTGAGATCAAGTCATTCCATTCCTACCATATGAAACTTGATTTCTAGCCTTCCCAAGTTGCTTTCCACTCAAACCCTTCTTCCACCACAGCCATATCAGTGAGGAGAGTTGAGTGTTGGGGAGATTATCATTTGAAGCACAAGAGCAAGGAGTTCATCATCATCAACACCGTCTATTACCTTTTGGAGGGTGGTGCCTTCTAGATTGGTTAGGTGTCGCTTGGGAGCCTCCGTCTTTGAGATGTGGAGTTGAACCAAGAAGTTTGTAAGGGCAAGGAGATCGCATACTTCGTGAAGATCTACCCCGAGTAAGGCTAGTCCTCCGTGGGCGTAGGCCATGATGGAATAGACAAGGTTGCTTCTTCGTGGACCCTTCATGGGTGGAGCCCTCCGTGGACTCGCGCAGCCGTTACCCTCCGTGGGTTGAAGTCTCCATCAACGTGGATGTACGATAGCACCACCTATCGGAACCACGACAAAAATCTTCGTGTCACCAAACTGCGTTTGATCTTCTCCACCTCTCTTTTACATGTGCAATTTACTTTCCGCTGCTTATACTCTAGAATTGCATGTGTAGGGTGATACTTGAATTGATCTTAATTGTGAAACTGCCAAAAACATTGCATGATCAAAAGGCAGATTTTTTATATTGTCAAGTAGTCTAATCACCCCCCCTCTAGACATACTTTCGATCCTACAAGTGGTATCAGAGCTTTGGTCTCCATTGTTTTGGTTTCCATTGCATTGGACTCCATAAGCTTGGTTTCACAACCTAGGAGAGTATGGCGTCTAGTGAGGGTAATTATCGTAGAGGTCCTTACTTTGATGGTACAAATTTTGCTAGTTGGAAGCATGAAATGAAAATGCATATTCTTGGTCATAACCCAGCCGCATGGGGCATTATTTGTGTTGGTATGCAAGGTGATTTCTTTGAAGAGGAAAAGTTCCGGATCGCGAAGCTACACCAGAAGAGTTGCGGATGTTGCAAAACAATGCTCAAGCTTGTGACATTCTCTTCAATGCTTTGTGTCCCGAGGAGTTCAACAAAATCAGCCGTCTTGAGAATGCTAAAGAAATTTGGGATACTTTGGTTGAAATGCACGAAGGTACTGAATCTGTGAAGGAATCAAAGCTAGATATTCTTCAAGGTCAACTTGACAAGTTCAAGATGAAGGATGGTGAAGGAGTCGCTGAAATGTACTCTAGGCTTGCTCTCATCACAAATGAGATTGCTGGCTTAGGAAGCGAAGAAATGACCGACCGATTCATCATTAAGAAGATTCTCAGAGCTTTGGATGGAAAGTATGACACCGTGTGCACTTTGATCCAAATGATGCCAAACTACAAGACTCTCAAGCCAACTGAAGTCATTGGAAGAATTGTTGCTCATGAGATGACACTTAAGGATAAGGAAGAGCTTCACAATAAGTCAAGTGGTGCTTACAAAGCTACAAGTGATGCTCCTACTACCTCAAGTGACAAGCTAATTTCCAATGAAGAGATAAGCCTAATGGTCAAGAACTTCAACAAGTTCTACAAGAATAGAGGCAAAGAAAGAAGCTCAAAGTCTAGATCATATGATAAAAAGAGATCTTCTAGTCGTGATCGAAACTGCTACAATTGTGGAAGACCCGGACACTTCTCAAATGAGTGTACGGCTCCCCACAAGAGAAGAGAAGAATCTCCAAGAAGAAGAGCAAGAGATGAGTCACCTCGGAGAGAGAGAAGGAGTAGAGATGATCGTTATGAACGAAGACCCTCTCGGAGAAGCAAGGATTCGGAGAGGAAAGACAAGTCATCAAGGAGCTACACAAGAAGAAGACATCAAGCTCATGTAGGTGAATGGGTCTCCGGCTCCGACTCCGACAATCAATCCGATGGAAGCTATCACTCCGACTCCGACTATAGTCAAGATGAAGGTGTTGCCGGACTTGCACTCGTATCCTCCAACTCCAACTCCTACGACTTATTTGATTCACCAAATGAGGGAATTGGAAGATGCTTCATGGCTAAAGGCCCCAAGGTAACACACCCTAAATTCATTAACTTTGATAGTGATGAGGATGACTTACTTGGTGAAGATGAGCTCTTGCATGATAAATCTAGTGAGCTTAGTAATGATGAAAATGCTAGTAGTCTTTATAGTCGAGAAGAGTCGAATGACAATGCTATGAAGGAGATTGAGCGTCTAACTAAAGAACTAAACACTCTTAAGTTAGCTCATGAAACAACTCAAGAAGATCATAGAGAGCTCCTAAGATCTCATGAGAAGCTACGCTTCGAGAAGCTCACTCTAGAGCAAGAACATGAGTTTCTAAAAGCGATCAATGACGATCTTCGAAAGAAGAGTTCTTCATATCTTGCCAAACGACTTCTCTTGTCTAATTTCTTGCCACCTATTAAGACTAAGCATGACAAGCCTAAGAAAAATTCTTCCTCTAGTAGTAACAATAACAATGTTAAATCCAATATTGTTGCTTCTAGTAGTTCTCTTGATTCCACTAACAATGTTTCAAGCCAAGTTACACTTGAGCAAGAAAATAGCTTATTGAAGGAAATCATAGAGAAAGGTGTCTACAAGAGTCTTTCCGGAAGCAAGAACTTTGAGGAGATTGTTCGCAAACAAGGAAGACACCGGAAGAATCAAGGGATTGGTTTTGAGCGAAAGTTCAACGCCGAAGGTGTTGAGTGGGAAGAAGGTCAATACCCTACTCCACAGTTTGTTTCACAAAAGGAGAAGTATGATCCTACTTCTTCCAATGTGGAACAAGCTCAAGATGACCTTCCACCACAAGACCACAAGCTAAAGGCCAAGGACAAGCTTCAAGAGGAGATTGATGCATTCATTGAAGCACCTCAAGCCATGGTCAAGTGGGTTCCCAAGGACACATCAAGTTCTACTTCGTCAAGCTCAACTACAACACCAAGGATTCCCATCAAGATGATGTGGATCCCAAAGAAGAAGAACTAGAAGGTTCTTGAGGGTGACTCCGCCAACATACTTCACTCATATTCATTTTGGCAAGAACTTGTGCAATCAACTTCCACATCATGCACTAGTTCATGGAGTCACAAACCCTCTTGTTGGTAAGTCAAGGGACAAGGTAATCATTGCTTTCATGGACATCATCTTTTGTGAACTTCAATCTATGTCTATGGATATTCTTGTTTGTTCCTTGTGGGACTAACCCATGTAGGTATTGAAAGTGCCCTAATCCAAAGGATTGCTCCCAACTCTTGATGATCTACATCAACATTGAGCATCCACATCTTCAACATCTACATGAAGTATTCTACGACAACCCAAGGTTAGTTTGACCCTTTAAAAGGGGTTCTCACATCTAGGGGGAGCTTTGCTCTAAAAAAATTGAGCTAAAGCATCTCCAAATGATGTGAACACATAAATGCTTTATGTAAAAGTGGTAACCCCACTTGTGCTTAAACGATGAGTATGACCTATGATCAAATGTTCTCATTTGGCTCCTAAGTCAATATACTCATATATAGATGACCTAGTCATCGACAAATTGTGTGCTAGTAGCTAGAATGTTGGTTGTGCATGTTTGACACATATTTCAGTTGCTATCTTATTGTGTGAGCATGTTGAATGCATGATTTCATCCATTCAAGGACATCCATTTGTTGTTTTGATTGTTTTGATTTTTCTGGCCAAATGGATGGACAAGAATGCCTAAGCACCTTCCCTAGCTATCTATGATTTCTTGTCTCAAATTCTATTCATGCTCATATCACAACTTTGAACAAGTCTTTTTCGGACAGTCCGAGTGAGGAGCACTCGGAGCCACCGATTCGTCTAAGTCTGACTTCCAAAACCTTCTAAGTCCATTTCGGTCTGACCGGCTTCTCAATCTCGGTCCAACCGAAACGCTTAGACTGATCTAGGTTTCATCTCGGTGAAACCGAGTTCAAAATCTCGGTCTGACCGATATGCGTAACTGCACAGCAGTTATACATCTCGGTGACACCGAGTTTTTCAACTCGGTCCCACCGACAGCATGGGGTTATATATACCTGAGGGCTGCGCGCGATTTAACTCTTCAAACCGTTCGCCCCCAAGACCCCTGCTGCCGTCGCCCTGGTCTACGGATCGTCGCCGTCGTCGTCTGTGCGCCCTCGCCGCAGGTCTCCGCCGCCGTCAACGGTAATCATCTCCACCGTTGCCGCCGTAGAGGGATTCCACCAAGTTAGGGTGTATCCCGATCCCTTTCGTGCTCCCCATCCGATTCTTGCACGATAGGCTTGCCATGATTCAATCCACGTTTGAGATATTCCCTATACATTAGTTCAGATCCTCTAGTTTCGAGCAAAATTCTTAGGTTTAGGTTTCCACGGAACGCATCTCGGTGAAGCCGATTTTGAAACTCGGAATGACCGATTTGGCCTCTGGCCATTGCACTGCATCATTCGGTTTAACCGAGTTGTGCAAATCGGAATGACCGAAACGTAGTTTCAGTGAAACCCTAAGTTATCGGTAGGACCGAAACCCATTTCGGTCTGACCGAAAGTGGTGTGTAGGTTTCTGTTGAACACTTCGGTTTCGCCGAAACTTAAAATCGGTTTGACCGAAATGCATTCTGTGAAAACTCAAAACTAAGTTTTGAACTCAATTTTTTTTTTGCAAAAACCTCTGCAGTTGTGATAACTCTTCTACTCTGCCTATACCTTATCTTTTCACAGGTTGTCAGCCATGTCAGATGTCAGTGACAGCCAGAACAGGTCTGAGTCTCCTTTTGTTGAGATTCCAGAGGCAGATACAAGTCCTGCTAGCAGCTCCAGTGATGATGGTGAGAGGAGCACCCCTAGTGGTTTGCCTCCTGCAGCCACCAGGACCAGGAAGAAGAGAACTTCTGATGATGAGGACTCTGACTTTGTTGCTGAGGAAGTTACCTCCAAGCCAAAGAGGAATGTGGTTGCCAAAGAGCACCAAGGGCAGCAGTCAAGGAAAGGCACAAGCAAAGTAAAGCAGTCAGCAGTTGCAAAGAAGCTCAACTTGGAAGAGCCTGCTCCAAGCAAGGTGAAGAAGACTTCCAAGAGGAAGAGGGTAGTATATGCTGAACCTCAAGTTGATGCTGCAGAAGAAGAAGAAGATGCACCCCAGCCTCCTCCTCAGAAAGCTAAGTTCATGGGTGATGCTATTCGGGCTCAAGCCTCCTCTAAGCCCAAGAAGCCTGCTCAAGCCAAGGCAGCTCCAGCCAAGCCCAAGAGAACAACCAGAAGCATTCCAGCTTCTGAGAAGAACAAAGGTGAGATGCCACCGTCTGAATCAGATGAAGAGCATGTGTTGCTTAAGCTCCGTCCCAAGTTGCCACTCCACAATGATGCTCATCCTCAAGCTGAGGACATGAAGGCAAGGAAGGACAAAGGTCTCAGGCTATGGAGACAGTCTGATCCATATGCTATAAGGAGAAGGACTGCTGTGGACCCCAGATTCCACACCAGAGAGCAGCAGGATTTCTATGAGACCGTGCTGATGGATAAGAAGCCCATTGTTGCTGACACCAGGTATGTTGACTGGAAGTATATTGACAGTGAAGAGCACCGGGACTTCTTTCCCCATGTGCATGAGAGCTTTACTGCATGTGGAGTTGCTGATTTTGTGGGTCAAGAGCTGACAGCTTGGAATGACGAGATGATCATGCAGTTCTACGCCACAGCCCACTTCTATCCTGATGGCAAGATCACCTGGATGACTGAAGGTCAAAGGTTTTCTTCGTCTATTGAAGAATGGGCAGAACTTCTGAACGCTCCAGTGCAGAGAGAGGACGACATTGATGTCTATGGGATTCCTAAGAAGAGTCATGATTCCATGAAGAACATGTACAAGGAGATCCCGGCTGCTGATTTGGAAGGATGGAAGCTTGGCTCAGTGTACTATCTCCAGGCAGGTCTGACCACCACTAACACTATTCTGAGGCATACATTGATGCCTAAGTCTGGAGACCACCGCATGATTCGAGGCTATTCTATCAACATGCTGCACATTCTCGATGAGAAGGCACCTTTCAAGGTGATGGACTTGATGGTAGAGACCATTAAGAGGACTGCAGCTGACCAGAAGAGGTCGTGTGGGTTTGCCCCGCAGATTCAGATGCTCATCAATGCCAAGTTTGGCACAGGCAAATTCATGTTGGATAGGAAGCACTTGCCACTGCAGCCAGAGCATGAGGACAACGTAGTTGTGATGGATGAAGAGGATCCTACCTCAGTTGAAGGACAGGCCAAAATCGAAGCTGCGAAGAAGGCTAAAGCTGACAAAGAGGCAGCAGCAGCAGCAGCTAAGCCAAAGAGCTTTGGAGAACAAATTCTTGAAGCTACCCAGAGGATTGAACAACGCCTGGCCAGCATTGAGCAATCTCAGGAGAGCCTAGAGAGGATTGTTGAGGACAAGATCCAAGCTCTGGACGTGAAGCTGACTGAGATTCAGGTGTCTGTCAACAAGCTTGAGGCAGACATGGAGGAAACAAGGCAGGAGAGAGCAGAGCTCATGCAGGATGATCTAGTCCAGGACTCTCATCGCCAGACTGCTCAGGTTCCGAGAGGATCCAGATCTGCAGCTATCCCAGTGACTGACTCCAGGGCTACCACTTCAGCACCAGCTACAGCTCCAGCAGTTGCTCCAGCTCCAGCATCCACTCCTCCAGCGCAGACATCAGCAGAAGTCTTCGCCGATGCAGTCATCTCTACACCGACATCTACCCAGATGGGAGCCGCCAGCAGAGCCCGCAGTGACGCTTAGCTCTATACCTTTTCGAACTTTTTGGTAACTTGTTGCCAAAGGGGGAGAAATTGTTATAGATCATAGGGCTTCGAGAGAGAGAGTGCTCTTTCGTCTTTCGTTCTTTTGCCGGTTTCTTTGAGATACATTGGTTTCTTTCGGTCTTTCGAAACTTTAAGTGAGCTTGCTACTACGTTTGATGCTACCTTAATGAGTTCTTAGTCATACTATGCTTTAATGTGTGCTTAATGCTTATCATATGCTATTCCTTATTGTATGGCTATTTACTCTTGTCTTGGTGATTGAGTGCATGTTATTCATTCTTATCATTTTGTGCGCTCCACCAAGATGTATGTGACATGGAAGAGTGACCCATAATCCTAATCGATTGTGCATTTGCATTCAAACGCAAATTTTAAATAATGCACAAATTTAGGGGGAGCTCTTGTTTATCACATACTTCTCAAAGCGACGATATTATTCATTGATTATATCTTTTGTCGAAGCTTTGATATATATGTTGTCATCAATTACCAAAAAGGGGGAGATTGAAAGTGCAACTAATCCCCGGGTGGTTTTGGTAATTAATAACAACATATATATCATTGAACTAATATTTACTTGAGAATCATTTCAGAAAAGTTCGATGATATGGGTATGGAAATGTCTGAAGAAGTGGACCCCTCAAAATGCTAAGACAAGCATTGGCAAAAGCTCAAGACTCTATTTTTGGTTTAGTGATCAAAGATCACATTGAGTCCATAGGAAAGCCAATACTATTAAAAGGGGATGAGGTTGTGTTAATGATCTGGTTGCTCAAGTGCTTGGTGATCTAGCTCCCTCAACTATCAGCACTCTTCACTACTTAACACACTCATAAGTAATCTCAGACAAACCGATTCTGCAAACTCAGTCCCACCGAGATGAACCACCTCAGTTATTCTTCCAAACCCTAATTTCTCGGTCCATCCGATTTTGATTTTCGGTCTCACCGAAAATGGACTGCCAACCTTCTGTAACCAATTGACATCACTTCGGAATATCCGAGTTGTTATTTTCGGTCCCACCGAGATGGCAAGCTCCAACCTTTGACTCACTTCGGACACACCGAGATGGTATTTTCGGTCCCACCGAAAATCCCAACGTTCACTATATTTGAACTTTCGGTCTGACCGAGTTTTCACTTCGGTCTCACCGAGATTGGTCAAATGTGTGTGTAACGGTTGGATTTTGTGTGGAGGCTATATATACCCCTCCACCCCCTCTTCATTCGTGAAGAGAGCCATCAGAAAGTCTACCACTCCTACCATACACTTTCTGAGAAGTGAACCACCTACCCTTGTGTTGAGATCAAGTCATTCCATTCCTACCATATGAAACTTGATTTCTAGCCTTCCCAAGTTGCTTTCCACTCAAACCCTTCTTCCACCACAGCCATATCAGTGAGGAGAGTTGAGTGTTGGGGAGATTATCATT
This sequence comes from Secale cereale, assembly GCA_902687465.1. Lineage (NCBI taxonomy): Eukaryota > Viridiplantae > Streptophyta > Magnoliopsida > Poales > Poaceae > Secale > Secale cereale. The sequence continues at coordinate 615,081,997 of LR738710.1, read as the reverse complement.
TGAAGCACAAGAGCAAGGAGTTCATCATCATCAACACCGTCTATTACCTTTTGGAGGGTGGTGCCTTCTAGATTGGTTAGGTGTCGCTTGGGAGCCTCCGTCTTTGAGATGTGGAGTTGAACCAAGAAGTTTGTAAGGGCAAGGAGATCGCCTACTTCGTGAAGATCTACCCCGAGTAAGGCTAGTCCTCCGTGGGCGTAGGCCATGATGGAATAGACAAGGTTGCTTCTTCGTGGACCCTTCGTGGGTGGAGCCCTCCGTGGACTCGCGCAGCCGTTACCCTCCGTGGGTTGAAGTCTCCATCAACGTGGATGTACGATAGCACCACCTATCGGAACCACGACAAAAATCTTCGTGTCACCAAACTGCGTTTGATCTTCTCCACCTCTCTTTTACATGTGCAATTTACTTTCCGCTGCTTATACTCTAGAATTGCATGTGTAGGGTGATACTTGAATTGATCTTAATTGTGAAACTGCCAAAAACATTGCATGATCAAAAGGCAGATTTTTTATATTGTCAAGTAGTCTAATCACCCCCCCCCTCTAGACATACTTTCGATCCTACAGAAAGTCACTTTGTGGCAGTCAAGCGAATCTTTCGATATTTGGCTCATACCCCAAACTTTGGCTTATGGTACCCAAGAGGAACAAACTTCAACTTGTAGGTTTCTCGGATTCGGAATGGGCGGGAGAAAAAGTGGATAGGAAGTCCACTTCCGGAGGGTGCCAATTCCTTGGTTGCTCTTTGGTAAGTTGGTCTTCTAAGAAGCAAAGTTGTGTGTCCCTCTCGTCCACCGAAGCGGAGTATGTGGTGGCCGGCAGCTGTTGTGCACAACTTTTATGGATGAGGCAAACTTTAAAGGATTACGGTGTCACTTGTGACAAAGTGCCTCTTTGGTGTGACAATGAAAGTGCCATCAAGATTTCTCTCAACCCGGTGCAACACTTCAAGACGAAGCATAGTGATATTCGGTATCACTTCATCCGGGACCATATTTGGCGAGGAGAAATAGATCTTCGTTATGTCAACACACATGATAACCTTGCAGATATCTTCACAAAGCCATGGGATGAAGCAAGATTTCGCGAGTTAAGGCATGAGCTAAATATCATAGATTTGAGCAATGTGGATTCAAACCTTGCACACACTCCTCCAACTCATAATGATCATCTTGTCTAGGTGTAGGCATGGACATAGGGGGAGTATTGTTCTCTCAACGAACTCTTCCTCCCCCCATTATGCATAAATCGATCAAGTCTTTATTGTTTGCCATTTTAGATGGTACTAGTGCTTCAAGACGAGTGTTGGTCATGGGCCTAAGGATAATTCTTCGCGGTGCCATACCAAGTAACTCAAACATAGGTGGCTCTGGCCACTGACCTCTTTTTAAGAGGGGTGTCTCGTGTGTGGTTCTAGTTGTCTGTTGTCTTTCTTATCTGTTGCCGTGTTTGTGTGTTCTTGGTCGGTAGTTTTTTTTGCATAATCCTTCTTTTCGAAACTTGCACTTTCTTGGGGGAGCAGTACTACTATGGTCTGGCACGGTACTACCGCAAGAGAGCCTCACGGTACTACCGCAACCAGCACGGCAGTACTTGTTTACTGCCGCTGGTGAGCGGTACTACCGCCCTGTGTGCGGTACTACCGCCCGGGCGGTACTACCGCAATGATACGCGGTACTACCATGTCGTTATGAACGGGTGGGGGTTATAAGCAGGCAGGGGGAGTTCTAACTCCCCCATACCCATTCAACTCATTTTCCCGACATCATCTCTCTCTCTCTCTCTCTCGCCCAAGAATGGCGCTGGAGGACCTCGCCGGATCTCCATCTCCTTCCACTCTCCTTGCATTCCAATCGGTGGGATCGTTCCCGGCCTCGCCCTCTTGCCATGGAACAAGGTCTCTCCCCGAATCCTTTCTTCTTTTGCCCCTTGTTTTGTCTCTAGGTTTTGGGGATATGCATGTTGTTCTTGAGTTCTTGTAGGCCTTATCCATGCAAGATTAGGGTGTAGGAGAGTAGTTGTGTTGTAGAGATGCTAGTCAGTATGTTGATACTAAGGAGTTGTGATCGACCGTAGTACCGCTAGTTTTGTCTCACGCGTTCACAGATCGGATCCACCTTCGGATCTGACCCCGAGTAATACTACCGCAGGTTCAGCGTGGTACTACTGCTCTGACGTGGTTGTCGTGTGCGTTACTACCGCTCCTCTGGCACGGTACTACCGCGCTCGGCGTGGCAGTAATTTTTCAGTACTGCTCCAGGTGCGGTACTACCGCGCCATCCCGGCGCGGTACTACCACAGCTCGAGCGGCACTAAAAATTTACTTCCGCATCTTCGAGCAGTACTATCATTCCCCCACACCTTCTTTGTAGCCCCTACTTCTTATCATCTCTACGAGTGTCTCGTGCTTTGCTGAGGCTTTTGCATTGATTCTCTTTGCTTCTCTTGTGTATTCTTTTGTTTTTGTCATAGGTGGTGGCTCTGGTTCCAATGTCCGTCGCTCGAATCCCAGCCATGACACATGGTCGAAGCGTCTGCGCAACCAAGATGATGTCCCTGAGGGCTCCAATGCCCCCCAACGCAGAACCAAGTCCACTGCCACCAAGAATAAGGATCCAACAATGGGTATGGACGAGATCCATCAGCTGAGTTTGTCGACAGGAGGAAGATCAGTCCCTATGTGAATCTTCGGGCACAGTTCAGAGGGGATGATTTATTCTGGACCAAGCAGCAGTATCTTATCTTCACAGAGGTGCTCAAGAGCAAACACAACTTATATGTGGATGCACAGTGGATTGATATGACTCACATGAGGAAGGAGGAGCACCAGACCTATTTTGCTGAGGCTCTGGACCTCGTGGAGCAATTTGGCATTGAGCATGTCATGTCTTTTCATATGGACTTTGACCCAGAGATTGTGGCCCAGTTCTTTGCTTCGGTCTACTTCCATCCTAAGGAGGAACGCAACATGACTTGGATGACCAATGGACAAAAGATGACTGCTACTTGGAAGGATTTCATGGATTTGCTTCAGGTTGCTGATGAGGGGCTCCACACTCCTGTTGGAGTTCTCCCTCATGGCAACCAAGAGCCTGCCAACAAGAACAAGCTGCAACCCTATATTATTTGGAGAAGACGCTCGCAAGTGGCAAGAAGACTTGGGTTTTGAACCCCTTTCTGGTTATTATGCATCAGATCTTCTGCAACTCTCTATTTCCTCGCATTGGGGACAAGGACATGGTACATGCATATCTCGTGGACATGATGCTCATTTGTGAGGAGGCACGTCGTGCTCAGACTCAACCACTTGATATCTCACATATCATGTGGTGTGAGTTACGTTTTGCGGTGTTCACCCGCAAAGTGCCTATCTATGGTCCGTACATGTTTCTGATGATCACCAATACTTGGGAGAAGCTCTATCCTGATTAAGAGTTTGAGGCTCTCCACTGGGTTCGTCATGAGCCTATCAAGCTCCGCATCAAGAGCTAGTGGGCAAACACCACTACCCATGCTGAGGCTGCTGCGGCTCAGATGGATGTGGATGAGGAGGAAATTGAGGAGGAGGCAGCTGATGAGGATAGCTCTGGAGGGTATGCTCCCTCCTCGTCTGAGCCCTCGTGGGCTAAAAAGCTGAAGAGCAAGATGAAGGCTCTGTTCTGTATGTAGGCCAAGGGGCAATACCAGGCACATGTTGCTCAGAAGCAGGTTCGCCGGCGCAACAAGAAGATCTTACTGACTTTTGGCAAGGAGGTGTCTAGTGGCTCTGAGAAGAATATTACTCCAGAGGCTGAGTGGATTGCCAAGCAAGGATACAAGTGGTCTGATTCCTAGGAGGAGCAGCATGAGACTGACAAGGCGCGTGACGACTAATCACTTCCGCCTGAGCTACCACTCATGTCATAGAAGTCCTCTCTGCCCTTTTGGTGTCTCGATGCCAAAGGGGGAGAGAGTGTAGGATTTGCGTGTGTCCTGTGTCGTGTCATTTGCTTTCGTTCAGTTGAACCTTGAATTTTGTTTGCTTTCTGTTGGTTTGTGTCGTGTGTGTGAGACCTATCATATGGTGTGTGACATATGCACTCTACTCCTTATATCCTCATTATGTCTCTGCTATCTAGTAGGTTGTGAGCCTATGCTTCACTTGCCCTGTTACTCTTTGCTCACGGTATCCTCCTTGCATCCACGCATATCGTTATATTATTAGTTGCAAGGAGTGTGTTGTTTATAAAATATAGGGGAGTGCTGATCCTAGTATGTGCGTTGTGTAGTCCAAAGCATCTTCGCACCTCCTTTCCTTCGCTTCATTGGAGCTCCGGCTGTTTTCCTTTTCTTTGCAAAAACAGTGGCATTCTACTACTTTCACTCTCAGGCATGCAGTAGTACTGCTCAAAGAAAGCCGTAGTACCGCACGGCCTCACGTTAGTACCGCTCCAAGGTTACGGTAGTACCGCCCATTGCGGTAGTACCATACCAAGGACACGGTAGTACCGTGTGTCTGGCCCCAGCATGGTAACTAGGACGGAAGTAGGAGCTGAAGTAAAATTTTAGTTCCGCGTCCTACGCGGTAGTACCGTGTCGGGTTTTTGCATCGATCAAAACTCTACGGAAGTAGCCATGCATGTAATTTAATTAGTCCGCGCTCTTCCCCGACCGGTCTGACCCTGCCTTGCAGTAGTACCGCAAGGATGTGCGATAGTACTGCTCCGGCAGTACTACCGCCCGTTGCTATATGCAACAGGGGCTATATCTGGCTCATGCCGCGCCAGCGGTAGTACCGCACCTGGAGCGGTAGTATCGCAGGGCTGTGCGGTAGTACCGCAAGTTAAGTGCGGTAGTACCACATGTTGCGGGCAGTGTTGGTGGATAACGGTTGGATATGTTCTTCCACTATATAAGGTGAGTCTTCTTCCTCAAGAAGACTCACCTCTTCCTCCCCAAGCTCCATTGTTGCTCAAAGCTCCATTTCCGCTCGATCTCTCTCCCTAGCCAATCAAACTTGTTGATCTCCTAGGGATTTCTTGAGAAGGCATCGATCTACACTTCCACCAAGAGAAATTTGATTCCCCTCACTAATTCCTTGCGGATCTTGTTACTCTTGGGTGTTTGAGCACCCTAGACGGTTGGGGTCACCACGGAGCCATAGTCCATTGTGGTGAAGCTTCGTGGTTTCGTTGGGAGCCTCCAATTCGGTTGTGGAGATAGGCCCAACCTTGTTTGTAAAGGTTCGATCGCCGCCTTCAAGGGCACCACTAGTGGAATCACGGCACCTCGTATTGTGTGAGGGCGTGAGGAGAATACGGTGGCCCTAGTGGCTTCTTAGCGAACATTGTGCCTCCACACCGCTCCAACGGAGACGTACTTCCTGTCAAAGGGAAGGAACTTCGGTAACACATCCTCGTCTTCACCGGCTCCACTTGAGGTTATTTCTTACCTTTACTTGTGCAAGCTTTTGTTGTATATCCTAGCTTGCTTGCTTGTGTGCTTGTTTTTGTTGCATCTTATAGGTTGTCCATCTAGTTGCATTTCTAGACAACCTACTTTGTTGCTAAGTTTAATTTGGTAAAGAGAAGCTAAAATGTGTTAGTTGCCTATTCACCTCCCCCTCTAGTCAGCCATATCGATCATTTCACATGTTTTTCCAAAGCTTTACTTGTTATCCTTCATATCTTTATCTGAAGCTTTGATGTATGATTGTCATCAATTACCAAAAAGGGGGAGAATGAAAGCACAAGTGCTCCCTGGGTGATTTTGGTAATTAATAACAACATATCTCTTGTTGGACTAATATTTGCATCTAGTATATTTCAGATGACTTCAACAGTGGAGTGGCAGGACAAGAGGCTAAGGACAAAGAATGGCAAAATATCAAGATGCTACATATACATTTTAGTGATCCAAAATCACATTGAGTCCATAGGAAAAGCCAATACTATTAAAAGAGGATGAGGTGTTGCTTAATGGTCTACTTGATCAAAGTGCTTAGTAATATGCTTCAAATCCCTCAACCACTTTCTCAATTCCACATATGTCCTAAACCTAAAAGTCAAACTCGGCCCCACCGATTTGATCTGTCCGGCGACACCGAGTTCACTTGACACAGCCACTGCCACAAACCCTAATCAATTCGGTCTCACCAAGATGGGATTGCAAACTCTATGTTTCCTCTTTGTAACATTTCGGTCTCACAGAGATGAGGGAATCGGTCTCACCGAGTTTTCCTGACCAACACTCTGTTAGCCTATTACCAAAATCGGTCTCACCGAGTTTGTGTAATCGGTCAACCGAGTTGAGGTTTTGCCCTAAACCTAACGCATCGATCTCACCGAGTTGATACTATCGGTCCCACCAAAATGCCTAACGTTCACATTATGAACTGCTTCGGTCTGACCGAGTTCGTTTATTCGGTCTGACCGAGTTGGGTCAAATGTGTGTAACGGCTAGAGTTTTTGTGGAGGCTATATATACCCCTCTACCCCCTCTCCATCAGAGAGAGAGAGCCATCAAAACATGCCTACACTTCCACTATTCATTTTTTGAGAAAGAACCACCTGCTCATGTGTTGAGACCAAGATATTCCAATCCAACCACAAGAATCTTGATCTCTTACCTTCCCCAAGTTGCTTTCCACTCAAATTTTCTTTCCACCATATCCAAATCTGTCTGAGAGAGTTGAGTGTTGGGGAGACTATCACTTGAAGCACAAGAGCAAGGAGTTCATCATCAACACACCATTTATTACCTTTTGGAGAGTGGTGTCTCCTATATTGGTTAGGTGTCACTTGGGAGCCTCCGACAAGATTGTGGAGTTGAACCAAGGAGTTTGTAACGGCAAGGAGATCGCCTACTTCGTGAAGATCTACCCTAGTGAGGCAAGTCCTTCGTGGGCAATGGCCATGGTGGGATAGACAATGTTGCTTCTTCGTGGACCCTTCGTGGGAGGAGCCCTCCGTGGACTCGCGCAGCCGTTACCTTTCGTGGGTTGAAGTCTACATCAATGTGGATGTACGATAGCACCACCTATCGGAACCACGCCAAAAACATCCGTGTCTCCAATTGCGTTTGCACACTCCAATCCCATCCCTTTAGTTTCTTGCAACTTGCATGCTTTACATTCCGCTGCTCATTTCCTCTTGCCATGCTTGCTTGAAATTGTGCTAAAAACTCCACCTCAACTTAAAGAACTTAAAAACTTCTACTTTTCTTGTTGAGTGTCTAATCACCCCACTCTAGACACCTCTTCTTCGGTCCTCTCAATGGCACTGATGTACCGTCGTCTTGGTTCGGGCTAAACCTGGATGAAGCGAAGGACTCAATGGAGGAGATCACCTCCAGTGACGAGGCCGCTGAGGAGGGCGAGGACAAGGAAGGTGACGAAGTCGCACCGGATGATGGAGCGACCAGCCGGAACCATCCTGGTCCGGCCTCGGGTGGCAAGCAACCGAAAGCCACATCAGCCGCCACCACCGACCAGACCAGGCCATGTCGGATCACGGGCGCTGCAATGCCAAGAAGTTCGAACACAGGGGCGTGAATGAAGATCTCTCCCACTCACATCTACCTAGCGTCTTGCCCTCGTCCAGTGAAGAGATTCAAGCAAACAACAAGTGAAGCACGCAAGAGTTTACCCAGGTTCAGGACACCTTGTGGTGTAAAACCCTACTTCCTGCTTTGGTGGATTAGCCTCAGGACGGCTAGAATATGAACTAGTATAGTGATTCCTGAGCTCAGGAGGTGAGCTCTGGAGGGTCAGGAGGCAAGTTTTCTTTCTCCTTTGCGTGGTGGCAGAGTTTATGGATCTGCTCCCCCTTTCATAGTGGGGATCCTAGCTACTTATATAGGTGGCCAGGACCCGCTTCCCCCGAAATGTTTAGGCGGGAAGGGATCCCACAACGGCCATTTTTGAGCGGGAACACAAGGACGTTCCTACCCTAACAAAAGCAGTCTTCGCCTGCAAAAGGACCAGGCGGTGCACGGTGGTGGGCTCGGTGGTGACATCCTCCCTGTCGTCCTTGCGGTCTTCGGTCTTGTTGCACCAATGGGGAAACCTTTGTCCCGCTCCCCGGGAACCTGCGCCTGCGCTGTCTCCTTTGCACCGAAACGGCAACTACGCCGCTGGCGGACGCCGGCACCCGTTGGCGCGGTGCATCACTGCCTACGTCGCTGCCTCCTCCTGAAGCAGTCTTGGCCTTGGATTCTCCGCCCCTCCGGAGCACCTTGCTGAGGCTGCTCCTGAGGGGGTCTTGACGTTGTTCTCCTCGCGAGGTCTAGCCCCCTCGCGAGGGTCTTGGGCAACTAGTCGATCAGTCGGGTCGTACCAGGCCGTAGCAGGAGCGCGTTGTGGCCCACAGACAGGCAAGTCTGGGTACCCTGGTTCCCAGGATGCGGACAGTAGCCCCTGGGCCCAAGGTGCGTGCGGAGTTGGCTTCGAGGCGAAGCCTTAGTCGAGGACGAAGCGCCGCGGGCCCCAAAGGCTGCGGGCCAGGCTGGCGTGCGACGGTTGGATGGGACATGGCGACTCCGCTCCCCATGCAGTATTGGTAATCATGTGACTTGGCAACTCCCCAGCGCACATGACGGGGCTGTTATCGCTGCGACGCCAGTGGCTGGCGGTTGGGCTCCTCCACCCTATAAATGGGACTAGGGGGGAGCCCCCAAGCCATCTTCAAGCCAGCGTCGTCTTCCTCCTTGCTTGTTCCCCGCTCTCCCTCTTGCTGCGAGATCTCCATGGCGCCACCGAAGAAGCCGTCCGTCACGGAGAAAGGTAAGGCCCCGAAGGATCTGGCCCTGCTGCCGCCAAAGAGGGGCCGCGGGCGTCCCCGCAAGCATGCCGCTGCGCCCGCATCGACTCCTCGGGGAAGTGGGCGCGGCCTTCCGGGTCCTGTTGCGGCCGCTGGTGAGAGGCGTGGTACGTCTTCCCGTGGTGAAGGTGGTTGAGGCCGTGGCGGGAGAGGAGGCGCGAGACGACGCATGGCGGTCGCGCGTCCTCCGCGCCCGCAGCTCCACTCCTTCGATGTGTCGTTGGAGTTCGTGGTGTGGGCGGAGAAGCCTGGTGGCTCGTGGCTCCGGCTCCCTGCTCGTTCGGCAACGTGCTACCGGATGGAGGCCCCGGCGGTGCCTGGCTGCAGGCTGACGGTTGCTGCAGTGGTGCATCCTGGGTGGAGGTTGACGTGGCTCCCTCGAGTGACGTGTTCCTGGAGCGCGGCTGGCAATCGTTCGCTCGCACGCGCCGACTGCAGGGGAGGTGTACGCTCCACTTCAGGTACGATGGCGCCTCCACCCTATTTGTCAGGGTCTTCGCGGAGGAAGGGAGGCCCCTTGGGTGTTGTCCCGAGGCCGATGACGAAGAGGACGACGGGACAGCGTCCGGAGGAGCAGCTCCTCCTCCGAAGACGACCTTAGTCTTGGGGGCGCCGCTGGTCCCCCTCTGTGGCAGCAGCAGCTCCTCCAGCAGCGGCGGCCGCGACGAGCCACCACGCCGCGGAGCTCGGCCCGGTGAGGGGTGGGGGTTGCCCCGCCGCTGTGGCTCGGTGAAGCCGGAGGAACTAGGAGACCCCGACTGAGCGGGAGTGGCCTCTGCTTCTTCTCCTTCTCTTTTCCTTCATGTCCTTCCTGTGTCAAGATTTCAAGTTGCCTCGAGAAGGCGTGTAATGGACTGTGATATATATATGAAGCGAGAACTTGCTGTCATGTTTTTGGTCTTGGTGAGATTACTTAGTTTTTATGCGTCGCGGCATCTTGAGGCGGAGTGCTCCTGACTCTTTGGCGTCATGAGCCCCATCGGGTCGTGAGGACGACCGAATCTAGAGAGCTTCTGCAGCCCCCGAGCATGGGTGAGCCGCTGAGGGCTGCTGAGAGTGCCGAGCGCGGGTTAAAGTACCAAGGCCTGAGCCGGCTCGGTAGGATAGATTGCGCGGACTGAGAAGCCTGACCCCAGAGCCTAAGCAGGCTTGGCCAGGCGAGGTCACGGTGCCGTAGCTGACGAAGGATGGTGACCGACCGTGCCCCAGCCCCCACGTGCAAGGCGCGCAACGAAGAGGGGGCGGCGCAGGCCTTTCTCAAAAACTGAATTTAAAACCAGCGAGAAAGATCCCAAAAAAGACTTTCAACCAAATGCAAGAAATGCAAGAAACACAAGAACTTCATAGCACTGGGTAGAGGAAGGGCTGATAGCCAAGGAAGTAGAAAAGGCTGACAGCTAAACACCAAGCCGAAAAAGGAAAAAGGTCGCATCCAACCCCTACACTACATCTTCTTCCCAGCGCGGAGCTAATGACTGCCACTGGGGCGTGGGTGGGAGCCCCGCCCGAGGGCCCGTAGGCAACGCACAGGAGACTCCGAGGCGTGTACATCCCCAACTCATTATTACGTGAGAGTGTCACGGGCGGAGACCTTCACGGGCACGGAGCCTTGATTACAGATAGAACCTCCTGGGGTGTTCAATGTTCCAAGAATTCTAGATAGGTATCTCATCCTGCGTCTCCAGGCACACAGCACCGGGCCTAGACACACGGGCGATTCTGAACGAGCCCTCCCACATGGGCGAGAGCTTGTGTAACCCCTTCCTGGAGAGGACCCGTCTCAGGACCAAGTCACCAACTTCAAGTGTTCTTGCACGGATGCCGCGGCAGTGGTACCGCCGCAGCGCCTGCTGATATCGTGCCACCCTGAGGGCGGCTCGGCGGCGGCCCTCCTCGCCGAGCACGAGGTCCATCTGCCAGGCGGCATCCTGGCATGCCTCGTTGAACGCCAAGACCCATGGGGAGCGATGTTTGACCTCGTGAGGGAACCCCCTCCGCCCCATAGACAAGAAAGAAAGGAGTTTCCCCCATGGGTTTGGTGGCAGTGGTTCGGATTGACCACAACACGGACTGGAGCTCGTCGATCCAGCCCCTGCCGCAAGCCTCAAGCTTCCTCTTAAAGCTGCGCGTCTTGAGGCCACGCAAGACTTCTGCATTGGCGCGTTCGTCCTGACCGTTGCTCTTGGGGTGAGCCACCGAAGCGTAGCAGATCTGTGTTCCAAGGTTAGCACAATATGACCTGAAGAGATTGCTTGTGAACTGCGAACCGTTATCCATGATGATGCGGCTGGGGACCCCGAATCACCTCACGAGGCCCTGGATGAACTCGACAGCCGACCCGGCTAGGATCGCGCGAATGGGCTCCACCTCTGCCCACTTGGTGAATTTGTCGATGGCGACGTACAGGAAGCGGTAGCCCCCCGCTGCCCGGGGAAACGGACCCAGGATGTCCAATCCCCAGACCGCGAAGGGCCAGGAGAGCGGAATCGTCTGGAGGCCCTGCGCCGGTTGGTGGATCTGCTTGGCGTGAAACTGGCACGCCTCGCAAGCCCGGACAAGCTCCGTGGCGTTGTTGAGCACCATGGGCCAATAGAAGCCGCTGCGGAAGGCCTTGCCTACGAGGGTGCGGGGCCATGAGTGATGACCGCAATCTCCACCGTGGATGTCAGCCAACAGCTGGCGCCCTTGCTTCCTCGAGATGCATTTTAGCGAGATGTCGTTGGGGCGCCTCCTGTAGAGTTCACCGTCTTGGATGCAGTAGGCTGAGGCCTGTCAGACCACGCGCTCTGCGTCTTCTTCCTTGTCCAGCAGGGTGTCATGTTGCAGGTACATCTTGAGCTCTTGGGTCCAGCAACCCTCCTCGGGCTCCGTAGCGAGCAGCAGGCGGGCTCCAGAGGGCGGTCCATAGGACGGGGCGCCGTCTGTAGGCGCCGTAGGTAACCGCTGCTGAGGGGATGCCGGCTCACGAACTGGCGGTGCTGCCAACGGTATGAGTACTCGCTCCTCGAGGACGCCTGGCCTCTGAGCCTCGCCTGGAAGCTCGTTTGGCGATGTCATCTGGCTCCTTGTTGGTGCCTATCAGTACGTGTTGCACCTCCAGTCCTTGGAATCACTTCTCCTTCTTGCGCACCTCCTCTGGATATGCCTCCATGTGCTCGTCCTTGGGCTTGTATTTCTTGTTGGAGAAGTTGACGAGGAGTTGCGAATCACCCCTGATGGTGAGACGCTTGACCCCCAGCGCAGCGGTGGCCTTGAGCCCAGCAATTAGGCCCGCGTACTCTGTGATGTTGTTGGAGACCTTCTCGCATTGCTGGAAGCAAAGCTACATAGCGTAGTACAACTTGTCCTGAGTGGGAGATACTAACACGGCGCCAGCCCCCGCGCCAAGGCGCGAGAAGGCGCCGTCGAAGTATACCACCCATCCGTCTGGGGCTTCATCGCCAGGGGCCAGCGAGCGGTCCTCGCTAGCCCCCCGCTATGGCGCGTCAGTCCACTCCGCCACAAAGTCTGCCAGAGCCGCTCCCTTGATCACTCGTGTGGTGCTGAACTCCAACTGGAACGCTTGAAGCTTGATGTTCCACTCGGCTTCCCTCTCGACGACATTCGGGCCCCGCAGTACCTTCTCGAGAGGATATGGCGAAACAACCTTCATAGGATGGCCCTGGAAGTAATGGCGCAGTTTCCTTGAGGCGACGAGGAGCGCCAGGAGCAGCTTCTGAGGCATCGGGTAGCGCGAGCGTGCGTCACGCAGTACGGTGCTGATGAAATACACCGGGTGCTCCACGAGGGTCGGCGCAATAGGGTCCATGGGCGCTTCAGGAACCTTGGGTGCCTCTTGCTGAGTGGCGGGGCCGTCAGTGACCGTAGCTAAATCTACCTCTGGAACTCCGTCAGGGGGCGGCGTGTGCCCTGAAGATGCCGAGCTGCCCGGTGGCCTTGGGATTCAGGGCCTCTCCTCGCGCTCCACGACTAGCGCCACACTGGCGGAGTGAGGCGTTGCGGCGAGGTAGAGAGTCATGGGTTCCAGGGGTCGCGGCGCTACCATGACCAGCAAGCTGGTGAGGTATTCCTTGAGGTCCCGGAAGGCGGCATCGGCCTGCGGAGTCCACTCAAAGGGCCCCTTCTTCTTCATGAGCTTGAAGAATGGGAGGGCGCATTCCCCAAGCTTAGAGATGAAGCGCCCTAGGGACGTTACGCACCCCCCGAGCTTCTGCATCTCCTTCAAGTTCGTGGACGGCTTCATTCTTTCGATGGCCTTGATCTTCTCTGGATTAGCTTCAATGCCCTGGTGCGAAACCAGGAACCCTAGCAGCTTGCCGGAGGGTACACCGAACACGCACTTCTCCGGGTTGAGGCACAGCTTCACCTTGCGCAGGTTGGCGAACGTTTCTTCTAGGTCCTGGACGAGAGTCCTGGTCTCCCTGGTTTTAAACACGATGTCGTCGACATTGGCCTCCACATTCCTCCCGAGCTGAGGGCCGAGGGTGATGTGCATTAGGCACTGGAAGGTGGTGCCCGCGTTCGTCAGCCCAAAAGGCATGCAAGTGTAGCAGTAGACCCCGCCTGGGGTCAGGAACGCCGTCTTCTCCACGTCTTCCACCGCCATCTTGATTTGGTGGTAGCCCGAGAAGGCGTCGAGGAAGCAGAGTAGGTCACACTCAGCCGTTGAATCCATGATTTGGTCGATGCGCGGAAGAGGGAATGGGTCCTGAGGGCAGAACTTATTGAGGCTCGTGAAGTCAACGCACAAGGGCTCCTTGCCTCCTTTCTTCGGGACTATGATGCGGCTGGCCAACCACTCCGGGTGTCGTACTTCCCATACAACGCCTGCTTCTTGTAGCTTCCTAACCTCCTGAACGATGAAGGCCTGCTTCTGCGAGGCTTGCCTGCATGCTTTTTGCTTGATAGGGCACACATTGGGGCACACCATGAGGTGATGCTCGACGACGTGCCTAGGCACCCCGACCAAGTCTGCGGCTTTCCAGGTGAACACATCCTTGTTGGCCCTGAGGAAGCTGACCAGCGCTATCTCTTTCTCAGGGTCCATGCCCGTGCCGATGGTGAAGGTGGCTCCTGAGCCTTCTTCATCAGCGGGCACCTACTTCGTATCGACGGGGTCCTGAGAGAAGAGCTGCTTCTTCTTGGTAGGCGCGGCTTCCGACGCCTCTAGAGCCCCCTTTGCTCCTGGGTGAGCTGAGGCAGCAGCCCTATAAGCACGCCCGAGGACCTGAAGGGCGGCCTTGGGGTCCCCTTTGATGGTGATGACGCCGTTGCTCCCGGGTATCTTGACGGTGTTGTAGCCCGGGTGAGTCGCCGCCATGAACTTCGCCAAGGCTGGGAAGCCGAGGATAGCGTTGTAGGGCAGGTGGATGGGTGCAACGTCGAAGTCGATGAGCTCAATCCAGTAGTTAGCCGGTGTACTGAAGGTGACCGGGAGGCGGATCTGGCGAGCGGAACGGCCGAGCCCGCAACCCCTGAGAAGGGCTTGGTGGGGAGGAGCTGCCTGTAGGACACGTGCAGTGACCGAAGGCCTTGGGGGAGAGGATGTTGAGCCCGGCGCCGCCGTCGATGAGGGTCCTCGTCACGGCCACCCCGCAGATGGTGGGCGTGCACACCGTGGGGAGAACGCTCGTGCCGGCCGCTTCTGAGGCGAGGTCGCTAGGGCCGAAGGTGATGGTGTGCCGCTGGGCGGCGGCCCCGACCTGCCGAAAGTGCGACTTGACGTGCTGAGCCGACGCTGGCGCTTGGGACCCTCCGAGGATGCAGGCGACCCTGCTGCAGGGCAGCTCCCCGCCGGCGACGCTCCGCAGCCCACCGCCGCGGGTCGTTTGAGCGCCGCGCTCTCCCGCAGATGGCCGGTGCCGAGGCAGCCGTCGTGCCACCAAGACCGTGACCGACGTGGCCACAGGGAGCGGGAGTGGCGAAGCAGACCGCTCTCCAGTGGCCCGACCGGCAAGAACGTCGTCAGGGAAGGAGGAGGAGCGCCCATGGGTGGCGCGGTCGGCCGATACCGCTCGGACGACGGGGAGAGTGCCAGCCACCATGCGGATGTGGCGGGCTGCGGTCATCATGGCGGCGCGGAACAGGAGAGGGGAGGTGAGGTCGTTGGAGAGGCGAGATTTCGACACGCCCCCTACCTGGCGTGCCAAATGTCGGATTACGGGCTCCACTAACCCAAGAAGTTCGAACACAGGGGCGTGAATGAAGATCTCTCCCACTCACATCTACCTAGCGTCTCGCCCTCGTCCAGTGAAGAGACTCAAGCAAACAACAAGTGAAGCACGCAAGAGTTTACCCAGGTTCAGGCCACCTTGTGGTGTAAAACCTTACTTCCTGAGCTCAGGAGGGCTAGAATATGAACTAGTACAGTGATTCCTGAGCTCAGGAGGTGAGCTCAGGAGGGTCAGGACACAAGTGTTCTTGCTCCTTTGCGTGGTGGCAAAGCTAATGGATCTGCTCCCCCTTTCAGAGTGGGGATCCTAGCTACTTATATAGGTGGCAAGGGTCCTATTCCCCCAAAATGTTTAGGCGGGAAGAGATCCCACAGCGGCCATTTTTGAGTGGGAACACAAGGACGTTCCTACCCTGAAAAAAGCAGTCTTCGCGTGCAAAAGGACCAGGCGGTGACGCGGTGGTTGGCTCGGTGGTGACACCCTCCCTATCGTCCTTGCGGTCTTCGGTCTTGTTGCACCAATGGGGAAACCTTTGTCCCGCTCCTCGGGAACCTGCGCCTGCGCTGTCTCCTTTGCATCAAAACGGCAACTGCACCGCTGGCGGACGCTGGCACCCGCTAGCACGGTGCGTCACTGCGTACGTCGCTACCTCCTCCTGAGGCAGGCTTGGCCTTGGATTCTCCGCCCCTCCGGAGCACCTTGCCGAGGCTGCTCCTGAGGGGGTCTTGACGTTGTTCTCCTCGCGAGGTCTATCCCCCTCGTGAGGGTCTTGGGCAACTAGTCGATCAGCTGGGCCGTACCAGGCCGTAGCAGGAGCACGTTGCGGCCCGTAGACAGGCAAGTCCGGGTACCCTGGTTCCCAGGACACCGACAGGCCCGACCAGTCGGAGGCCCCGCTAGCCGGCACTGCAACCCCCGCCAACCCATCCGGGCAGCCGGAAGTGCCACCAGCTTAGGCGGCCCATATCTTGTTTTATGCTTTTGTTGTCTTGTACTTTGAGAACAGTTTGTCAGTTATGCGTAGTTCCACCCACTTGGGGTGTATTCTAAAACCTTGATGGATGTCGGCCATAGGCCCTTTTGTAATGTAAATTAATTTACTTTTTCCACGTGCTTGTGTATTTTGCCGAGTTCTAACTCGATTTTGCGATTGCTCTCTTTGGTCTTTTCCTTTGCCATGTTCCTTTGGCCGCTGCCCTGCCAGCCGGAGAGCCGCGCTGCGGTCTGTGGCTGGGTCAGGGACTTGGCCGTTAGAACAGGTGAAGTAGTTTGTCCGCTTAGAGCATGAGCTAGTCAGGTGAGAAGCCAGCCGGTCGGCTGCTTGACAGCCAGATGGGGGAGGCGAGGAGTTGGCTTCGCCACAGTCGGCGTTCTTCTTTAATCGTTTTTCATGGACATCATTTCCTGCCTTTAGCTCTTGCCTGTCGGACAGTCACGCTGTGAGCTGTAATTAGGATGAAGAGAGGGCTTTGGCATCGGCACACTACTAGGACGACTTCGGGTGATGCCGACTTCGACCCAATCGGCGAGCCCCCGGGCCGAATGGTCGGACCTAGGCGGGGCGAAATAACAAATACTCATATGCAGGAGAATTTGATCATATAGATGAAAAGGTAGTCCGCCGAGTGCGCCTTGGGGTACCTGTTGTCTTTACTTAATACAAAGATAGCATGGTACATACACTTCATCAACTATAAAACGGGCGGAGTAGGTTTACGTTCCATGGGCGCCCTGTCTCTTTGCCGGAAGCGTCTTTCTTGCGTGCCTTGGGCTTCTGAGCATCTATCAGATATCAGGAGTCATTGCCCAGGGCCTTGCTGATGATGAAGGGTCCTTCCCACGGGGCCGAGAGCTTGTGTTGGCCGGCTGTTCCCTGGATCAATCGAAGCACAAGGTCTCCCTCGCGGAAAGCACGCGGCTTGACCTTCTCGTTCTGGTAGTGGTGCAGGGTCTACTGGTAGATGACAGACCGACGAATGCTAACAGCCGGGCCTCTTCAAGAAGGTCGATGTCGTATTCACGTAGCTTCTTTGCTTCCACCTCCGTGTACATGGTGCCACGAGGCGAGGCAAACTCGATATCCGTTGGGATGATGGCCTCAGCCCCGTACACGAGGAAGAAAGGAGTGAAGCTGGTTGAGCGGTTTGGCATAGTCCGGAGACTCCAAAGGATGGCCGGCAGCTCCTCGATCCAACAGCCGGCTGATAACCCACAAGTGTAGGGGATCAGTTGTAGCCTCTTTCGATAAGTAAGAGTGTCGAACCCAACGAGGAGATAAAGGCAGAACAAATATTCCCTCAAGTTCTATCGACCACCGATACAACTCTACGCACGCTTGATGTTTACTTTACCTAGAACAAGTATGAAACTAGAAGTACTTTGTAGTTTTTGTGGGATAGGTTTGCAAGATAATAAAGAGTGCGTAAATAAAAAGTAGGTGTTGTTTAGATAAAGACACAACTAAATTAGTTTTACTAGAGAGATTTTTGTCACGAGAAAGTTATTTGTCCCTAGGCAATCGATAACTAGATCGGTAATCACTATTGCAATTTTATTTGAGGGAGAAGCATAAGATAACATACTTTCTCTTCTTGGATCATATGCACTTATGATTGGAACTCTAGCAAGCATCCGCAACTACTAAAGATCATTAAGGTAAAACCCAACCATAGCATTAAAGTATCAAGTCCTCTTCATTCCCATACGCAAACAACCTACTTACTTGGGTCTGTGCTTCTGTCACTCAAGCCACCCACCATAAGCAAATCATGAACATATTGCAAACCCTACAGCGGGGATCCCTCACGCTTGCGCGACACGGAGAGCACCATAGGACAGCACCAATAATAAAGCATGTTTAAGTAGGACAAAACGGATCATACTCAAACCAATCACGATCATCAATTAACCCATAGGACAAAACGGATCTACTCAAATATCATAGGATAGCAATATATCATTGGAAAATAATATATAGCGACGAGCACCATGTTTAAGTAGAGATTACAGCGGGAAGAAGAGGGGTAACACTGTGATACGTCTCCAACGTATCTATAATTTTTTATTGTTCCATGCTATTATTTATGATGTTTTGGATGTTTAATGGGCTTTGTTATACACTTTTATATTATTTTTGGGACTAACCTATTAACCGAAAGGCCCAGTCAAGATTGCTATTTTTTCGCCTCTTTCAGGATTTTACAAAAAATGAATATCAAACGGAGTCCAAACGGAATGAAACCCTCGGGAGAGATATTTTTGGAGCGATGTCTTCACGGGAGACTTGAGAACCACGAAATAGGGCACACATGGCATCCATGAGGGTGGGGGGCGCGCGCCCCCTACAGGGCACGCCCCCTGCCTCGTGGGCCCCATGTTGGTCCCCCGATGCCCTCCTTCCTCCTATATATATCCATGTACCCCAAAAACATCAGAAGAGGAGAAAAAACCCTAATTCCACCGTCGCAACCTTCTGTTCCTGTGAGATCCCATCTTGGGGCCTGTTCCGGAGCTCCGCCGGAGGGGGGATCTACCACGGAGTGCTTCTACATCAACACCATCGCCTCACCGTGAGTTGTGAGTAGTTTACCATAGACCTTCGGGTCCATAGTTAGTACCTAGATGGCTTCTTATCTCTCTTTGGATCTCAATACCAAGTTCTCCTCGGTCTTTGAGGAGATCTATTCGATGTAATCTCTTTTTGCGGTGTGTTTGTCGAGATCCGATGAATTATGGATTTATGATCAAGATTATCTATGAGAAATATTTGGTTCTTTTCTGGATTCTTTTATGTGTGATTATAATATCCTTGCAAGTCTCTTCGAATTATTGGTTTGGTTTGGCCTACTAGATCTATAGTTCTTGCAATGGGAGAAGTGCTTGGCTTTGGGTTCAGTCTTGCGGTGTCCTTTCCTAGTGATAGTAGGGGCAGCAAGGCACGTATTGTATTGTTGCCATCGAGGATAAAAAGATGGGGTTTATATCATATTTCTTGAGTTTATCCCTCTACATCATGTCATCTTGCTTAAGGCGTTACTTTGTTCTTATGAACTTAATACTCTAGATGCATGCTGGATAGCTGTCGATGTGAGGAGTAATAGTAGTAGATGCAGAATCGTTTCGGTCTACTTGTTACAGACGTGATGCCTATATATAATGATCATGCCTAGATATTCTCATAAGTATTCGCTTTTCTATCAATTGCTCGACAATAATTCGTTCACCCGCCGTAGAATTCTGCTATCATGAGAGAAGCCACTAGTGAAACCTATGGCCCTCGGGTCTATTCTCAACATATCAATCTACAATCTACTTTACTTTACCGTTTTTACTTTCTGTTCTTATGTCCAAAAATACCAAAAATATCAAACTATCATATCTATCAGATCTCACTTTCGTAAGTGACCGTAAAGGTATTGACAACCCCTTATCGTGTTGCCTGCGAAGTTCTTATTTGTTTGTGCAGGTGCGAGGGACTCGCGCGTGGTCTCCTACTGGATTGATACCTTGGTTCTCAAAAACTGAGGGAAATACTTACGCTACTGTGTTGCATCACCCTTTACTCTTCGAGGGAATACAACGCAAGATCGAGAAGTAGCAAGAAGAATTTCTGGCGCCGTTGCCGGGGAGGCTTACGCAGAAGTCATATACCAGTACCTATCACAAACCTTATCCTTCGCATTACATTTACCTGCCTCTCGTTTTCCTGTCCCCCACTTCACCTCTGCCGTTTTATTTGCCCTTCTTTTTGCCGTGTGTTTACCGTTCGCTTGCTTCTTGTTTGCTTGTGTGTTGGATCGTTTGCTTGTCAGTATGGCTCCGAACTATACCAAATTGTGTGACTTCTCCAATACCAACAATAATGATTTTATTAGCACTCCGATTTCTCCTATTACCGATGCTGAATCTTGTGAGATCAATGCTGCTCTGTTGAATCTTGTCATGAAAGATTAATTTTCCGGCCTTCCTAGTGAAGATGTTGCTACCCATCTAAACAACTTTGTTGATTTGTTTGATATGCAAAAGAAGAGGGATACGGATAATGACATTGTTAAATTGAAGTAATTTTTGTTTTCACTTAGAGATCGTGCTAAAACTTAGTTTTCCTCTTTGCCTAGAAATAGCATTGATTCATAATGATACGTAATTGCCCTACACATGGTTTGAACTTCTGGATGATTATTCAAAACTTTTATGCTGGCTTGAATTTTGCTTCTAGAAATCTTTTAGATTCGACCGCGGGAGGCACTTTCATGGAAACTACCTTAGGAGAAGCTACCAAACTCCTAGATAATATTATGGTTAATTATTCTCAATGGCACACCGAAAGATATACTAGTAAAAAACTGCATGCTATTGAAGAGATTAGTGTTTTGAGTGGAAAGATGGATGAACTTATGAAATTATTTGCTACTAAGAGTGCTTCTTCTGATCCTAATGATATGCCTTTATCCATGTTGATTGAAAATAATAATGAATCTTTGGATGTGAATTTTGTTGGTAGGAATAATTTTGGTAACAATGCTTATAGAGGAAACTTTAATCCTAGGCCTTTCTATACCTATACTAATTAGAGACTCCTAAGAAATTACCGCATTAATCAGAAATTAGGAACCATTTATCTCGTGGGACCGAATTATTACGGTCGAGATTAATCCGAGTGGTCATGTTTGGTGGAACTAAAAAAAGAAACCGTTTGCTATTTATCTCCTTCCTCCTCTTCATAATATCTACTCCACGTTGTCTTCATAATACTAATCTATCCACTCCACGTTCCCCCAAAGAAAAAACTAAAAATAAAAAAATCTATCTACTTCACGTTTCCCTCAAAAGATTATTTTTTCGAACACACAAAAAAATCTATCTGCTCCACGTATCTTCCTCTCCCCGTAAAAAAACAAACTGAAACAATCGTACGCCAAGGAATCTCTCCTCCACCCCATTGGAAAACAAATCAAGGTCTCTCACAAATCGAAGCAATCAAGTTGAGTCTCTCACAAATCGAAGCAATCAAGTTGGGGAATTCATTTGTCGTGCTCACGCCATGTAATTCCTCCTCCTCACCCCATGGAAAATAAATCAATGTCTCTTCCAAATTGAAACAACCGGTTTGGGGAATGGATCTCATATATTGGCAGAGATTACGGCATGAAAATCATCGATCCAATCCTGGAATTGATCCAATAGATTCGTACCATCACATCAGGTTTGCTCGGTTTTCCAAATTGTGTTTCTCTCCAACCTTTGAATCTCCCTTGCCATGTGCAGCAATCAATTATCTGTATGTACATGATTTTATCGTGTTATTGTACGATCCAACAATCTAGCATCTATATTCATGTACATGGTTTTATCTCATGATGGTCAATTTAGCAGGTGCGATCTAATCAACCATGCATGTCTGGCTCTTCTGAAGTCCTGATCATGTTCCTCTTCGATCATTAAATCCGAGGTCCCAAGTTCTAAGATCTGAAAACAAATATACTCAATGGTGGTTGATTTAGTAGAACGAGGTATACATCCAACCTTTTAATCCTCTGTACGTAAGGGCAATTTTTCTATCAACTCAATTTATTCCGTCAAAGCTATCTGATCAAATATTATCTTGCAGACCCAGAAAACGAGCCAGTGAGATCTAATGCCTCCATAACTTAAAAGTAGTGGTATTAGTCTCTTTCCCTATTAGGTGAAATAACATCGGTATTATCTTTATTCAATTTCAGAAGATTTATCAGTCTGATGCGAAGTTTAGCGAGGCTATGCAAAGTTGGGATTGCGATCAATAAGTAAAATGCATGCCTTTTAATACACTATATCTACTATGTGGAATATTTAGAATTTTCTTATCCAATCTGATCGGATAGGAAAACAACACTGGAGACAATAGATCTGGTACATGCATGAATGCATATATGGGTTGTCGGTTATATGTTATATGCCTCAATGTATGAAGGTCAGTTCACATTTTGAGTCGTTCCTCAGATTTTATTCCGACTGTGCAGAACCTGTACGCATACACACCACTAAGTAAGAACACTCAGTTCTCTTCGTGCCAGCTTTGATTTCCTATTGACATTCTTTCACTTTTAGTGATGGCATGTTTATATATTGTGTAATGTCCATAATTTTCTATCCTATCTGAGGAGACAGATAACATCCGTAACTGAGGGCCGATCTACTCCCTCCGTTCCTAAATATTTGTCTTTCTAGAGATTTCAACAAGTGACTACATACGAAGCAAAATAAGTGAATCTACACTCTAAAATATGTCTACAGACATCCGTATGTTATAGTTCATTTGAAATGTATAGAAAGACAAATATTTGGGAACGGAGGGAGTAACATGCATGCATATATGCGCCAAGGTTATTCTTACTGCTCAAAGCATGAAGGTCAGTGTACAATTTCGTTCATGATATTTTATAAGAAATGCAAGAACATGTGTACATACACACTACTAACCAAGAACTCCACTTCTCTTCATGTCAATTTAAATTTCCTGTGGACATTTCTGTATGTCGTTATCTTTGACTATTGATGGTATCATTTAAAAAAAACAAGTATGTTGGTCACAAAATCTTACTTGGTTGTGGCATGCAGTTCAGAAGTGGCATCTGCCATCAACCAATATGTAGTTAGCCAATGACAAGCAGGTCCCTATTTTCGTTGTCTAGAGGTCTAAGTCTCAGATACTAAAATCATGTTTCAGCCATATACCGATTTATCGAAATTGCTTCATGCATTTTGTACTTTTTGTCTAATAATTATCTCCCAAGTAATCAGAAGAAATAATACTATTTATGATTATCGCATAAGTTCTATGAATCCCAAGGGCAATGATATTTACTTATTGATGTGAGATGTTTTGCATAAGTACTATTCCAGTTACATCTCTGTATTTTGATGTTTGCGCTGATAAATGTTTGAAAATTTATGTAGCTAATACAGATCTCATACGTGGGACATTTTATTTATGCGATTCTGGAAGATTTATAATTCTGAAGCGAAGTATAGCTAGGCTATGAATAACTTAGGTGCATGCCTGTTGATTCACTATATATCTTATGTGTGGAATATTTACTATTTTCTTTTGCAGTCTGATTGGATAGGAAAACAACAGAACAGGAGCCAGTCGATCTGATCTGACATGCATGCATGCATATATGGGCTGTAGGTTATTTGTTATATGTCTTGAAGTATGAAGGTCAGTTCACTTTCGAGTCGTTCATGAGATTATATTACGATTGTGCAGAACCTGTGTGCATACAGACCACTAACTACACAATGTCCTATTCTCTGCGTCTGAATTTTCATTTCCTGTTGACATTCTTTCACTTTTAATGATGGCATTTTTATATAATGTGTGGTATCCGTAATTTTCAATCTAATCTGATGAGATAGTTAAATCCAGAACTGAAGGCAATAGATCTAACGTGCATGCATGCATATATGGGCCAAATGTTATTGTTATGGCTGAAAGCATGAAAGCCAGTTCACATTTTCATTCATGGTACTTTATTCCGAATACAGAGAATGCGCGTACATACACACTGCTAACCAAGAACCGCCCACTTCTCTTCATGTCAATTTAATTTGCTGTGGATATTTCTACATGTCAGTATCTTTGATTTTTAATGTTATCAATTTTAAAATATCAAGTTTATTGGTCCCAAAATTCTTACTTGGTTGTGGTATGCAGCTCAGAAATTGATCTACCGTCAACCAGTGTGTATTTAGGCAATGACCAGCAAGTTTCTATTTTCATTATCTACAGGTCTATATCTGAGATACTAGAATCATGTTTATGCCATATAATGATTTATTGAAATGGGTTCATCCATTGTCATTTTTTTGTCTATTCTTCTCTCGCATGTAATCATGTTTCTGGGGTCAAACAAATGGTCAAACTAACGTTTCGTTTAGGTGTGGGTCCGACCTGTCATAATCACGGTCAATAGATAAGCACTCGGCGATTTGGATTTTTTGAAACAGTCGACCACCCATTTGGTAGTTATCTGAGAAAAAATAAAAAACGGTAGTTTTTTGAAACCCTAGCCTGTAAAGTAGTAGTTTTATGCTATTTACTCACATGAGTGGCATGACATCCCAACGGGAATAACATTTACTTAATGATGTGAGATATTTTGCATAATTATTATTCCAGTTTGATCTCTGTATTTTGTTGTTGAGCTCATAATTCTTTGTAAATTTATGAAGCTAAATATGAATCTCATACTTGGGATGAAACATTCAAGTTATTAATCCGTAGTGCATTTGATACTATAGTTATCAAGTAAAGAAGTTGATTCCTTGATGGATGTAATAGGAAAGCATAACAAAGTGATTTGTTTGTATTCTATAATATGCAATCTTGATACCACATATTGCAAAATTTATCCCAAAAGTACTAATTACGTGTCTATACTTATGATTACATCCACATGTTATTTCTGAAAAATTTGCATACTATGTGTTTCATTCATAATGATATTTTCTTATTTTTATTAGCATCATCGTTCTTACTATTAATTTGTGCAGATGCATGATGGTTTGTCAGATGATTGTTTTTTATATGAGAAGCGAACTAACAAAGCCATGCGATTTGATCGTATCTAGACACATAATAACATGTAGACTTATTTTGGTTGCACGTTTGTAATACTGCAATGAAAGCACAAGAAATGCCATGAGAAGCAAACTAACAAAGCCATGAGATTTAATTGTATATGTTTACATGTTCTCAAATAGCTAGCCCATGCACACGCACGGGTTGACGACTAGTTCATAGTAATTCCTCTAATAATTATGGTAATGCCTACAATAACTCTTATGGAAGGATGCCTTCTGAATTTGAAACTAGTGTTAAGGAGTTTATGAATTCGCAAAAGAATTTCAATGCTTTGCTTGAAGAAAAATTGCTTAAGATTGATGAATTGACTAGAAGTGTGGATATAATTACTCTTGATGTTGATTCTTTGAAACTTAGATCTATTCCACCTAAGCATGATATCAATGAGTGTCTTAAAGCCATGAGAATTTCCATTGATGAATGCAAAGAAAGAACCGCTAGGATGCGTGCTAAAAAAGAGAGCTATATAAAGCGTGTTCTTCTAATTATCATGGAAATAAAGATGAAGATCTGAAAGTTATTGATGTGTCTCCTGTTAGATCCTTGTTTTCTAGTATGAATCTTGATAAAGATGGGATTTGAGATGAGTCTACTATAATTAAAAGGTGTCCCAATGATTCGGAGTTTTTGGATCTTGATGCTAAAATTGTTAAAAGTGGGATTGAAGAGATTAAAACTTTGCATAGTGATGAACCCACTACTTTGGATTTCAAGGGATTCGATTATGATAGTTGCTCTTCGATTGATTGTATTTCTTTGTTGCAATCCGTACTAAACTCTCCGCATGCTTATAGTCAAAATAAAGCTTTTACCAAACACATAGTTGATCCTTTAATGCAATCTTATGAAGAAAAACTTGAATTAGAAGTTTCTATCCCTAGAAAGCTTTATGACGAGTGGGAAACTACTATTAAAATTAAAATTAAAGATCATGAATGCTTTGCTTTGTGTGATTTGGGTGCAAGTGTTTCCACTATCCCACAAACTTTGTTTGATTTGTTAGGTTTCCATGAGCTTGATGATTGTTCTTTAAATTTGCATCTTGCGCATTCTACCATTAAGAAACCTATGGGAAGGATTAATGATGTTCTTATTGTTGCCAATAGGAATTATGTGCCCGTAGATTTCATTGTTCTTGATATAGATTGCAATCCTTCATGTCCTATTATTCTTGGTAGACCTTTCCTTAGAACGATTGGTGCAATTATTGATGTGAAGGAAGAAATATTAGATTCCAATTTCCATTAAGGAAAGGCATGGAACACTTTCCTAGAAACAAAATTAAATTACCTTATGAATCTATTATGAGAGCCACTTATGGATTGCCTTCCAAAGATGGCAAAACCTAGATATATCCTTGTATCGTGCCTAGCTAGGGGCGTTAAACGATAGCGCTTGTTGGGAGGCAACCCAATTTTATTTTATTTTTTGTTTTTGCTTCTTTTTAGAAATAAATATTGCATCTAGCTTTTGTTTAGCTGTGTTTTTGTGTTTTAATTAAGGTTTGTGCCAAGTAGAACCTTTGGGAAGACTTGTGTGAAGCTTATACGATCTTGCTGTAAAAAACAGAAACGTTAGCGCTCACTAGAATAGTCACTAGATTTTACTGGAGTGTGCTATTTAGTTGATTATTTTTGCAGATGATTAATAGAAAAATTCCTCACGTTTACCAATTTATTTCAAAAAAAATTGGAGTTACAGAAGTTTGCGAAAGTTACAGATTACTACAGACTGTTCTGTTTTTGACAAATTCTGTTTCTCGTGTGTTGTTTGCTTATTTTTATGAATCTATGAGTAGGATTGGAGGATATGAATCATATAGAAGTTGGAATACAGTAGGTTTAACACCAATATAAACAAAGAATGAGTTCATTACAGTACCTTTGAGTGGTGATTCGTTTTCTTATACTAATGGAGCTCACGAGATTTTTGGCTAAGTTTTGTGTTGTGAAGTTTTCAAGTTTTGAGTATTGCTTTGATGGACTATGGAACAAAGAGTGGCTAGAGCCTAAGCTTGGGGATGCCCAAGGCACCCCATGGTAAAATTCAAGGACAACCAAAAGCCTAAGCTTGGGGATTTCCCGGGAAGGCATCCCCTCTTTTGTCTTAATCTATCGGTAACTATACTCGGGACTATATTTTTATTCACCACATGATATGTGTTTTACTTGGAGCATCATGTATAATTTGAGTCTTTGCTTATTAGTTTGCCACAATCATCCTTGCTGGACACACCTTTTTGAGAGAGATAAATATGGCCTAGGAATAGTTTTGCTCTAGTGCTTCACTTATATCTTTTAGAGCACGGTGGTGATTTTATTTCGTAGAAATTGTTGATCTCTCATGCTTCACTTATATCCTTTTGAGAGTCTATTAGAACAACATGGTAATGTTCTTTGGTTATAAAACTAGCCTTAATATGATAGGCATCCAAGACGAATGTAGTAAAAACTTTCGTACAAAGTGAATTGAATATGATGAGAAGTTTGATACTTGATAATTGTTTTGAGATATGAGGATAGTGATATTAGAGTCATGCTAGTGGAGTTTTATGATATTGAGAAATACTTGTGTTAAAGTTTGTGATCCCGTAGCATGCACGTATGGTGAACCGCTATGTGATGAAGTTAGAGCATGAGGTATTTGTAGAGTGTCATCCTTTGTGTGGAGGTCGGGGGCGCGCGATGGTTAACTCCTACCAACCTCCCCCCTAGGAGCATGCGTTGATTGCTTTGTTTTGATGACTCGTAAATTTTTGCAATAACTATATGAGTTCTTTATGATTAATGTTGAGTCCATGGATTATACACACTCTCACCCTTCCTATTTCTAGCCTCTCTTGTACCACACAACTTTCGCCGGTACCATACACCCACTATATATCTTCCTCAAAATAGCCACCATATATCTTCCTCAAAACAGCCACCATACCTACCTATCATGGCATTTTCATAGCCATTCCGAGATATATTGCCATGCAACTTTTCACCATTCCGTTCGTATGACACGCTTCATATTGTCATGTTGCCATGCATGATCATGTAGTTGACATCGTATTTGTGGCAAAGCCACCATGCATAATTTTTCATAAATGTCACTCTTGATTCATTGCACATTCCAGTACACCGCTGGAGGCATTCATATAGAGTCATACTTTGTTCTAAGTATCGAGTTGTAATATCGAGTTGTAAATCAATGGAAGTGTGATGATCATCATTATTAGAGCATTATCCAATAAAAAATAAAAAAATAAAAAAAGAAGGAAAGGCCAAAAAAGGCCCAAAAAAAGAACAAAAAAGAAAAAAAGGAAAAAAGAAAAGAAAAAGGGACAATTGCTACTATCTTTTTCCACACTTGTGCTTCGAAGTAGCACCATGTTCTTCATGATAGAGAGTCTCATGTTTAGTCACTTTCATATACTAGTGGGAATTTTCATGATAGAACTTGGCTTGTATATTCCAACGATCGGCTTCCTCAAATGCCCTAGGGCTTGATGAGCAAGCAAGTTGGATGCACACCCACTTAGTTTCTTTTGTTGAGCTTTCATACATTTTAGCTCGAGTGCATCCGTTGCATGGCAATCCCTACTCACTCACATTGATATCTATTGATGGGCATCTCCATAGCCCGTTGATACGCCTAGTCGATGTGAGACTATCTCCCTCCTTTTTGTCTTCTCCACAACCACCACTCTATTCCACTCATAGTGCTATATCCATGGCTCATGCTCATGTATTGCGTGAAAGTTGAAAGGTTTGAAAAAAATGAGTATGAAAACAAGTGCTTGGCTGAAACCGGGGTTGTGCATGATATGAATATTTTGTGTGATGAAGAGGGAGCATAGCCAGACTATATGATTTTGTAGGGATAACTTTCTTTAGCCATGGTATTTTGAGAAGACATGATTGCTTTGTTAGTGTGCTTGAAGTATTATTATTTCTTATGTCAATATAGAATTTTGTCTTGAATCTTTCAGATCTGAACATTCATGCCACAATAAAAAGAATTACATTGAAAATTATGTTGGTTAGCATTCCACATCAAAAATTCTGTTTTTGTCATTTACCTACTCGAGGAGGAGCAGGAATTAAGCTTGGGGATGCTTGATACGTCTCCAACGTATCTATAATTTTGTATTGTTCCATGCTATTATTTATGATGTTTTGGATGTTTAATGGGCTTTGTTATACACTTTTATATTATTTTTGGGCCTAACCTATTAACCCAAAGGCCCAGTCCAGATTGCTGTTTTTTGCCTATTTCAGGTTTTTTTTGACTATGTACTGCAAGGCAATAGCCTCACAGTGTTTTATTAATAAAAGAACCCAACCAGGGTGAGGTTACAAAGAAACAAATAAATACAAGGAAGAAGAAGAGAGTTAACTTACAACAAAGCTACTGGAGGGAGGCTATCCAAGAGAGAAACTTATCTCTATATTTACATTTGATTCTATGAGCAAGTAAAGAAAATATCATATACAAAATTTCGTTTCTAGGATCTGAAGCTGGGCTGTTCATTTCTGAATATTTTGCCATTACTTTGAGTCCAGATATTCCAAGAGGCGGTAAAAACTACCTCAGTGAAGAAGGATTGACCAAATTCCTGTCGAGCTGCTAAAGCCATGGAGTATGTGGAGTGGTGACTATCTGGTGTCCAGGAGATTCCAAGGTAATTCCAAACTCGCTGGCTAAAGTTACATGCAAAGAAGAGATGCCCACGGTCCTCAAGATGTGGTAGGAGACACAAAACACAGTTAGCATCATCTACATGCCAATGCCTTCGTTGCATCATATCCCTTGTGTTAAGGCGATCCATCAAGAGCAACCACCCAAAAACCGTGATCTTGAGGGTGCAGGAACATTTCCAGATCCATTTGAAGATTGGATCCACCACTATATGAGAGAAAGTGAAATCATAGTACAATTTGGACTGGAAGGTGCCTGATTTGGAGGGCCATTGCCAGATATCTCTTGTTGATGGATCAATTTGTATAGGAGCCACCAAAGACTGGAGTTGTTGAAGCTCATGAAAGGCTTCGAGAGACAAAGGAAGATGAAAGTTCTGCGCCTCAGATGGTGCATCAAAAAAATCCTTGACAGTGATGAGGTCATTGAGCACAAATGAGTAGAGGTGGGGTAATCTGGTCCTGAGGGAAATATCTCTACTATCAATGTGCCACATGTCGACCCAAAACAGCACAGTGTCCCCTGCATGAACTTGTGGGACAGCGAGAGCACAAAACTTATCATAAAGATTGAGAATGTCCCGCCACCAGAAAGAACCACAGCTACGAGTGGCTTGAGGTGGTGATGAACCATAATAAGAATCCCAGAGCAATTGAACCCAAGGTATATCAAGTTTATTGAAAAACTTGTAGAGATGCTTCATGAGCAAGGCCTCATTTTGTGTGCCAAGGTGTGTAACTGCGAGGACGCCATGCTTTTTGGGTCGACATATGAGATCCCATGCTGCAAGAGATTGACGGGGAGTCTCAGAGTTGCCCCGCCAGAGACATTGATGCATTATTCGCTCTAATTGTTTAAGAATTCCCTTTGGGAGGGATAAGGAGCAGAAGAAATATATTGGCATGGAAGCAAGCACAGACTGCAGCAGCTGCAAACGACTGCCCTGATTCAGCAAACAGGACGATGCTGAAAGGCGCCTCTCCAGACGATCCACTAGGGGCGAGAGATTAGCAACGGTAGGTCGAGAAGTGCCCATAGGAAGGCCCAGATAGGTGAAGGGCAAAGAACCCACCTCACAACCCAAGAGAGCAGCAATGCAAGAGCCCTCCTCAGCAGACAAGTTCAGAGGAATCATGGATGATTTGCTGAAGTTGACTCTTAATCCGGTGGCCCGAGCAAATTTTTCAAGCATCTGTTTTAGCGCAATGATGTGATCATCAGCAGCTGGAAGGATGATCAGTGTGTCATCTGCATACTGAACTATTGGATAATCCTTTGAACCAGTCGGAATGGGCATTCAGAGTACATTGCGAGCACACATATCATTCACCACGGATTGAAGAAGATCCACCGCAATGACAAACAATAAAGGGGAGAGGGGATCACCTTGACGAATTCCAGTGTGACATTTAAACTGCTGACCAGGGACCCCATTAAGAAGCACAGAAGAAGAGCCAGATGATAAAAGTGTGTCAACCCAGCCATTCCAACATTCATCCAAACCTTTATAGCGCAACATCTGGAGAATTGTCTCATGCTCAATAGTATCAAAAGCTTTAGTAAAATCAAGCTTGATAAGGACGATTGGCCTTTTAGATGCTTTGCACTGATGGATATACTCAAAGCACATGCTAAGCAGTCCTGAATTGAACGGCAGCAAAGAAAACCATACTGGTTTTTTATGAATGCAGTGAAGAATCACCTGTTGCAGTCTGTTTGCTAAGAGTTTTGTGATAAACTTTAAGCAAGTGTTCGTCAAAGATATTGGCCGAAAATCCCCAACCACTTCCGGGCTTAATTTCTTAGGAATGAGAGTGATTAGAGAAGAGTTTAAACATTCCAGATCACATGTACCATCATAAAAAGCCCTGACAAGCGACAAAAGGTCATTTTTCAGAATGGGCCAACACTTCTTCAGAAAGAGTCCTGTGAATCCATCTGGCCCCGATGCACGATCAACAGGCATATGCTTAACAACATCCTCCACTTCTTTATCTGAAAAAGGCCGAGACAAAGTCTCTAGCCCATCCACCTTAGAAATGAGGGAGGCGAGATCAAAATCCATATGTATTCCCTTAGCTTGGCCCATTCGTTGTTTGAAGTCAGACCAGAACATACCGGCTAGCTGTTGGTGATCAGAGATCACGTCTCCCGCAGCGTTTTTGAGAGAGGAGATTGTGTTCTTTCGATATCTCTCAGTTGCCATTGCATGGAAGAATTTAGAGTTTTCTTCCCCAACTTTAATAGACCTGATGGTGCAGCGTTGCTTCCAATAAATGTATTGCATGTGCAGAATTTCCTCCAGGTGGGACTTAACAATACACCGAAAGTTTGTCTCGGGCCAACTCAAAGGCCGAAGCTCCTCAAGATTATCCAGAAATAAAATAACCTTGTTGCAGTCAGTAATAAGTGCCTTCACTTTAGACAGACCGAGATACCATTGTTTAAGAGCATAACGGAGAGCTTTAAATTTGGCCGATATCCTGGAGGCAACATTTACCTGTCTAAAATCACGATTCCACACTACAGAGACACAATCAAAGAAGCCAGGTAGATCAATCCAATAGTTCTCGAAACGAAAAACTTTGGCCTTGGGTATGCACGTAGCAATAGAGACTACGCAAGGCACATGATCGGATGTGGTACGTGCTAAAGTATAAACCAAAGTATTGGGATGATCATAGGTCCATGCTACTGAAGTAAAGAACCAATCCAATTGTTCCAGCAACGGATGAGCCTGCATGTTAGACCAGGTGAATTGTTTGCCTTTGATCGGGAGTTCAATGAGACCTAGGTGCCCAATAATTTCATTAAACAAGAACATATCATTGACATTGCCCCCGGAAGGTTGCGATTCTCTAACGATCTCATGAAGTTAAAGTCCCCAAGTAATAGCCATTTGTCATCTGCATTGATATTATGGTTGTAAAGCCATTGGACAAAATCGTCGCGGGCAGGACCCTGACACGGTCCATAAATGGTCACAAGAGTCCAAATTTCGGACGTGCGCGCGGAACAGAACTCAATCACAATGCCGAAGGATTTTGCCTCAATAAGCTTGCCAATAAAGAAAGAAGAATTCCAAATCACCACAATACCACCAGAAGCCCCATCAGAAGGAATATAGACAAAATTGTCAAAACGTCGTGGGCAGAACTTTCGAAGAAAGCGTTGATCAATGTGCATACACTTGGTTTCCTGGAGGCAAATTACCGAACAACCACTTTCTTCAATCTTTTGTTTGACAGCAAGTTGACGCGCTTTAGAGTTGAGGCCCCGTACATTCCAACAAAGGACCTTCCATGCTCTACAGATGTTCGGATTCATAATAACTAGATAGAGAGCAGAAATAAAATGAATCACGCAGTGATCCATAACCAAACATAGTACAAAGCCGTGCCATAAAGTTCAGCAAAATAAAACAGAAACTAAGATAGATGGCGATTTGGGAGGTACGCCATAAACCCAGACCTCGAAAGACATCAAAGATCATTGGAACTCTTGCTGCTGGTAGCTTGAGAAGGATCCGCTGCAAGCTATTCCTTGGTGAGCTTCTCTGGGGCGATTTGCAAACGAGCGCCGATATGCTGCAGATCTTCAATCGAACTGAGAGGTGGAAGCTGCTGTTCAGACGCAGACACCTTGGTCTTACGTTTCTTCGGAGCGGAGGAGCGGGGGCGCTGGTCCATCTCATGCAGCGGAGCCTGTCGAAAACTACCCTTCAGAGCACAGAGACGGGCACTGCGACGAACTTCAGAAACCACCACAGGCGTCGTCGCCTTGCGTCCCCTCTTCCTAGGCACTTCCATCCTGGTTGTTAACTGGAAAGCTTCAGAAACTGGTTCGGAGATGTCATCAAAACATAAAGCCCTAGCCACTGGCCGCTTCTCAGGGCGCGCCACACAGGGAGTGTTGTCCGTCTTCAGAGAGATCTGAAAGTCTGATGCAGTGCAGTTAAATTCCCAGGTCTTAAGAGGAAAGATGATTGGCTGAAAATCTTGGCAAGGGACAGCCCTGGGAATCGCAGAGACCCACATGAAAGGCATCATCCGCTCAAAGCTGCGCTGCCATTGAAGAACTAGAGGCAGCTCAGGCCCAAATACTGTCAGTACCATACCAATCTGAAGGGGGGGCTGCACCAAAGGTGGTTGATACACCACAACGTCAGCAACATGATCTTCATTGTTGATGGAATCATCTGACAACTGTAGGATCATAGACTCCTGAGATGGTTCCTCCTCAATCTGGTTTTCCTGCACTTGTTCTTGATTAATAACAGGCTGATGCTGGAAGCCCTATTGCTGGTCATTAGCCGGTGGCGGCACGTCATTCCAACCTAGCTCAGGGAATTCGGGCATGACCCAGTTGTGATTCTCAAACACCATCTGACCAGGAAGGGGGTGTGGGTTGACATTGAATGGCATTGGGTCTTCATCAGCAGGTAGAACGTCAGCAAAATCCGCAGACAAAATATAGACTGGGGCAGTCCATGAGATTCTGGCGCCTCCAAAATCAGAGAATTCCCGATAGACCACATCCCGCGGCACTAAAGAAGGCGCTGGAAAGGACACATATGCCAATGTGCGAGCAAGGACGGGGTCCTCCTGATGCCAGTAATGGAAGCAACCAAAAGAACCAATTGCGTTAGCAATGTATGCAGTTCTTCTTTAATCCAGCGGGATCCCAACTAACATAATCCAGCCCCGGCGAAACCCTTGGACAGCTCGGTAATTAATACCCTCATCATGGGGTATGAAACGGACAAATCTATCATTGCCAAGATCGAAAGGTGGATGATCCACTAAGGCCTGCCTAGCAACTGCGCTGCGAAAACGGAAGAGCCCAACCCCCTGAATCCATGGTTGGGCATCTAGCACTGCGCGCCCAAGAGTGTTGACAACAAAATCACTGACCAGGTTGCGGAAGAGGGGGACCTCTGCTTGAAGAGGTGCTGGCTCGACAATGGCAATCGCGTAGGCTTCGTTCTGCCGGTTGGGAGCTATTACCGGAGAGAAGAAGGCGCATGGGAGTCTCAAGGGGCCCCCGTCGATGATGTCGAAACCCGGCGGGAGGAAGTCCACAGGATCAAGCTCAAAGTTTGCCATGCGGGTGTTGGAGGTGGCGGAGCAGTGGTTGTTGGAGGAGGAGGTGTGGACGGCGGCGGCGATGAAGGCTGCGGTGGAGTAATGGGTGGCGGCTCGGATGGCAATGGTGGAGGCGACGGTGTGGCAGGCGTGATGGGACTGGACAAAGACCCAAGGAGGCCGGCTGGGAGGGAAATCGGAGCGGCAGGCGATAAAATATCCTCTGACCGGATTTGAGGCTCTATATTGACCCGTGGGACCCACTTGTAGGTTGGAGAAGGTGCAGAGCCAGAACATCCTTTTGCCCTGTGACCCAGACGGAAACAATTACGACATCGTATTTGATTTGTGCACGAGGCCGTTGTGTGTTTCATCGAGAGACAGTTTCTGCACTTCCAACTTGGAAAACCATATCATCAATACAATCATTATCCCTAGCAATATTTGAATCTGGGAGATTATTGTCCAAGGAAACCTGAGCATTGTTTTCCAAAAGAGCAGCGGTATCGAAGTCCAAATGGGCTGGATTAATATCATGGGTTGTCTGGGCGCCCATATCCAAAACTTCCTGCTGGGCCGATGGATCATGTTGGGCTTCAACGGGAGGTGTATCCATTGAGGAGGTTGCAAAAACTTGGGGAGCAAGTAAATCCCTATCAGATGTAGTTTGATCCGATCCTGAAATGACGGCCGTGATTTTAGCCGGAACGTTGATAGTTCCAAAAGAGATAGGTGGCGTAGCCACCGTCCACTGGAGATTGTTCGCCGGCGACGAGGTGATTGTGTCTCTGCAGTGTGGAACCGTGATTTTAGATATTTTTGGAGAATATCAAACGGAGTCCAAACGGAATGAAACCTTCGGGAGAGATATTTTTGTAGCGATATCTTCACGGGAGACTTGAGAACCACGGAATAGGGCAAACGTGGCGTCCACAAGGGTGGGGGCGTGCCCCCTCACTACAGGGCGCGCCCCCTGCCTCGTGGGCCCCACGTGTTGGAAATATGCCCTAGAGGCAATAATAAAATGGTTATTATTATATTTCCTTGCTCATGATAATTGTCTGTTATTCATACTTGAATTGTATTATCCGGAAACAGTGATACATGTGTGAATACATGGACCACAACGTGTCCCTGGTAAACCTCTAGTTACGAGCTCGTTGATCAACAGATGGTTACGGTTTCCTGACCATGGACATTGGATGCCATTGATAACGAGATCACATCATTAGGAGAATGATGTGATGGACAAGACCCAATCCTAAGCCTAGCACAAGATCGTGTAGTTTGTAATGCTAAAGCTTTTCCAATGTCAAGTATCTTTTCCTTAGACCATGAGGTTATGCAACTCTCGGATACCGTAGGAATACTTTGGGTGTGCCAAACGTCACAACATAACTGGGTGGCTATAAAGGTATGCAATGGGTATCTCCGAAAGTATCTGTTGAGTTGACACGAACCGAGACTGGGATTTGTCACTCCGTATGACGGAGAGGTATCTCTGGGCCCACTCGGTAAGACATCATCATAATGAGCTCAATGTGACTAAGGTGTTGGTCATGATATGATGTGTTACGGAACGAGTAAAGAGACTTGCCATGACGAGATTGAACAAGGTATCG
Source organism: Secale cereale (assembly GCA_902687465.1). NCBI lineage: Eukaryota > Viridiplantae > Streptophyta > Magnoliopsida > Poales > Poaceae > Secale > Secale cereale. Next base: position 615,046,004 of record LR738710.1, on the reverse strand, counting down.
GTATACCGACGATCGAATCTCGGGCAAGTACTATACCGATAGACAAAGGGAATTGTATACGTGATTAATTGAATCCGTGACATCGTGGTTCATCTGATGAGATCATCGAGGAACATGTGGGAACCAACATGGGTATCCAGGTCCCGCTGTTGGTTATTAACCCGAGAGTTGTCTCGGTCATGTCTACGTGTCTCCCGAACCCGTAGAGTCTACACACTTAAGGTTCGGTGACGCTAGGGTTGTAGAGATATATGCACATGGTAACCCGAATGTTGTTCGGAGTCCCGGATGAGATCCCGGACGTCACGAGGAGTTCCGGAATGGTCCGGAGCTAAAGAATTATATATAGGAAGTCCAGTTTCGGCCATCGGGAGAGTTTCGGGGGTCACCGGTAGTGTATCGGACCACCGGAAGGGTCCCGAGGGTCCACCGGGTGGGGCCACCTATCCCGGAGGGCCGCATGGGCTGAAAGGGGATGGGAACCAGCCCATAGTGGGATGGTGCGCCCCCCTTGGGCCCTCCCCCTGCGCCTAGGGTTGGGAACCCTAGGGGTGAGGGGCGCCCCTTGTTACTTGGGGGGCAAGTCCCCCCCCCCCTAGGCCACCGCCCCCCTAGAGATCCCATCTCTAGGGCCGGCGCACCCCCTAGGCCCCCTATATAAAGTGGGGGGGGAGGGTAGCCGCACCCTTGCCCCTGGCGCCTCCCTCTCCCTCGCATTACACCTCTCCCTCCTCCCGCAGCGCTTGGCGAAGCCCTGCAGAAATATCGTTGCATCCACCACCACGCCGTCGTGCTGCTGGATCTCCATCAACATCAACTCCCCCCTCGCTGGATAAAGAAGGAGGAGACATCGCTGCACCGTACGTGTGTTGAACGCGGAGGTGCCCTCCGTTCGGCGCTGGGATCATCGGTAATTTGTATCACGATTATACGACTCCATCATCCGTGTTCTCTTGAACGCTTCCGCTCGCGATCTACAAGGGTATGTAGATGCACTCCCCTCTCCCTCGTTGCTTGATGACTCCTTAGATTGATCTTGGTGAAGCGTAGAATTTTTTTTGAATTCTGATACGTTCCCCAACAGTGGCATCTGAGCTAGGTCTATGCGTAGTATCTTGCACGAGTAGAACACAAAGCAGTTGTGGGCGTAGATTTGTTCAATTCTCTTACCGCTACTAGTCTAATCTTGATTTGGCGGCATCATGGGATGAAGCGGCCCGGACCGACCTTACACGTACGCTTACGTGAGACAGGTTCCATCGACTGACATGCACTAGTTGCATAAGGTGGCTAGCGGGTGACAGTCTCTCCCACTTTAGTCAGATCGGATTCGATCAAAAAGGGTAAATAGAAATTGGCATATCACGTTGTGGTTTTGGCGTAGGTAAGAAACGTTCTTGCTAGAAACCTATAGCAGCCACGTAAAACTTGCAACAACAATTAGAGGACGTCTACATTGTTCTTGCAGCATGTGCCGTGTGATGTGATATGGCCAAAAGATGTGATGAATGATATATGTGATGTATGGGATTGATCATGTTCATGTAATAGGAAACACGACTTACATGTCGATGAGTATGACAACCGGCAGGAGCCATAGGAGTTGTCTTATTTATTGTATGACCTGCGTGTCATTGAATAACGCCATGTAATTACTTTACTTTATTGCTAAACGTTAGCCATAGTAGTAGAAGTATTTTTATTTGGCAAGACGACTTCATGAAGACACGATGATGGAGATCATGATGATGGAGATCATGGTGTCATGCCGGTGACGATGATGATCATGGAGCCCCGAAGATGAAGATCAAAGGAGCAAGATGATATTGGCCATATCATGTCACTATTTGATTGCATGTGATGTTTATCATGTTTATGCATCTTATTTGCTTAGAACGACGATAGTAAATAAGATGATCTCTCACTAAAATTTCAAGAATTGTGTTCCCCCTAACTGTGCACCGTTGCTAAGGATCATTGTTCCGAAGCACCACGTGATGATCGGGTGTGATAGGCTCTAACGTTCGCATACAACGGGTGTAAGCCAGATTTACACAAGAAATACACTTAGGGTTCACTTGACGAGCCTAGCATGTACAGACATGGCCTCGGAACACGGAAGACTGAAAGGTCGAACATGAGTCGTACAGAAGATACGATCAACATGAAGATGTTCACCGTTGATGACTAGTCCGTCTCGCGTGATGATCGGACACGGCCTAGTCGATTCGGATAATGTATGACTTAGATGACTAGAGAGATGTCAATTTGAGTGGGAGTTCATTAAATTTGTTTAGATGAACTTAATTGTCATGAACTTAGTCTAAAATCTTTACAATATGTCTTGTAGATCAAATGGCCCACGCTCTTGTTACCCTCAACTTCAACGCGTTCCTAGAGAAAGCCAAGTTGAAAGACGATGGTAGCAACTATACGGACTAGTACCGTAACTTGAGGATCATCCTCATAGCTGCCAAGAAAACATATGTCCTTAAAGCACCGTTAGGTGACGCTCCCGCCCGAGCAAACCAAGACGTTATGAACGCTTGGCAGTCGTGTTGTGATGATTACTCCCTTGTTCAGTGCGGCATGATTTACGGCTTAGAATCGGGGCTCCAAAAGCGTTTTGAGCACCACGGAGCATATGAGATGTTCCAAGAGCTGAAAATGGTTTTCCAAGCTCATGCCCGAGTCGAGAGATATGACGTCTCTGACGCATTCTACAGTTGTAAGATGGAGGAGAATAATTCTATCAGCGAGCACATACTCAAATTGTCTGGGTTGCACAATCGCTTGTCTCGGTTGGGAATGAATCTCCCAGACGAAGTGGTCGTTGACAGAATCCTTCAGTCGCTCCCACCTAGCTACAAGAGCTTCGTGATAAACTTCAATATGCAAGGGATGGAGAAGTCCATTCCCGAGGTGTATTCAATGCTGAAATCAGCGGAGGTGGAGATCAAGAAAGAGCATCAAGTGTTGATGGTGAATAAAACCACTAAGTTCAAGAAAGGCAAGGGTAAAAAGAACTTCAAGAAGGACGGCAAAGGAGTTGCCGCGCCCGGTAAGCCAGTTGCCGGGAAGAAGCCAAAGAATGGACCCAAGCCTGAGACTGAGTGCTTTTATTGCAAGGGAACGGGTCACTGGAAGCGGAACTGCCCCAAATACTTAGCATATAAGAAGGCCGACAACGTCAAAGGTATATATGATATACATGTTATTGATGTGTACCTTACCAGCGCTCGTGGTAGCTCCTGGGTATTTGATACCGGTGCAGTTGCTCACATTTGTAACCCAAAGCAGCAGCTGCGGAATAAGCAGAGACTGGCGAAGGACGAGGTGATGATGAGCGTCTGGAATGGTTCCAAGGTCGATGTGATCGCCGTCGGCACACTACCTCTACATCTACCCTCGGGATTAGTCTTAAACCTTAATAATTGTTATTTAGTACCAGCTTTAAGCATGAACATTGTATCTGGATCTTGTTTAATGCGAGATGGCTACTCATTTAAATCCGAGAATAATGGTTCTTCTATTTATATGAGAGATATGTTTTATGGTCATGCCCCGCTGGTCAATGGTTTATTCTTGATGAATCTCGAACGTGATGTTACACATATTCATAGTGTGAATGCCAAAAGATGTAAAGTTGATAATGATAGTCCCACATACTTGTGGCATTGCCGCCTTGGTCATATTGGTGTCAAACGTATGAAGAAGCTCCATGCAGATGGACTTCTAGAATCTCTTGATTATGAAATCATTTGATGCATGTGAACCATGCCTCTTGGGCAAGATGACCAAGACTCCGCTCTCTGGAACAATGGAGCGAGCGACCAACCTGTTGGAAATCATACATACCGATGTGTGCAGTCCAATGAGTGTTGAAGCTCGCGGAGGCTATCGTTATGTTCTCACCCTCACGGATGACTTAAGTAGATATGGGTATGTCTACCTGACGAAACACAAGTCCGAGACCTTTGAAAAGTTCAAGGAATTTCATAATGAGGTTGAGAATCAACGTGACAGAAAAATAAAGTTCTTACGATCGGATCGTGGAGGAGAATATTTAAGTCACGAATTTGGCACGCACCTAAGGAACTGTGGAATTGTTTCACAATTGACACCGCCCGGAACACCTCAGCGTAATGGTGTGTCCGAACGTCGAAATTGTACTCTGTTGGACATAGTGAGATCTATGATGTCTCTCACCCACTTACCGCTATCTTTTTGGGGTTATGCTTTAGAGACTGCCGCATGCACTTTAAATAGGGCTCCGTCTAAATCTGTTGAGACGACACCGTATGAACTTTGGTTTGGCAAGAAACCTAAGCTGTCATTTCTGAAAGTTTGGGGTTGCGATGCTTATGTCAAGAAACTAAAACCTGAAAAGCTCGAACCCAAATCGGAAAAATGCGTCTTCATAGGATACCCAAAGGAAACTATTGGGTACACCTTCTACCTTAGATCCGAAGGCAAGGTCTTCGTTGCCAAGAATGGATCCTTTCTGGAGAAAGAGTTTCTCTCGAAAGAAGTGAGTGGGAGGAAAGTGGAACTTGATGAGGTGACAGTCACCCCTTCCGAACTGGAAAGTAGCGCAGTGCAGGAAGTTGTTCCTGAGGTGCCTGCACCGACTAGGGAGGAAGTTAATGATTATGATCATGAAGCTTCGAATCAAGTTACTACTGAACTTCGAAGGTCCACAAGGACACGTTCCGCACCAGAGTGGTACGGCAACCCTGTCATGCAAATCATGTTGTTAGACAATGGTGAACCTTCGAACTATGAAGAAGGGATGGCGGGCCCGGATTCCAACAAATGGCTTGAAGCCATGAAATCCGAGATAGGATCCATGTATGAAAACAAAGTGTGGACTTTGGTTGACTTGCCCGATGATCGGCACGCCATAGAAAATAAATGGATATTTAAGAAGAAGACTGACGTGGATGGTAATGTAACCATCTATAAGGCTCGGCTTGTAGCCAAAGGTTATCGACAAGTTCAAGGGATTGACTACGACGAGACTTTCTCTCCCGTAGCGATGCTAAAGTCCGTCCGAATCATGTTAGCAATTGCCGCATACTATGATTATGAGGTATGGTAGATGGACGTCAAAACGGCATTCCTTAATGGCTTCCTCAAGGAAGAACTGTATATGAAGCAGCCGGAAGGTTTTGTCGATCCTGAGAATGCTAACAAGGTATGCAAGCTCCAGCGCTCAATCTATATATGGGCTGGTGCAAGCATCTCGGAGTTGGAATATTCGCTTTAATGATGTGAGCAAAGCGTTTGGGTTTATACAGACTTGGGGAGAAGCTTGTATTTAGAAGAAAGTGAGTGGGAGCTCTATAGCATTTCTCATATTATATGTGGATGATATATTACTGATGGGAAATGATGTAGAATTCTTGGAAAGCATAAAGGCCTACTTGAATAAGAGTTTTTCAATGAAGAACCTTGGAGAAGCTGCTTACATATTAGGCATAAAGATCTATAGAGATAGATCGAGACGTCTCATTGGTATTTCACAAAGCACATACCTTGATAAGATATTGAAGAAGTTCAATATGGATCAGTCCAAGAAAGGGTTCTTGCCTGTATTGCAAGGCATGAGATTGAGCACGGCTCAATCCCCGACCACGGCAGAAGATAGAGAAAAGATGAGTGTCATCCCCTATGCCTCAGCCATAGGTTCTATTATGTATGCCATGCTGTGTACTAGACCTGATGTGAACCTTGCCATAAGTTTGGTAGGGAGGTACCAAAGTGATCCCGGCATGGAACACTGGACAGTGGTCAAGAACATCCTGAAGTACCTGAAAAGGACTAAGGATATGTTTCTCGTTTATGGAGGTGACGAAGAGCTCGTCGTAAAGGGTTACGTCGATGCTAGCTTCGACACAGATCTGGATGACTCCAAGTCACAAACCGGATACGTGTATATTTTGAATGGTGGGGCAGTCAGTTGGTGCAGTTGCAAGCAAAGCGTCGTGGCGCATTCTACATGTGAAGCGGAGTACATAGCTTCTTGCGAAGCAGCACAGGAAGGAGTCTGGATGAAGGAGTTCATGACCGACCTAGGAGTCATTCCAAGCACGTCGGGCCCGATGACTCTCTTCTCTGACAACACTGGAGCTATTGCCATTGCCAAGGAGCCCAGGTTTCACAAGAAGACCAAGCACATCAAGTGCCGTTTCAACTCCATTCGGAATTATATTCAAGATGGAGACATAGATATTTATAAAGTGCATACGGATCTGAATGTCGCGGAACCGTTGACTAAACCTCTTCCACGAGCAAAACATGATCAACACCAAAATTCTATGGGTGTTCGATTCGTCACAATGTAACTAGATTATTGACTCTAGTGCAAGTGGGAGGCTGTTGGAAATATGCCCTAGAGGCAATAATAAAATGGTTATTATTATATTTCCTTGTTCATGATAATTGTCTGTTATTCATGCTTGAATTGTATTATCCGGAAATAGTGATACATGTGTGAATACATAGAACACAACGTGTCCCTGGTAAACCTCTAGTTACTAGCTCGTTGATCAACATATGGTTACGGTTTCCTAACCATGGACATTGGATGTCGTTTATAACGAGATCACATCATTAGGAGAATGATGTGATGGACAAGACCCAATCCTACCTAGCACAAGATCGTGTAGTTCGCAATGCTAAAGCTTTTCCAATGTCAAGTATCTTTTTCTTAGACCATGAGGTTATGCAACTCACGGATACCGTAGGAATACTTTGGGTGTACCAGATGTCACAACGTAACTGGGTGCCTATAAAGGTACACAACTGGTTTCTCCGAAAGTATCTGTTGAGTTGCCACGAACCGAGACTGGGATTTGTCACTCCGTATGACGGAGAGGTATCTCTGGGCCCACTCGGTAAGACATCATCATAATGAGCTCAATGTGACTAAGGTGTTGGTCACGGGATGATGTATTATGGAACGAGTAAAGAGACTTGCCATGATGAGATTGAACAAGGTATCGGTATACCGACGATCGAATCTCGGGCAAGTACTATACCGATAGACAAAGGGAATTGTATACGGGATTGATTGAATCCTTGACATCGTGGTTCATCCAATGAGATCATCGAGGTACCTGTGGGAACCAACATGGGTATCCAGGTCCTGCTGTTGGTTATTGACCGGAGAGTTGTCTCGGTCATTTCTACGTGTCTCCCGAACCCGTAGAGTCTACACACTTAAGGTTCGGTGACGCTAGGGTTGTAGAGATATATGCACACGGTAACCCAACTGTTTTTCGGAGTCCCGGATGAGATCCCGGACGTCACGAGGAGTTCCGAAACGGTCCGGAGGTAAAGAATTATATATGGGAGTTCCAGTTTCGGCCATCGGGAGAGTTTCGGGGGTCACCGGTTGTGTACTGGGACCACCGGAAGGGTCCCGGGGGTCCATCGGGTGGGGCCACCTATCCCGGAGGGCCCCATGGACTTAAAGGGGAAGGGAACCAGCCCATAGTGGGCTGGTGCACCCCCCTTGGGCCCTCCCCCTACGCCTAGGGTTGGGAACACTAGGGGTGGGGTTGCCCCTTGTGACTTGGGGGGCAAGTCCCCCCCTAGGCCGCCGCTCCCCTAGAGATCCCATCTCTAGGGCCGGCGCACCCCCTAGGCCCCATATATAAAGTGGGGGGAGGGAGGTCAGCCGCACCCTTGCCCCTGGCGCCTCCCTCTCCCTCCCGTTACACCTCTCCCTCCTCCCGCAGCGCTTGGTGAAGCCCTGTAGAAATACCGTTGCATCCACCACCACGCCGTCGTGCTGCTGGATCTCCATCAACCTCTCCTCCCCCCTTGCTGGATCAAGAAGGAGGAGACGTCGCTGCACCGTACGTGTGTTGAACGCGGAGGTGCCGTCCGTTCGGCGCAGGGATCATCGGTGATTTTGATCACGACGAGTACGACTCCATCATCCACGTTCTCTTGAATGCTTCCGCTCGCGATCTACAAGGGTATGTAGATGCACTCCCCTCTCCCTCGTTGCTAGATGACTCCTTAGATTGATCTAGGTGAAGCGTAGAATTTTTTTGAATTCTACTACGTTCCCCAACACCACGTTGGTCCCCCGATGCCCTCCTTCCTCCTATATATATCCATGTACCATGAAAACATCAGAAGAGGAGAAAAAAACCCTAATTCCACCGCCGCAACCTTCTGTTCCCGTGAGATCCCATCCTGGGGCCTGTTCCGGAGCTTCGCCGGAGAGGGGATCTACCACGGAGTGCTTCTACATCAACACCATCGCCTCACCATGAGTTGTGAGTAGTTTACCATAGACCTTCGGGTCCATAGTTAGTACCTAGATGGCTTCTTCTCTCTCTTTGGATCTCAATACCAAGTTCTCCTTGGTCTTCGAGGAGATCTATTCGATGTAATCTATTTTTGCGGTGTGTTTGTCGAGGTCCGATGAATTGTGGGTTTCTTTTCTGAATTCTTTTATGTGTGATTATAATATCCTTGCAAGTCTCTTCGGATTATTGGTTTGGTTTGGCCTACTAGATTTATAGTTCTTGCAATAGGAGAAGTGCTTGGCTTTGGGTTCAATCTTGCGGTGTCCTTTCCCAGTGACAGTAGGGGCAGCAAGGCACGTATTGTATTGTTGCCATCGAGGATAAAAAGATGGGGTTTATATCATATTGCTTGAGTTTATCGCTCTACATCATGTCATCTTTCTTAAGGCGTTACTCTGTTCTTATGAACTTAATACTCTAGATGCATGCTAGATAGCGGTTGATGTGTGGAGTAATAGTAGTAGATGCACAATCGTTCCGGTCTACTTGTTACGGACGTGATGCCTATATATAATGATAATGCCTAGATAGTCTCATAAGTATTCGCTCTTCTATCAATTAATCGACAGTAATTCGTTCACCCATCATAGAATTCTACTATCATGAGAGAAGCCACTAGTGAAACCTATGCCCCCGGGTCTATTCTCAATATATCAATCTACAATCTACTTTACTTTACCGTTTTTACTTTATGTTCTTATATCCAAAAATACCAAAAATATCAAACTATCATATCTATCAGATCTCACTTTCGTAAGTGACCGTAAAGGGATTGACAACCCTTTTCGCGTTGGCTGCGAAGTTCTTATTTGTTTGTGCACGTGTGAGGGACTCGCGCGTGGTCTCCTACTAGAATTGATAACTTGGTTCTGAAAAACTGAGGGAAATACTTACGCTACTATGTTGCATCAACCTTTCCTCTTCGAGGGAATACAACACAAGCTCGAGAAGTAGCACACCGCTCCATAGAGGGGGGAAGAGTTGGTGATGATGGCGGTGAAGTTGTTGGTGTAGATTGCGGTGATGATGATGGCCGCGGTGGCACTCCGGTGCCACCGGAAGCGAGGGGGAGAGAGCCCCCCTCCTTCTTCTTCTTCCTTGACCTTCTCTCTAGATGGGAGAAGGGCTTACCCTTGGGTCCATGGTCTCTATGGCGTGGGAGGGGCGAGAGCTCCTCCAAGATTGGATCTGTCTCTCTGTCTCTCTCTGTTTTCGCGTTCCCAGATTCTGGCCCTTCACCGTTTCTTATATTCCCGGAGATCCGTAAATCCGATTGGGCTGAATTTCGGACACGATTTTTATTCGGATATTAGCTTTCTTGCGCCAGAATAAGGGCATCAACCGCCTTACGGAGTGGCCACGAGGTCCCAGTGCGCGGCCCTCACCCTCGTGGGCCACTCTGGCATCGTCTCATGTTGGTTCCGCTTCCCAAAACTCACATATATTCCAAAAAAATATCCGCCCATTTTTATCTCGTTTGGACTCCATTTGATATGGATATTCTGCGAAACAAAAAACATGCAACAAACAGGAACTAGCACTAGGCACTAGATCAATATGTTAGTCCCAAAAATAGTATAAAAAGTTGCCAAAAGTATATGAAAGTTGTAGAATATTTGCATGGAACAGTAAAAAATTATAGATACGACGAAGACGTATCACTGGCCGAGCACTCCAGTGGCTCGACCAGTCGGGGCCTGATGCCGGACAGGATGAGGCCGTTTGCTCGCTCCACCTGGCCGTTTGACTGCAGGTGAGCAACCGACGCAAGGTCTAGTCGGATGCCCTGTGCCGCACAGAAATGAGACAATGCGTCTTTTGCAAAGTTCGTGCCATTGTCGGTGATGATGCTGTGTGGTATGCCATATCGAACGGTGATGTTTTTGATGAATGTGATGGCCGTGTGACCGTCCAGTTCTTGATCGGCCTTGCTTCGATCCACTTGGTAAACCTATCCACGGTGACCAGCAGATGGGTCACATCGCTGCGTGTTGTCTTGAAGGGGACCACCATATCCAATCCACATACGACAAATCGCCAGGCTATGGGAATGGTCTTGAGGGCGGAGGGCGGCTGGTGCTACTTGGCGCTGAAGTGTTGGCACCCATTGCACTTGTCGACCATGTCCTTGGCGTTCGACAGGGCAGTCGGGCAGAAGAAACCATGGAAAAAAGCCTTGGCGACGAGGGCTCTGGAGGCGGGTGGTGGCCACACTCGCCTTTGTGAACATCCTTCAGGATGGCGATTCCCTTCTCCGGCTCGACGCAGGGCTGGAAAAGGTCAGTCAGATTGTGCTTGACGAGCTCTCTATTGATGATTGTATAAGCAGAGGCCCGATGCTACACTTGCCGGGCCAAGTCATTGTCGGCTGGGAGCTCACGGCTCACCAGGAAGTTGAGGATGGGCTCCTCCCAAGACGGAGCCAACACCACCGTCATGACAGCAGTCGGCGTTAGGGTGGCCAGGCTGGGAGGCGGCGGGTTGGAGCTGGCCGCCACTTACTGCGTTGTGGAAGTCCACGGGCCGGCTGCAGCAGTCCTCGAGCCGGGTTCTGGAGCCCCCGGGCCGAGTTCTAGCGCTGCAGCCCCGGGTCGGCTTCATAAGTCCCCGAGCCGACTGCTAAAGTCCCCGAGCTGGATCCGGCTGCACCAGGGTCAGTCGGCATGAAGATGGATTGCGATTCTAGCGAAGGTTGGATAGTCGGCTTGCACTCAAGGGAGACGCCGGCTCGAATGACCTGCCAGGTGGAGCCGATCCATGCCAAGGCATTGGCTGCTTCATTTTTGGCCCTTGGCATGTGGATGAACTTGCACCCATCAAAGTATCCACTAATATGCTGGATGAGGAAGCAATAACTGGCCATGTTGGCGTCCTTGGTGTCCCAGTCACCAGAAGATTGCTGGACTGCTAGGTCCGAGTCGCCGTAGCACAGGATGCAGCGGATGCCGATCTCGTTGGCTAGTCGGAGCCCGTGGATGAGTGCATCGTACTCGGCCACATTGTTGGAGGCAGCAACGTGGATCTGTAGGGTGTACTTTAGCTTTTCACCCTTGGGAGAGGTGAGGACGATGCCGGCTCCCAAGCCTGTGCGCATCTTGGAGCCGTCGAAGTGCATCCGCCAATTTTATCCGTCGCTGGCAGCAGGTACTGGGTCTCGGCCCAGTCGACAAGGTAGTCGGCCAGTGCTTGGGACTTGATGGCGGTGCAGGGCTGGTAGAGGATGGTGTAAGGAGCCAACTCAATGGCCCACTTGGCCACCTGGCCCGAGGCATCTTGGTTTCCCATGATATCAACAAGGGAAGCGGTGCAGACAACTATGACTGCATGCTCCAAGAAGTATTGCTTCAGCTTCTTGGCGGCAAAGTACATGCCATAGCACATCTTCTGGTAGTGAGGGTAGGTATGCTTGGAGGCGGACAGGACCTCACTCAAGTAGTAGACTAGCCTCTGGACAAGCTAGGCCCTGCCGGCTTCTGGGCGGTCGACAACAATGACTGTGCTGACGAACCGGTTGGTAGCGGCAATATAGAGGAGCATGGGCTCTTTAGCAGTCGGAGCGGCCAGAACAAGGGGCGTGGACAACATCCGCTTGAGCTAGAGGAATGCCTCATCCGCCTAGTCGGACCACTCGAAGCCCTTGGTCTTCTTCATCGGTTGGTACAGGGGGATGCCCTTCTCTCCCAGTCGGCTGCTGCCTCACGGGGTTGCACTTGATCTTCACCAACTTGCGCCTCTTCCAAATCAAGCTCAACCCGGAGAAGTGTGTCTTGGGAGTACTAGTCGGCCAGCTCCTTGGCTTCCTTGTTTCTGAGCGTGAGATTCCTTGGTCTTCGTGAGGTCCTCCAAGAGGGTGCAACGCTTCTCCGTCTTCACCACTTGTCATCCACATACATGTGGGAATTCCGGCCGAGTTGTGGCAGGAGGCATTTCTGCATGCATCGCTGAAAGGTGGCGCCGGCATTCCTCAAGCTGAACATCATGATGAGGCAGCAGAATGCGTCGAAAGGAGTGATGAAGCGGTCTTCATCTGATCCTCCTGGTCCAACTTGATCTGTTGGTAGCCGGAGTAGGCGTCCAAGAAGCATAGTAGCTCGCGGCAGGCTGTGGAGTCTATCACTTGATCAATCCAAGGCAAGGCAAACAAATCTTTGGGGCAGGCCTTGTTCAGGCTCGTGTAGTCAATACACATGCACCACTTGTTATTTTTCTTCAAAATGAGGACTGGGTTGGCAAGCTAGTCCGAGTAGAACACTTCAATTATGAAGCCGACAGCCAGAAGACGAGCGATTTCTTCACCAATGATCCTTCTCTTCTCTTCTGATAGGCGGCGGAGGGGTTGTTTGACCGGCTTAGCATCCGGCCACACATGCAGCTTGTGCTCCGTGAACTCCCTCGGAACACCCAACATGTATTTGGGAGACCATGCGAAGATATCTCAATTCTCACAGAGGAAGTAGAAGAGCTCACTTTCCTATTTTCTATCAAGGTTGGAACCTATGACAACGTACTGCTCCGGGTGCGCCGGGTCCAAGATGATCTTCTTGGTTTCTTTGGCCGGCTTGAAGGAGGTCTCGTCATCTGCCACCTCGGGGTTAGTCAGCACGGCGATTGCTCGCCGGCCATGGCCACAACCCGGTCGATGAGGCGCTTGTCTTGGGCAATGATGAGAGACTCGGCCAGCCGAGCGCTAGCTGCTGCACACTCAGAAGACTTCTTGTAGTCACCGACAATGGTGATGATGCCCTTGGGACCTGGCATCTTGGTCTTCAGGTACGCATAGTGCGGAACCATCATGAACTTGGCCATCGCTGGCCGGCTCAAGACTGCGTGGTAGGGGCTATTCAAGTCGGCCACTTTGAACTAGATGGGCTCACTGCGGAAGAGGTTCTTGTCACCAAACAGAACGTCGATCTTGATCTTGCCGAGCGTAGAGTGGGAAAGCCCAGGGACAATGCCATGGAACACGGTCCGACTAGGCAGGAGTTGCTTCTCCTTGATGCCCAGTTTTTCCATGGTGTCGCGATAGAGGATGTTGGTGCTGCTGTCGCCGTCTATCAGAACCCAGGAGAAGCGGCAACTCCACCTCTCAGGGGAGAAGGTGGGGTCCAGCACCACGGCATAAGCACCCGGCGATGGAATCACGACCAGATGGTCTTCACGGCTCCAGGTGATGGGTTTCTCGAACTAGTGCATGAATTGGGGGACCTTAGGAATAAAGGCGTTCACCTTGCGGTGTTGCTGACGCCGGCTGCGCTTGTCATTGGCTTCACTTGTGAAGACAACGTAGGCGGCATTCTCGTTGGGGAACTCATCTTGGAGCATTCCGACAGGGCGGGCCGACTGCTGAGGAGCCGGAGCCGCTGGACCGGCTGGAGGACGCGGCAAGCCCTCACCCTTGGAGATTCAGGAGAACCAACTGCATTGCAAGGTGGTGTGGTTGGATGGCTTCATGCACTGTGGAACTTGCGGGGAGCATCGAGGGCCTGCTCGAAGGAGCAGGCCGGCCGCCAGGCACCCTTGTCGCCCCGCTGGCGCTTGGAGCTGAGTTGTGCTACTCGCTGCTGGTCTTCGACGGTAGCCACCTCTAGTTGTTGGAAGCCGGCTACTAGGCCTTGCGCTTGTTGTCGTTCGACTACTAGCGTCAGTTGGTATCACCTTCCGGCGATGGAGAAGCTGGCGGGATCACCTTCCCAGATGCGTCAACTTGGATCTCCGACTTCATGGAGGAATTGACCTTGGCATACTCGTCCGCTAATGCCAGGAGCTCGTCCAAAGTAGTCGGCTCGTCACACAGGAGCTTGTGCTTCAGCAGGGTGCCCTCTCTGCACCCAATGGTGAAGTACTCGATGGCTTGCACCTGTGTACCCCTTCGCAGGAGTTGCGCAACTCGGCCCAGCGCGTCAGGTAGTCACGAGTGGACTCGTTAGGTTGCTGAACGCACATGGAGAGCTGGCGAGGCATGGGGGCCGCTTGTAAGTGATGTTGAAGTTGCGCACGAAAGCTTCACTGAAGTCCAACATGATGTTGATGTTGTTGGACTTGAGGCATTTAGCCATGTCCGGGTCGTGCCCTACAACATGAGCGGAGCATACTTCATGGCAACGCGCTTGTTGCCGTTGGCTATGCTGACTGCCGTGGCATAGTCAGTGAGCCAGTCTTCTTGCTTCACGGCGTCGTTGTACTTGAGAGTGTCGCGGGGAGTAAGAACCCTTTGGTGAAGGGCTCGTCACGGATGCAGGGGCCGAAGCACGGACTGTATCCTCTTCCTCCATTACTTGGGACCGAGCCAGCTGCTTGATCCGGTGACGAGCGTCATTGTCACCGACTGCTCCTCGGGGGCCTATCCCCCCCCTAGGGTCGGATGATCAACCGACTCTCATGAGACCAGCCTCTCCCTGCGGGGAGGCGGGCGTTCATCCTGCTGGCACCGGCCCTCCGGGTTCGGAGGGATTTGCCGGTTGTCCACACCCGTGTCCTGAGAGCATCAGCTTCGGCCAGCAGCAGCCCCCAGTTTTGATTGCGGTCGCTGTCGCTAGGGGATCGGGAGGTCACTCCATGCTCGCGCTGGGCCTCCGGGAGGTCGGCCTGCTTGCCGGATGCCAGCACGCGGTTGCATGTTTCTAGCTGCGTGTTCGCGGCGTTGAGGAGCTCTCGGAGGCTCTATGATACATCTCCAATGTATCTACTTTTCCAAACCCTTTTGCCCTTGTTTTGGACTCTAACTTGCATAATTTGAATGGAACTAACCCGGACTGACGCTGTTTTCAGCAGAACTGCCATGGTGTTGTTTTTGTGCAGAATAAAAAGTTCTCGGAATCGCCTAAAAATCAACGGAGAATTATTTCAGAAAGTATAAAAAATACCTGCAAGAAGACCCACACCGGGGGGGCCATGGCCTATCCTCGAGGGTGGGGGCTCGCCCTCCTTCCCAGGGCTTGCCCCCCTGCCTCGAGGGCCCCCCGATGCTCCACTGACGTACCCCCAGGTCCTATATATTCCGTTTCGGGGAGAAAAAATTTAGGAAGAAAGAATTATTGTGTTTCACGAGACGGAGCCGCCGTGAAGTTCTAATCTCTCTCGGGAGGGCTGATCGGGAGTCTGTTCGAGGATCCAAAGAGTGGAGATCATCGCCATCATCATTATCAACCTTCCTCCATCACCAATTCCATGATTCTCACCGCCGTGTGTGAGTAATTCCTTGGTAGGCTTGCTGGACGGTGATGGGTTGGATGGGATCTATCATGTAATCGAGTTAGTTTTGTTAGGGTTTGATCCCTAGTATCCACTATGTTCTGAGATTGATGTTGCTATGACTTTGCTATGCTTAATGCTTGTCACTAGGGCCCGAGTGTCATGATTTCAGATCTGAACCTATTATGGTTCCATGAATATATGTGTGTTCGTGATCCTATCTTGCAAGTCTATAGTCACCTACTATGTGTTATGATCCGGGAACCCCGAAGTGGCAATAATCGGGACCACTCCCGGTGATGACCATAGTTTGAGGAGGTCATGTATTCACTATGTGTTAATGCTTTGGTCCGGTACTCTATTAAAAGGAGGCCTTAATATCCCTTAGTTTCCAATAGGACCCCGCTGCCATGGGAGGGTAGGACAAAATATGTCATGCAAGTTCTTTTCTATAAGCATGTATGACTATATTCGGAATACATGCCTACAATGCATTGATGAACTGGAGCTAGTTCTGTGTCACCCTAGGTTATAACTTCTACATGATGAATTGCATCCGACGTAATTTCCCATCACTGATCCAATGCCTACGAGCTTTACCTATATTGCTAGTTGCTTATTTACTTTTCCGTTGCTATTATCACAAAAACTACAAAAACACTATCTGTACTTTTATTGCTGCTACCACCACTATCATATTACTTTGCTACTAGACTACCCTGTTGCAGATACTAAGTTTCCAGGTGTGGTTGAATTGACAACTCTGCTGCTAATACTTAAGAGTATTCTTTGGCTCCCCTTGTGTCGAATCAACAAATTTGGGTTTAATACTTTACCCTCGAAAACTGTTGCGATCCCCTACACTTGTGGGTTATCAAGACTATTTTCTGGCGCCGTTGTCGGGGAGCATAGCTCTATTCTTTAAGTCACTTGGGATTAATATATGTTTATCACTATGAAGAATTTGAAGGACTCAAAAACCAAGATCTTACCCTCAACTACGAGGGGAGGTAAGGAACTGCCATCTAGCTCTGCATTTGATTCTCCATCTGTTATGAGTAAACTTGCGACACCTACTCCTGCTATTGAATCTGATATGTCGTATATTCTTGATGATGCTAGTTCTGCTATGTATGATGAAACTACCTCTATGCCTGATAGTGTGCCACTAGGTGAATATATAGATGAACAAATTGCTAAGGTTAGGGAGAGTGCAAATGTTGATGATATTTATGAAACTAGTGATGAAACTACTCCCAATAGATATGAATTGCCTATTGTGCCTGAGAGTTGTGTTATGGATGAAGAAACTGCTACAGACTTTCTTGCTTGCAATGATATATATGATCTTAAGAAGTTATTAGCTAAGCTGAAAGAAAAGTCCTTGAATGCTAGAATGAAACATGACCCTGCTTTCGCTACTTCACCTATACGTGTCACTGATAAGGATTATGAATTCTCTGTTGATCCTGAGTTAATTACTTTGGTTGAATCTGGTCCTTTCCATGGCGATGAATCTGAAACTGTTGTGGCACATCTTACTAAGTTGAATGATATAGCCACCCTATTTACCAATAATGAAAATATTCGTTACTACTATATCCTTAAGTTGTTTCCGTTCTCGTTAAAGGGCGATGCTAAGACTTGGTTTAATTCTCTTGATCCTGGTTGTGTGCGTAGTCCCCAGGATATGATGTATTACTTCTCTGCTAAATATTTTCCCACTCATAAGAAACAAGCTGCCTTACGGGAAATATATGACTTTGTGCAAACTGAAGAAGAGAGTCTCCCACAAGCTTGGGGGAGGCTCCTCCAGTTACTTAATGCTTTGCCTGATCATCCTCTTGAGTTGCATGATATACTTGATGCCTTTTATAATGGACTAACCGATGCTTCCAGAGACCACCTGGATAGTTGTGTTGGTTGTGTTTTCAGGGAAAGAATAGTGGAACAAGCTGAATTACTATTGAATAATATGCTAGCCAATGAAAATAATTGGACACTTCCTGAACCAGCCCCTAAGCCAACTCCGAAGAAAAGAGGTGTTCTATTTCTCAGTCCTGAAGACATGCAAGAGGCAAAAAAATCTATGAAAGAAAAAGGTATTAAAGCTGAAGATGTTTAGAATTTACCGCCTATTGAAGAAATACATGGTCTTGATAACCCGACACAGGTAGTAAAGGTAAATTCTCTTTATATATTTGATTAAGGTGATATTCCTCGTTATAAGTCTGCTAGCCAATGCTTAGATGAGTTTGACAATTTTATTGTGAAACAAGAAAACTTCAATGCTTATGTTCGTGGACAGCTAAAACACAATGCTCATATGATTGAACGATTGAGTGATTATATGTCTAATGCTAAAGATGGACTAGAACTTATTAGTATACATGCTTCTATGGTTACCACTCAATGAATTAAATAGTAAGAATAATGATAATGCTATTAGAGTTGTGACTAGAGGTGGTAGAATGACTCGGGAACCTCTGTATCCTGAAGGCCACCCTAAGGGAATTGAGAATGATTCTCAGAGAGCTAATATAGATGCACCTAATTCTTTTAAAAAGAAGAAAAAGAAAAATGATAGAACCTTGCATGCTTCTAGTAAACCTGTAGCTCCCCACCTGAGAATCCCAGTGATATATCTGTTTTTGATGCTGAGACACAATCTGGTAATGAACATGAACCTAGTGATAATATTAATGATGATGTTCATGATGTTGCTCAACCTAGCAATGATAATGATGTAGAGATTGAACCTACTGTTGATCTTGATAACCCACAATCAAAGAATCAACGTTATGATAAGAGAGACTTCGTTGCTAGGAAGCACGGTAGGGAAAGAGAACCATGGGTTCAGAAACCCATGCCTTTTCCTTCGAAACCATCCAAGAAAAAGGATGATGAGGATTTTGAGCGCTTCGCTGAAATGATTAGACCTATCTTTTTGCGTATGCGTTTGACTGATGTGCTTAAAACAAATCCTTATGCTAAGTATATGAAAGACATTATTACCAAAAAACGAAAGATACCTGAAGTAGAAATCTCCACCATGCTTTCCAATTACACTTTTGAGGGTGGAATGCCTAATAAATTAGGAGATCCAGCAGTACCTACTATACCTTGCTCCATTAAGAGAAACTATGTTAAAACAGCTCTGTGTGATCTTGGAGCAGGTGTTAGTGTTATGCCTCTCTCTTTATATCGTAGACTTGACTTGAGTAAGTTGACACCTACTGAAATATCTTTGCAAATGGCTGATAAATCAACTGCTATACCTGTCGTTATTTGTGAGGATGTGCATGTCGTGGTTGCAAATGTAACTATTCTAACGGACTTTGTTATACTTGATATTCCCGAGGACGATAGTATGTCTATTATTCTTGGAAGACCTTTTTTTAATACTACAGGGGCTATTATTGATTGCATCAAAGGCAATGTCACTTTTCATGTCAATGGTAATGAGCATACTGTACATTCCCGAGGAAACAACCTCAGGTCCATAGTATCAATTATATTGGAAAAACTTCAGCTATCACTATTGGAGGTTTTGACTTTCCTATTCCTACTACCAAGAAGGCATATGACATACTTATTGTTGGGGACATACATATCCCCATTGAGGTAACATAGTGTTATTCGAAAATTCTCCGGTTTCATGTTACTCGGAAAGAGTTTATTAACAAGACTTGATCAACCTTGTTAATGGATTCCTTTTGATGAACATGGGATAGGTGAATCTAGATGGCACAAATCTTCTGTACCCTCCATTTACTTTATGTTAATTAGGTTAAATAAAACAAAAATAGCATTATCTGTCTGTTTCCAGACTTATCCGTGCAATAAAAAAATATCCCAAAAATAAAAGTTCTCCAAATGCAATGAAAATGAAATATGATTTTTTCTAGAATATTTAAGAAAATATGGCACTAAACACACATCGAGGGGAGCCAGCACGTGGCCTCGAGGGCACAGGGCGCGCCCCCCTTCCCAGGGCGCGGTCCCTGCCTCGAGGGCCCACGTGGCCCCCCTCCACTTATCCTTTCACCCATGCTCTTCTTCTTCCTCCCAAAAAAATACCCAACCAGCTCAAACCCGAGTTCTAGCTCATTTTGCTGCCATTTTCGATCTCCTTGCTCAAAGCCCCATTCACCAAACTGTTTGGGGAGATTGTTCCTTGGTAGGTGACTCCTCCATTGGTCCAATTAGTTTTTGTTCTAGTGCTTTATTTGTTGCAAATTTGTGCTGCTATGGTGACCTTGTTCTTGAGCTTGCATGTCAAATTTTCTTGGTCCCAAGTAGTTCTAATGCATGATATAGCCTTTAAACACTTATAGGAGTTGTTGCTATCAATCTTGTTGAGTTTGGTTAACTTTTATTGCGAGTTACTAAAAATTTCAGAAAAATGTCTAAGAGAAACTTCCAAGGTGGTCGTTCAAGGAAGCAAGAACCGAGGCTCGCATGTCGTGAGCCGGACGATGAACCACCAAGGGATGCTGATGTGCGGCCTTGCGAATGGCCGTTAGATGAATTTATGGGTCAAGCGGGCATCAAAGATGAATTTTATGCATATGTGCGTAACGCTGACCTCGAGGACTTCATGCAAGATAAGTGTCTCCAATACCGTGGCTTAACTGATACTTTGTGAGAAGGTTTAAATTTTCATCTTCACGTAATTCGCACACTGTCCTGTTTTACCTTTATGATAAATCTTATACCATGGACTTAGAGGATTTTAATGTTGCCTGCAAGCTCCCACAGTGGGGCAATATGAGTGATCCTCGTAAATCTGAATTTAGAGAATTCCTTGCTAGTATTACAGTGGGAGAATCGAGGGACATCACACTAGCCACCACGGGGAGCATACATTTTCCTGCTATTCATTACTTTGCTCTCTTTATCGGTAGATGCATAAATGGTAAAGATGAGGCTTGTCACATGTGTGTCCCTAATCTTAGTGTCCTCAGGAGTGATGTACTAGGTGATAGGCAATATAACTTAGGAGCAATTGTTGCACGTAGACTACACCATAATGGTTTGTATGGAGACTTATTTGGTGGGATCTATGCTACTCGCATAGCCCGCTATCTTGGTGTGTCTATGCACCCGTATGATGAACCTTTACCTGCTGCTTATTTAGACTGCAATGCTATGGCTAGTCATCGGTTTATAGAGTGGGATAATCAAACTCTCAAATATCGACTAATCTTTAACCGGCAGCATGCCATCCCTATTGTTCTTCCTGCCCCTACTTTGTTTAACTTTCAGGAAAAGGCAAGATACACTATAACTATGGAGGAGGCAAATGCCCGTTATAACATGACGGAGGCAGCCCGCCTTCGAGCTGCAGCTCAGCAGGCAGCATCTGCTGCATCTCAGTACGACCCCAACTACAACTTTGGATATCCGTCAGGCCAATACTGGCCATAGACCAACATAGGCCAAAAGCCTAAGTTTGGGGGAGTACGTGTTTCTCACCGACTTTACATTCATGTTCACACATTTATTCTAGTTGTCGGTGCTCACACTCTTTCACTGTACCATCCATGCTTAGTTTAAATTTCTTTTTCTTAGCCTTTTTCTTGTGTGCTAGAAAAACCCAAAAAACAAAAAAATAGTTGTAGCTTCTAGCTAGTTTACTTTCTTTGCCTGTAGTAGTAACAAAAAATGAAAACCCAAAAAGATTTCCCGTTCTTCTTTTGCTTGTTGGGAGCTTTCCCGTGTAAATAGTTTCTTTTCTTTTCTTTAGGGGTTAAGAGTAGAAGACCATGATTAAAATGCTTAGTGGCTCTCATATGCTTGGTTGTTAATTTAATCTTGAGCCATATTACCTTGTCTTCTCTCTTGTATTAAATGTCTGCAGATTCCAGCTTAGTCCAATGCACATGCACTATTATTATTATTATCCACACCGTTCGGTCGTGCGAGTGAAAGGCAATAAGGATGATATATGATGAACTAATTGAGATAAGAAAAGCTGGTATGAACTCGACATCTCTTTTATTTGTAAATATGATTACTTATCGTTCCTGATTCAGCTTGTTATGAATGAAACATGCTTGCAATGACAACTAGAGATCATAGCTGCTTATGCCATGCTTAATTAGATGAGAGTTTATAATGGTCTATCTTGCGTGCCAACATGATATTGAAATGGTTGTGATGTGGTATGATGGATGGTATCCTCCTTTGAACGATTTGAGTGACTTGACTTGGCACATGTTTACGGATGTAGTTGAAACAAATCAACATAGCCTTCACGATATTTATGTTCATGGTGATTTATATCCTACTCATGCTTGCATTCATTGTTGATTAATTTTAATGCATGTTCATGACCGTTATTGCTCTAGTCGCTTTCTAGTCTCTTTCTAGCCTTCATCTGTACTAAGCGGGAATACTTCTTGTGCATGCACTTCCATAAACCCCAAATGATGTAGAGTGGAACCCTAGATGGCCGATCTTTCATGAAATGGAGGGGATCCCATGATGAACACGAAGAACACAAGAGGGGAACACGAGGGGAAACATGAGAGAATCACTCAAACCAACAAGAACAAGTCACACATATGCTAGATCCTCGAAACACAAAGATATACAAGATCCATGATCAACAAGGGACGATACAAAGGGTAGCCGGTTCTTCTCCGTGAGGAGGTCTTGGGGTATCCCGCGGGATCTTCTCCGTGAAGGAGGTCTTGAATCTGTGTGGATCTTCTCCGAAGAGGTGCCGCAGTCACTCTCGAGGAGATGAACCACTAGATGAGCAAAGCTCTAGGTATCAAATGAGCTATCACTAAGCTAACCCTAGTACGGAGCTAGGGGACAAGTATATATAGTCCAAGGGGTAAGTTGGGGGATACATGGGGTAAAACCCCTTCATCTGCGCGCAGGCAGGGCAGTAGTACCGGTCCTAGGACCGGTAGTATCGGTTTTAGCGGAATTAGCCGTTGTTCCGGCTTTGCACCGGCCTTGCACCGGTCGATCACAGAAGCTTGACTGGTAGTTGACCGGTAGTTGGCCGGTAGTACCGGTCGACCGGTAGTTGGGCGGTAGTAGACTGGTAGTACCTCTATCTCTGCGCTGGGAAAATCCTTGTCCATGCGTTTGGTGTCCATCTTGCGCTCTTCCTTCTCCTTGTTGGTTCCTTGGTACCTAGGCACACGAAGTGTCTTTGTTTGAGGTAGTAGCCATGTCTCATGTGGGTCCAAGGAAAGTTGAACAAGGAGAGAGTTCACCTTATGTCCAATGGCTCAAGTTGGAGGTCTCATCATATGTCTTGTAGTGTACATGGTGATGATCATAGGATGCTCCGCATCATCTCCCCTCCCTTGGGAAAGATCCGACCTCGGATCGTAAACCTTATCACCATGGAAATGGTTGTCGTGGACGGACTTGTAGTTGGACGGAGTTGAAGACATAGCTCAATCCAAGTACTCCAAGGTGTCTCCGGTATGTGGTACATGCAAAATGAGCAAACACAAAGTACACTTGGAAATACAATGGTTAGCGCACACAAAGTGTCCATCATGTAAGAATGAGTCCGTGTGACAAGGTACATGAAGCTTAGCAAGATGATATAGTATGATATGTAAAGCATTCATGTGATCAAATGCATTTGTGGTGCACACAAAGGTATTGTGAATGTGATCAATGCAACCATTGTGCAAAATGATGTCATAGTGTGATGGTTTATCAAGAGCATGAACATGGCAATGGATGCTCAATATGTGTATGTTATCATGCAATTGATGGAGGACAATATGATCATGATGTGTGAATATGCCATCAAGAAAGAACACAACAAATTTGCTAAGGAAATGCACAAGCTCATATATCATGGATGACATGGGAATACACAATGAAACAAGGCAATCGTAATGTGAGTCAATCCATGCATAAGATGCAGATTTGGTATGTGAATGATATGTCCATGGAGCATGGCATGTGAGCACACAATCAACAAATATTAAGGTTTTGGTGCAATGTGCCAAAGGAGTTTTGATATACCAATGCTCGATGTCGTGGCATGAGTGAAGGTCCGAAGGTGCATCCAATAAGTCTGAGCGCTCCTCATCTTGAAGGTCCATCTCCAATGTAGGTCCTCTCTCTAATAGATGTATCATGTAGACAATAAGAAGAAGATAACAATGAAAGAATGACCCATCCAATATGCGTATGTGAGGATGGCTCAAAGGGAAGGAGTGCACCTTATGGAGGGTCTCGCGAATGTTGGTGTTGCACATCATGTATGCTTTCGCATGACCAAGTTGTCGCATGACGGCACCGCCTTGTGAATCCTTAAAAATGAAAGAACATGACAAACACTCGGAAAAACAAATAAGGTTCGCATGAATGCAAAACCTAGCATTCGTGAGGGAAAATACCCAACAAGTGCTTGCATCATTCTTATCATAAGAAAGTACAAGGGTGTGGTGCATGGTATGTAGGCATAAGATACGAAAACAACCAAGTGCAATAGGCTCAATCAAGAAAGTATGCATCTCAAGAAGGGTGTCAAAGTCTCCAAGATCAACAAACATAGCATTGTTGCACTCAATACAAGTGATGAGAGATGCAACTAATGGAGACAAGTGACAATGACCAAGATATATCATGTGAGTGGCACGAATATATATGTCATCAACCCAAGAAAGCAAGTAGTAGTGGAACATGGGTGATGCAACATAGCAAGCAATCATAGTGATCAAGTCAAACAAGCTAGTAGTGCGAAGATGCAACATACTAGAGGTAATCATGGCAATCATGTCATGTGTGCAAATAGAAGGCATGAATAATGCACATGATATGAGCAAAATAGCATCAATGTATTGATGAGAGGCCATACGGAAATAGCGATGGGACGTCATGACTCTCCCAACACAATAAGCATCAATAGCATGGGGCACAAAGATATCATTGCAATAGCTACTAGGATCTCCACCAAGCATGCAAACACACATAGGAGTATCATAATGGTGAGTCATGAGTAAATGCAAGCAAGGGTCACAGTTGCATGGCAAGGTCATAGAAAGAGGCATAACATGCAAAGTGAACACGATAGTATGGGCATAATGTGACAAGTGGCAAATAGCCCATAGCCGTGTGAGAGCCAAGTAAAAGAGATGCGTGTAGTGGTTGCGCGAAGAGAATGGTGGTAAGGAGATTCCACGGAATCCCAAGTCATCGTTTCTCTCAAGAGCTCGTTTTGTCAACTCATGGGATTTTGAGGTTGACAAATGTTCATGAGTACCTACACAAAACAAAGACAAAGGGAAAATTGTGTGCGCGTGGTATATGTACACATCATCCATCATGATGCGCACGTGCATGTGTTGGTTAGCACAAAATAGCCAATGCTCAAATAAATGAGATGCGTGATATAGAAACATGTCATCCATCATGAGAGGTTTGTTGTTATGTATAGCATAATGGAGACTCAAATTGTGTAATGCATCATGACAAGTAGGTAGAGCATTGTTATTCATGGAATGCATATGGTGCACACAATCATGGTAATTATGCAAGGTATGGAATGCATCAAGATCTCCTAGTATGTATGAGGAAACTATGAGGGTCTCCTCATGAGCATCAATGGAAACATCACATGGAGAATATTGATAACATCCAAAACAATGCATATCCGGAACAATGTGATCATGGCATGGCATAGTTGATGAATTGCGCAAATCATGTAAAAGAAGCATGGCAATATCATCGCAAGAGAAACACATTCCAATGACCATCATCTTGTCATCTATGCCACAAGTGCAAATAGGATTCACTTTACTGGGGCAAGCATAGTTACTATGTTGAGATTGAAATGAAGCAATATGAGAAATCTCACTCATAGCATATGACAAGTTCAAAGGATTATCGAACATGATGTGACCAAAAGAATTTTCACATGATATCCTATGGAGCATAGCATCACAACTAGGCAACTCAACATGCTCATCATCATATTCATCATAAATAGGTAAGTCAAGACATGAGGAAGTCGCTCTAGCATGAAGCATGGCAATAGGTGTGTCAACATCATGCAAGCAATCATTGTCAAGATAGTCCACTAGTGGGACAAGAGCATCACCTTCACCTATTTTACCTTTGTAGCATCGCTCATGCGTTGTAGGTGAGGTGTTCATGATCCAATCGTACTCATCTTCATCGTGATGGAACCATGTGGGTGGTGCATCTTCTTCCACCATGGCCATCGGGTTGTCCATTGGAGGGACGGACTCGTCGAGGCTAGGCATGTCCTCTTGTAGGAGACCTAGCACCAAAGTAAACACACTCGGAGTAGAGGTTAAGTCGTTAGAAATCATAGTGGCCTCACATGCCCTATCAACTACCTCACTCACTAAGTGTTGTGGCTCACTCACTCCCTCGTGGATGGTCTCAGTCGTATGGTTGGTGGAGTCACTCAAATGGCTCTCAACCTCACATAGGAGAAGTGGCATGCTTTCATGTATGGGGCTAGTAGTGGTCACTCTCATCATCTCAAAGGAAATGCTCTCAATGTCACATATGGTGGAGTCACTCATATCACTCATGTGGTGGTGGCACTCCTCACATGGGAATTGGGGCATCTCGTCATATGTTGATGTCGAAGAGGTGTAGGTGCAATAATCTCCATGCTCAACTTCCTCAGCCATAATGCCTCCAAAGATGAATGCCGTAGGATTTGGTAAATCATAACGCTCCCCTGAGGTCAAAGAGAAGGTCTCATCCTTGCTCGCGTAGCTTGACCCGGAGTAGTAGTCCAATATGGGCGCCGTCTTCATGGTGTCGAAGAGGTTCATGCACGATGCCTTGGTCGAAGGGGATGGCCCATGCTCGACCGTCTTGTAGCCGTCGCTCGTAGATGATCGCCTTGATGATGAAGACGTCGATGTAGGCGAACTCATGGGAAGTAGGCGAAGATGTCGTACGTCCAAAGGCGAAGATGCCTTGGTAGCACTTGGCGAAGATGCCGAAGTGGTGGTTGTAGATGTAGCTCCATCTTGGGTATGCTTGTCTCGCGGTCTTCTTATGTTCTCTTGATGCTTGGGCTTGGCGTGAAGTAGAGCGTCTTCGGACTTGTAGGTATGCCCTTGTCGAGCATCTTCATGATGATGATGTCGTTGTCGTGCTTGATCTCTTGGTAGATGCCGTTCGTCATCGTCGTGCACATGATGCTTGGAGGTGACTTGCCCTTCATGACGATGTCGATGGTCGCCATGGCGGTGTGGACGTGGAAGACTTGCACTTGCATCATGTTTGCGCTCCGAAGACTTGTGACTTGAACGTCGCCGCCGAGAGGATGACGAAGGGGAAGAAGACTTGTAACCGACCACCAAGTGTCGGAGCTCCGCCATTTGTTTGTTGAAGGAGTCGCACATGTCGTCGAAGGAAGCCATTGTCCTTGTCTCGGAGTGTCGTAGTTCGATGGCGATGTTGCCCAAACACTCTTGCATTTCTCGTTGTAGTTCGATGGTTTTCGCGTGGATGTCCTTGTTCGCGCCGTCGATGTCGAAGAACGGAGATGAAATGCCTTGCCTATCCATCGCAAGACGCTAGCAAGTATGAGTAGGAGAAAGAGAAGAACTGTACCAAATGTACCTTGACCGATGTTGAAGATGGATCAAGGATCACTCAAATGTGGAACAAGGAAATAGCACAATTGGTACCAATTCTTGTCGGTTTCTCACACCTACACAAGTAAAGCTTATGGTGGAGCTCGATGAGGATAGTGGCACAAAAATTTGATGCAAAATGTTAGCAAGAGTCAATAATGTTGAAAAAGATTCACAAATTCGCAAGTGAAACAAGAAGACCAATAGCAATATGGGTGGCACACGGAAACACACACACGGATAGATAAGTGGGGTCGTGCAACCAAGGGGTGAGCCAAAATGTGGAATCCACAAAAATGCTCTTGTTGCACAACACTAGAGAGACGCTAGCGCGATTGCACAATAGGCGGATACGAACTTGTGCACAACCTACTAAGCAAAATGCAACGACTTATGTCCCAAGTATGCTATATGTATGGTATTCCGGTGGTATGATCCAAAATGATCGAGTATGACAATCTTAATGTAGTATGATGCTATGGTTCTTGCTTAAAAGCTCTTTGCTTATCTTTTTCTTTGTGCTTAAAAGCTTGTTTGGCTCTTTGTCTTTTGAGCTCTTTTCTCATGCAAAACTTCACGAACCAAGATAGCAATTGAGTATATGCGATGACAACCTTGTGTCACAAGAGATGATACCAAGATATGCACCACGGTGATATGGTATGTATGATATGGGAAGTATGATCACTAATGTGCACAAGTCACGTTGCCGGCAATACTCAAATGGCTAGTCTCGATATGTAGGTGACGCAAAAATGGGCTAGGGGTTAACAATGCAATTGCAAGGGAATATACAATGATGTCATCGAAGTTACCGTCCGTGTCGATGATGAGAGGTGGTGCTCTTGATGTAGACCCGTTCCTAATTAGCCGAAACACCTTAGGAAACGGAAAAACCACAACTCAAAATCTCAAGGACAAATGTCAAATGGTGGTTTCGGAAATGCCGTGGTGGTTGCGGAAGTGGAATGATGGGCTATACACGATGTCGGAGTTGAAGTCACGGTCCCTAAGTAGCCGAAACACCTTAGGAGACACAAGCCACAACTCCACAAGCTCAACAAAATTGGGTTAAGTTGGGTTGGCGGAAATGTATAGTGGGCTAGGCTAAGCGGAAACGGTGGTGGTGGTTGATGAAGAAGCGATTGTCCCTAAGTAGCCTAAACACCTTAGGAGACTCAAATCACTACTCAGGCAACAACAAATGAAACGGGAAACAAAATGGTTAGGTTGCGGAAGTCGGTGGTGGTATAGTGGATGATGTGGTGGAGGGCCTAGACAAACTTGCCAAATTTGACAAAATTTGATGGAGTCAAATGGTGGTAAAACCAAGATGAGCAGCTCGGGCACGTCTCTAGCTTTTCAACGAGCCAAAGAACACTCAAATCGGAGTTCGGGAGTGAAAGTTATGGTCAAAACTGTCAATCAGCTGAGGCGAAACCTGGGAGGGGCGGTTGTACCGCTTGCATGGGCGGTTGTACCGCTCCTGGAGCGTCCCGGGGCACCAGTTTTGGCTACCAGGTGATGGGGGGGGGGCGGTAGTACCGCCTTGGGGGCCGGTTGTACCGCTGGTGTCGGGAAAATTCGCAGATCTGGATCGGGATGGATTTTGGGGCGGAAATGGATGATTTCGGGGGCAAAATTGCGGAGATTTTGTGGATGGGTGGTGGGGAAACTTGGGGAAATGCTAGATCCACTTGAAACCAAGCAAATCCATGGATCAAAATCAACAAAACATCAACAAACCAACAGATCACAAAAAATTTTGGGGCTATTTTTGGTGGGGAATTTTCGAATTTGGGGAAGAATACAACAAAACAATGCTAGAAAACAAGAGTAGGGGCTCCAATTTCGTGAGAAGCCGTGGCTCTTGATACCATAATGATGTAGGGTGGAACCCTAGATGGCCGATCTTTCACGAAATGGAGGGGATCCCACGATGAACACGAAGAACACGGGAGGGGAACACGAGGGGAAACACGAGAGAATCACTCAAACCAACAAGAACAAGTCACACATATGCTAGATCCTCGAAACACAAAGAGATACAAGATCTATGATCAACAAGGGACGATACAAAGGGTAATCGGTTCTTCTCCGTGAGGAGGTCTTGGGGTATCCCGCGGGATCTTCTCCGTGAAGGAGGTCTTGAATCCGTGTGGATCTTCTCCGAAGAGGTGCCGCAGTCACTCTCGAGGAGATGAACCACTAGATGAGCAAAGCTCTAGGTATCAAATGAGCTATCACTAAGCTAACCCTAGTACGGAGCTAGGGGACAAGTATATATAGTCCAAGGGGTAAGTTGGGGGATACATGGGGTAAAACCCCTTCATCTGCGCGCAGGCAGGGCGGTAGTACCGGTCCTGGGACCGGTAGTACCGGTTTTAGCGGAATTAGCGGTTGTTCCGGCTTTGCACCGACCTTGCATCGGTCGATCACAGAAGCTTGACCGGTAGTTGACCGGCAGTTGGCCGGTAGTACCGGTCGACCGGTAGTTGGGCGGTAGTAGACCGGTAGTACCTCTATCTCTACGCTGGGAAAATCCTTGTCCATGCGTTTGGTGTCCATCTTGCGCCCTTCCTTCTCCTTGTTGGTTCCTTGGTACCTAGGCACACGAAGTGTCTTTGTTTGAGGTAGTAGCCATGTCTCATGTGGGTCCAAGGGAAGTTGAACAAGGAGAGAGTTCACCTTATGTCCAATGGCACAAGTTGGAGGTCTCATCGTATGTCTCGTAGTGTACATGGTGATGATCGTAGGAT
Source organism: Secale cereale (assembly GCA_902687465.1). Taxonomy (NCBI): domain Eukaryota; kingdom Viridiplantae; phylum Streptophyta; class Magnoliopsida; order Poales; family Poaceae; genus Secale; species Secale cereale. Next base: position 615,016,112 of record LR738710.1, on the reverse strand, counting down.
GCTCCGCATCACCAAAGTTATTCCATATGATTCCACCATACCTTCCTATATGCGGTATCTACCTGCCGTTCCAAGTAAATTTGTATGTGCCAAACTCTAAACCTTCAAATGAAATTATGTTTTGTATGCTCGAACAACTCATGTATCAACTAGGGTTGTCTATATCTTCCATGCTAGGTGGGTTATTCTCACGATGAGTGGACTCCGCTCATCATTCATGAGAAAATGGCTGGTAACCGGGATGCCCAGTCCCATGCTCAAAATCATAATAATTAAACAAAACTCCCCCAGGGCTGTTGCTTGTTTGGATGGTAACCCGTGGATTCGGCTGGCCGTGGAGTGTGCTTGTTGGTGGTTGGGGGAGTATAAACTTTACCATTCTGTTTGGGAACCGCCTATAATGTGAGTAGCATGGGAGATATCGAGATTCTTAGTTGTTATGTTGACAATGAAAGTATACCGCTCAAAATGTTATTCAATCTCTATTTAAAAATCGAGCTCTGACACCTCTACAAATCCCTACTTCCCTCTGCGAAGGGCCTATCTATTAACTTTTATGCAGAGTCATCATCCTCTTATCAAAAAGCATCAGTAGGAGAGCACCTCTGTCGTTGCATGTATTACTATTAATTTGCATTGAGTATGATCATGACTGGATCTCTTTTACCATGAATTACAATGTCTAGTCAGTCCTGGATCTTTAAAGGTGCTCTGCATTTATGTTTTGCGGTCTCAGAAAGGGATAGCGAGATACCATCCTGTTATATCATATCAAGCTGGTTTTGAGAAGTGTTGTCATCCGAGGTTTATTATTATTGCTCGCTAGTTGATTATGCCATTGATGTGAGTAGCCTTGAGACCTGAAAGTTATTGTGAATGTGGTTAGTTCATGAACTTGTCGAAAACCTGAATGCTAGCTTACATATTTACAACAACAAGAGCAAACAGAGTTTGTCAAAGTTTTTCTTTATCACTTGCAGAATAAATAGTTCTCGGAATCGCTTGAAAATCAACGGAGACTTATTTCAGAAAATATAAAAAATACCTGCAAGAAGACCCACAGCGAGGGGCCCACGACCTGTCCTCGAGGGTAGGGGCGCGCCCCCCTTCCCAGGGCGCGCCCCCCTACCTCGAGGGCCCCCCGATGCTCCACCGACGTACCCCCAGGTCCTATATATTCCGTTTCGGGGAGAAAAAAATTAGGAAGAAAGAATTATCGTGTTTCACGAGACGGAGCCGCCGCCAAGACCTAATCTCTTTCGGGAGGGCTGATCTGGAGTCCGTTCGGGGCTCCGGAGAGTGGAGATCGTTGCCATCGTCATCATCACCCTTCCTCCATCACGAATTCCATGATGCTCACCGTCGTGTGTGAGTAATTCCATCGTAGGCTTGCTGGATGGTGATGGTTTGGATGGGATCTATCATGTAATCGAGTTAGTTTTGTTAGGGTTTGATCCCTAGTATCCACTATGTTCTGAGATTGATGTTGCTATGACTTTGCTATGCTAAATGCTTATCACTAGGGCCCGAGTGCCATGATTTCAGATCTGAACCTATTATGTTTCCATGAATATATGTATGTTTGTGATCCTATCTTGCAAGTCTATAGTCACCTACTATGTGTTATGATCCGGCAACCCTGAAGTGACAATAATCGGGACCACTCCCGGTGATGACCATAGTTTGAGGAGTTCATGTATTCACTATGTGTTAATGCTTTGGTCCGGTACTCTATTAAAAGGAGGCCTTAATATACCTTAGTTTCCAATAGGACCCCGCTGCCACGGGAGGGTAGGAGAAAAGATTTCATGCAAGTTCTTTTCTGTAAGCACATATGACTATATTCGAAATACATGCCTACATTGCATTGATGAACTGGAGCTAGTTCTGTGTCACCCTAGGTTATAACTTCTACATGATGAATTACATCCGACGTAATTTCCCATCACCGATCCAATGCCTACGAGCTTTACCTATATTGCTAGTTGCTTATTTACTTTTCCGTTGCTATTATCACAAAAACTACAAAAAACATTATCTTTACTTTTATTGCTGCTACCGCCACTATCATATTACTTTGCTACTAAACTACCCTCCTGCAGATACTAAGTTTCCAGGTGTGGTTGAATTGACAACTCAGCTGCTAATACTTAAGAGTATTCTTTGGCTCTCCTTGTGTCGAATCAACAAATTAGGGTTTAATACTTTACCCTCGAAAACTGTTGCGATCCCCTACACTTGTGGGTTATCACGCTCCATCTGGACGTGCCGCTCGTCGCCCTCCAAGGTTTGGAGGTCTTCTGCCGCCACCAGCACGGCATGCAGATTCTGTGCCGGGGTCTCATAGATCAGACGTCTGACTCCCAGCATGCTGGTGATGGCCACGCCGTGCTGCCGGATGGCGCCGGCTCGGCTGGGCTCGGCAGCAGCCAGTGTCCCGGCAGTGATGCGGTCGATCTCGCGCTTGTTGGCTTCCGCGCAGCGCTTCATGGCCGCTAGCTTGGTGGTGCCGTCGAGGATCTTGACGCGGATTACTTCCAGCGCCGCCGACTCAGTTTCATCATCAACGGGAGCATCCAAGTCCCGCATTGCTGCTCGCAATGGGTCGTCTGCGGCTTCGTCAACAGGTTGGCCTTCGCCAATGACCATCGCCACCATGAAGACGCCAGCATCGAGCGCGTCGACAGAGACGGCGCTCACGATAGGAGGGAGCGGGTCGTCAATGATGACCACATCGCCGGGGTACTCGTCATCGGCAGCCTCATCGGAGAGGTTGTACTTCCCGAAGAGATCGATGAGGCAGCTCACGCGACGGACGACTCCCGCATCAGGCGCTGCGCTTGCACAAATGCAAACAAGCGTGTCGAGCTGGCTGATCAAGCCTGGAGCGACATGCTCACCGGAAGGGACTATGATTCCCGTCCGGAACGCAACTCCACCCGACACCGCGGATGGCACCACGGTGGGCGCCAACTATCAGGGTATGCTTATGTCAGTAGGCAGGGGGATCGTGAGATGACATATGCGACGGGGTGGCTTGAGGTGAGGACCATGAGGACGTCGATGGGCACCAGAAGCGGGAGTCAGCACGAGATCGATGGCACACGAGACGTACCCAGGTTCGGGGCTATCCGAAGAGATAACACCCCTAATCCTGCTGATATGACTATGATCAATAGCTTACAAGGTGCTCCTTGAGTTGTGTTGATAGAGGAGGAAGAAAGGTAGAGCTATCCTTCTCCTTCTAGGTATGGTGTGTGTGTGGGATGACGGACTTGAACCCTTTGCATGCGTGAGCCCCTGGGGTCTTATAGGCCGACCCCTAGGAGTACAATGGTAATACATTCGAGTGTTGGGTCCCGGACTATATCGTCTAGGGTCACTGGGTTCTCCGTCAGTTGCTGGGGCCCGCCTCTGGTGGGCCCCGCCGGCTGGCCGAGAATTTGGCCACGGGTAGGGGTTGCCGCCAGCGGGGCATGCCGATTGCCTTTCACTGTGGCACCATGCTTGCTGACGAGGGCGGTGTCATGCGTCGCATGGCTATAGTCCCGCGTTGTGCGGGTGTCGCTGTCAAAACCGGGAGATCTCGGGTAGGGGTGCCCAAGCTGTGCGTGTGAGGACCGATGGTAACAGGAGACAGGGGAAACGATGTTTACCCGGGTTCAGGTCCTCTCGATCGAGGTAATACCCTACTTCATGCTTGATTGATCTTGATGAATATGGGGTTACAAGAGTTGATCTACCTCGAGATCGTAATGGCTAAACCCTAGGAGTCTACCCTATGCAATTGTGATTCTGCTACCCTCTACAGACTAGACCCTTCGGCTTATATATCCACCTGAGGAGACCTAGGGTTACAAGGATTACCTGGAAAGAAAGGAATCATTACATTTGAACATCTATCCTACCTTCCTACATACACAGGAGTCCTAACCGGCCACGGGGGATGTCAGTTTATCTTCAACTTCACGGCCCATATATCCGGCCTAGCTTCGGTAGACCGGATCCTTGTGGACCCCAAAATCTAGGACTCCCTCATTAGCCCCCGAACTTGCCTTCAACGACGATGTTGTATCTGGCTTCATGTCTTCAGTCTTGCAAGGCAGGTTCTTCCTCGGCATAGATGATTGTTCGGCTCCATATCTAATATTATATCCTCTTGATTCCTTCCCGCCATCGCCTCAGCTTTCACATGTCAGATGAATGCGAACTGTCTGGGTATTTTTACAAATAAGCCATTGACTATGTAAGGAAGCCGCCTATTTAAGGAGACTAAATCTCATATGCCATTCCACTCCACGCGAAAAATCCTTAGAGCTTGCCATAGAATTTTTTTTCCAAACATGGTCGGCGTTCTCAGTTCCTCCTCTAGCCCTCACGGCCCTCAAGTAGGTGATTGGGAAAGTTGCTCAGCATCCCACGTGCATCTGAGTAAACTTCATACGTAGGGGTATCTCCCTCCCGCGGATCTAGTTCTCGTCCAGGCTGGATTAACTTCTATTGACGGTAAAGCCTTGGCGGAAAATTTCCCCAATCCTACCAAAGAGGAGCGGGTGTGCTTCGTCTCCTTCCTTTTGAGAGGCGTAGGATTTCCTATCCATCCTTTCCTCACGGGGTTTCTGGAGTTCTATGGTCTCCAGCCGCACGATCTTACGCCAGGCTCTATCTTGCACATCGCGGGCTTCGTCGCTCTTTGTGAGCTGTTTCTGGGCTGTGAGGCTCATTTCGAGCTATGGCGAAAATTCTTCTGCCTCGTCCCCCGCTCCCAAAAGGGATATGTATTCAAGGTGGGCGGTGCCGAGGTGTGGTGCATAGCAGGGACAAGCTACCTGTCCGGCACTCCGGAGGAGGCATCTGAAGAGTGGCCCTCGGAATGGTTTTATATTGAAGACGTTTTTCTACCAGACCCAATCCGGCGCGGCCTTCCTGATTTCTCAAGTGCTCCTTTAAAGAAGCATTTCAACTGGTGTCCCCGAAGCCTCAAGGAAGAAGATAGTGCGGAAACTAAAAGGCTAGTAAGCAAGATCAGAATACTTGCCCAATCCGATCTGAAAATAATTGAAGTAATGATGATCTCAATAACGCGATGCATGCAGCCGCTTCAGGCCACAGGGTTTCCTATGTGGCATTATAATGGGCAGGACGATGCCTTGCGCTGTCTATGCAAGGGTCCGGACAACCCGGCTGACCTGGCCGCCATCCTAGCTGACCTCTACAAAGGGGAGAAGGAGGACTTTCTTCGCTTGAAGTGTCAGGAAGGTTTCTTTATGTACAACCCCATCGACTGGGTGTGTCTTTCTCTGATTGCTAGTTTTGCTCAATTTTTCTTTTGAGACACACTAACCGAACTGAATTTAATTTTCTCCAATAGGAGTGGAGGAAGGCGGTCGAAGGGATTCATAGCTCCATTCCGCAGCCAGAGGACCATATTCGAGACATGGACCCCGGATTTGAAGAAGATCCGGACATAGGCATAGAGCTTAAGGATGGAGATTTCTATCAGGCTAGCCACGATGGTACTGAAGTGGCTATTGTAGCCGATTACCCTGGCCTTCTTCCTTCCTCCGCATAAGTACCCAGGGGACATCTCCTCAAAGAGAGTTTTCCTAGCACGCCTCACCCATCGCACTACCTCATGCTCAAAAGGGGTGGCGCTCATCATGTCGTACTGCATCAAGAATGTCTTCCAGGAAAGCGACGCCTACGCAGGGCGAGTCGTTGAAGCGAAAGGAGACCGGAAACACCACCGAACCTCCTCCTTTATTGAAGAGGTATGACTTTTTAACATGTGCTCGGTGGCGAAGCTGGATTGTAATTTTCCACTTTGTCTTATTTTAGGAGGAGCATACGCCGGACTGTGTCAGGGGATCCTGCTTGCCATGCACCAACAAATCCGGCACCGGACCCATCCACAAGGACTAGGGTTCATACGTGTGTAACGCCGGATTGTCCTCTCCAAGAGGATTCGGATGAGGTATCTGTCACCAATTCCGAAGTGGAAGGCGCGATGAATCATCGGCGGCGAAAAGCAGCCATACGCGATCCAACTTTTACTGAAGAGGCGTTCAACACCCTCAGTTCTGCGGATGTATATATCGAAATTTCCCGAGACGGACTTGCTGGAGCCACTCACCAGCTTTCAAAGGATATGCAGGTAAGAACGTGTAAATTCAATAATCATATGTCAGTAGCCCCCGAGACTTGAAGAAGTTGGCCCAACTGATTTAAGGATCGCTATGTTCTTAGGTACTCAAGGAAAAGAATAAGTATTATCCAAGGAACTTGAAGAATATCAGACTAAGTTAACTGCTATCACTGCCGAAATGGAAGATTCGAAGAGGTCCAAGAAGGGCTCTGATGGTAAGGACAACAGTGTCTGGAAGGTATAAATCTGCACCAATCAATGGTTTTTAAATATACATTGTTTGAATTGCAACAACAGGGTCGACAGACCAACTGGGGGAGAAGCTACAGGCTGCTCTGGTGGATAAAATACACGCCGAAGGGCAAGTGGCTAGTGGTCAATGTGTATTAACACGGACCATAGAGGAGAAGAACAAGCTGCAAGATACGAATGTCAGGCAAGCCGAAGAGCTAAAGGACATAAGAGCCCAACTCGCGGATGCCTCGAAATAGAACACGAAGCTAAAAGGCGGCATATTCAGTATGACCTTGAACCTAGATTTCGTTATAGTCCCTTGATTCAAAGTTTTTACAAAACTATTCCTATATGCTTGCTATCTGGGTGACCCGAGGGAGAGGTGTCCGGATTTCAAGGCGACCTGCTGCAAGAGCTCTCCAAGGTACACGAGCAAGCTCAGAAAGTCATGAAGAATATGGCCAGAGCCTTATGGCCAGCCGATTCACCTCCAGAAATTATGGAGGAACAAGCGAATTTATTTAAAGGGGCTCGATGCCGCTTTTAACTAGGGAAGTTATCAACATGTTGAGAAGGTGCTCGAGAAGCCTGGTCTACGGTGAAGACACGCTACACTGGACTTGATCTGAATCATATGGCCCAGGTTGGACCTCGAGGACCGGACGGACTAGAAATTCCCGTAAGCTTCGTATATGACCAAGTAAAGGCAGACACAAAATTCTCACAAAAAGACTGTAAATTAGGCACTCGTATAGATGGTATAGATGAAGAGTAGGCGTTTGATTTTATGAAACGATGTACTTTATCATCAAATTTATCTCCGAACGAATTTATGAAAAGATTGTCATGGCAGACCTTCCGCTTTAACCTCCGAAACCCTAGGGCTGGAGTGTTTCCGAATACTATACATGTGGTAAACACGTGGTTTGTTCAGAAATTAGGCAATCCAGTCATCGTTGCTTGAACAGACAAACTGTGTATGGGGAGTTTTGTTGTATTACTATTTAATGTAAGAAACATCTTCCGCAGAGAATAGTTCTGTTAAGGGTTCCTTTCCCTGGGTCAACATGCATGTGTATGCGTGCCTAGGCTTTGATCCTAAAAGTAGGATTACAAAAGCCTATCCTATGAGTTTGAAAGATTATGTGCCAAAAAGCAATTCGTCGTTTTTCTGCCGACCAATGATTCCCTTAAGAATGCTAGCTTTCGGCTTCACGCGCCTGAGGTATAGGTCTGTATTACCCTGTTGTAACAATCGCAGAGGTGCGCCCTTTACACCCTAGCCAAACAATCAGGAACATAGGGTATAAACACAGGAGCCAGGCAATCCAGCTTGGCAAAAACTTATGTCATAAAGGTTCATATAATGGCGAAAAGACTGTATGGAACAGACAACATGAGTATTGTAAGCAATAAGCTAACAATGAGCTTCATTATAGAAGCCCCCAAGTATCTTGAGGTTTATACATTAGAAGATGTTTCACCTCTTGACAGTTCGGTTCAGCCGAACACTTTCCGGTAAGGAAAAATAAGAAATGAAGAGAAAAACTAAAATAAAACAAGGGATAAGACCTAAACTGAAAAAATAGAATAAAAGGTGCTACCGAACTATCCGTAGAATTGTCGGAGCTTGGCAATGTTCCATGGATTTGGCTCAAGGCAATTGTCTGATGCATTTCGGAGGCAACAGGCTCCTCCGGTGAGTACTTCGTCAATAATAAAGGGACCCTCCCATCTTGGTTTGAGCTTATCCTTTCTCTTCTCCGGGAGGTGAAAAACGAGTTCGCCAACATTGTTTGTTTTGGCCCGCACTTCTCTGCTTTGGTATCGCCTGGCCTGTTGTTTATAGAATGCGGAACGGGCCTGCGCAATATCGCGCTCCTCTTCGAGGCCGTCTAGGTCATCTTGCCGATCGAGCTCGGCCTCTCGCTCTTCATACATGCGCACTCGAGGTGAGTCATGCATAATATCGCAGGGCAAAATAGCCTCTGCGCCGTATACCATGAAAAAAGGCGTATGTCCGGTTGTCCGGTTAGGTGTGGTCCACAGCCCCAGAGTACAGAGTCGAGCTCCTCAACCCAGTGTTTATCTGACTCTTGCAAGGAGCGCATTAGTCGGGTTTTAATGCCGCTCATTATCAAGCCATTGGCCCTTTCGACTTGACCATTTGTTTGAGTATGGTACACGGAGGCGTAATCAAGTTTAATGCCTAACTTGGCGCACCCGTTTTTCACCTCGTCAGTTGTGAAGTTGGAGCCGTTATCTGTGATAATGTTGTGCGGGACACCATAACGGTGTATGATACATCTCCAGCGTATCTGTAATTTTTGATTGTTCCATGCTATTATTTATGATGTTTTGGATGTTTAATGGGCTTTTTCATACACTTTTATATTATTTTTGGGACTAACCTACAAACCCAAAGGCCAAGTCCAAATTGTTGTTTTTTGCCTGTTTTAGGGTTTCACAGAAAAGAAATATCAAACGGAGTCCAGACGGAATGAAACCTTCGGGAGAGATATTTTTGGAGAAAATCACGCATGGGAGACTTGAGAACCACGGAGTAGGGGCCACGAGGTAATCTAGGCATGAGACTATCTAGGCATGATCTATTCGATGTAATCTCTTTTTGCGGTGTGTTTGTCGAGATCCGATGAATTGTGGGTTTTTTATCAAGATTATCTATGAGAAATATTTGGTTCTTTTCTGAACTCTTTATGTGTGCTCATGATATCCTTGCAAGTCTCTTCGAATTATTGGTTTGGTTTGGCCTACTAGATCTATAGTTCTTGCAATGGGAGAAGTGCTTGGCTTTGGGTTCAATCTTGCGGTGTCCTTTCCAAATGACAGTAGGGGCATCAAGGCACGTATTGTATTGTTGCCATCGAGGATAAAAGATGGGGTTTACATCATATTGCTTGAGTTTATCCCTCTACATCATGTCATCTTGCTTAAGGCGTTACTCTGTTCTTATGAACTCAATACACTAGATGCATGCTGGATAGCGGTCGATGTGTCGAGTAATAGTATTAGATGCATGCAGGAGTCGGTCTACTTGTCTCGGATGTGATGCCTATATACAATGATCATGCCTGGATAGTCTCATAATTATTCGCTTTTCTATCAATTGCTCGACAGTAATTTGTTTACCCGCCATAGAATATCGCTATCATGAGAGATGCCACTAGAGAACACTATGGCCCCGGGGTCTATTCTCAACATATCAATCTACATCTACTTTACTTTTTCCGCTTTTACTTTCTGTTCTTATAATAAAAAATACGAAAAATATAAACTATCATCTCTATCAGATCTCACTTTTGAAAGTGATCGTAAAGGGATTGACAACCCCTTATCGCGTTGGCTGCGAAGTTCTTATTTGTTTGTGCAGGTGCGAGGGACTCGCGCGTGGTCTCCTACTGGATTGATATCTTGGTTCTCAAAAACTGAGGGAAATACTTACGCTACTGTGCTGCATCTCCCTTTCCTCTTCGAGGGAATACAACGCAAGCTCGAGAAGTAGCAGTGTACTACACTGGATATAAAATCTATCACCGGCCCTGCCTTAGCTGTTCTAACTGGCTTGACTTCTATCCATTTAGTGAATTTATCCACCATGATAGTAAATATTTATTTTTGTGGCTTCCCCCTTTAAGAGGTCCGACCATATCCAGCCCCCAGTCCACAAAGGGCCAAGTAATGGGGATGGTTCTCACAGCGGTAGGAGGCATATGACTTTGATTTGTAAAAAGTTGGCATCCAACACAATGTTGGACTAGGGTTTGAGCATCTGCTTGGGTAGTTGGCCAGAAAAAACCCATTTGGAAAGCCTTGCTTACGAGAGCTCGATTTGTGGCGTGATGGCCGCCCATGCCAGCATGTATTTCGGCTAGAAGTTCTCGTCACTCCTCTTCGAAGATGTACCTTTGGAGAACACCATTAGTGTGTTTCTTGTATAATTCACATTCGTGAACTTTATAGGCTTTAGAGCGCAAAATTATGCGGAGGGCCTTATTTGGGTCACCGGGGAGCTCTTGCCTATTAAGGTAGGCCAGGAAAGGCTCGGTCTAGGGGGCTATGACAGCCATGATCTCTTGAACCGAGGATGTTATTTCCATGTCCGAGTCCCTGATGACATCTGTATTGAGTTCGGTTGGTGGGAGCGTGTTTGGATCCACGTTAGCATCTCTGCTCTTGTCCCGCCATGTCACTGATGGCTTGAACAGTCTTTCTTCAAAGGTGTTCGGTGGGACTGGTTCGCGCTTAGCGCCCGTACGAGCGAGTATATACGCTGCCTGGTTATTGTCCCGGGCTACATGGTGGAATTCGAGCCCCTCAAATCGAGCCGACATTTTTAATATGGCATTTCGATAAGCTGCCATCTTTGAATCCTTCGCGTCAAATTCTCCGTTTACTTGAGATATTGCAAGGTTTGAGTCTCCGCGCACCTCAAGGCATTGTATGCCCATGGATACGGCCATGCGAGACCGTGCAGTAGTGCCTCGTATACGGCCGCATTGCTTGAGTCCGTATACATGATTTGCAGTACGTAACGGACTGTATCCCCTGTTGGAGATATCAAGATGACGCCGGCCCTCAATCCGGCTAGCGTTTTGGAGCCGTCCAAATACATGGTCCAGTGGGAGTATGCTCCGTACTCTTTAGGGTGTTGGGCTTTAGTCCATTCTGTGACGAAGTCGGCCAACACCTGAGACTTAATAGTCCGGCGTGGTTTGTATGTTATTTCGAATAGCAATAGATCGATGGCCCATTTGGCTATGCATCCTGTGGCGTCTTTATTATTTATGATATCGTTGAGTGGTACTTCGGATGCCACTGTGATCGAACACTCTTGAAAGTAGTGTCGGAGCTTCCGAGATGCCATGAGCACCGCATAGGCAATTTTCTGATAATGGGGGTATCGTGATTTACATGGTGTGAGAACCTATGATACATAGTATATGTGTTTTTGAATGTGGAATTTATGTCCCTCTTCTTCTCATTCGACGATGAGTACCACACTCACTACCTGATGAATGGCTGAGATATAAGCAGCATTGGCTCGCCAACACCTAGAGAGGCTAGGATTGGGTTGCCCGCTAATAGGGTTTTTATCTCTTCCAATCCGGCCGTGGCCGCATCCGTCCATTCGAAGTTGTTTGTGCGCCTCAACAGTCGATAAAGTGGTAGTGCCTTTTCTCCTAATATGGAGATAAAGTGGCTCAAGGCCGCTACGCAACCTGCTAGCTTTTGCACTTCTTTTAGATCAATTGGCGTAGTTAGCTGTGATAGGGCCCGGATTTTAGCTGGGTTCGCTTCAATTCCTCTATGGGATACGATGAACCGTAAGAGCATTCCGGCCGGAACGCCGAAGATGCTCTTTTCCGGATTGAGCCATATGTCATATGTTCGGAGGTTATCGAACGTAAGGCGGAATTCATCCACCAATGTTTCGACGTGTTTAGTCTTGATGACTACATCTTCGATGTATGCCTCCACTGTCTTGCCAATTTTTTCTCTAAGCATGTTTGAATCATGCGTTTATACGTGGCACCATCGTTTTTTAGCCCAAATGGCATTGTGTTGAAACAAAAGGGGTCGTACGGAGTGATAAATGTCGTCGCGGCCTGGTCAGATTCCTTCATTTTTATCTGATGGTATCCAGAGTCATGTCCTTCGGTTGCATCGATAATTTCATCAATGTGGGGCAGTGGAAAGGGATCCTTAGGGCAAGCCTTGTTTAAGTCCATAAAGTCGACACAACGTCGCCATGATTTGTCCTTCTCTGGTACCATGACTAAGTTGGCTAGCCAGTCCGGGTGTTTAATTTCCCTTATGAATCCGACTTCCAGTAACTTGGCCAGCTCTTTCCCCATCGCTTGTCTTTTGGGTTCGGAAAATTGTCGTAGTGACTACTTAACTAGCTTGAACCCTTTGATGATGTGAAGGTTGTGTTCGGCCAGCCTACGTGGGATTCCCGGCATGTCTGAAGGATGCCAGGCGAATATGTCCCAGTTTTCGTGGAGGAAGGCGCGCAAGGCTCTGTCTACCATCGGGTCCAGTTGTGCCCCAATGGAAGCCGTCTTGTTGGGGTCCGTTGGGTACACTTGAAATTTGATAATTTCATCTGCTGGCTTGAAGGAGGTAGATTTTGATCTGTTTTCAAGGACTATGTCATCCTTGTCCATCGTAGATCGTAAGGTGGTTAACTCTTCGGCCGCAAGGGCTTCGGATAGTGCCTCTAGGGCCAAGGATGCAGTTTTTGTTCTCGGTACGGAGTGCTCTGCCCGGGTCACTTGCTACTGTGAATATTCCATTGGGCCCTGGCATTTTGAGCTTCATGTACCTGTAATGGGGTATGGCTTGAAAGCGTGAGAAAGTGTCCCGCCTTAGAAGGGCGTGGTATCCGTTGTTGAAGGAAACAATGTGGAAGAGCAGTTCCTCTGACCTATAGTTCTTGGGTGTACCGAATACTACGTCGAACTTAATGCTCCCCGAACACCGGGCTTCTCGGCTGGGAATAATTCCTCTGAAGGTTGTATTACTCTGTTCAATGCGGGATTTGTCAACCTGCATTTTTGCAAGCGTGTCCTCATATATGAGGTTGAGTCCGCTGCCACTATCCATGAGTACTTTAGTGAGGCGAAAGCCGTCTACTATTGGGTTTAGTATGAGAGTGGTTGTGGCTCGGACCTGCCGGACTCGTGGTTCGTCTTTCGCACAAAAAGTGATTGCCGTGTCGCTCCATGGGCTTGCAGTGTTGATTTGATGAACCTTGGCAAGTTCAAGATTTGTTCTCTTGCGTCGGTTGTTTGAGGAGAATGTCTCAAAGACAGTAAAGACATCGAAGTTTTTCTCCCCTGGAGTTGCGGCGGCGAGGATTGCTTCACCGCTTTTTGCTACCTGCCAGAGTACCCAACATGCTCTATGGCAGTGGGTTGGGATAATGTCCGGGGCGGCATGTATTTGGCAAGGCTTATCTAACAGTTCGTCCAGAACGGACCTGTGTCTTGTGAAAGGTCTGTTTTCTTGCCAATGGGCATGTTATCGGATATCATGCTAGGGTATGTCAGTTTCGCTTTAGCGGCATATTGTCTGAAGATGGACTGTTCCAGAGGTGTATTCTGGGCTTTCCAAGTGTTTTCCATAGCGCAGTACTTTCGTACTAAATGCGATAATTCTGCGGAACTCCATATTCGATGGGGGTTGAGGGCGTTCAAGACTCCCTCGTCCTTGCAATTGCAGTGAAATATGGGAACCGTGTCGTCGTGGCAGCAGTCCTTAATCTTGTTTTTGACAAGTAGGAATCTAGCCCAGAATTGATGAATCATCTCTTGGGGCTGTTGTTGTATGTACGTGAATTCACATATGTCCGGAAGTCCGGAGTTACTTGGAGAGCATGTACTGTGGTGGGTGGGTGTGGATAAATTTGAGTCCCGACCCGATGTAGTGTCCGCGGTTCGTACAACCTCCGGTGTGGACGATCTCGGTCCTGCGGGATCTGAATGTCCCACGGGCCCGGCGTCTGTCCCTGAGCTCGAGAGACACGAAGTACCACCTGTCAGGGGTGTGTTTGGCTTGAAGGGTCCGGAGATCCGAATAGCGCCGGTCTCCGTTTCAAGAGGGGAAATATCTTTGGCTCGGTCCTCGACGGCTACCACTATGTGAGTGGTCGAGGTGGAATTGACTTCCTCCTGACCGGATTTAAGCTCGATCTGATCACTAGGCGATGAAAGCCCCAAGGCGGCAATACGATCCAGCAGCTCGATTAAGGACGAGGAATCCGGCAAAATCGCGTCTTCAGAGTGTTGGGAGCCGATATAGGAGTGATGGTCGATGACCGCGAGGAGCGCGTCCGGCCTGGCGGCCAGGCGGGCGCATACAGCAAACCCGCCGAGCTGGAGGATCAGGCCCAAAGCCAAGTTGTTTCCGAGGGTGATATCGTCGTTTATGACGAGACGGGCCATCGATCGCTTCTTGCGAGCGCACATCGGAGCTCTCAATGAAAGCAACATTGTCGGTGTCAAAACCGGCAGATCTTGGGTAGGGGTTCCCAAGCTGTGCGTCTGAGGATCGATGGTAACAGGAGACATGGGACACGATGTTTACCTAGGTTCAGGCCTTCTCGATCGACGTAATACCCTACTTCCGGCTTGATTGATCTTGACGAATATGGGGTTACAAGAGTTGATCTACCTCGAGATCGTAATGGCTAAACCCTAGGAGTCTAGCCTATGCAATTGTGATTCTGCTACCCTCTATAGACTAGACCCTCCGGCTTATATATCCACCGGAGGAGACCTAGGGTTACAAGGATTACTTGGGAAGAAAGGAATAATTACATCCGAACATCTATTTTGCCTTCCTACATACACAGGAGTCCTAACCGGACACGGGGGATGTCAGTTTATCTTCATCTTCACGACCCATCTATCCGGCCCAGCTTCGGTAGACCGGATCCTCATGGACCCCCAAATCCAGGACTCCCTTAGCGGGTCGGTGGCCGCCTGGTCAGTGTACACTATATCCACGCTCTCCCGGGATTTGAGGGGTGCAGGTGGCACTGTTGCCATGCTCCGTCTCGTCTTGGTGGGTGAGTGCAGACTCCTAGGAGGAGGGGGCTGGCTGCTGGGAGCCAGCCCACCCCTTAAGCCGCCATCTAGGACCGTGCCGCCTCTTGGAAGCCGGCCACACGCCCAGTCGGCCTGAGGGGCTTTGCTAGCCCCGATGTCTTTAAATGTCTTTGGGTGCGGATGAGGCTACCCGGGGTACATAATCCTGGCACTCCTTGTTGGTTTCGACACTCTTACTTATCGAAATATGCTACAATTGATCCCCTATACTTGTGGGTTAACATATTACATGATACTGGTGAAGGGGGGAAACATCCGGGAATGCCTTTCCAAAGTTTGGCTTTTTTTGGACAAATGAATCGAAGGGGGACGATCCATGTTCGCTATGCTAGGGATGTGTGGCAGATGAATGAAGATCATACTCTATTTTGTCACGTTTTTTAATCAACTTTCATATATAAATTATTTTCATCCGAGTTATAGTTTATTTTATATGATTTTTCAAAGTTTTAACAATTTTTTGAAAATTATAGGATTTATTTTAATTCGAAATTATGTTAAGTGTAATTGCTACGGGTACATAGACAGTGTACCTAGAGATGTGTAAGTGTGGGTGACA
The DNA here is from genome assembly GCA_902687465.1 of Secale cereale. Lineage (NCBI taxonomy): Eukaryota > Viridiplantae > Streptophyta > Magnoliopsida > Poales > Poaceae > Secale > Secale cereale. Next base: position 615,000,541 of record LR738710.1, on the reverse strand, counting down.
GTGGGGCCCCACTCCTGAGTCAGCAGCTGACCCAGTCAAGCTTATCAAAAGAATAGTGTACTCGACCCGCATGTCATAGGCAGTAGTTTTATTTAGTGGTTCATTTTAAACAGGGGGTTGATTCTTTTTTACTTAGCCGTGGGGCCCAGGGATCAGTGTGTAAGTGGGGGATTAGTCCCCACTAATTAACAGGGGGCGGCTGGCCAGCGGCACATGGCCAATAGAGGCCATGGCCCGGGTGGCGCGACCAGCGGGGCGACGGCCGACGAGCGGACGGGGGCATGCGGGCCTCAGGCAGAGGTGGGGCACAAAATCGGTGGTGGCCGGAGATGGGCGCAGCAGCAGCCAGCGCGGCGGGCACTGTCCGGCGCGGGCGCGGTGGGACGATGTCAGGCGTGGCCAGCCGGGGATGAACGCGAGTAGGGCGAGCAGGGTGAGCGGCAGGCGTGTGCGTGGGGGGAATAGGGATGCGGGCACTTGGCTAAGGCAGCGGCATTATCAGCGGCGCTGTGGGCAAAGGCGGCCACAGGGAGCAAGCGCGGGGCCAGGGGAGCATGTGGCTGGGGGCAGTCGAAGCTAGGACGGGGCCGAGGCGAGGTGAGGCAGCAGGGCAAGCGGGATAAGCTCAGGCAGCGGTAAGTTCGACCTAGCGCGGTAGGCGGCCTACATCAACGGAAGCTGGGGAAGACAGGGGAGATGAGTGTGGGGTCTCACCCTCCATTGCAGAGTAGGGGCGTCGAGGCTCGAGGATGGCATGTCGGGGCCGTGGTCGGTGACGGCGTGGGGATGAGGCGAAGACGACCATGGCGGTCAGTGCCGTCGGGCACTCCTCCCGCGCGCTGCAGATCCAGGGGAAGAAGGAGGGGGTGAGAGGAGGAAGTGGGCTAGGGTTTGGGCGCCGAGGGAGGTGACCGGCTTAAGTAGGGGGGTCCGGCGCCGGCGGATGCCCGCCACAACACCGGCCGGTGCCGTGTTGGGTATCGACCGTGCCCACTGGGGAGGGGTGAACTGGGAGGAGATGGGGACTGGCCGGATGGGCCGGCATGGTCGGCTGAGCCAACTGGGCCAAAAGGCCTAGTTGGTGAGGGGGGAGCCTTTTGTTTTTATTTGTTTTTCTTTTTCTATTTTCTTTTATTGCTTTTATTTCTTTCCTATTTTACTTTAGTTTCCTTTTATTTTTGTTTGACAAAATACACAAATGGTTCCTAAATTAGTATTGCCATATATACTACTGTCACATTAATTTAGGTAACTAAATAAAATAGTATAACATTTTCTAAAATAAAAAAGGCTTTAATTATTTGTTTTAGATGTTGTTTTATTTATTTTAGAGCAATTAAATAATTTATAAAAATGTGGATTCTTCACCAATATTATATTACGTATTATTTGCCACATTTAGAACACTTTAGTTTTGACGTTCAAAAACTTTTATTAATTGACTTTATTTTGAATGAATTTGGAATCGGTTTAGAATCAACGCGAGATTAACAACATTAATTGTGGTGATGTGGCATCATTAGTAGAGGGTTACTGTAGCTTAATTATTCGGGCGTCACACCTTCGTCTTCGTCCAGCACCAGCCTGTCATTAGCGCCGATGTCATCTTTCCCGACCACTTCGTCTGCTCCGACCACGCTTGGTGATATCGGCCTCCCGCCGATTGACGCCACAATTATCATTGAGTCTCATTCTCTACCGGCCACCCTGACTTGCCATCGACCACGGCATCCCTCGACATCAGCTACCTCGACCACGGCTACACCACCTACGCTCTCGGCTTCCTCAACTTTGGCACAAAAGGCTATCACCTCGCTTGACCAACTCGTCGGCTTCCTCTCCAGCCAACGCGTTCACGACATGACACCGTCCAAGACGCTCCTGCTACGACTGTGGGGGATGCCACCCTGTCGGCTGTTATTCTCTCCAGTCTGACCGTCAGCAATGCTCCTGTTGTTCGCAACGCTACCACTGCGACTGCGGGGACGGGGTGGGGGTGGGGGTGTTAGGGATATATTTGGGATACATGTATTTGGTAGTCTAGGATTTATAATCCGTCTCCTAACTTATCTCTAGGAGAGGCGTCTTGCCCTCCAGGTCTTGTACTCAATATATACTCACCCTTGAGGCTCAATAATACATCAATCGATTCCACCAATCCCTCTCAGTCTCCCTTCTAACAGAATAGTGTGGCTCCACAAAGCTCTGAGATGGGTCGTAGTACAAAAATGAGAAGTTGGTGTTTTGGGGATCTCAGGAATTGCAAAGCGAGGAGTTCAAGTTATTTACAAGGAGTTCGAGTAATTTACAGAGGCTGCCACGGCAAAGTGAAAGATAAAGATTCATCCAAGGAGAAGAAAAGAAAGGAGGTGGATGGAGTTGGCCAACATCGGGGCTCCTCGTCGGCGGGTGGCGGACGTAGCTATGCCTGGAAAAGTGATGGCTCGTCCGATCGCCTGTTCTATGGACCTCCGGGAGAATTTGTGGAGGGCACGTCGGGACCGGATTACAGGCAGCGCGGAGGCTATCGGGCCTTCCGCGAGGGCAGGGGTTAGCCAGAGGCCTCCCCAACACCACCAGCGGCAACCACCACCACCGGTTGCTATGGACTCCGAGAACCCCGTGGAGCCGGTGGCGTCTTCGAGTACTACTACTGTTGCACAGCCACCGGTTTTGACGGGTCCGATCATGACGGCGGTGACTGCACTTGCAACGACGAAGGTGCCAAAGGTCGTGCCAAATGCAACAACTAGTGACAAAGTAACAGATAAACCGGATGGAAACAAACTAGCCAAGTGGGCTCGGAAGAAGGAAAAATGCTTTGCTATCATTGCGGTGAGCAGGGTCATTTTATTGCTGAATGTAATACACGCTTTGTGACACTTGCCTGAAACCAGTGCATGCTTTGGGAGAGTGTCCGCAGTTGCGCGAGCCGATACCGGGGGCACCATATACGTGGTATGTTGCTTTGAACTGATTTTTTGAGTCTCCCACTGCGGTTGCTGTCCTGCATACACCACAGATTTTGACCACAGGGGTGGTCAAAATGACAAAGGGTTTCTTGTCATAGGCGCATATCATGCAAAGGTTGAATGAACTTGCTCCGAGGAATTCTCACTGGGAGCTTATCAGACTTGAGGATAACCCGTACAAGGTGGATTTTCCATCTACGGAGGACCTGAAGAAGCTCCTGAGTTTTGGCATGTGTCGGGTGCCCAACACGGACTGTATACTAGAGTTTGATGAATGGAAGCAAATAGAGCCAAAGGGCACGCCATTACCTCAGGTCTGGGTACGCTTTTTAGGGGCACCGTCTAAGACTCTTAATGATGTTCGCGTAGCGGGTAGCCTTGTGACGATCATTGGTAAGACTGTGCCCCCAAATAGTAGCATCACCACCACTGTGTCTCTATCAGAAGGCCTGCAGTCTATCACTCACTCTGCTAGTGAAGAAGTTAATCAAAGAGGTCCAGCTACTCTTTTAGGACAAGGACAGCTTAATATTGCCCAAGCATATAACACTATTGACGAAGAGGAGGAACCCCACAATATCATGGCCACTCCTCAGCAACTACTTGAACATGTTCCTAATATCCCTAATCCAGAACCTCAACCTGAACTTCAGATAGAGGGAATCAACACTAGCACTGAAAAGTCTGACAAAGTAGAGCTCAATGAAAGACAGCTTGAAACCTTGAAAGGCTCCTCAAGTGGAGGTGTTCTTGCTCCTGCCAATACTGGGAATGAAATCTCTACACCACAGTGGGTGCTGCCAGAGGAGAAGGGCAAGGAAGATGTCCCTAGCCCACATGTGGGCACTTCTTCAGACCCAAGCAACAAAGGTAACTTTGGCCCCTTTTCTATGCCAAGTACACCTTCTATTCCTGCTTTAGAAGATTTGGCTCAAAGTCGTGCTTTGGACATTATTGAAGGCTCACTTTTGATTTCTGATGAAGGTCTTGGGCTATGGATTAAACATTTTGCTCCAGCAACCCAAGGAGCAGCAAGTACTTTTAAAATTGAAATTCCAGTAAGTTGGTTCAACTTTATAATCCACTTACTTTTAACACTTGACAAATTTGGATGGACAATGCATTTATTAAAGTCTGATGTTTGGAAAATTCTAACTGCCAATTGTGAACAAGAGGAAACTATGCTCTTTCATATACCTGATGGATGTATTACCTCCCAGGCACCAATATGCAAAGATATTATGTTGGGACAGGGCAAGGACAATGAAGGGGTGAGTCCTGCAGCTCACTCCTCCAGTGGGGTAGGCAGCCCTCTACACCAAGTTTCACCCAACAAGATATTGCCACTAGGGGAGGCCATCTCAAGGAAAAGAAGGGAGAAGGAACCCATGGTGGAAACAGAGGTAAGAAGAAGTGATAGGATTAAGAAAGATAACAAAGGATATAGAAGAACCTCTTGCAATGCTCATTCATGTCTGCCATGCAATGTTATTACACCAGTTATTCAGAATTCTGTTGTGAAAAACCTCACCAAATCTTTTTGTAAGGTTGCTGAGGAAGAGCTGCAAGATAAGATGTCCAAGAAACCTAAAAAGAAAGGACGGGAGGAGATGGCCAAGACCCCTAAGGCCACTGAAGAGGAAGGCAACTCTCATAAAGCTTGAAGATGAGCAGACCTCAACAGAAGACTTGGAGTAGCAGAGTTTCCTATTGTTCTCTAATGAAATGTCCTGGCTACATGCTCATAAGGAGTCTCACTTTCAAAAACTGCTTTACTATGTGTGTATACCATAAGGGAAAACTTTTGTTAGAAGGTTGTAATGGAATGGAGTGTGACTTGTACTGCAGTCTCATGGGGGTTAATTATGTTGAAACTTGTTTTGCAAGAACTCCAATCAGATATTTTATATTACCCTGGATCTGGATTATAAAATCTCTAAGACAGCTTCCTTCTGATATATACTTTTGCCTTAGATTGGTTCTCATTAGGCTTCATAAAAACCTCAAATGCTGGGTCAAACACCAGGGGGTGGACCTTGGAGTTCACAGACATATTTCTACTGTTCATTATGAATAACAACATAACTTGGAGTATACTAAACTGGAATGTCAGGGGCATTAATTCTTCAGATAAATGGCTGGCCATAAGACAAAAAGTGGAGGAAAGTGCTGCTAGTATTGTTTGCTTACAAGAAACCAAAAGAGAATCTTTTGACCTTGCATATATACACAAAGTTTGCCCACAGAGATTCACTAAATTTGAATAGATCCCCTCCATTAGTGCATCTGGTGGCATACTCACTGCATGGAATGGATCACTTTTCTCAGGAGAAATAATGTTCCAGAACAAATATTCACTCTCTATTCAGTTCACCTGCAGTACTTCTCACAGAAATTGGATTCTTACAAATATTTATGGCCCTTGCAATCATCAAGACAAGATTGAGTTCATAGATTGGTTTGGTAATATTCAGATGCCTAGTGAGGTGGATTCGATTGTTATGGGGGATTTTAATTTCATTAGAAAAACTAAAGACAGAAATAAAACTAGAGGTGATGTCAATGAAATGCTAATGTTTAATGAAGCTATTAGTGAACTTGGCTTGATTGAGTTACCTCTTAAGGGTAGACAATTTAGTTGGAGCAACATGCAGGATAGTCCCCTCCTTGAGAAGCTTGACTGGTTTTTCACATCTGCTGCTTGGATGACAAGTTACCCAGATTCCACTGCTCTTCCTTTGGCCAAGCCCATTTATGATCACCTGCCATGCATGATCAAAATAGCAACAAACATTCCAAAATCAAAAGTGTTCAGGTTTGAAAATTACTGGTTGAATCATAGTTCTTTCAATCATGTGGTTCAGGCTGCTTGGCACATACGAGTAGGCCACACTGATTATGCTAAGATGATCAATGCAAAATTCAAGAATACTAGAAGAGCTCTCAAAATTTGGGCCAAGAGTTTATCCTGCCATAAGAAGCAGATTGCAGAACTAAATGATATTATTTTCTTATGGGACTTGATTGAAGAGTACAGGGACCTCTCAGTTTTTGAAGCTAATTGCAGAAACATGCTAAAAGAATATCTATTAACTGTGCTCAACAACCAGAAAATATACTGGAAACAAAGAGGGAAAATTAAAGGGATTAAGTTTGGAGATGAAAACACACAAAAAATTCATACAAAAGTCTCCATTAACCTCAGACACAACAAAATTGCTATGTTGGTAAATAATGATCAAGTTGAGATCACTGATCATGAAGGAAAGGCAGCTATACTATGGGAAGCATTTAAAAATAGACTTGGGCAATCCAATGGCCATTCTATGCATTTTGACCTGGTGGATTTATTTGATAACAGAGTAGACCCACAGATTTTCACAGACCTGGAAAAGAATTTCACTCAGGATGAAATTGATGAGGTGGTTAGGAATGTGCCATCAGACAAATCGCCTGGCCCAGATGGTTTTAACAATGAATTTCTCAAAAGTTGCTGGGATATAATCAAAGCTGATGTCTATGCTCTTATAAAAGGATTCCATGCAGGGACAGTGAACCTGGAAAGTATTAATTCATCCTACATTACCCTGATTCCTAAAAAGGAAGTGCCTATATCTCCAAATGACTTTATACCAATCTCTCTACTGAATGGGGTTGTAAAGATAATTACAAAGCTGCTGGCCAACAGACTTCAAAGGGTCATACTGCAAGTGGTTCACATCAACCAATATGGTTTCCTTAAAGATAGGGTGATTCAGGACTGTCTTGGATGGGCTTATGAATATATTCACCAATGCCATAAATCAAGAGAGGAAATTTTAGTCATCAAGCTAGACTTTGAAAAAGCATTTGACACAATAGAGCATGAAGCTATCTTTGACATTTTCAGAGCTAAAGGTTTTGGTAACAAGTGGATTTGCTGGATGCGAACTATTTTCTCAACTGCATCATCCTATGTTTTGCTGAATGGAGTACCTGGAAAGAAAATTTATACCAAAAGAGGAGTGAGACAGGGAGATCCATATTCTCCTCTAATTTTTGTTCTAGCTGCAGACATGTTGCAATCCATTCTTAACAAAGCAATGAGGTTAAACCTATTAAATGCACCCCTACAGGTCAACTCCTGTCCTCACTTCCCAATAGTACAATATGCAGATGACACACTGGTGATCATGAAAGCAGACACTAGACAACTATTGTGCTTGAAGGCTTTACTCAACACTTTTGCCTCTGCAACTGGCCTCAAAGTTAACTATGGCAAATCATTCATGGTTCCTCTGAACATTGCTGAAGAAAGAATTGAACTATTCACAAATACTTTACAATGTGCCAGAGGAGAATTCCCTTTCACCTATCTTGGACTGCCATTGGGTATATGCAAGCCAACAGTTGAACAATGTCTACCTCTTGTCAACAGGATTGCTAAGAGACTAGCAGGACTTGCTGTTTTCATGACTCAAGCAGGTAAATTGCTTCTGGTCAAGTCAGTGCTCACCTCACTTTCAATATTCTTCATGAGCTGTCTGGATATACCTATTACTATAAAAAAACAAATAATCAAATACCTGAGACATTTCTTATGGAGAAGTCCAGATATGGAGGATAAAAGACCTGCACTAGTGGCTTGGCATACTGTGTGCAGACCAAAAGATCAAGGAGGTTTAGGTGTATTGGACATCTACACACACAATAAAACATTGCTAATGAAGAATTTGCATAAATTCTTCAACAGGCAAGATATCCCATGGGTTCACTTGATATGGGAAACATACTACAGTGATGGTAAATTACCAGGAGACAACATGGTGGGATCTTTTTGGTGGAAATCAAATCTAGCCCTTATCCAACAATATAAAGCCATTGCCAGATGCAATGTGGGAGATGGAGTAAGTGTCTTTTTTTGGGATGATCTTTGGCATCAGGATGTTTGCAGACACAAATTTCATCATTTATACTCTTTTGTGAAAAATCCACAGTTAAACCTATAGCAAGTGTTACAGACAGAATATCTACAAGATCTATTCTATCTTCCCCTAACTACAGAGGCATATGAAGAATTTCTTCAAATGGGAGACATTTGCATCCATATGAGACAATCTGAATTCATAGACTGTTTGGACACATGGAGTTATATTTGGGGAAATGCAAACTATTCATCCTCAAAAGCATACAAAGCTCTGATTGGATATAAACAGGTTCCTCCTCACTTCAAATGGATTTGGCAGAGCTCATGTCAACCAAAGCACAAGGTTTTCTTCTGGCAATTATTACATGACAGGGTTAATACAAGAAATCTTATAAGAAGAAAAAACTTTGTTCTCGAATCCTACAAATGTGCAGTCAATGGGTGTCTTCAAGAAGAAACATTACACCACTTATTTTGGGGATGTCCTTTTGTCCAAGAATGCTGGGACTTTATCTGCCCAACAAGAACACCAAACCTGTCAGTACTAGAAGCTTTTCAAGACCTCAAGGAGAAGATAAATTTTCCTTTCTATATGGAGATTATCATACTTGGGGCATGGGCCATCTGGATCACTAGAAACAATAAAGTTTTCGAGCAAATTACACCTATTTTCAGAGGATGGAAGTTCATATTCCTAGAAGAACTTAAGCTCCTTAGATTCAGAATGAAGAAGAAGCATGAAGGACAATTTTCTGTTTGGCTTGAGAGCCTTCTGTAATTTTTTATTTTCTCTTTTAGTAGTAGCTTAGCTTAGTGTTTCATCTTTCCTATTTTCTTAAAGGCTTATCTCAAGCCTCTTAAACTTTTTGTTATACTATCTTTATTTATTTATAAAAATCACAGTGGGGTTTTACCCTACTGTTTATAGTCAAAAAAGACTGGACATGTGGATATTCCTTTCACTCGGTCACATGGGGTAGCAAGGCTGCTCGTGAGTGTCATGGACATTGAGTGCATACCGGATGTGGTTAGATGGAGGCATGTGGGCATGATATACAACCTGGCCATTGAGCAAGAGGATCCTAATTTGTTCAAGGAGGTCATTGGAGGGGAGGACCTGGACATGACTGATAAGGATGATGGTTTGGGTAACATAGAGAAGCGAGATGAGGACGGTTCATGAGACGGGCCTCACAAGTCGGCTGGAAAACCTGCACCGTCTGTGCCGGGGAAGGGCGCACCACCACCTACGTCTACACTCATGAAATCGCTGAGGTTTGGCATGTTTGAGTCTTCTTCCACGCCTCCTGGCCTTTGGAGTGATCACGTTGCGAGTGATGATATTTTCGAGAGCTTGTTTCTGCCTCTTATTATGACACCTCTGTCTCGAGCTGTTGGCCAGACGGCGAGCATGAAGGAGGCTTCTGGACAGGGCCGTGATGTGATGACCGCACGACAGCTATTGGGGGACAGGGTGGGGGAAGGTGATGGTGGGCAGGAGGCCCCGGGTCGGCCACCCACACCAACGACTGCATGGCATCCGGGGGGTTAAACCAAGTGCATGGATACGGGGCTGGCGAGGGTGGGTGGAGGGCAGGAGGCCATGTCTCACCCATTCGTAGCCCAGTGCCTCGATCGATGTTTTCTTCGCTGAGTCCGGAGCTCACTGGCGTGGGTGGACCGGAGGAGGGGGCGCTGGTAAGAGGTGCAGGCGACATCTTATTAGCCTGATCTACTGCACCTGGACTCGTCATGATGGACGGTCTCGTGGCGACGGTCCAGTCCCCGCGGGCGTGGACTACTGAGGAAGGGATCGCGTTTGGTGGCCTCCAGGACCCGTTATCGGCTGGCAGGCATGTCAGTGACTGAATCTAGGACCAACCAGACGCTGACGACTTCCAGATGGGGCGCGTTATGAGAGCTGCCAAGCTTCGGGACATCAAGAGTGCTACAGGTATGATAGTTAATAAGTAGTGTTCTATTATGCATTTTTCTGAGCATGAGATCATTAGTAGGGCACATGATATGGGAGTCTCACTTGGGTCTAGCGGGAAAGAAATTGCTAAATCGGTTAATGATATTGTAGACTTAGAGGCTAAGAGAGCTTCCGAGTTGATCGGAAAGTTAGCGGCTGTTAGACCTATGTCGGATGATGATATTAATAATTTGGGCATATATATGATAGAGAAATTTTGTGACGGATTGTTGCCTCCTTCATATGCCGAAGGAGAGGCAGGATAGATGGAGTCTGAGGGACTTGTTGACTCTCCAACTCTGGTGTCGGATGCTCAACAGGCCACAAACCGTGTTGACGACGGGACAATACTGGATAAACCTAAACGTTCCTAGAAGAGGAAGATTTATCCAACGTCAGCTGTTCGTCAAAGTGCGAGAGTGAAACTCAAGAAAAAATTCCATGATGAAGTATGAATGGGATTTTTTGGAATAGCAAAGGTCTAGCATACTTGGCTAAGAAAAGGTTCCTAGCTGAAACAGCCATACAAGATAAACTTGATTTCATCGCACTTCTTGAAACTGGTAGAGATAACTTCACCTCACAATTCCTCGGTTCTCTGACGGGTGGAGTTGATTTTGATTGGCACTGCTTGCCTCCTAGAGGACGGTCCCGTGGGATTCTTTTGGGGGTGAAGTGCGAATCACTTGAGGTAGTAAAGTAGTAAGAGGAGATTATGCTGTTAAGTGATACGTCTCCAACGTATCTATAATTTTTTATTGTTCCATGCTATTATATTATCCATCTTGGATGTTTTATATGCATTTATATGCTATTTTATATGAATTTTGGTACTAACCTATTAACCTAGAGCCCAGTGCCAGTTTCTATTGTTTCTTTGTTTTTGAGTTTTACAGAAAATAAATACCAAACGGAGTCCAATTGACGTGCCAAATTTTGATGATTTTTTATGGACCAAAAGAAGCCCCCGGAGTAAAAGAGTTGGGCCAGAAGAGTCACAAGCCATCCAGGAGGGTGGAGGGCAAGCCGTACCCCCTGGGCGCGCCCCCCTGCCTCGTGGACGACTCGGAGACCCCCCCTGACTTGTTCCTGACGCCAAAAAATACTATAAATACAGAAAACCCGGAAAAGAAACCTAGATCGGGAGTTCCGCCGCCGCAAGCCTCTATAGACACCAATAACCAATTGGGGCCCTGTTCCGGCACCCTGCCGGAGGGGGGGTCCATCACCGGTGGCCATATTCATCATACCAACGCTCTCCATGACGAGGAGGGAGTAGTTCACCCTCGGGGCTGAGGGTATGTACCAATAGCTATGTGTTTGATCTCTCTCTCGTGTTCTTTATATGGCACGATCTTGATGTACCGCGAGCTTTGCTATTATAGTTGAATCATATGATGTTTCTCCCTCTATACCTTGTGATGAATTGAGCTTTCCCTTTGAAGTTATCTTATCGGATTGAGTCTTTAAGGATTTGAGAACACTTGATGTATGTCTTGCATGTGCTTATCGGTGGTGAAAATGGGATATTCACGTGATCTACTTGATGTATGTTTTGGTGATCAACTTGCGGATTCAGTGACCTTGTGGACTTATGCATAGGGGTTGGCACACGTTTTCGTCTTGACTCTCTGGTAGAAACTTTGGGGCACTCTTTGTAGTTCTTTGTGTTGGTTGAATAGATGAATCTGAGATTGTGTGATGCATATCGTATAATCATGCCCACGGATACTTGAGGTGACAATGGAGTATGTAGGTGACATTAGGGTTTTGGTTGATCTGTGTCTTAAGGTGTTATTCTAGTACGAACTCTAGGATAGATCGAACAGAAAGAATAGCTTCGTGTTATTTTACTACGGACTCTTGAATAGATCGATCAGAAAGAAAACCTTTGAGGTGGTTTCGTACCCTACAATAATCTCTTCGTTTGTTCTCCGCTATTACTGACATTGGAGTGACTCTTTGTTGCACGCTGAGGGATAGGTATATGATCCAATTATGTTATCATTGTTGAGAGAACTTCCACTAGTGAAAGTATGAACCCTAGGCCTTGTTTTGAAGCATTGCAATACCGATTTTGCTCACTTTTATCATTAGTTACCATGTTGTTTTTTATATTTTTAAATTACAAAAACCTATATCTACCATCCATGTTGCACTTGTATCACCATCTCTTCGCCGAACTAGTGCACCTATACAATTTACCATTGTATTGGGTGTGTTGGGGACACAAGAGACTCTTTGTTATTTGGTTGCAGGGTTGTTTGAGAGAGACCATCTTCATCCTACGCCTCCCACGGATTGATAAACCTTAGGTCATCCACTTGAGGGAAATTTGCTACTGTCCTACAAACCTCTGCACTTGGAGGCCCAACAACATCTACAAGAAGAAGGTTGTGTAGTAGACATCAAGTTCTTTTCTGGCGTCGTTGCTGGGGAGGTGAGTTCTTGAAGGTATATCTTTAGATCTTGCAATAGAATCTTTTTGTTTTTTTTGTTTTATCACTAGTTTAGTTTATAAAAGAAAACTACAAAAAATGGAATTGAGGTTGCCTCATATGCTTCATCTTTTTAACATCTTCGTGAAAATGATGGAAAGGAAAATTGTGCGCAAGTACTAGGAGAAGAATGCATTAAAATGTTTGGCACAAAATCATTGAATGATGAGCATGATTGCAATGTTGTTAGTATGAACTCTTTGAATATCCATAGTACTAATGATGATTGCACTAGTCATGATGAAAATGTCTATTATAAGCATGTCAACTTTTGTGGAGTGCATAGAGCTTGCAAGTACACATCAAATAGGGAAGATAGATTTTGAAAGAGGCATAAGTATTTAGAAACTAAATGGTTGCAAGAGAGGCAAGATGCTTTTGCTTAAAGTTTAATTTTTTTGCCATCCTTATGAACTTTGCAATGAACGTGATCATTTAAATATACAATGCAAATTGTTTCATGATCGAATCGTGTCCAAAAAGTGTGATGACTTGATTTCCCTTACACATCATAATGAACTTAGTTTGCTTGTGGGTTATGAAGAAATGAAATGTATAACTAAGGATCTTCCAGAATTTGTCCTTGATAAAGTTCTTGATTTTGATTAGAGGAAATTTATGTGCATTGTGCGGTGAATTGCATTGAAAATCCTTCTATTTCCAATTACATAAAGACAAGAAAACAAATAGAAGATGAAGAGAATACTAATGAAAGGGAAGAGATTTCCCAATATCCTCCTATTCTTTCTTATGATGAATCAGGTAACGAGGAGGAGCTTTCTATTCAACCAATCTCATTAATAAGGAGCTCCAAAAAGAGAATTAAACCCACACATGATGCGAAGAAGAAAAAGAAAATACGAAGAAGCAAAGGTAAAAAGGTATCCCTCCCAAATTATGTTGCTCCTATTACTCATTGTGATGATGACAATTGCTATACTATTGGTGCTATCCATATTATTAATGATGAGAGTGATTATGTTTATGATATGCAAAGGCCCAAGCTTGGGGATGCTATGTTTGATGAGAATGACATGTTTGAGAATTTATTTGCTGCAATTAACGTTTGTCCCAAGCTTGGGGATGCTATGTTTTATGAAGATGATATTTTTAACCTCCCAAGTTTTGATATGCAAATTTATTATGATGATAGCATACCTCCTATTTATGATGATTATATTAATGAAAGTGGGTTTGGAAGAGTGTCAACTTTAGGAAGTAATGATCCCACTATTTTGGAGGGTGTTGAATCTTATTGTGACAATTATAAAAGTGGATTTGGAGAGGTCATGACTTTATTTAGTAATGATTCCACTATCTTGGAAGAGGTTTCAATTGATTATGATGAGAACAAAGTTGCTACTTATGATGATTATTGTGATGATACTTATGTTATAAAAAGTAGTGATGATTATACTTACAAAACTTTTCATGATTATGATTACCCTTTTTCTGAACATTACTCTTTTAATGTGGAAACAATTTATAGTATTTGAGTTTCTTATGATACTCCCACTATTCCGGATGAGACGAATTTTGCTTATGTGGAGGGTAGTAAATTTTCTATGCTTGTAGATCATGAAAAGAATGCTTTATGTGATGGTTATATTGTTGAATTCATTCATTATGCTACTGAAAATTATTATCAGGGAGGAATATATGCTTGTAGGAATTGCAATAATATCAAGTTTCCTCTCTATGTGTTGAAAATCTTGAAGCTATGATTGTTTTGCTTTCCTATGCTAGTTGATTCGTGCCATAAGTTGTTTGCTCAAAAAATCCCTATGAATAGGAAGTGGGTTAGACTTAAATGTGCTAGTCATATTCTTCATGATGCTCTCTTTATGTTTCAATTATTATCTTTTATGTGAGCATCGCTGAAATCATTATGCCTAGCTAAAAAGGCATTAAAAAGCGCTTGTTGGGAGACAACCCAACATTTACCCTTACTATTTTTGTGTGTACACATGATTAATCTACTGTAGTAATCATGTTTTATAGCTTTTGTTTCAATAAAGTGCCAAGTAGAACCTTTGGGAAGACTTGGGTGAAGTCTTTGCGATCTTGCTATAAAAAACAGAAACTTTTGCGCTCACGAGATTAGCTGCCATTTTTTACAGAAGAGTGCTTTTGAGTTGATTATTTTTGCAGAATATTAATAGACAAATTCCTCACGTCCACCAATTTATTTCAGAATTTTTAGAGTTACAGAAGTATACGAGAGTTACAGATTACTACATATTGTTCTGTTTTTGACATATTCTGTTTTCTATGTGTTATTTGCTTATTTTGATGAATCTATGAGTAGTATCGGAGGGTATGAACCATAGAGAAGTTGGAATACACTAGATATTACACCAATATGAATTTAGAATGAGTTCACAACAGTACCTAAGTGGTGGTTTTATTTTCTTATACTAACGGAGCTTACGAGTTTTCTGTTGAGTTTTGTGTTGTGAAGTTTTCAAGTTTTGGGTAAAGATTCGATGGACTATGGAATCTTGGGGATGCCCAAGGCAACCCAAGGTAATATTCAAGGACAACCAAGATCCTAAGCATGGGTATGCCCCGGAAGGCATCCCCTCTTTCGTCTTCGTCTATCGGTAACTTTACTTGAGGCTACATTTTTATTCAGCACATGATATGTGTTTTGCTTGAAGCGTTAATTTATTCTTTTTTTTTGCTTGCTGTTTGAATATTATCCCAAGATCTGAAATTCTTAAATGTTAGAGAGTCTTCACATAGTTACATAATTATTCGAATACTCATTGATCTTCACTTATATCTTTCGGAGTAGTTTGTCGTTTGCTCTAGTGCTTCACTTATATCTTTTTAGAGCATGACGGTGGTTTTATTTTGAAGAAATAGATGAACTCTCATGCTTCACTTATATTATTTTGAGAGTCTTTTAGAACAACATGGTAATTTGCTTACGTTATGAATTTAGTCCTAATATGATGGGCATCCAAGAGGGATATAATAAAAACTTTCATATAAAGTGCGTTGAATACTATGAAAAGTTTGATACTTGATGATTGTTTTGAGAAATGAATATGATGATATTAGAATTGTGCTAGTTGATTAATTGTGAATTTTAGAAATACTTGTGTTGAGGTTTGCAAGTCGCGTAGCATGCACGTATGGTAACCGTTGTGTAACAAATTTGAAACATGAAGTATTTCTTTGGTTGTCTTCCTTTGTGTGGAGGTAGGGATCGCGCGATGGTTAACTCCTACCAATCCTTCCCCAAGGATCATGCGTGTAGTGCTTGGTTTTGATGACTTGTAGATTTTTGCAATAAGTATGTGAGTTCTTTATGACTAATGTTGAGTCCATGTATTATACGCACTCTGACCCTTCCACCTTTCTAGCCTCTCTAGTACCGCGCAACTTTCGTCGGTACCATACACCCACCATATACCTTCCTAAAAACAGCCACCATACCTAACTATTATGGCATTTCCATAGCCATTCCGAGATATATTGCCATGCAACTTTCCACCATTCTGTTTATTATGACATGCTTCATAATTGTCATATTGCCCTGCATGATCATGTAGTTGACATCGTATTTGTGGCAAAGCCACCATTCATAATTTTTGCATACATGTCACTCTTGATTCATTGCACATCCCGGTACACCGCCGGAGGCACTCATATAGAGTCATATTTTGTTCTAGTATCGAGTTGTAATCCTTGAGTTGTAAATAAATAGAAGTGCGATGATCTTCATTAGTACAGCATTGTCCCGTGTGAGAAAAAAAGTCCACAAAAAGGAGAAAGAGTCTCCAAAAAAAATAGGAGTCTCCAAAAAACTGAAAGAAAAAGAGAGAAGGGACAATGCTACTATCCTTTTTCCACACTTGTGCTTCAAAATAGCACCATGATCTTCATGATAGAGAGTCTCTTGCTTTGTCACTTTCATATACTAGTGGGGATTTTTAATTATAGAACTTGGCTTGTATATTCCAACGATGGGCTTCCTCAAATGCCCTAGGTCTTCGTGAGCAAGCAAGTTGGATCCACTCCCACTTAGTTTCTTTTGTTGAGCTTTCATACATTTATAGCTCTAGTGCATTCGTTGCATGGCAATCTCTACTCACTCACATTGATATCTATTGATGGGCATCTCCATAGCCCATTAATACGCCTAGCTGATGTGAGACCATCTTCCTCCTTTTTTGTCTTCTCCACAACTACCACTCTATTCCACCTATAGTGCTATATCCGTGGCTCACGCTCATGTATTGCGTGAAAATTGAATTTTTTTAGAATACTAAAGTATGAAACAATTGCTTGGCTGAAACCGGGGTTGTGCATGATTTGAATATTTTGTGTGACGAAGATGGAGCGTAGCCAAACTATATGATTTTGTAGTGATGAACTTTCTTTGGCCATGTTATTTGGAGAAGACATAATTGCTTTGTTAGTATGCTTGAAATATTATTGTTTTTACGTCAATATTAAACTTTTGTTTTGAATCTTTCGGATCTGAACATTCATACCACAATAAAGAAAATTACATTGATAATTATGTTAGGTAGCATTCCACATCAAAAATTCTGTTTTTATCATTTACCAACTCGAGGACGAGCAGGAACTAAGCTTAGGGATGCTTGATACGTCTCCAGCGTATCTATAATTTTTTAGTGTTCCATGCTATTATATTATTCATCTTGGATTTTTATATGCATTTATATGTAATTTTATATGATTTTTGGGACTAACCTATTAACCTAGAGCCCAGTGTCAGTTTCTGTTTTTCCTTGTTTTTTGATTTTTACAGAAAAGAAATACCAAACAGAGTCCAATTGACGTGCCAATTTTTGATGATTTTTTATGGACCAAAAGAAGCCCCCGGAGTAAAAGAGTTGGGCCAGAAGAGTCCCGAGCCATCCACGAGGGTGGAGGGCGAGCCCTACCCCCCTGGTCGCACCCCCTGCCTCGTGGACGACTCGGAGACCCCCCCCTGACTTGTTGCCGACGCCAAAAATTCCTATAAATACAGAAACCCCTAAAAATAAACCTAGATCGGGAGATCCGCCGCCGCAAGCCTCTGTAGCCACCAAAAACCAATCGGGACCCTGTTCCGGCACCCTGCCGGAGGGGGGATCCATCACTAGTGGCCATCTTCATCATCCCGGCGCTCTCCATGACGAGGAGGGAGTAGTTCACCCTCGGGGCTGAGGGTATATGTACCAGTAGCTATGTATTTGATCTCTCTCTCTCTCTCTCTCTCTCTCGTGTTCTTTATATGGCATGATCTTGATGTACTGCGAGCTTTACTATTATAGTTGAATCATATTATGTTTCTCCCTCTCTACCTTGCGATGAATTGAGTTTTCCCTTTGAAGTTATCTTATCGGATTGAGTCTTTATGGATTTGAGAACACTTGATGTATGTCTTCATGTGCTTATCAGTGGTGACAATGGGATATTCACGTGATCTACTTGATGTATGTTTTGGTGATCAACTTGCGGGTTCAGTGACCTTGTGAACTTATGCATAGGGGTTCGCACGCCATTTCATCTTGAATCTCCGGTAGAAACTTTGGGGCACTCTTTGAAGTTCTTTGTGTTGGTTGAATAGATGAATCTGAGATTGTGTGATGCATATCGTATAATCATGCCCATGGATACTTGAGGTGACAATGGAGTATCTAGGTGACATTAGGGTTTTGGTTGATGTGTGTCTTAAGGTGTTATTCTAGTACGAACTCTAGGATAGATCGAACAGAAAGAATAGCTTCGTGTTATTTTACTACGGACTCTTGAATAGATCGATCAGAAAGAATAACTTTGAGGTGGTTTCGTACCCTACAATAATTTCTTTGTTTGTTCTCCGATATCTCCTATTCTGGTCAACATTGTGGCAAACATGTAAACAGTTCTCACATGTCAGGTCAAGGAGAAAGGCCTCGTAGGTGGTCTTGTTCCACATTTGGCCGATGGGGCATCTCTATTCTACAATATGCAGACGGCACTATTATCTTCATGGAGCATGACCTTGCAAAGGCATGGAATATGAAACTAGTATTGTGCCTCTTTGAACAATTGTCTGGTCTAAAGATCAACTTCCACAAGAGCGAATTGTTCTGCTTTGGTAGGGCCAAAGAAGACCAGGACAACTATAGACAATTGTCTGGTTGTGAACTGGGATCATTACCGTTCAGCTATCTTGGCATTCCAATCCATCATAGGAAATTAACTAATGAGGAGTGGAAATGTATCGAAGATCGATTTGAGAAGAAACTAAGCTGCTGGAAGAGTAAGCTTATGTCATATGGAGGACGGCTGGTATTGATAAATTCAATACTTACGAGTATGCCGATGTTCCTTCTATCTTACTTTGAGGTGCCTAAAGGGGTACGAAAGAGACTTGACTTCTATCGATCTCGTTTTTTCCGGCAGTCAGACGAGGTTAAGACAAAATATCGCATGGCAAGATGGGATATTATCTGTTGACCAAAAGACCAGGGGTGTCGCGGAATTGTCATGGAAGATGTCCTAGTGTAAGGACTTAGTCGTGAGGCCAAGGCATCTATGTAGTAGCTTGAGAGGGGTTGATCGGAATCGAGAGACGCAACGCAAGACAAGAGTTTAGACAGTTTCGGGCCCTAGGAAACATCATCCGGTAATAGCCCTACATGTTGTTTGTGGCTAGGTCTCATTATGATCCTCATGGAGTCACCGGTAAGATGGCTCTTTGTGTCTATCCCTAAAGATTGTTCCTTCTTCCTTCTCCCTCTTGGGGTGCCCTGCGCCTCCTTATATATGTTGAAGGGGCGGGTTACATGACTAGTCCTAGTAGGATTAGGATTGCTCTATTACAAGTGGAGTCCTAGTCTTGCTTCTTTTATAAGGGAATATTCCTTATGCCTTTCCTCGTAAGTCGGCCCACCATCACATGAACCGGTCTTCTGGGCCTTGAGCCTTGTCATCCATCTGACCCGCACGCCGGGTCACCAGTGAGTAACAATGTCCAGGCAGGTTGGCTATAAACCGCCATGTCCGGGAGGACCGCCAGTGAGTCACCAAGTCCGGACGGGTCATAATTCTGGCCGGGTCATACCATGGGGTATATCCCCGACATTAGCCCCCAGTTTAGTTTGGATTTATCCATGTTAAACTGATCCTGTAAAATAAACACAAGAACAAACTTGACAGGTTGTGTTCCGAGTTAAATATTTTCATGAATCGGCACCTGATCCTCCTTAAATCCTTATCATTTCCTCTTTAATATCTATCCATGATGTCATAGCAAATCTCCTTAGCAGATATGTTCAAACAATACCAATGCAAAAAATATGGGCACTTCTTCTGAAAAATCCGGGTCAATAGGCCAGCTTCATAATCAATTTGCTGACGTTGGTTTCCCACAGAGAAATATTGTGAGGAATAATTCATTTGATTTGGCTCCCCATGCTTAAAAAAATATATTGGTCTTTGAAATACTCATATGATATTCAGCCGGCTTGAAGCTGTAGAACTTGCCAAATTATAATTTCCAAAATCTCCGGGTTATAAACACTGATGATTCCGGGCTATGACTGTTATACACACCGGGTCATGATTGTTGCCAACGCCGGGTCACATAATTAATTTTCCTCATTTGCTCAAAACTGAGAATTTGAAGATATTCCTCCTTTATATGCATATTACCTTTAGCCCCCAAGTCTTAAGAGGAAAACATAGTGATAGCTTAAGACTTGCTTTAATATAAATTTCGCAACCTTGAAGATTCATCCCAGTCACTAGTCAACACAGAATATTCCACATATGTAGCCCCCAAGTGTCGGGTTGTCATGCTTGCAGCAACCTAGGACTTGTAATTGCCTTATGCTCATAAAAACTTCAACCAGTGTAGCCCCCAAGGGTCGGGTCATTATGTAATAATGAGCAGGTACTTTATAAATATGATCATGTAGACTTGAATAGCAACGTGTATCCCCCAAGGACCGGCTCAGTAAGATAATATTGAGCCGGGACTGTATATATACTTCTTTGAAAAGAACATCATATGATGTAACCCCCATCATGGGGCTTGAACCCACGTCCACAAGGTTAAGAGATTTGTGCTTTACCAACTAAGCAGTGGACCCATCAATATAATGGAATAAGGCTTGTGTACCTTAAATTTTTGACAGGAACGATTGGTAGCCCCCGAGGGCCGGCTCATTACAATGTGATGAGTCGGGTCTTCAATAAGGCCAATAAAAAGTAATCTTGCATTAGCCCCCAAGTGCCATGGTGCATGCTGGCAGTGACATGGGACTTGCATATTTGACGTAATCTCAATTTGAATAATGTAGCCCCCAAGTGCCGGGTCGTAAGCCTGCAGCAACTCAGGACTATTCCTTCCATTGTGGAATAAATCATATCCATTGATAAAATAATAGCCATTGCGCTAAAGCGACTTTGAAAACCTCAATCATAATATTGGTTATTGATAACCATAAGAAAAATCAAGCCATGTTTGGCTATTAAAGATTCGAATATAACATGGTTTAAAAACCGGTTCCTGCAATATAAACAAGTATATCTATGCATATATGATGCATGTTTTGATGATGTAATGATGATGCAATGTATGATGCAATATCTGATGTATGTGCATGATGCAATGTATGATGTACAATGACAGAATACTTCATGAAACTAGTCTGAGCCACTGGAGTATCCTCGCATTCTGTAGCCGGCTCTCACAGGACCCAATCAATGTTTGAACCTGGATAGTTCAGATACGACTATCGAGAGTACACGAGGTCAGAGTTGCATCAAGCGAACATGCGGGTTTAACCAAGTTTCAATGAAGGCGACTTTAGCAGCCTGGATCTATCCTGACTATCTGTAAGCCGTGCTCTCACATGACAGCCAGTACTTTGAACCTTAGCAAGCTCAAAAGCTTTGGTCGAATACGCCGTAAAAGATAGATTGCTAAGAGTTCGACGGGTCAATTAGGATGACCTGATGGAGTTGAAGAATCCGGGTACAGGTAGGATGACCCACAAGTTATGTCCTCTTTGGTCGAATACTCCTATGTTTGAACATAACCTGGTCAAAAGGGTAGTAACGCTATGTTCTCTTTGGTCGAATACGCCTATGTTTGAACAGGAAGCCCCCAAGTGACATACTTGCGAATTGTGCTCGTCGGGGGCCTATGTTTGAGCTGTGCTATGCGTCCAACTCTCTTTGATCCCTGTAATTTTCCTGAAAACTCGAACTTACGAGACATGGATATTCTTCTTGAGCCGGAATTTTAAACCGGATTTGAGAGCTTCAGAGCTTTGTGGGAGGCAGATTTCCCTTGAGACGGATTTTAAACCAGATATTGAGCTATGGTGCTTTGTGAGAGGCAGTTTTTCCTTGAGCCGGATTTGGAAACGGATATTGAGCCAGAATCTTCATTTTGAACCGGAAATTTTTCCGACGGCCTTTAAACTTTCATCCATATAGCAGCAATCTCCGGGGATGGGTTATTTTTTCCTCTAATGACCCGGAGTTCTTGAATTTACTAAAAACGGCTAACTTTGCCGAGTCATGTCATTGTAGCACCCGAGTCTCAAGACGACTCGAGGAGTTTGGCTTGAGATTCTCCAGACTTGACCATAGCATAAGATGTATATCATTGGTGTTGATAGCGCGATGTGAATCCACAGAAGGTTGAGGTGACTACGGCGGTTTATAAATGATCCGGTATGAGCCGTGTCAGCAACTCGGCCAATGGTTCCTTCCAACTGGTTGTTTGAAGTTAACCAAACTGCAGTGGCGGCGATTTGTGCGCCTGCCTACTGAGTCATCCAATGCAGACGGCGGCTGATAATACATGATAATTTGCTCCAGACATGTTGGAAGAAACCCGGGCTACCCAAGCAGTGACTGGCTTTATACTCAATAAATAGCTCATGCAGACAGGTGCGGCTCGGTGTTTTTATGTATACCAGGCCGCAAGAGACGAACGGTAAAGACGATTGTCGCATCAGAGGCGGTACAGACCGATGAACCAGCCGCGCTGCTGTAAGCCGGCACGGATGGACAAATTAATCACCGATGTTGTAAGTCAGGTGGAAGGGCGAGTCAATCGCAGGCGCTGTAAGCCAGGCGGATAGGCGGGTCAGCCTCGTTATGTTAATGTAAATTGGGCCGCAGAAACGGTGATTTGCACATATATTCGTCAAGCATCTTGGTGCGACCATCACTCTTCCAATGAACAACTGTCCTGCATAAACAATATTGTAGACCAAGGCAGAGATAAATTGTTCTTTGACAAAAATAATATGTGCTAAAAGATAAATTTAAATGGATGTCACCTAATATATTCTTATGAAGAATTACCAGCCATAGGGTTGCAGCAACGATGATAGAGGTGGCGGTTAAAATGCGGCACTGGCCGGGTCAAGGCCAGTGGACAGCTGCGGGAGAGGCGTGAAGCGTTGGGCGGCTCAACAGGGTGGTTCACCATTAATCGCTGGCACCTTTGTGCTTAATCCCACGTGGATAGCCTCAAATACCACTTAGAACCGGTCAAACCATTAGAATTACTGCCCGGTCAATTTGTTCTTGAATATTAAAGGCATCTTGCTTTGATCCTTGCGTGCGGCCGATGATCTGCGATTTAACAAGAACGGTGTCGGAGGCTCAACTGCGGCGGCTCTCCTGCTGCAAAAATAGTGGTGGTTCACGCGTGAGAGGCGAGGCAAACAGAGGACATGGCAGGTGTGATTGTAGTGGCTGGCTCAGTACTCAAGCAAGGTTGATGACAGGTTGGTGTACGACTCATCTTAGAGGCGAGGTCGTGCAAAGAGCAAGCCGAGGCAGCGACAGCTCTGAACCGGCGAGGCGGCCGACTGACCGAGCCAGGGCGGCTTGGCCATGGCACAGTCAGAGCACAACCAGGGCGGCGCAATGGAAACAGCTCGAATACGAAGATGGAAACGAAGACGAGTCTATTCATGTTGACCTTTTCCTCCGGGTTGTAATCACGGGATGTAATTGAAAACGGCGTCTTGACGTACAACAGGCCCACAGAAACGAAACAAATCACGACGGTGGCAAGGCAAGACGGCGGCTTGAGGAGGCACCGGACTGGCAGCTCGTGTACATTCGCGTACAGATCTACCAATTGCTCCTGCTTTGTCCAAATGACAGACGAAGATAGCACAGCGGCTTATGACCGCATCAGCAGGGGCGGCGGCTCTACAACTCGTAGATGAAGGGAGCACATCGGCGGCTCACGGCGATAGTTGAGGCTGCTCCGGAGGCGGCTGCTTACCACGAGGCTGTAAAAATAAAACCGTGGCCGGACCGGTTCAACGGTCGAAGGGCTCGTGGTGGAGGAGGCCTAAGGCAGGTGTAATGCCCAGGATGGAGCTATATCTCCTACATGTCGAGGCACGACTTAGAGACATAACCCCATACTGGAATGATCGCAAGTCTGGTATCTTTCCACAACTCATGTAAAAGGGGGATGGAAAACATAAACATAGTTGGCTTACACTCGCCATGTCACACAAATACAATACATGTCTCAAACATCATACATTTAAAACATCACTGCCCTCTAAGGGTAAATTCCAAAAGATAAGATACCAAACATAATTTAAATCCACAGGCGGATCGAATCCTAGTAGAAGTCTCCACTACTGATCATCAGGATAACGAACATAGTATCGACTACGCTCCTCGTCGTACTCCCAGTCTAGCTCGGTGCCATCACCTGGATAGCTCACAACTGGACCTACATCTGGTGGTGAAGTAACTATGAGCCACAGAGGACTCAGCAATCCCGTTCCCGGGTAACAAGACTATTTAAGCCTTGGGAGAGGATAAGGCTGAAGAAAAGAATAAGTGTCTTCAGCAGCAACTAGCACTAGCTTACGTGAGAGAGTGCGAGAAGAGAAGGCCTCGGTCGAGAGATGATCACGAAGTGATCCTAGCTAAAGCTCAACAAACATAACCCCACCATGTTCAACTCCCGAATCCCTATTCGGAAATTGACAGTCACGGAACACACGCTGGTAGTGTATTGAAACATTGTGTCAAGTTATCTACAACCGGATATTAACAAGCTCCCATCTGCCACATAACCGCGGGCACGGCTTTTGAAAGTTCATAACCCTGCAGAGGTGTTCCAACTTGACCCATTACAAGCCCACGATCCGCGGAGTCGCAACTCCAAGGTGGGAAGACCCGAGTATTCTCGGAATCCCGTGCTCAAGATACTCCGAACTAAGGTAAGGCTAATCCAGCAAATCCCCTCGGCGTGTCGACACCCTGATAGTAGCCGCGCGTATCTAAGTCTCAGGACACGACCGGATGGGACAAGCTACAGGTTTTTACCAGCCCTTGAGTTTCCTCGAGGTGGCCTCGCAGGTTGCCCAGTTCGGACCAACACTCATGTGGAGCACTGGCCCGGGGCTGTTGATTAAGAAAAAAAGGGTTTATAACTCCCTATGCAAGTTTAATTTGTTATTAGGCAAATAGTACCAATGTTGGGACTTGCTGGAAAAGACTTAGCACTTAGCGGTTTATCAAGGGGGTCCCATACACCCCAACCGTGTTAGGAACGCATAATCAAGGAACATAACACCGGTTTAAACGGTTCCTAACGGCATGAGTGGAACAAATCACCAAGCAAAAGGCTTAGCCTTCCACCCTTGCCAATATATAGATGATTTCATTTTTAAGCATTTATATAGTGTGATATAACCCAACAAAACTTCAACATGAAGCAAGCATCTTCGAACTTCACCTGCAACTAGCAATGCTATAAGAAGGGCTGAGCGAAGCGTACTTAGCCAAGCAATGGTTTGCATAGGTAGGGTGGTTAAACATGGTCATGGTTACAAGTAGGAGGCTGACAGGAAGAACATGGGCATCGAGGCAAAACTGTAGAGCGGAACTACTAGCAATAGGCAAAGATAGTAATGTTATCGGGGTTCGGTCATCTTGCCTGAAGAGAAGTCGTTCGGATCGTAAGAAAGGTCCTCGGGCTCAACCTCGTTGGTAACCTCGTGCTCGTACTCGTACTCGGTCTCAGCTTCCGGCTCTAAACAATACAATCACACAAGGCACGAATTAACAAGATGCAATGCACACACCAAAATGATGGATGCATGATGGATGCACTAAGGATGCACACGGAGCACGGAAAATAGCACTCAAGCAAAACACCTCAAAACATGATAACAACAGCAGATTATGAATCTACACGGAAAATCAATCAAGTTTCATATAAGACTCGCTGAAATCGGAGCTACGGGCTAAAAGTTATGCCTGAAACAAGAAACGAGCGAAAGCTGAAAAATTACAGCAACATAGCAACTTCGGAGCACTAGAAAAATAAGCTACAGCACCCAAACAACATGGCAAAGAGCATGAACATAAACTAGACATATCCTACAGCAAATAAGTCCAAAGGTGCACCCCCAAAGAAGCCACGGATCAATAGCAACAAGCTTGGACATATTGAACTTGACAATAAAATTCTGACAGCAGAATTTTATTGAAACTTTGGAGCAAAAGTTAAACATGCTACAGCCACTTAAATAGGCATGTGAGAACATGAACGGAAAGCCAACAATATATACTACAAGGAACCATCAAGATCCACCCCACAACTATCATGGTTTGTCCTAGAGCAGCAAGCAAACATGGCATCGGAACATTACAGATTTCAGACTTAGTGAAAATCCACTAAGTGCTAAAACAGCAGTTTCATCATGGCATCTAAAAGAGCAAGTTTAAGTCACCTAGAAACTAAACATGGCAAGTGGTAAGCACCACATCAAATTACACATGATGGTGATTCCGAAACATACAAGCATGCATCATGGAGATAAACACAACGATAGCAATGAGTTCAACATGATGGCATTTCATAACAAGTGAAACAACATCACAGCCACATGGCGCTTTGCAACGAAGATAAACATGGCAAGAATAAATCTATCAAGCAACCTAACACAAGCAACATGTAGAGCATGGCAAGACGAACACGTGGACATGTCATTTGCATCATTCGGACAAACGAGCTAAAAGATATCACATAGCAAAGATGGCATAAAAACATCACATAGCAGCAATTGTATCGGGATGCACTCTTGCAATAGAAATTTAAGCATCTAGATGATCTCTAACATGCATGGCACAAAGATATGAAACGTAGTGCTATTCACCTCGAACATCTGGACATGCTATTTGCGCGAAACGGACATCCACACAAAAAGTTATCAGCAGTTGAATATTGCATCACATATCAAAACATCAAGGACTTAGTGGTTTTTGAGATAACCTAGATCCGAGAGGAGATGGGCTCGGGCCCGCGGATCTGGCCCGAGAGGAGGCCGAAGGGAGGACTGGAGGCGGAGGGCGGCCTGGCCCGCGGGAGCGGCGGAGAGGCACGGCCTTGCCCGGGGCTCCTGCCCTGGCGGCGCGGAGGCGGTCCGGCTGGGCCTGGGCGGCGCGGCGGCCCAGCGTGGAGCCTGGGTGGAGTGGCAGCCCGCCTGGCGGCCTGAGGAACGGAGGGGCGATGAAGGGGTCCACGGCCCAGAAGGGAGGCGGCTGGCGCGGCCTGGCGATGTGGGGATGGAGAGCCGAGAGGGAACGGGCCTGTGCGGGGCGATGTGGTCCTGGCAGGCGAGCGAAGGGACTCAGGCGGTCGGGCGAAGTGGGAAGGGGCGGCCCAGCGACGATGTGGTCCACGCAGGGGGAGCAGATCGATCGAGGCCGGCGCTGGAGGCTGCGTTGACCCGATCGGGAACGGAGGGATCTGGTCGGAGCGGTGACAGGTTCCTTCGACGAAAACGGCGGCTGGCTCGATGGGAGAAGCCAAGTGGCAGTGAGGGGGCTGGTTGGATCCAAAAAAAATAGGGGAGGAGAAGCTAGAGGTTAGGGATGCCCAAAATGGACCTAGGGGGGTCTATAAATATCAGATCTGCTAGGGTTAGGGATTTTAGGTGTTTAGGAGCCCTCCGATCGCGATCCGACGGATCCGATCGCGAGGGGAGTCAGGATGGGCCTAGGGAAGACTAGTGGGCTGACTGATGGGGTGTTTTTGGGCCACAAAGTGGAGGCACTTTGGGGCCACACGAATAGCTCTTGGGATAGCAAACGGACTCCAAACGCGACGAGATTTGACAGGCGGGTTGCACACAACAACACAACAACACACGACAAGTCTCGCGCCACACCGGTAACGTTACACGGCCAAACACCAAAGTTGGCCTATGGGACGCCACGGACACGTGAGGGAGCTCCGGAACGCGAAACGGACAACGGGAAGGAACGCGTGGAACCGGATGCAACCGACAACACAAATGCAATGCGATGCACATGTCTACATGATATGAATGAATGCCACACACGCACACAACAAAACGACGAACACCCGAAAGACAAAGAACCCGAAATGGAATAGATGAAGCCAGAGATATATTATATGCCCAAAAGGGAAAGTATTACATCCGGGGCATTACAAACTCTCCTCTACTACAAAAAGATCTCGTCCCGAGATCTAGGACTAGAAAAAGGAAGGGTACTCGGAACGAAGATGATCTTCTCGTTCCCACGTAGCTTCTCGGTCGGTGTGATGTGACCACTTGACTTTCCAGAATTTGATGGACTTGTTGCGGGTCTTGCGTTCGGTTTCTTCGAGAATAGCAACGGGATGCTCTCGGTAAGACAGGTCTTGTTGAAGATCAATCTCTTCAAACGGAATCATGTGCTCAGGTGCCTTGAAGCATTTGCGGAGTTGAGACACATGGAACACATCATGAACATTGGCGAAGTTGGAAAGGAGCTCAAGTTGATAGGCTAGATCGCCTCTCTTGCCAAGAATCTTGAAAGGCCCGACGTATCTAGGAGCAAGCTTTCCTTTGATACCGAATCTTTGGGTGCCTTTCATTGGAGAAACACGGAGATAGACATGATCACCAATGTTGAAAGCCAAATCACGATGCTTGCCGTCATAGTAGCTCTTCTGACGCGACTGAGCGGCCTTGAGATTCTCACGTATGACTTTGCACATTTCTTCGGCTTCTGAGATCAAGTCATTGCCAAGAAGTTGACATTCGCCTGTTTCAGACCAGTTGAGAGGGGTACGGCACTTTCTGCCATAGAGGATTTCAAACGGAGCTTTGCCTGCACTTGCTTGAAAGCTGTTGTTGTAAGAGAACTCGGCAAATGGAAGGCAGTCTTCCCATTTCATGCCAAAAGAGATGACACAGGCTCTGAGCATGTCTTCTAGAATCTGATTCACTCGCTCGACTTGCCCACTAGTCTGAGGGTGAAAAGCAGTGCTGAACCTGATCTTAGTGCCCATGGCGGACTGAAAGGAGTCCCAGAACCTGGATGTGAACAAACTTCCACGGTGTGAGGAGATAACTTGAGGAATGCCATGTAAGGACACAATTCTGGAAGTGTACAGCTCTGCCAATTGAGCTGCATTGATTGATTTTTTTACTGGCAGGAAGTGAGCGACTTTGGTAAGCTTGTCAATCACCACGAAGATAGAATCATTCCCTCTCTTGGACTAAGGAAAACCAGTGACGAAGTCCATTTCAATGTGGTCGAACTTCCACTCGGGAATAGGAAGAGGTTGGAGACGACCGGCTGGACGTTGATGTTCTGCTTTCACTCTTCTGCAAACATCACATTCATTCACGAATTGGGCAATCTCCCTTTTCATGCGTGTCCACCAGTAAGATTGCTTGAGATCTTGATACATCTTGGAGCTGCCAGGATGAATGGAAAGGAGAGAATCATGTGCTTCTTCCATTATGAGCTTCCTGAGATCACCTTTGGGAACAACGAGTCTGTCCTCGAAGAACAAGGTATCTCTCTCATCAACACGAAAGCACTTGTATTTTGGATTGCCCTTTGCAATACCATGTTTCACCTTCTTCACCATGGTATCCCTGAGTTGGGCCTCACGGACCTGATCTTCCAGGGTAGGAGCAATTTGAAGATTTGCAAGAAAACCCTGCGGAACAACTTGGAGGTTGAGTTTCCTGAATGCTTCACAAAGCTTAGGCTGAAACGGTTTGATAAGTAGGCTGTTGCAATATGCCTTTCTGCTCAAAGCATCTGCAATCACATTCGCCTTGCCAGGAGTGTATTCAATGCTGGGATCATACTCTTGGATCATTTCAACCCAACGAGTCTGGCGGAGGTTCAGATGCGGCTGTGTGAAGATGTACTTCAAGCTCTTGTGATCAGTGAAGATGTCGACCTTTCTGCCCAACAACAGATGTCTCCATGTAATCAAAGCATGTACCACAGCTGCTAGCTCGAGATCATGTGTGGGATAGTTCTTCTCACTTGGCTTGAGCTGACGAGAAGTATAAGCCACAATTCTCTTATCTTGCAATAGCACACCACCAAGACCTTGAAGAGAAGCATCACAGAATACTTCATAGGGCTTGGATTCATATGGAGGAGTCAGAACTGGAGCAGAGACGAGCTTTTCTTTGAGAGTTTTGAATGCCACTTCACACTCTGGAGACCAAAAGTATTTGACATTCTTCTTAAGCAAGTTGGAAAGAGGTTTGGCAATCTTGGAGAAGTTCTCAACGAACCTTCTGCAATAGCTGGCAAGACCCAGAAAGCTGCGGAGTTGCTTGACGTTCTGAGGAGCTTCCCAGTTGACAATTGCTTCAACTTTCTCGGGATTAACCGCAATACCGTCAGATGAGATGATATGGCCCAGGTACAAAACCTTATCGAGCCAAAATTCGCACTTAGAGAACTTGGCATAGAACTTATGCTCTCGGAGACGATCAAGAACCAGACGTAAGTGCTTTTCGTGATCTTCTTCATTCTTGGAAAACACCAGAATATCATCCAGATACACAAGCACAAACTCGCCAGTATAGGGGTTGAAGATGTAGTGCATCATCCTCGAAAAGGTAGGTGGAGCATTGGCGAGACCAAAGGACATGACAGTATACTCGTATGAACCGTAGCTCGTTCTGAAGGCCGTCTTGGGAATGTCTTCCTCGCGAATGCGAATTTGGTGATAGCCCATTCGGAGGTCAAGCTTAGAGAACACTTTAGCTCATTTGAGCTGCTCGAAGAGTTCGTTGATGTTGGGGAGCGGATACTTGTTCTTTATTGTCTTCTTGTTCAATGGCCGGTAATCAACACAGAGACGCTCCGTGCCATCTTTCTTCTTGACAAATAAGACGCCACAGCCCCATGGAGACGTACTAGGCCTGATGAGACCCATACTCTCCTGCTTATCAAGCTACTTCTTCAATTCCTTCAATTCGTCCGGAGAGAGCATGTACGGACGCCGGCATGCTGGCTCAGTACCCGGCTCGAGTTCAATGACGAATTCCACCTGGCGGTGTGGAGGCATGCCTGGAAGTTCTTCAGGAAAGACGTCTTGATATTCGTTCACCACCGGAATTTGAGATATGGCATTAATTTCGCCCTTATCATTGAGAGAGAAAAGCCTGATAGTGTTATCCCTGGAGGCAAAGATAATCAGATCTTCATCAGGATGAGTCATCTTGACTTCCTTCTGTGCACAATCAATGTGAGAATCGTGCTGAGAAAGCCAATCCATCCCGAGGATGAGGTCGATGTCAGAATTATCAAGAATCGCCGGGTTAGCCAGAAAACGATAATCACCCATGCGAATAGAAACATACGGAGCCACCATACTAGAAATCAATCTCTTGCCAGGTGATATAACACTCAAAGGTCTTGGTAGAGCTTCAGAGTGAACATTATTCTTGGATGCAAATGGATATGACATGAAAGAACATGTAGCACCCGAATCAAACAAAACTTTAGCAGGGATAGAGTTAACTGGAAGGTTACCCAAAATGACATCAGAAGAATTCTCCGCTTGTGCTGCATTCATCAGATTGACCCTTGCAGACTTTGGATCATGCTTGACAATAGCTGAACTCACGGGTGGAGGAGGTGGAAGACGCTTTGGGTTCGGACATCTGTTGGCATAGTGACCTTTCTGAATGCATTTGTTGCAAGTCACTTCTGAGAGAGGAGGAAATGAGAACCACTTGACTTGGAGCCTTGAGACTGAAACTGGTTCCTCGACTGGTTGCTCGGGTTGGGTGGGTGGGAGAAACCACGGCCACCTGAGTTCTTGTTGCTGTTGGAGTTGTTGGAGTTGTTGTAAGGAGCTCGAATCACTAGAGGAGGAGGAAGCCAGAATTTATGTTGCTTCGAGACCATCTGAGACGATGAGGAAGAGTGAACGACATCTCGAATTCTCTTTTTAGAAGCCTCCATCTTAAGCTGAGCTGCCTCTTGTTTCAAAGCCATATTATAGAATTTGTCGAATTCATCGGGCTCGAACAAGGTGAGAGCAAGTTGAAGTTCATCTTTGAGACCTCCACGGAACTGGTAGATTTTGCTCTTGGCATCAGGAATGTCTTGCTTAGCATAGCGGGCGAGGTTTTGGAACTTGACATTATACTGATAGACTGTCATAGAGCCCTGCTTCAGGTTGCGGAATTGCTCACGCATACCCTCGATGACACTTGTTGGAATGTGGTGAGAGCGAAAGTCCTTGCAGAAATTCTCCCAAGAGATCACCTGACCTGGCCTGGAGTCTTTGTACTGCTGCCACCAGTCAGCTGCTTGGTCTTCGAGTTGGAAGGCTGCAAACTTCACATAATCCTCTTCCTTCACGTTACTGCACTCAAAATGCTTCTTTATGTCGGTTAACCAGTCTTCAGCATCAAGATGGTCGACACAGTAACTGAAAGCTTTTGGATTATTGGCCAAGAACTGGTTGAGAGTAGCATGGTGCTGCTGGTTGAAGAAGTTTCCTTGATTCCCTGGAACACCCTGATTAGCTTGATTAGCTTGCATCTGCTGCATCATCTGCATCAACATCTGAGTGTTCTGAGCTGTAGTCTGCATAATCGCTCTCCAAGCCTCAGACGGAGGAGGAGGGGAAGGAGGACGATCTGGGACCTCTTCACCCTCTGGGTTAGCGTTGGGAACTCATTTTGGAGCCATCCTGAAAGAGATGACCACGAATCAGCAATTGATTGACAGAAGGTATAAGCTGAATCAATGGAATGAATTGCAACAAGTCTTCACAATAATCATTCGAACAATAGGAACGAATGAAATCATTCGAACAAGAGGAACGAATGAAATTCTCAGTTAAATGATAACATCAATCTTCACGAGAAGCCACATAGGGGACAAAAGGTAAAATAAGAAAAACAACAAGGTACAGACGGGAACAAACACAAGATAGGAGCTTCGTTCTAACATCTTTGTGCTGAAAGCATATGAACGCGTTACGAAAGGGTTTTGCAATCCCCGGATCAGCATAGCCAAGGACCCTTTAAGATGCAACTCCCGATCGAAACATCGGTCATAATACCACTTCACTCAATGTAGAACCCCGAACTCGCTAACCTGCATTCGTTGGAAGAATGCCTACGATCTACTGGATAAACCCACCTATTAATTTCCGAAAGATTCCAGTTATGCAATCAGGTGTTGGGGATACACGGGAAGCACCGCGCAATCAACTCTAAACCTACATCCAGGTGTATCCATCCTTCAACACATAACCAGTCTTTCTCGGAAACTGTCTACCTCGGACCTTCGAAAAGCATCCACTATAACAAGCTATGGCAATACTCCCGAACTACCTCCCCAGTATTGGGTGATGTCGGGGTTATCTTGCCAGTGGCCGTATAGGAGAGATTTTCAATGTCGGCCGTCTTAAGTATTTAGTACTGCCGCGATATGCTTGTGACGACAATACCCCGAAGCTCAACTCCCCGGGACACTGCCACAACCCCTAATGTCAGGAGGCATCGAGAATAATATTCTTGTCACAAGAACATCGAAACAATCCCAGAATACTCGCGAGATTCCTAAAAAAAATTGTGCAAATTTTGAAGATAGAAGAGACAAGAGGAGTCGTCAGGAGTCCTCACCAGAGAGAAAGGAGATGAGAAGCAAATAAATCCTACTCTCCGATATAATATATAAGACTCAAAACATTTTTCAGTGTGTGCCTAGACTCGACCGTCAACGATTCGATCAAACAGTGGGGGCTCCTAGGTCGGAGAAGGCTCTGAATACCAACTTGTAATGCCCAGGATGGAGCTATATCTCCTACGTGTCGAGGCACGACTTAGAGACATAACCCCATGCTGGAATGATCGCAAGTCTGGTATCTTTGCACAACTCATGTAAAAGGGGGATGGAAAACATAAACATAGTTGGCTTACACTCGCCACGTCACACAAATACAATACATGTCTCAAACATCATACATTTAAAACATCACTGCCCTCTAAGGGTAAATTCCAAAAGATAAGATACCAAACATAATTTAAATCCACAGGCGGATCGAATCCTAGTAGAAGTCTCCACTACTGATCATCAGGATAACGAACATAGTATCGACTACGCTCCTCGTCGTACTCCCAGTCTAGCTCGGTGCCATCACCTGGATAGCTCACAACTGGACCTGCATCTGGTGGTGAAGTAACTGTGAGCCACAGAGGACTCAGCAATCCCGTTCCCGGGTAACAAGACTATTTAAGCCTTGGGAGAGGATAAGGCTGAAGAAAAGAATAAGTGTCTGCAGCAGCAACTAGCACTAGCTTACGTGAGAGAGTGCGAGAAGAGAAGGCCTCGGTCGAGAGATGATCACGAAGTGATCCTAGCTAAAGCTCAACAAACATAACCCCACCGTGTTCAACTCCCGAATCCCTATTCGGAAATTGACAGTCACGGAACACACGCTGGTAGTGTATTGAAACATTGTGTCAAGTTATCTACAACCGGATATTAACAAGCTCCCATCTGCCACATAACTGCGGGCACGGCTTTCGAAAGTTCATAACCCTGCAGGGGTGTTCCAACTTGACCCATTACAAGCCCACGATCCGTGGAGTCGCAACTCTAAGGTGGGAAGACCCGAGTATTCACGGAATCCCGTGCTCAAGATACTCCGAACTAAGGTAAGGCTAATCCAGCAAATCCTCCCGGCGTGTCGACACCCTGATAGTAGCCGCGCGTATCTAAGTCTCAGGACACGACCGGATGGGACAAGCTACGGGTTTTTACCAGCCCTTGAGTTTCCTCGAGGTGGCCCCGCAGGTTGCCCAGTTCCGACCAACACTCATGTGGAGCACTGGCCCGGGGTTGTTGACTAAGAAAAAAAGGGTTTATAACTCCCTATGCAAGATTAATTTGTTATTAGGCAAATAGTACCAATGTTGGGACTTGCTGGAAAAGACTTAGCACTTAGCGGTTTATCAAGGGGGTCCCATACACCCCAACCGTGTTAGGAACGCATAATCAAGGAACATAACACCGGTTTAAACGATTCCTAACGGCATGAGTGGAACAAATCACCAAGCAAAAGGCTTAGCCTTCCACCCTTGCCAATATATAGATGATTTCATTTTTAAGCATTTATATAGTGTGATATTACCCAACAAAACTTCAACATGAAGCAAGCATCTTCGAACTTCACCTGCAACTAGCAATGCTATAAGAAGGGCTGAGCGAAGCGTACTTAGCCAAGCAACAGTTTGCATAGGTAGGGTGGTTAAACATTGTCATGGTTACAAGTAGGAGGCTGACAGGAAGAACATGGGCATCGAGGCAAAACTATAGAGCGGAACTACTAGCAATAGGCAAAGATAGTAATGTTATCGGGGTTCGGTCATCTTGCCTGAAGAGAAGTCGTTCGGATCGTAAGAAGGGTCCTCGTGCTCAACCTCGTTGGTAACCTTGTGCTCGTACTCGTACTCGGTCTCAGCTTCCGGCTCTAAACAATACAATCACACAAGGCACGAATTAACAAGATGCAATGCGCACACCAAAATGATGGATGCATGATGGATGCACTAAGGATGCACACGGAGCACGGAAAATAGCACTCAAGCAAAACACCTCAAAACATGATAACAACAGGAGATTATGAATCTACACGGAAAATCAATCAAGTTTCATATAAGACTCGCTGAAACCGGAGCTACGGGCTAAAAGTTATGCCCAAAACAAGAAACGATCGAAAGCTGAAAAATTACAGCAACATAGCAACTTCGGAGCACTAGAAAAATAACCTACAGCACCCAAACAACATGGCAAAGAGCATGAACATAAACTAGACATATCCTACAGCAAATAAGTCCAAAGGTGCACCCCCAAAGGAGCCACGGATCAATAGCAACAAGCTTGGACATATTGAACTTGACAATAAAATTCTGACAGCAGAATTTTATTGAAACTTTGGAGCAAAAGTTAAACATGCTAGAACCACTTAAATAGGCATGTGAGAACATGAACGGAAAGCCAACAATATATACTACAAGTAACCATCAAGATCCACCCCACAACTATCATGGTTTGTCCTAGAGCAGCAAGCAAACATGGCATCGGAACGTTACAGATTTCAGACTTAGTGAAAATCCACTAAGTGCTAAAACAGCAGTTTCATCATGGCATCTAAAAGAGCAAGTTTAAGTCACCTCGAAACTAAACATGGCAAGTGGTAAGCACCACATCAAATTACACATGATGGTAATTCCGAAACATACAAGCATGCATCATGGAGATAAACACAACGATAGCAATGAGTTCAACATGATGGCATTTCATAACAAGTGAAACAACATCACAGCCACATGGCGCTTTGCAACAAAGATAAACATGGCAAGAATAAATCTATCAAGCAACCTAACACAAGCAACATGTAGAGCATGGCAAGACGAACACGTGGACATGTCATTTGCATCATTCGGACAAACGAGCTAAAAGATATCACATAGCAAAGATGGCATAAAAACATCACATAGCAGCAATTATATCGGGATGCACTCTTGCAATAGAAATTTAAGCATCTAGATGATCTCTAACATGCATGGCACAAAGATATGAAACGTAGTGCTATTCACCTCGAACGTCTGGACATGCTATTTGCGCGAAACGGACATCCACACAAAAAGTTATCAGCAGTTGAATATTGCATCACAGATCTAAACATCAGGGACTTAGTGGTTTTTGAGATAACCTAGATCTGAGAGGAGATGGGCTCGGGCCCGCGGATCTGGCCCGAGAGGAGGCCGAAGGGAGGACTGGAGGCGGAGGGCGGCCTGGCCCGCGGTAGCGGCGGAGAGGCACGGCCTGGCCCGGGGCTCCTGCCCTGGCGGCGCGGAGGCGGTCCGGCTGGGCCTGGGCGGCGCGGCGGCCCAGCGCGGAGCCTGGGTGGAGTGGCGGCCCGCCTGGCGGCCTGAGGAATGGAGGGGCGATGAAGGGGTCCTCGGCCCAGAAGGGAGGCGGCTGGCGCGGCCTGGTGATGTGGCGATGGAGAGCCGAGACGGAACGGGCCTGTGCGGGGCGATGTGGTCCTGGCAGGCGAGCGAAGGGACTCAGGCGGTCGGGCGAAGTGGGAAGGGGCGGCCCAGCGACGATGTGGTCCACGCGGGGGGAGCAGATCGATCGAGGCCGGCGCTGGAGGCTGCGTTGACCCGATCGGGAACGGAGGGATCTGGTCGGAGCGGTGGCTGGTTCCTTCGACGAAAACAGCGGCTGGCTCGATGGGAGAAGCCAAGTGGCAGTGAGGGTGCTGGTTGGATCCAAAAAAATAGGGGA
Organism: Secale cereale; assembly: GCA_902687465.1. NCBI lineage: Eukaryota > Viridiplantae > Streptophyta > Magnoliopsida > Poales > Poaceae > Secale > Secale cereale. The sequence goes on along the minus strand of LR738710.1, from coordinate 614,963,578 downwards.
GGAGAAGCTAGAGGTTAGGGATGCCCAAAATGGACCTAGGGGGGTCTATAAATATCAGATCTGCTAGGGTTAGGGTTTTTAGGTGTTTAGGAGCCCTCCGATCGCGATCCGACGGATCCGATCGCGAGGGGAGTCAGGACGGGCCTAGGGAAGACTAGTGGGCTGACTGAGGGGGTGTTTTTGGGCCACAAAGTGGAGGCACTTTGGGGCCACACGAATAGCTGTTGGGACAGCAAACGGACTCCAAACGCGACGAGATTTGACAGGCGGGTTGAACACAACAACACAACAACACACGACAAGTCTCGCGCCACACCGGTAACGTTACACGGCCAAACACCAAAGTTGGCCTACGGGACGCCACGGACACGTGAGGGAGCTCCGGAACGCGAAACGGACAACGGGAAGGAACGCGTGGAACCGGATGCAACCGACAACACAAATGCAATGCGATGCACATGTCTACATGATATGAATGAATGCCACACACGCACACAACAAAACGACGAACACCCGAAAGACAAAGAACCCGAAATGGAATAGATGAAGCCGGAGATATATTATATGCCCAAAAGGGAAAGTATTACATCTGGGGCATTACAGCAGGGCCACGGCTGTAGCAGCAGAGGCCAGCGGCTGGAGCTTAATGCGGGAGCCGACCGGAGTAGAGCGGAGGGCGGCCATGGCTCGTGGCCGCAGCCACAGCCGGCTGAGGCCAAGGCTGCGCGTGCGAGCAGGCGCTCGGGCGTTGAATCAGTGAGCGGAGGACGGCTCAGCTGTGTGCTGTCCTGCGGCCGACTCGGAGTAGAAGGAAGTGGCGAGACCGAAGCGGAGACCGGCGTAGGTGGAAGTGCAGGTAATTCCGCTGCGATGGCGGCTCAAACTCAAGTCGAGACATGGTGGCACCGGCAAGCCACAGCGACGGGGCGACTCATACAGGCGGCCTCGCGGCAGGGGCAGAGGCACCCAGGTGGCGGCGCGACACGGGAGCATTAGGAACCGTTGCGAGGGACGGCAGCGGTGCAGTAGGGCTGGGCGGATTAGGAGCAATATTTTAAATAGCGGGCTATTGCGAAATAGCAGCGGAGTTCAAAATCAGCTATTGCGGAGATATAGTGGGCTATAGCAGGCAATAGCGGGCTATTTGTACATTGGACCATTTAGCGGCACCCTGCTGAAAAGGCTATATAGCGGGCTATGGGGGAGCTATACCAGCTATTTAAAACATTGATTAGGAGAAGGCACGCCGGGGGCTCGCGGCAGAGACAAGACCGGGGGGAAAAGCGGCTCACGCAACGGCCGGCAGGTTGGATGCGGTCAGAGGGTAGCTCTTTGGGGACAGAGGAAACGGTGTGGCAAACCGGATAGAGCCGGGACGCGGCAGAGGCGGACCAGGCAATTTGGTCCTTTGATACTTTAGTAATTCGATGGCGACTCTGTAATGCCCAGGATGGGACTATACCTCCTACGTGTCGAGGCACGACTTAAAGGTATAAGCCCATTCTGGAATGATCTCAAGTTTGGTATCTTTGCACGACTCATGTAAAAATAGGGATAAAATTGCAAAAGGATAGTTGGCTTACACTCGCCACGTCACACAATACATTACATAAGCAAATCATCATCCAAATAACATCACAACCCGACTACGGGCGAAGATCCAAAAGAAAGATACCAAAAACATAAAGCCACTGGTCTAAATCGCCCCTAGTAGAAACCACTATTGATCGTCGAAAACGTCACAAGCATACGGCCACGCTCTTCATCGAGCTCCCAGTGAAGTACTTGAACCAGCTCCTGCATCATTCTCGGCTGAACCTGAACCTGCATCTGGTGTTGTAGTATCTGTGAGCCACGAGGACTCAGCAATCCCATAACCATGGGTATCAAGACTAGCAAAGCTTTATGGGTAGGAAGAGGTAAAGTGGTGAGGTTGTAGCAGCGGCTAAGCATAATATGGTGGCTAACTTACGAGTACAGAATAAGATGAGCATCTACGCAAACGGTCGCAAACTAGTAGTGATCGCTAAAGATCCTGAACTACCTACGAGTCAAACATAACCCCACCGTGTTCTCTTCTCAAAGTGAAAAGAGATAGTCACGGTTACTCACACAGTTGTGTGTTTTACTTCGGATCCTCTGTCAAGTTTTCTACAACCGGACATTAACAAATTCCCATTTGCCACATAACCGCGGGCACGGCTTTCGAAAGTTCATAACCTTGCAGGGGTGTCCCAACTTAGCCCATCACAAGCTCTCACGATTAGCTGAAGTGATAAATATAATATCATCACCCCTTATCTTAGGGAAATCCGATCAGGCTCGGCATCCCGGTGCACAAGACATTTCGACAATGGTAAAACAAGTCCAGCAAGACCTCCCGGCGTGCCGACACCCTGATAGTAGCCGCGCGTATCTCGTCTCAGGCCACAACCGGATAGGTGATCCTATGAGTAAAACCAGCCCTCGGGTTTCCCCCAAGGTGGCCCCGCAGTCTCCCCGTTTGGGACCAACACCATCAGCACTCGCCCCCCCTGCTATGTAGAAAAGAATCTCCAAGGAGCGTCCCCCTTATGCAAATTAATTTATTAATTAAGTTATTATTATGAGGTAAATTAAAACCAATGTTGGGCCTTGCTGGAGGAGTTTTATTCAAAGTCGAAGTGTCAAGGGGTCCCCATATACCCATCGTGTAAGGAACGCAAAATCAAGGAACATAATGCCGGTTTATCGGCGCCTAAGGTGGCATGAGTGGAACAAAACACCGAGCAAAAGGCCAAGCCTTCCACCCATGCCCAGTATATAGGTGTGTTAATAATAATAATAGATATTGTGATATTCCAACAAGTTCCCTCCTGGAACGATCTTCATCTTCACCTGCAACTAACAACGCTATAAGAGGGGCTGAGCAAGCGGGTAACATAGCCAAACAATGGTTTTTCTAGGAAGGTTTCAAAGGTTAGAGGTTTCATGGCAACAAGGAGAGGGGCTGACAATAAAGATGGGTAGCGCGACATGTAACGATAGCATCGAGACACTAAGCATGACAATGATAGTAAAGGTATCCAATGGTATGATCATCTTGCCTGAGATCCCGCAAGGAAGAAGAACGGATCCATGAAGTAGTCGAACAGAATATCACAACTCCGGAGCGAACCCGAAGCTAACGAGGGAAGCAAACCGGAAAGAAACAAGCAACCCAGTAAACACACCACACGAGACATGACAATATGCTCAACCAAGTATGATGCAAAACGGTTCTACACAGGATGCACAACAAGTCTATAAAGGAAGCAAAACATGGCAAGGCAGGAAGCACAGAAAAATAACACAAGCAACATATGATGCAATACATGGCAAGGTATGATGCAAGACAAGTCTATATAGGAAGCATTACATGGCAAGGCAGGAAGCAAGTGTAAACTAGCTATCTAGGCATTTTAAATGAGGCTGGAAATAACAACAACAATTCCGGAAAATCCCCATATGCATGTTTAGCAATTTTAAGCAAACAACAATTCACACATTTTAATGTTGTTAACATGATGCGGATGACATGATCAAGTTTTATGCAATTTTATTAAAAGTTGACATGAACATGATAAGGAGTATATGTCGCCACGACGGAAAGAAAAGAGGGTCGTGGCGGCGAAAACGGATACGGTGCCACGGCAACGTTCCGATGATCCGACACTCATCGAGATGCCGGTGCAAAAGCAAGGTAGCGTGAGCGAGTCGAACAAGATGAAAGGTGGGGTGATCCCGTCACCGGGTTCCCACGGGTTGGCGACGAGGCAACCGAGGAGCATGACAAAAGACGAAACGGGCACGGTGCACACAAGGGAAACATCTCATACAACCACAAGCATTCGTCCACGGGTCATCGTCTCTGGGTTATACCTTCGGAACGTTCGTTTCGGGGAGGATCGAGATCGTAGATGAAGTAGTGGTTCTCGCGGGTCGTGGTACACGTTTTGTAGCCGTTCACGCGGCGATAGTTGGACTCGTCGTGGAAGTAGTGGTACAACTCCATAGATGTTCGGGGTCGGTGTCGTGGTACTTGGGGGTTCTCGTTCTTGCGACGGTAGTGGAACTTGACGTATCTCCATGTGTAGTCGTACTCGGTCCTCGGGGCACCGGAGAGGAACTTGACGCATCGGGTAGTCGTTCGGTCGTAGTGGTCTTGCCGGTCTCGGTCTCGCGTCGTAGTTTTACAAGAGCGTCGTCGGACTTGCCGAATCCATAGGCGCCGATGGTGGTGTAGTCGTACACATGTCGGATCCGGAAGGGGATCTCGGCGCCCTCGGGTGTTGCAACTGCAGTTTTCACAACAAAGGAGAAAAAGAAAACAGCAAGGTGCACAGAAGGCGGCCGACGATGGCGTTGGAGGGGAGGTCGCTGGTGGCTGGCAACGAGGGCCTCGAGGAGGAGGACGTGGCGGCGACGTCGGCGACGTGTCGGGCGCTGGAGGCGCGTGGAGGACGGCGCTCTCCCATGGCCTTGGCTGGTCGCCGATGAGGACGACGGGAAGGCGCAGGCGAGGCTGAGGCTGGCCCCGCAGGAGGAGGTCGGGCACGAGGTGGCCGTCGCTGGCGGCCTTGGCGGCGTCGGTGGCCGGCGCGAGGCGTGGAGGAGGCCGGAGGGCGAGGAGGCGCGCGGGGCAGCGGCCTTGGCGTTGGCAGCAAGCGCTGGAGGATGCGAGGACGGGCACCCAGCGCGCCCTGGTGATGCGGCGGGGCGGCGGAGCAGCCAGGCGCAGGCGAGGGAGAGATCGGGAGGAGAGGGATGGAGGCGAGGTCGGGGTCGCGCAGAGGGGGAGCGAGAGAAGGGAGAGATGGGGATCGGGAGGAGATGGGGTGCGGCGGTCGATGGGAGAGGGAGTTGGTCGAGGGGTGAGGCAGAGGGACGAGCAGCAAGGTTGGTAACGGGCTAGGGTTAGGTGCGAGGGATTGGGCCTTGGGCTAAGGTGGTGCGGGAGAGGGAAGGTTGGGCCGACCTGGGAGTAGGCCAAGCTGCGGCTGTCTGCCTCTCCTCTGCTCTACTGTTGTTTTCCCAAAAAAACAGAAAACAACAAAGAAGAAAAGAAAAGGAAGGAGGTGCTAGGGATAGAATTAGGGCATGAGGTTATTTTTCTCGGGCTCGTAAAAATGAGCACGGTCCGAGAAAAATAGAAAATGGCATGATCAAGATATAATTCAAACTTATTTGAATTTAATTCAAATGGGTTTGAACTAAGACTTGATTTTCGAAGTGTCCAAAAATGTTGAGGATTTTGAAGGAACCTCGATAAATGGGAAAAGAAATATAGGGAAGGTTTTGATGGTGAAACTTGAATTAAAGAGGCATGGGAAATTTGCAAGTGTGTTTCGTTGATCCCAAACTAATGGGTTATTTATTTATAATAGCTCCATAATATTAGGAGGATATGTTATAAAGAGAAGTCACTCTTCCCTCGATTTAAATAGATCAAAAGATCTATGCCATTTATTTAGTTGAGATGCAAAGATTAATGACATGATGGCATGATGACATGATGCAAAGCAAAATAAATAACACAAGCACAAATGAAACACACGGGAGAACCCGGAACATCTGGAATCTTCTGGGACGTCGGTCTTCGGGCGTCACAGACTCAGATTGACAGCAGGTCAATGGAGGCGACTTGAAAGAGAGGCGACGACGGCTCTCCCGCTACTTGAAATGGCAGAGGCAATGGCAAGGCGAGGGCGGTCTTGAGGTGGGTCAGCTTGGTAAGCCGTGGCTGGAGCTAACCACGGCGAAGGAGGCGGCCGATGGCTCGAGGCCAAGCAACCCATCAGACGAAGTTAACAGGCATAGGCTAGCAGCGATGACTGCTCACAAACGGCCAATGGAGGTGGCACGGGGTCCTAGAGGCAGCGCGGCGGCTTGCCGCACGGTGTTCCTCGAGGATGGGCGGATCTGGCTGCTGGTCCTCACACGGGCGGACACAGGAGTCTAGATCGTGGCTAGCTCCGCTTCCGGATCGTGTTGACTTGATCCATACTCGAGCCAAAGTAGTACTCCACTGGATGTCTTGAGGATTCATGTGGGATCAGTCTTCGAGGCTGAGACGTCGTTCTTCTCTTCTAATTGGAAGTACTCATGGTATCCTCGATGACGCACAACTACGGTTTCGGATGATTCGGGTGCGTACGGACAAACTCTTGTCCGCTCTGCCGAATCGCTTGGTTTAGCTAATCTCCTCTCTCCAATTGTTAACGTCAGATCCAAAGTTAATCACCACTTTGACCACAAAAAACGATGAATTTGTCAGCTCAGCGCAAAGTTGTTCCTACGCGATTTGTTCGTACCGGCCCTTCTACAACTGCGAGCTTCATGATCACTGAGAGAGATCCCTCCAAAACTCAACACCACCGTGCGCAAGCCCCATGGTGGGCGCCAATTGTCGTGGAATTGTCACGGCAGATGTCCTAGTGTAAGGACTTAGTCGTGGGGCCAACGCATCTATGTAGTAGCTTGAGAGGGTTGATCGGAATCGAGAGACGCAACGCAAGACAAGAGTTTAGATATCTTCGGGCCCCGAGAAACATCATCCGGTAATAGCCCTACATGTTGTTTGTGGCTAGGTCTCATTATGACCCTCATGGAGTCGCCGGTAAGCCGGCTCTTTGTGTCGATCCCTAAAGATTGTTTCTTCTTCCTTCTCCCTCTTGGGGTGCTCTGTCCCTCCTTATATATGTTGAAGGGGCGGGTTACATGACTAGTCTTAGTAGGATTAGGATTACTCTATTACAAGTGGAGTCCTAGTCTTGCTTCTTTTATAAGGGAATATTCCTTATGCCTTTCCTCGTAAGCTGGCCCCCCATCACATGAACCGGTCTTCTGGGCCTCGGGCCTTGTGATCCATCTGACCTGCCCGCCGGGTCACTAGTGAGTCACAATGTCCAGGCGGGTTGGCTGTAAACCGCCATGTCCGGGCGGATCGCTAGTGAGTCGCCAAGTCCGGTCGGGTCATAATTCCAGCCGGGTCATACCGCGAGGTATATCCCCGACAAGGGGGGTATTGGGACCGAGAACCTTGTTGGTGTCAAAACTGACATATCTCGGGTAGGGGGTCCCGAACTACGCGTTTGAGGATTGATGGTAACAGGAGACTGGGAACATGATGTTTTACCCAGGTTGATGCCCTCTCGATCGAGGTAATACCCTACTTCCTGCTCGATTGATCTTGATGAATATGGGTCTACAAGAGTTGATCTACCTTGAGATCGTAATGGCTAAAACCCTAGGAGTCTAGCCTATGTAATTGTGATTGTTGGCTCTGCGGACTAAACCCTCTGGTTTATATATGCACCGGAGGGACCTAGGCTTGTACATGACCATCTTGCAGAGGAAGGAAAATATTACACCCAGACTCAAAACTTGCTATTTTAAACATATGCGAGTCCTATCCGGATACGGGAGATAGTCTTCAGCAATAATCTTCACGGCCCACCAGTCCGAACCATAACGAGCGATCCGGCCACCTGAGGACCCCTTAATCCATGGCTCCCTCAATAGCCCGTGAACTAGTCTTCTATGACGATGAGTTTGGCTCGCGTACTGTCTTCGGCATTGCAAGGCAGGTTCCTCCTCCCGAACATATTGAAGCAACATTCCCTACACAAAGTAATTATGTCCGGCTCTGCATTGTTAGTACAACCCTTAGCCTCAAAGGCAAGGTATCGAAAAACAGACACTGTGTCTATACTGACAACTTTTCAACGAAATGTCACATTTGACCCTTTAATATATCGAACCGTTTTCTTGGCTCCAGTTTGCATTTCGGGGTATAGCCCCATTGGCACGTCTTGTCAAAACAGAGATCGTGCCCGCTTATTACGGGATCCTTATCAATGTGACGTGAGCACCCTAACCGCGCCTTACGCACGACTACGTTGGGAAGCGACGAGGTTTGCGGCTGAGGTGGGGGCGTTTAACATTCACTGCTTATAAAAGGATACAAATCCTTCCCATTAACCCCACGCTCTCCTCAAGCCCTAGCTCTCCAATCTCCCTAGCCCCAGCGCCCACAGTTCTTGCGCCCACAACTCTAGACTCCCCGACCACCGCCTCCCTTCCCAGCAATGGTCGAATCCGGTTTTAAGGTCAAGTGGGAGGCTTCTACGATCACGGAGAAGACCGTGAAGAATCCCTGGAGTGTAGGCTATCTCGCTGATGATATAGTGCACCGGGTCCCCGAAAAGGACCAAGTGATCCCCGTCCGTAAGCCGGGTGAGAGGGTGGTTGCTACTTCTCGAGCTTGCGTTGTATTTCCTCGAAGAGGAAAGGGTGATGCAGCACAGTAGCGTAATATTTCTCTCAGTTTTTGAGAACCAAGGTATCAATCCAGTAGGAGACCACGCGCGAGTCCCTCGCACCTGCACAAAAAAATAAGAACTTCGCAGCCAACGCGATAAGGGGTTGTCAATCCCTTTACGATCACTTACGAAAGTGAGATCTGATAGATATGATAGTTTGATATTTTTGGTATTTTTGGATATAAGAATAGAAAGTAAAAACGGTAAAGTAAAGTAGATTGTATATTGATCGTTGAGAATAGACCCGGGGGCCATAGGTTTCACTAGTGGCTTCTCTCATGATAGCAGAATTCTACGATGGGTGAACGAATTACTGTCGAGCAGTTGATAGAAAAGCGAATAATTATGAGAATATCTAGGCATGATCATTATATATAAGCATCACGTCCGTGACAAGTAGACCAAAACGATTCTGCATCTACTACTATTACTCCACACACCGACCGCTATCCAGCATGCATCTAGAGTATTAAGTTCATAAGAACAGAGTAACGCCGTAAGCAAGATGACATGATGTAGAGGGATAAACTCAAGCAATATGATATAAACACCATCTTTTTATCCTCGATGGCAACAATACAATACGTGCGTTGCTGCCCCTACTGTCACTGGGAAAGGACACCGCAAGATTGAACCCAAAGCCAAGCACTTCTCTCATTGCAAGAACTATAGATCTAGTAGGCCAAACCAAACCGATAATTCGAAGAGACTTGCAAGGATATTATAATCATACATAAAATAATTCAGAAAAGAACCAAATATTTCTCATAGAAAATCTTGATCATAAACCCACAATTCATAGGATCTCGACAAACACACCGCAAAAAGAGATTACATCGAATAGATCTCCTCGAAGACCAAGGAGAACTTGGTATTGAGATCCAAAGAGAGAGAAGAAGCCATCTAGGTACTAACTATGGACCCCGAAGGTCTGTGGTAAACTACTCACAACTCATGGTGAGGCGGTGGTGTTGATGTAGAAGCACTCCGTGGTAGATCCCCCCTCCGGCGGAGTTCCGGAACAGGCCCCAAGATGGGATCTCAAGGGAACAGAAGGTTGCGGCGGTGGAACTAGGGTTTTTTCTTCTCTTCTGATGTTTGTGGGGTACATAGGTATATATAGGAGAAAGGACGGCACCGGGGGACCAATGTGGGGCCCACGAGGCAGGGGGCGCGCCCCCACCCTCATGGACGCCATGTGTGCCCTATTCCGTGGTTCTCAAGTTTCTCGTGAAGATATCGCTCCAAAAATATCTCTTCCGAAGGTTTCATTCTGTTTGGACTCCGTTTGATATTCCTTTTCTGTAAAACCCTGAAATAGGCAAAAAAACAGCAATCTAGACTCGGCCTTTGGGTTAATAGGTTAGTCCCAAAAATAATATAAAAGTGTATAACAAAGCCCATTGAACATCCAAAACATCATAAATAATAGCATGGAACAATCAAAAATTATAGATACGTTGGAGACGTATCAAGCATCCCCAAGCTTAATTCCTGCTCGTCCACGAGTAGGTAAATGATAAAAACAGAATTTTTGATGTGGAATGCTAACTAACATAAATTTCAATGTAATTCTCTTTATTGTGGCATGAATGTTTAGATCTGAAAGATTCAAGACAAAATTCTATATTGACATAAGAAATAATAATACTTCAAGCATACTAACAAAGCAATCATGTCTTCTCAAAATACCATGGCTAAAGAAAGTTATCCCTGCAAAATCATATAGTCTGGCTATGCTCCCTCTTCATCATACAAAATATTCATATCATGCACAACCCCGGTTTCATCCAAGCACTTGTTTTCATACTCTATTCTTTCAAACATTTCAACTTTCACGCAATACATGAGCGTGAGCCATGAATATAGCACTATGGGTGGAATAGAGTGGTGGTTGTGGAGAAGACAAAAAGGAGGAAGATAGTATCACATCGACTAGGCGTATCAATGGGCTATGGAGATGCCCATCAATAGATATCAATGTGAGTGAGTAGGGATTGCCATGCAATAGATGCACTAGAGCTAAAAATGTATGAAAGCCCAACAAAAGAAACTAAGTGGGTGTGCATCCAACTTGCTTGCTCATGAAGACCTAGGGCATTTGAGGAAGCCCATCGTTGGAATATACAAGTCAATTTCTATAATGAAAATTCCCACTAGTATATGAAAGCGACTAAACAAGAGACTCTCTATCATGAAGAACATGGTGCTACTTTGAAGCACAAGTGTGGAAAAGGATAGTAGCATTGTCCCTTCTCTCTTTTCTCTCATTTTTTTGGAGGGGCTTTCTCTCTTTTTTTATTGAGCCCCTCTTTATAAAAAAAATTGGGCCATCTCTTTTTTTTGGCCTTTCCTCACATGGGACAATGCTCTAATAATGATGATCATCACACTTTTATTGATTTACAAATCGATACTAGAGCAAAGTATGACTCTATATGAATGCCTTCGACAGTATAACGTGATGTGCAATGAATCAAGAGTGAGATGTATGAAAAATTATGCATGGTGGCTTTGCCACAAATACGATGTCAACTACATGATCATGCATGGCAATATGACAATATGAAGCGTGTCATATGAATAGAACGGTGGAAAGCTGCATGGCAATATATCTCGGAATGGCTATGGAAATGCCATGATAGGTAGATATGGTAGTTGTTTTGAGGAAGGTATATGGTGGGTGTATGGTACCGGCGAAATTTGCACGGTACAAGAGAGGCTAGCAATGGTGGAAGGGTGAGAGTGCGTATAATCCATGCACTCAACATTAGTCATAAACAACTCATATACTTATTGTAAAAAATTACGAGTCATCAAAACAAAGCAATCAACGCATGCTCCTAGGGGGGAGGTTGGTAGGAGTTAACCATCGCGCACCCCCGACCTCCACACAAAGGATGACACTCTGCAAATACCTCATGCCCTAACTTCGTCACATAGCGGTTCACCATACGTGCATGCTACGGGAATCACAAACCTTAACACAAGTATTTTTCAATTTCATAATAACTCCACTAGCATGACTCCAATATCACTATCCCCATATCTCAAAACAATCATCATGTATCAAACTTCTCATCATATTCAATGCACTTTGTATGAAAGTTTTTACTACATTCATCTTGGATGCCTATCATATTAAGGCTAGTTTTATAACCAAAGCACATTACCATGCTGTTCTAATAGACTCTCAAAAGGATATAAGTGAAGCATGAGAGATCAACAATTTCTTCAAAATAAAATCACCACCGTGCTCTAAAAGATATAAGTGAAGCACTAGAGCAAATTATTTAGCTCAAAAGATATAAATGAAGCACATAGAGTGTTCTAACAATTCCTAGGCCATAGTTATCTCTCTCAAAAGGTGTGTCCAGCAGGGATGATTGTGGCAAACTAACAAGCAAAGACTCAAATCATACATGACGTTCCAAGTAAAACACATATCATGTGGTGAATAAAAATATAGTCCCGAGTATAGTTACTGATATATGAAGACGAAAGAGGGGATGCCTTCCCGTGGCATCCCCAAGCTTAGGCTTTTGGTTGTCCTTGAATTTTACCTTGGGGTGCCTTTGGCATCCCCAAGCTTAGGCTCTTGCCACTCTTTGTTCCATAGTCCATCAAAGCAATACTAAAAACTTGAAAACTTCACAACACAAAACTTACACAAAAAATCTCGTGAGCTCCGTTAGTATAAGAAAACAAACCACCACTCAAAGGTAATGTAATGAACTCATTCTTTGTTTATATTGGTGTTAAATCTACTGTATTACAACTTCTATATTATTCATATCCTCCAATACTACTCATAGATTCGTCAAAATAAGCAAACAACACACGAAAAACAGAATCTGTCAAAAACATAACACTCTCTAGTAATCTGTAACTTTCGCATACTTCTGTAACTCGAAAAAAATTGAAATAAATTGGTAAACATGGGGAATTTGTATATTAATCATCTTCAAAGAGAATCAACTAAATAGCACACTCCAGTAAAATCTGGTGACTATTCTAGTGAGTGCTAACATTTTTGTTTTTTACCGCAAGATCATATAAACTTCACACAAGTCTCCCCAAAGGTTCTATTTGGCACAAACACTAATTAAGACACAAAACCACATCTAAACAGAAGCTAGATTCAATATTTATTCCTGAACAGAAGCAAAAAGAAAAAATATAAAATTGGGTTGCCTCCCAACAAGCGCTATCGTTTAACGCCCCTAGCTAGGCACGATACAAGGATAGATCTAGGTATTGCCATAATGATAAGATATATCGCGAAAACTCATCTCATATTCCCTATGTTCAGCAGCAAGTTTTCTTTGTGGCAAGAAAAAGTAACCAAAAGGGCTAAATTTAATAGGACAAAAGTCCCCCATATCAAGCTCAGGAGGTATAGGTTCCTCTTTTGGCCCTATATAATGTACAACCAATTCATCATTATAGGCATTCTTTTGGCAGAAGGTCATGAGCCTTCGCTCGAGGGAAAAACCTAACCCATTGTTTTGAATAGCAAAATTATCATTCAAATCAGAAATTCTATCAACCAAGACATCGGTAGGAACCTTTTTTCTAAGGTTTTCATTAAAAGCAACATGATCAGGAGATCGCAACCGCATTATGTCTTCTTGATTAAATAAGATAGCCTCTATGGGAGGTCGACCAGCATCTACACCATAATGAGCAAAGATTTCTTTTGCCTCTTTCATGATAAATCTGAATTCATGAGCCAAAAAGCTAGTAGCGGCACGCTTAATAGAAGAATCCTCAATATTGAAAAATTCCAAAAAGATTCTCTGAATACAGGGATGCATATGGATAAGTTGCCTTTAAATTTAAACTATAAGCATAGATATGGCATCCGCAAGGCTACTAGTTCTATGAAGAATTGAACCACCCATAGTAGGCAAAGCACCGGCACAAGTAAAGAAGTCTTGAAGAACTCTTTTTCCAATGATATTACCACTGCCAACCCGGAGCTTCTTAATATGTAAAGCGGTAGTTTCATCCGGAGGGTCAACATAGACGTTGCCTCAACATTACTACCCTTCTCGATAAAATCTTCCCCCATCTCAGACATGAGGGCAAGCGAACGATAAAGACACGACAAAAATAAGGGCAAATAAAACGGCAAGGGTGAAGTGGGGGAGAGGAAAACGAGAGGCAAATAAATGTAATGCGATGGATAAGTGTTTGTGATAGGTACTTGGTATATGACTTTTGCGTAAGCCTCCCCGGTAACGGCGCCAGAAATTCTTCTTGCTACATCTCGAGCTTGCGTTGTATTCCCTTGAAGAGGAAAAGGTGATGCGGCTAAGTAGCGTAAGTATTTCCCTCAGTTTTTGAGAACCAAGGTATCAATCCAGTAGGAGACCACGTGCGAGTCCCTCGCACCTGCACAAACAAATAAGAACTTCGCAGCCAACGCGATAAGGGGTTGTCAATCCCTTTACAGTCACATACGAAAGTGAGATCTGATAGATATGATAATTTGATATTTTTGTTATTTTTGGATATAAGAACGGAAAGTAAAAACGGTAAAGTAGATTGTATATTGATATGTTGAGAATAGACCCGGGGGCCACAGGTTTCACTAGTGGCTTCTCTCATGATAGCAGAATTCTACGATGGATGAACGAATTACTGTTGAGCAATTGATAGAAAAGCGAATAATTATGAGAATATCTAGACATGATCATTATATATAGGCATCACGTCCGTGACAAGTAGACCGAAACGATTATGCATCTACTACTATTACTCCACACATCAACCGCTATCCAGCATGCATCTAGAGTATTAAGTTCATAAGAACAGAGTAACGCCTTAAACAAGATGACATGATATAGAGGGATAAACTCAAACAATATGATATAAACACCATCTTTTTATCCTCGATGGCAACAATACAATACGTGCCTTGCTGCCCCTACTATCACTGGGAAAGGACATCGCAAGATTGAACCCAAAGCCAAGCACTTCTCCCATTGCAAGAACTATAGATCTAGTAGGCCAAACCAAACCGATAATTCGAAGAGACTTGCAAGGATATTATAATCATACATAAAAGAATTCAGAAAAGAACCAAATATTTCCCATAGATAATCTTGATCATAAAGCCACAATTCATCGAATCTCGACAAACACACCGCAAAAAGAGATTACATCGAATAGATCTCCTCGAAGAGCAAGGAGAACTTGGTATTGAGATCCAAAGAGAGAGAAGAAGCCATCTAGGTACTAACTATGGACCCGAAGGTCTGTGGTAAACTACTCACAACTCATGGTGAGGCGATGGTGTTGATGTAGAAGCACTCCGTGGTAGATACCCCCTCCGGCGGAGCTCTGGAACAGGCCCCAAGATGGGATCTCACGGGAACAGAAGGTTGCGGCTGTGGAACTAGGGTTTTTTCTTCTCTTCTGATGTTTTCGGGGTGCATAGGTATATATAGGAGGAAGGAGGGCACCGGGGGACCAATGTGGGGCCCATTAGGCAGGGGCGCGCCCCCACCCTCGTGGATGCCATGTGTGCCCTATTCCGTGGTTCTCAAGTCTCCCGTGAAGATATCGCTCCAAAAATATCTCTCCCGAAGGTTTCATTCCGTTTGGACTCCGTTTGATATTCCTTTTCTGTAAAACCCTGAAATAGGCAAAAAAACAGCAATCTGGACTGGGCCTTTGGGTTAATAGTTTAGTCCCAAAAATAATATAAAAGTGTATAACAAAGCCCATTAAACATCCAAAACATCATAAATAATAGCGTGGAACAATAAAAAATTATAGATACGTTGGAGACGTATCAGTGGTCTTCCTCTCTCACTTTATCTGGGGCCTGTGATTTCCTCTCCACCCCTTTGTTCGGGTCTCTTATTTTTCTAGGGGCCGGATTTGCATGATCTAGCCTCGAACTCAATTCTCCACATATCTGTTTTCATAGTGGTATGTAAGGCGTTCCTCCGCGTCCCGCCACACTTCGGCTTATAGCTCAAGATATTCAATCTGAAGCCAAAGGTGGTTGACGGGTAACACACAGATTGCAGAGGAGCCATGGTGAGCAAGCTCCCCAACACCACTTGGCCAAAGGGGGCCTTTGTGGAGAGAAACAAGGTTTGGCAGCAGGAGTGGTTTTACATCACTGAGCCCTGCGACACCAAGTGGGCGTCGGCGCCCGCATTCAGATCTGGATCCCCGGAGAGGCTAACCTCATGGACCGACAAGAGTACGGACTGGGGGTCTCAGCCGGAGGTGCTAGCTCTCCAAAATCGCATCTCTGGCATGATAATGAAGGGTACCCTCCTCACTAATGGGATTTAGGTAATGCTCTTCCGCCGCGTCCTTCCCTGCCAGCGCCGGGACTCCCATTTATGGGAGTTCAATCCAGAAGAACCCCGGCCCTTGAAGCACCTCTTCGGCACCATGCACGAAGACATCTGGAAGAAGCTCTTAAAGGCCCAAAAGGGGTGGCCAGCAGAGACCAAGGACAAGGGCTTCAGCAGCGTGCTCACTGCTTCAGAGGTAATCAAAATTTCTGCTGAATACATACTTCGTCCATACTTCAATTATAATAGTAGTTAGAGTTTTTGCGTTCTATCAGGCCTGGACGAATAAGGCGGAGTAAATGTCCGGTTCCCTTGCCTGAAGACCCAGAGATCCCTCAGTTGACAGCAATGTTCATTCCGGCGCCGAAGAAGAATGACAAGAAGAAGGGCAAGGAGGTCAAGAGCAACCTCCGCCCTAAGGGTACCGTGGACACAGGGTCCAGGGAAACCGACTCCCACCTCTCCCCCGAAGAAGAAGAGTAGGAGGAGGAAGAATAAGATGACTCCCTCGTCAATGCAAGGGGGAGGAAGAGAGCGGCCCCCGCTGACGCGGGCAAGTCGGCGCCCAGGAAGAAACTGAAACTTCCGGACAGTTCGGACTCAACGTCCGAACACAGCTTCCGAGTTTAGCCCAGGATTAAGCCCCTGGCCGAATCGTAAGTACTTAGACGATAGCTGCTTATGTTCGGTTAATTTTTACTTTTCAGTATCTAAACAATGTCATTTTGCCTTTATATAGTCCTCCGCATGACATCCCCGAGGCTTCACTGTCATCAGGGAATTCTCTAGCGCAGGAGATGGTGGAGAGCGATAAGCCTCCGCGGGGCTCGTCGCCCATCTTAGGGGACGCCGAGGTGTCCTCTCTACAGGCTCCGCCTGTTCGAGCAAGTGGGAGTGGGGCGGACGAGAAGGCGCCCGAGGTCAATCCCTCGGCCGCAGTCAACCAAGGGGGAGCAATCGCCATGGTGACCGAAGACGGGGGGCCCAAGCAATCCGGGCCCCCACCGAACTCTGTTTCGGAGCCCAGTACGGCTCCAGAATCGGGAAATCAGCCCCCCGTGATGGGGGAAAGAGCAACTGATCCCACGGCGCCTATCGTCAGTCCGGAGGCGCCGAACACTTTGGAGGAAGCACTGCGAGGTGCTTCCATCGTAGTGGAACACCGCACTCTGATGAGTGTGTCATGGAGAAGATTTAGTCCGTCAAAGGTGGACCAAACGAAGACTTCAACAGCCTACTGACAGGCTTTGAGGTATGTGACATAATGTTCTGAAAATAACTTTTTCGTTTTATACATATATGCATAGATAGTAGCCCTGATGCTTTGTCTGATTCTGGACAGAATCGGACGAAGGATCCATGTAACAGAGCTGACTTATGTACTATGTTTTTGAATAGGCTTCGCTATTAGCGGCCTCAGTCCAGGCCGCAGAGGTTTCCGAGCTTAATCAAAAGCTGAAACTAGCTGACGAGCAGCTCGACCTCGTCAACAAGCGTTTTGATGAATCGCAAGGTATGTGGATTTTCAAAGAATTGAAATTTTAATACACTATATGTGTGAGTGATACGTCTCCAACGTATTTATAATTTTGATTGTTCCATGCTATTATTTATGATTTCTTGGATGTTTAATGGGCTTTGTTATACACTTTTATATTATTTTTTGGACTAACCTATTAACCCAAAGGCCCAGCCCAGATTGCTGTTTTTTTGCCTATTTCAGAGTTTTACAAAAAAGGAATGTCAAACGAAGTCCAAACGGAATGAAACCTTCGAGAGAGATATTTTTGGAGCGATATCTTCGTGGGAGACTTGAGAACCACAGAATAGGGCACGCGTGGCGTCCACGAGGGTGGGGGCGCCCCCCCCCCCCCTACAGGGCGCGCCCCCTGCCTCGTGGGCCCCATGTTGGTCCCTCGATGCCCTCCTTTCTCCTATATATATACATGTACCCTGAAAACATCAGAAGAGAAGAAAAAACCCTAATTCCACCGCCGCAACCTTCTGTTCCCGTGAGATCACATCTTGGGGCCTGTTCCGGAGCTCCACCGGAGGGGGGGTCAACCACGAAGTGCTTCTACATCAACACCATCGCCTCACCATGAGTTGTGAGTAGTTTGCCACAGACCTTCGGGTCCATAGTTAGTACCTAGATGGCTTCTTCTCTCTCTTTGGATCTCAATACAAAGTTCTCCTCGGTCTTCGAGGAGATCTATTCGATGTAATCTCTTTTTGCGGCGTGTTTGTCGAGATCCGATGAATTGTGGGTTTATGATCAAGATTATCTATGAGAAATATTTGGTTCTTTTCTGAATTCTTTTATGTGTGTTTATAATATCCTTTCAAGTCTCTTCGAATTATTGGTTTGGTTTGGCCAACTAGATCTATAGTTCTTGCAATGGAAGAAGTGCATGGCTTTGGGTTCAATCTTGCGGTGTCCTTTCCCAGTGACGGTAGGGGCAGCAAGGCATGTATTGTATTGTTGCCATCGAGGATAAAAAGATGGGGTTTATATCATATTGCTTGAGTTTATCCCTCTACATCATGTCATCTTGCTTAAGGCGTTACTCTGTTCTTATGAACTTAATACTCTAGATGCATGTTGGATAGCGGTCGATGTCTGGAGTAATAGTAGTAGATGCAGAATTGTTTCGGTCTACTTGTTACAGACGTGATGCCTATATATAATGATCATGCCTACATATTCTCATAAGTATTCGCTTTTCTGTCAATTGCTCGACGGTAATTCGTTCACCCACCGTAGAATTCTGCTATCATGAGAGAAGCCACTAGTGAAACCTATGGCCCCCGGGTCTATTCTCAACATATGAATCTACAATCTACTTTACTTTACTGTTTTTACTTTCTGTTCTTATATCCAAAAATACCAAAAAAAATCAAACTATCAGATCTATCAGATCTCACTTTCGTAAGTGACCGTAAAGGGATTGACAACCCCTTATCGCGTTGGCTGCGAGGTTCTTATTTGTTTGTGCAGGTGCGAGGAACTCGCGCGTGTTCTCCTACTGGATTGATACCTTGGTTCTCAAAAACTGAGGGAAATACTTACGCTACGGTGCTGCATCACCCTTTCCTCTTCGAAGGAATACAACGCAAGCTCGAGAAGTAGCAAGAAGAATTTCTGGCGTCGTTGCCGGGGAGGCTTACGCAAAAGTCATATACCAAGTACCTATCACAAATCCTTATCCTTCGCATTCCATTTATTTGCCTCTCATTTTCCTCTCCCCCACTTCACCCTTGCCGTTTTATTTGCCCTTCTTTATGCCGTGTGTTTACCGTTCGCTTGCTTCTTGTTTTCTTGTGTGTTGGATCGCTTGCTTGTCACTATGGCTCAGAACAATACCAAATTGTGTGACTTCTCCAATACCAACAATAATGATTTTATTAGCACTCCGATTGCTCGTATTACTGATGCTGAATCTTGTGAGATCAATGCTTCTCTGTTGAATCTTGTCATGAAAGATCAATTTTCCGGCCTTCCTAGTGAAGATGTCGCTACCCATCTAAACAACTTTGTTGATTTGTGTGATATGCAAAAGAAGAGGGAATAAGATAATGATATTGTTAAATTGAAGTTATTTCCGTTTTCACTTAGAGATCATGCTAAAACTTGGTTTTCCTCTTTGCCTAGAAATAGTATTGATTCGTGGAATAAGTGCAAAGATGCTTTTATCTCTAAGTATTTTCCTCGTGCTAAGATCATCTCTCTTAGAAACGATATTATGAATTTTAAGCAACTAGATCATGAGCATGTTGCACAAGCTTGGGAGAGAATGAAATTAATGATACGTAATTACCCTACACATGGTTTGAACTTATGGATGATTATACAAAACTTTTATGTTGGCTTGAATTTTGCTTCTAGAAATCTTTTAGATTCGGCCGCAAGAGGCACTTTCATGGAAACTACCTTAGGAGAAGCTACCGAACACCTAGATAATATTATGGTTAATTATTCTCAATGGCGCACCGAAAGATCTACTAGTAAAAACGTGCATGCTATTGAAGAGATTAGTGTCTTAAGTGGAAAGATGGATGAACTTATGAAACTATTTGCTGCTAAGAGTGCTTCTTCTGATCCTAATTATATTCATTTATCCATGTTGATTGAAAATAATAATGAATCTTTGGATGTGAATTTTGTTGGTAGGAATAATTTTAGTAACAATGCTTACAGAGGAAACTTTAATCCTAGGCCTTTTCCTATTAATTCCTCTAATAATTATGGTAATTCCTACAATAACTCTTATGGAAACATGCCTTTTGAATTTGAAACTAGTGCTAAGGAGTTTATGTATTCGCAAAAGAATTTCAGTGCTTTGCTTGAAGAAAAATTGCTTAAGATTGATGAATTGGCTAGAAGTGTGGATAGAATTACTCTTGATGTTGATTCTTTGAAACTTAGATCTATTCCACATAAGCATGATATCAATGAGTCACTCAAAGCCATGAGAATTTCCATTGATGAATGCAAAGAAAGAACCGCTAGGATGCGTGCTAAAAAAGAGAGCTATATAAAAGCGTGTTCTTCTAGTTATCATGAAAATAAAGATGAAGATCTGAAAGTTATTGATGTGTCTCCTATTAGATCCTTGTTTTATAGTATGAATCTTGATAAATATGGGATTGGATATGAGTCTACTTTAATTAAAAGGTGTCCCAATGATTCAGAGTTTTTGGATCTTGATGCTAAAATTGTTAAAAGTGGGATTGAAGAGATTAAAACTTTGCATAGTGATGAACCCACTACTTTGGATTTCAAGGGATTCGATTATGATAATTGCTCTTTGATTGATTGCATTTCCTTTTTGCAATCCGTACTAAACTCTATGCATGCTTATAGTCAAAATAAAGCTTTTACCAAACACATAGATGATGCTTTGATGCAATCTTATGAAGAAAAACTTGAATTAGAAGTTTCTATCCCTAGAAAGCTTTACGATGAGTGGGAACCTACTATTAAGGTTAAAGTTAAAGATCATGAATGCTTTGCTTTGTGTGATTTGGGTGCAAGTGTTTCTACTATCTCGAAAACTTTGTGTGATTTGCTAGGGTTCCATGAGCTTGATGATTGTTCTTCAAATTTGCAGCTTGCGGATTCTACCATTAAGAAACCTATGGGAAGGATTAATGATGTTCTTATTGTTGCCAATAGGAATTATGTGCCCGTAGATTTCATTGCTCTTGATATAGATTGCAATCCTTCATGTCCTATTATTCTTGATAGACCTTTCCTTAGAACGATTGGTGCAATTATTGATATGAATGAAGAAAATATTATATTCCAATTTCCGTTAAGGAAAGGCATGCAACACTTTCCTAGAAAGCAAATAAAATTACCTGATGAATCTATTATGAGAGACACTTATGGATTGCCTTACAAAGATGGCAATACCTAGATCTATCCTTGTATCGTGCCTAGCTAGGGGCCTTAAACGATAGCGCTTGTTGGGTGGCAACCCAATTTTATATATTTTTGTTTTTTCTTCTTTTTAGGAATAAATATTGCATCAAGCTTCTTTTTAGATGTGGTTTTGTGTTTTAATTAGTGTTTGTGCCAAGTAGAACCTTTGGGAAGACTTATTTGAAGTTTATATGATCTTGCTGTGAAAAACAGAATCGTTAGCGCTCACTAGAATAGTCGCCAGATTTTAATCGAGTGTGGTATTTAGTTGATTGTTTTTGCGGATCATTAATAGACAAATTCCTCACGTTTACCAATTTATTTCAATTTTTTGGAGTTACAGAAGTATGCGAAAGTTACATATTACTACAGACTGTTCTGTTTTTGATAGATTCTGTTTTTCGTGTACTGTTTGCTTATTTTGATGTATCTATGAGTAGTATTTGAGGATATGAATCGTAGAAAAGTTGGAATACAGTAGGTTTAACACCAATCTAAACAAAGAATGAGTTCATTACAGTACCTTTGAGTGGTGGTTTTCTTTCTTATACTAACGGAGCTCACGAGATTTTTGTCTAAGTTTTGTGTTGTGAAGTTTTCAAGTTTTGAGTATTGCTTTGATGGACTATGGAACAAAGAGTGGCAAGAGCCTAAGCTTGGGGATGCCCAAGGCACCCCAAGGTAAAATTCAAGGACAACCAAAAGCCTAAGCTTGGGGATGCCCCGGGAAGGCATCCCCTCTTTCATCTTCATCTATTGGTAACTATACTCGGGACTATATTTTTATTCACCACATGATATGTGTTTTACTTGGAGCATCATGTATAATTTGAGTCTTTGCTTGTTAGTTTGCCACAATTATCTTTGCTGGACACACTTTTTTGAGAGAGATAAGTATAGCCTACGAATTGTTAGAACACTCTATGTGCTTCACTTATATCTTTTGAGCTAAATAGTTTTTACTCTAGTGCTTCACTTATATCTTTTTGAGCACGATGGTGATTTTATTTTGGAGAAATTGTTGATCTCTCTTGCTTCACTTATATCCTTTTGAGAGTCTATTAGAACAGCATGGTAATGTGCTTTGGTTATAAAACTAGCCTTAATATGATAGGCATCCAAGATGAATGTAGTACAAACTTTCATACAAAGTGCATTGAATATGATGAGAAGTTTGATACTTGATAATTGTTTTGAGATATAAGGATAGTGATATTAGAGTCATGCTAGTGGAGTTATTATGAAATTGAGAAATACTTGTGTTAAAGTTTGTGATTCCCGTAGCATGCACGTATGGTGTACCGCTATGTGACGAAGTTAGAGCATGAGGTATTTGTAGAGTATCATCCTTTGTGTGGAGGTCGGGGGCGCGCGATGGTTAACTCCTACCAACGTCCCCCCTAGGAGCATGCGTTGATTGCTTTGTTTTGATGACTCGTAAATTTTTGCAATAAGTATATGAGTTCTTTATGACTAATGTTGAGTCCATGGATTATACGCACCCTCACCCTTCCACCATTGCTAGCCTCTCTTGTACCGCGCAACTTTCACCGGTACCATACACCCACTATATACCTTCCTCAAAATAGCCACCATATACCTTCCTCAAAACAACCACCACACCTACCTATCATGGCATTTCCATAGCCATTCCAGGATATATTGCCATGCAACTTTTCACCGTTCTGTTCGTATGACACGCTTCATATTGTCATATTGCCATGCATGATCATGTAGTTGATATCGTATTTGTGGCAAAGCCACCATGCATAATTTTTCATACATGTCACTCTTGATTCATTGCACATTTCGGTACACCGCCGGATGCATTCATATAGAGTCATACTTTGTTCTAGTATCGAGTTGTAAATCAATAGAAGTGGATGATCATCATTATTAGAGCATTGTCCCAAAGAAAAAAAAAGAAGGAAAGGCCAAGAAAAAGAAAGGCCCAAAAATAAAGGGACAATTGCTACTATCTTTTTCCACACTTGTGCTTCAAAGTAGCACCATGTTCTTCATGATAGAGAGTCTCATGCTTAGTCACTTTCATATACTAGTGGGAATTTTCATTATAGAACTTGGCTTGTATATTCCAACGATGGGCTTCCTCAAATGCCCTAGGTCTTCATGAGCAAGCAAGTTGGATGCACACCCACTTAGTTTCTTTTGCTGAGCTTTCATACATTTTATCTCTAGTGCGGCCGTTGCATGGCAATCCCTACTCACTCAGATTGATATCTATTGATGGGCATCTCCATAGCCCGTTGATACGCCTAGTCGATGTGAGACTATCTCCCTCCTTTTTTGTCTTCTCCACAACCAGCACTCTATTCCACCCATAGTACTATATCCATGGCTCACGCTCATGTATTGCCTAAAAGTTGAAAGGTTTTTTCAAATTGAGTATGAAAACAAGTGCTTGGCTAAAACCGGTGTTGTGCATGATATGAATATTTTGTGTGATGAAGAGGGAGCATAGCCAGACTATATGATTTTGTAGGGATAACTTTCTTTAGCCATGGTATTTTGAGAAGACATGATTGCTTTGTTAGTATGCTTGAAGTATTATTATTTCTTATGTCAATATAGACTTTTTTCTTGAATCTTTCAGAACTGAACATTCATGCCACAATAAAAAGAATTACATTGAAAATTATGTTGGTTAGCATTCTACATAAAAAATTATGTTTTTATCATTTACCTACTCGAGGACGAGCAGGAATTAAGCTTGGGGATGCTTGATACATCTCCAACGTATCTATAATTTTTGATTGTTCCATTCTATTATTTATGATGTTTTGGATGTTTAATGAGCTTTGTTATGCACTTTTATATTATTTTTGGGACTAACCTATTAACCCAAAGGCCCAGTCCAGATTGTTGTTTTTTTGCCTATTTCAGGGTTTTACAGAATAGGAATATCAAACGGAGTCCAAACGGAATGAAACCTTCGGGAGAGATATTTTTGGAGCGATATCTTCACGAGAGACTTGAGAACCACGGAATAGGGCACATGTGGCGTCCAAGAGGGTGGGAGGCTGATATGTCTCCAACGTATCGATAATTTTTTATTGTTCCTTGCTATTATTTATGATGTTTTGGATGTTTAATGGGCTTTGTTATACACATTTATATTATTTTTGGGACTAACCTACTAACCCAAAGGTGCAGTCCAGATTGCTGTTTTTTTGCCTGTTTCAGGGTTTTGTAGAAAAGGAATATCAAACGGAGTCCAAACGGAATGAAACCTTCGGGAGGGATATTTTTGGAGAAAATCATGCATGGGAGACTTGAGAACCACGGAGTAGGGACCACGTGGTGCCCACGACGATGGGGGGCTCCCCCCCCCTTGGGCGCGCCCCCCTGCCTCGTGGGTCCCACGTAAGGCCCTGGTGCCCTCCTTCCTCCTATATATATCCATGTACGCTGAAAACATCAGAAGAGAAGAAAAAACCCTAATTCCACCGCCACAACCTTCTGTTCCCGTGAGATCTCATCTTGGGGCCTGTTCCGGAGCAACGCCGCACGGGGGATCTACCACGGAGTGCTTCTACATCAACACCATGGCCTCACCATGAGTTGTGAGTAGTTTGCCACAGACCTTCGGGTCCATAGTTAGTACCTAGATGGCTTCTTCTCTCTCTTTGGATCTCAATACCAAGTTCTCCTTGGTCTTCGAGGAGATCTATTCGATGTAATCTCTTTTTGCGGTGTGTTTGTCGAGATCCGATGAATTGTGGGTTTATGATCAAGATTATCTATGAGAAATATTTGGTTCTTTTCTGAATTCTTTTATGTGTGATTATAATATCCTTGCAAGTCTCTTCGAATTATTGGTTTGGTTTGGCCTACTAGATCTATAGCTCTTGCAATGGGAGAAGTGCTTGGCTTTGGGTTCAATCTTGCGGTGTCCTTTCCTAGTGACAGTAGGGGCAGCAAGGCACATATTGTATTGTTGCCATCGAGGATAAAAAGATGGGGTTTATATCATATTGTTTGAGTTTATCCCTCTACATCATGTCATCTTGCTTAAGGCGTTACTCTGTTCTTATGAACTCAATACACTAGATGCATGCTGGATAGCGGTCGATGTGTGGAGTAATACTAGTAGATGCAGAATCATTTCGGTCTACTTGTCTTGGACGTGATGCCTATATATAATGATCATGCCTAGATAGTCTCATAATTATTCGCTTTTTATCAATTGCTCGACAGTAATTTGTCTACCTGCCGTAGAATATCGCTATCATGAGAGAAGCCACTAGAGAACACTATGGCCCCCGGGTCTATTCTCAACATATCAATCTACATGTACTTTACTTTTTCTGCTTTTACTTTCTGTTCTTATAAACAAAAAATACCAAAAATATAAACTATCATCTCTATCATATCTCACTTTCGTAAGTGGCCGTAAAGGGATTGACAACCCCTCATCGCGTTGGTTGCGAAGTTCTTATTTGTTTGTGCAGGTGCGAGGGACTCGCGCGTGGTCTCCTACTGGATTGATACCTTGGTTCTCAAAAACTGAGGGAAATACTTACGCTACTGTGCTGCATCTCCCTTTCCTCTTCGAGGGAATACAACGCAAGCTCGAGAAGTAGCACCCCCCCACAGGGCGAGCCCCCTGCCTCGTGGGCCCACGTTGGTCCCCCGATGCCCTCCTTCCTCCTATATATATCCATGTACCCTGAAAACATGAGAAGAGAAGAAAAAACCCTAATTCCACCGCCGCAACCTTCTGTTCTCGTGAGATCCCATCTTGGGGCCTATTCTGGAGCTCCGCCGGAGGGGGGATCTACCACTGAGTGCTTCTACATCACCACCATCGCCTCACCATGAGTTGTGAGTAGTTTACCACAGACCTTCGGGTCCATAGTTAGTACCTAGATGGCTTCTTCTCTCTCTTTGGATCTCAATACCAAGTTCTCCTCGGTCTTCGAGGAGATCTATTCGATGTAATCTCTTTTTGCGGTGTGTTTGTTGAGATCCGATGGATTGTGGGTTTATGATCAAGATTATCTATGAGAAATATTTGGTTCTTTTCTGAATTCTTTTATGTGTGATTATAATATCCTTGCAAGTCTCTTCGAATTATTGGTTTGGTTTGGCCTACTAGATCTATAGTTCTTGCAATGGGAGAAGTGCTTGGCTTTGGATTCAATCTTGCGGTGTCCTTTCGTAGTGACAGTAGGGGCAGCAAGGCACGTATTGTATTGTTGCCATCAAGGATAAAAAGATGGGGTTTATATCATATTGCTTGAGTTTATCCATCTACATCATGTCGTCTTGCTTAAGGCGTTACTCTGTTCTTATGAACTTAATACTCTAGATGCATGCTGGATAGCGGTCGATCTGTGGAGTAATACTAGTAGATGCAGAATCGTTTCAGTCTACTTGTTATGGACGTGATGCCTATATATAATGATCATGCCTAGATATTCTCATAAGTATTCCCTTTTCTATCAATTGCTCGACAGTAATTCGTTCACCCGCCGTAGAATTCTGCTATCATGAGAGAAGCCACTATTGAAACCTATGGCCCCCGGGTCTATTCTCAACATATCAATCTACAATCTACTTTACTTTACTGTTTTTACTTTTTGTTCTTATATCCAAAAATATAAAAAATATCAAAATATCATATCTATCATATCTCACTTTCGTAAGTGATCGTAAAGGGATTGGCAACCCTTTATCGCATTGGCTGCGAAGTTCTTATTTGTTTGTGCAGGTGCGAGGGACTCACGCGTGGTCTCCTACTGGATTGATACCTTGGTTCTCAAAAACTGAGGGAAATACTTACGCTACTCTACTGCATCACCCTTTCCTCTTCGAGGGAATACAACGCAAGCTCGAGAAGTGGCAGTGAGCATGAGCTTATTTGTGTTATATGTTTTGTGGAACAGCTAACGCAGCTACAGTCGAGGCCCTTAAGGGCGAGCTTGCAAAGGCCAGGGAAGAGGCCAAGGCGAGCAAGGCAGCCGCTGACAAGGCGATTGCCGACCTGAAGGCCGAACAGGCTGTGCATCAGTAGCACGAGTTTCGGGTAGCCGAAGTCGAGGACGAGTTGTGAGATGCCATTCGCAAATGCGAGGCATTAGAGCAGAAGACTTCGGAACAAGCATCCAAACTCACCACATCAATCAATTCTGCCAAGGAGGCGTGGAATGAGTCATGTAGTGCTCACGAGGAGATAAAACAAGCGCGGCAAATAGCAGCTGGTAAGACTTTTCTCTTGCAGAGTATCTTTGGAGGTCGGAGGTATCTTGCGCTGACGCGATTATGGAGTTCTCCAGGCATGTTTGCGGATCTCCCAAGCAGCATAGCCAACGGCGCCCAATACTTCCGAGCCCAGGAGGGGAACAACATGGAGAAGCTGTTCTGGTCGCTATTTCTTGTACCAAATCATCCGATGCTCCTCAATGACCAGATGAAGCAGTTGGTCGAGCTGCATAATATGGCGGGTACGGCCAGGAAGGACTTGATAGTCCGGCTATGGCCCGCTCATCCAATCCCAAGTAGCTACTTCGGGTTGGTAAAGAAACCCGTTGACGCGAGTCCGCAGGTCGATGCTATTAAGCGATCAGCCTGCATAGAGGGTGCTCGAATGGCCTTCGCCCGTGTCAAGGTGCACTGGGCAAAGATGAAGGCTACAGAGATAGCTATTGCTGGCCCACCAGAGGGCAATGATCACCGGAAGCTAGAAAGGTACTTTGGTGATGTCCTAGAAGGAGCCCGCCTTGTAGAGGGCCAGTGCTCAAAGGATATAATCTTTGAATGATTGTATTCGAATTGTAAATAATTTTTGCGCTTCTGTATTATAAGCGACTTTTTCCTCATGCGCGTCTATTTATTTAAATTTGAAAGTTTCCAGTCATTGGCTTCAGCCCTCATGTAAATATTACAGGGGTGTTCAGTAATGCGTGTGAACACTCTTTATCCAACGTCTTGGTCCATAGAGGAGGTGTCCGCGGAGCGAACCAGACAATCAGACTATGTGGCTTTATTGCTTTCACTTAGCCATAGGAGTTTGACTTGTGGTGCTAAGTACTAGCCCCTGGTGCGTGTAGGGCCTTCTGAACTATGGTGCCTATTGTACGCGACTAGGCAAAGACCACCCCCTCGTATAACATGGAGTGGATCGCTATCGATCGTAGTATAACACTAGGTCACCGAATCGCTTGACCGGCTCTCGCTTCATCATGACAGTCAGTTTTCGGCTTTCTCTACTGAGGTACTTGACCGGACAAGCCAGAAGTACAATTGCAGTAGTTCTCCCTTTACTACCTTAGCTGAACAATGTGGAACGTAAGGTGGTAAGCACAGGAGTCGGGTAACCGAACTATAGACCGAAGACATGATTCGGAGCCGATGCATATAATGCAATATTCGGGACGCTGAACAGTTCTCTATAGGTGTTCAGACTTTTGGAGGTGTGCCAGGCCGAATACAGACCCTGGTATTCGGTCCAGGTATTAAGGCACATGTGGCAATCTGACGTGGGGAGAGAACACATGTGGTAATAAAACAAACTCCAAGCGAATTCGAACTAAACTGCTTCTTTTATATCCCGTTTAATAAGACAAGCCATGTGGTTACAGATAATGCCGATAACATCCTTGGGCATTTTATATGCCAAAAGGTAAAAGTAAAAATAAAAGAGAGAAAAAAGGTTTACACAGAGCCTGAATCTAAAAAAGAAATCTCAACGCGGGGCCCTGCTGCACGTGTGCGCCATTTTCTCCTTGGTAATGTGTCCTTGAAGAGGGCAATTATGATGGTCACTGTAAAAAAAGGAAAAAGGATTCTGGAAAAGAATGTCCTTCACAGCCGTAAACAATGTAGACAGTGGCGCAACTGCTAATCAAGCTCAGGTTCCTTTGAACTGCCGCATTGTAGTGCGGGCTGGACACGTTTAGCCGTGTGTGTGGTCTTGAGGACTGATGAAATGCTCGGCTTGAATAAGCCGCTTTAGACCTCGGCCGATAGGGCTGCAGTGTCTTCCTCCATACGAAGGGACCGTTGTTTATGTTGACCGTGATGACGCCGCGTGGTCTGGGCATTTTGAGCTCTAAGTAGGCATAATGCGGGACCGCACTAAAGTGGGCGAAGGCCATTCTTCCGAGAAGTGCATGATAGCCACTTCGGAAAGGAGTGATGTCGAAGAGTAATTCTTCACTTCTGAAGTTATCAGGAGAGCCGAATACGACTTCTAATGTTAATGAGCCCGTGCAGCGAGCTTCTACGCCTGGTATCACTCCTTTAAAGGTAGTGCTGCTAGGCTTAATTCTTGACGGGTTTATCCCCATCTTGCGGACAGTGTCTTGGTATATGAGATTGAGACTGTTGCCGCCGTCCATAAGGACTCGAGTAATATGATATCCATCGATTATAGGATCAAGCACTAGGGCTACCGAACCTCCGTGACGGATACTGGTTGGGTGATCCCTGCGATCAAAGGTGATCGGAATAGCCGACCATGGGTTGAACTTGGGGGCGACAGGCTCTATGGCGTAAACGGCCCTGAGTACGCACTTGCGTCCCCTCTTGGGGATATGGGTGACGTAGATCATATTCACGGTTATTACCTCCGGTGGAAATTTCTTCTGTCCCCCAGTGTTAGGCTGGCGAGGTTCATCCTCGCCCTCGTGTCGGTGTACTAAGATAGGGGTACCTTAGTACCCCAACTTGTGCACGGGCAGTAGCAGCTTCCCGTGGCAGGGCTTACCACGTGCTCGCCAAGAACCGTTCTGGTCCCTAGGAAGCCATTCAAGAACAAAGTATACAAGTCAGAAGATCAAGGCCCCGGCAAGAGGAGCTTGCCGGGAAGGCCGCACCAGGCTCAAGGTTATCACTTTAGCACAAGACCCTGGCAAGAGGAGCTTGCCAGGAAGGCCAAGGAATACATATCTCAAGAGATGCCTCGACGCATCATGCGCCCCGGCAGGACCCGGAAAGCGACAAGCTTCCGGGCCCGGCAAGATCACAACCCCGGCAAGGTGCTTGCCGGGGAAACCTACGCTGTGTGCCCGCGCTCCAGCTCATCTGCCCACGCGTTGCCCTGGGGCCCTTCCAGGGGCACGTGGCAGACGGCTATGCAGCCTGGGGCACACGGTGGCAAGCCACTGTGACGAGGCTACCGCCGTGGCGAACGGAGAAGCATGGACGGACGCTTTTGGGGGCGACGGCGACGGGCATTTAATGCCCTTGTCCCCCACTGTCAAAGTTAGGTGAAGACCACTGTTCATATACTGTTCATGCACTGTTGCAACTACCACCAAATTTACACTTTTACCCTCCTCTACGTTGACACCTGTCGGTGACCCCTTTGAGCTATAAAAGGAGGCCCATGCACAACGTAGAGGGGGTTCGAAACCTAGACAACTCCCTCGCTCGGTGTAGCTAGTACTGTAGATCTTCAAGCTCCCGAGCCCAAGAGCTCAATACAACCTAAGCAGGAGTAGGGTTTTACGCGTCCGCGCGGCCCGAACCTGGGTAAACTGCCCGCGTGCGCTCCTCGATCTGCTCTCCGTGCTCCCTCCGCTCCCTTACCGCAACGTAGAAAGGGGCTCCGGTCCCATAGGTTCTCGTGGGAGGACAGTTTCCCCCGACATCTTTGGCGCGCCAGGTAGGGGGCGTCGAGGTTGTGCGAACCTGATCCGGCGCTCACGCGGGCGCAACCTTCAGCAACTTCACCAGCTCCATCAACCTCATCGACAGCATCAACATGCCTCCGAAGAAGAAGGCTTCGGAGGTCGGAGGCCCGTCTGCGTCGATCCCGCCACCGCCAGAACCAACGGTTGGTGGAGGAGACGCCGGCGGAAGGGTGGTCGCCGGCGAGGAAACTCACGGCGCCACCAAGTCCAAGGACAAGACTGACGACCGGGCGAACTCCAAAGCCTCGGTGTCAGTACACGCCCCACGTCCCTCCCAGGAGGTGCAAGACCAGCAGCAGCGTGGTATGGGAGGTACCATACGCTTGCTGGGGCGTGGCCAAGCCGGAGGATCGCGGGATGCGCAAGGCCAGCGCGCTGGTGCGAGCAAGGCGCGGTCGCCGGGGCGGGAACATGCTCCTTCTAACGTGGTTAGAAGTCCGAGCGTGTCCCGCTCCTCGCACTGTTCGCCACCGTTCCCCTCTTCTCCAGCAGAGGCCCTGGCCAGGGCCCAGCTGCTCCTCGATTTCCCTCCAGCGGCAGACAAGGCCGAAGACTGGAGGGCAACGATCCAGAGTCTCATCGCCTTCGCCAACAACGACACGCCGCAGCAGCCGGCAACTTCGCGGCCGCGGCAAGTTGACCAAGCGAAGGCCGATGGCGACAAGACCGCCGGGGGTGCAACTACCGTGCACTCCCCGCCGCGGTAGCAGAAATCGCCACCCCGCCGGATCAACGTCAACGACGACTCTACGGCGTCGTCGGATCCGCGGGCTCGCCGCGATCAGCGCCAAGTCCTAGACGAGAGGTAGCAAGAGGACGCTCGGACTCGCATCGAGCGACGACGAGAAGCCCGAAGACAGTTAGATTAGCGCGCTGGGACCACTGTCACGCGCACGCGCCCGGTGAACCAGGCGACTTGCCGTACGCGGCAGGTTGCCCTGCGTTCACCCGTGAGCTGCGGCAAGTCCAGTGGCCCAGCATGAAGAATTTTAAGCCCGACGTACCCGAGAAGTACGACGGCAAGACACACCCCTCGGAGTTCCTCAGCATCTACACCATTGCCGTGCAGGCTGCCGGGGGACGCGACGAGAAGATCCTAGCCAACTACTTCCCGCTAGTGCTTAAGCCAAACGTCCGGTCTTGGCTTATGCACTTGCCGGAGAACTCCATCTCTTCATGGGCAGACCTGTGCCACCAGTTTGTTGGCGCCTTCACGGGCGGCCACAAACCCCACGGCCAGGAGAGCAATCTCCACATCCTCGCCCAGAAGGAGGGAGAGTCCCTGCGCAAATACATCCAAAGATTCAGCCGCGTCCAGCACAACATTCCCGAAGTCCACCCTGCCGCGGTTATCAGCGCGTTTCACCAGAATGTGCGTAACCGCTGGATGAGGGAGGAGATGGCCATGACCAAGATCCGGGATGTCAGCGAGCTCTACGCTCTGGCTGACAAGTGCGCGCGCGCTGAAGAAGGGAGGAGACTCCCCGGAGAGGATACTGGCGCAGGAGGAAGCGACAGCAAGGATGCCGCCCCGGCAAGGAAAAACCGGCGGCGGAATAACAGAAAGAAGAAGAGCAAGGAGGTGCTGGTTGTCGAGAAGTCCGGCAAGGAGGCTCCCACCAAGAAGGCACAGACTGGCAGTTCCGGCAAGGAGACCGCCCCTGTAGCGGCAGCCGACAAGCAGGACGGCTCCGACAAGCAGTACTGCAAGATCCACCGCACCAAGGGCCACGATCTCCAGAACTGCAAAAGAGTCGAGTACCTCGTAGAGCAGCAGAAGGCTGAATACGAGCGTCGCGACAAGGAGAAGGCCCAAGAAGGCGGAGGAGAGCCCAGCAAGAAGCAGCCGTTCAACGGCCGGGGAGGACGCCACGGCAAGGCCAAGCAGCGGCAAGGTGACAGACCTCCCCGGGGCCGCGACAAGGATGAGGATGAAGATGAGATGATGACACGGAAGAAGGAGACAACAGCGAGTAGGAGTTCCAGAAGGCCACAGAGGTTCTGTGTGTCGATGGAGGTGCCTCTCTGCACACTTCCCACCGCCAGCTCAAGCAGTGGGTGCGGGAAGTGAATGCAGCTGAGCCGCCCGTCGAGTCACGCAGGCTGCTGAAGTGGTCCGGCATGCCCATCATCTTTGACCTTGAGGACCACCCTGACCTCACAACTGCGGTCGGGTGCTTGCCGATGTTGGTCTCACCAACTATCCGCAACCTCAAGGTCACCAAGATGTTGGTTGACGGCGGGGCCGGCCTGAACTTGATCTCCTCGGCTGTGATCAAGAAGCTACAGATCCCCGACAGCGAGCTCGAGGAAACCGGGTCGTTCCAAGGGATCAACCCGGGAAGGAGCAAGCCGAAGGGGAACATTACGCTGCCAGTGACCTTTGGCGGGGAGCTCAACTTCAGGACGGAGAGGATCACGTTTGATGTTGCTGATATCCCGTTACCATACAACGGGATACTTGGCCGTCCTGCCCTCGCCAAGTTCATGGCAGCTTCCCACTATGCATACAATATGCTCAAGATGCCGGGGCCGATAAGCATCATCTCTGTCCCTGGCGACAAGAAGGACGCGCTTATATGCGCCGACAAGATCTACCGGGATGCAGCAGCCGCAGCAGAAAGCAACACACTTGCCGCTGAAGCTCCCGGGGGGAAGAACAAGACCAAGTCCGACAAAAGCTCTGGAGCCCACTCCGGCAAACGCACCTCCTTGGAGTGCTGCGCTGCCGTCGAGGACGCGCCATCGAGCTCCACCGGCAAGTGCAAGAAAGGAATGGCAGCTCCACCGGCAACCAAGAAGGTGTCCGCCAAGGAGGATGGCACTGGTGGTACCTTCACCATCAGTGCTACACTCGACCACCAATAGGAAAGCGCACTCGTTGCCTTTCTGCGGGCGAATGTCGATGTGTTCGCATGGCAACCGTCTGACATCCCCGGCGTTCCCAGGAAGGTAATGGAGCACAAGCTTGCTGTTTGTCCTCACGCGCGGCCCGTCAAGCAGAAGGTCAGGAAGCAAGCCGTGGAGCGCCAAGAGTTCATAGCTGAAGAGATAAAGAAGTTAGAAGCAGCAGGCCTGGTTAGAGGCGTAATACATCCCACGTGGTTGGCCAATCCAGTTGTCGTGCGAAAGGCTAATGGAAAGTGGAGACTTTGTATAGACTTCACCGACGTGAACAAAGCTTGTCCCAAGGATCCCTTTCCCTTGCCGTGCATCGACCAAATTGTTGACTCCACAGCTGGATGTGAGCTACTCTCATTCCTTGATGCATACTCAGGTTACCACCAGATATTCATGGCCAAGGAAGATGAAGAGAAGACTGCATTCATTACTCCATGCGGCACATATTGCTTCATACGCATGCCCTTTGGATTGAAGAATGCAGGCTCAACATTTGCAAGGGTGGTGCACACTGCTTTTGAGCCACAGATCCACAGGAATATAGAAGCCTACATGGATGATATAGTGGTCAAGAGCAAGAGCAAAGATACCCTGATACAGGACTTAGAGGAAACCTTTGAGAATCTGCACAAGATCCAACTCAAGCTGAACCCCGAGAAGTGCGTCTTCGGAGTTCCCTCCGGCAAGCTTCTCGGGTTCTTTGTATCCCAAAGGGGGATAGAAGCCAATCCCGACAAGATAAAAGCCATCGAGCAGATTGAAGCCCCGAAGCGCGTCAAGGACGTAAGAAGACTTGCTGGTTGTGTGGCTGCCCTCAGCAGGTTCATTTCAAAGTCTGCAGAGCGCGCCCTGCCTTTTTTCAAAATTTTGAAAAAGGCGGGCCCTATGAAATGGACTCCGGAAGCGGAGGCAGCGCTGCAAGACTTGAAAGGATACCTTTCCTCCACTCTGATACTTGTCGCACCTAGGCCACAAGAGAAGTTGCTGCTGTACCTAGCGGCAACCAATCAAGTGGTTAGTGCTGCGTTAGTAGCGGAGAGGGAGGCGGATGAGGAACCCACATCCCCGGCAAGCGAATCCAGCGACAAGCAGGGGGCTTCCCCGACAAGCTCTGGCCCCGACAAGGACAAGTCTGCGCAAGAGCAAGGAGAAGTGCGAAGGAAGATGGTGCAGCGCCCAGTGTATTTTGTGAGTTCCCTCTTGCAGGGGGCTAGATCAAGATACTCTGGGGTGCAGAAGTTGCTATTCGGCCTCCTCATGGCCTCAAGGAAGATGCGTCATTACTTCCAAGCACACGAGATAACGGTAGTCACTCGCTTTCCGTTGAAGAGGATATTGCAAAATCCCGAAGCAACAGGCAGGATCGTCGAGTGGGCACTGGAGCTGTCAAGCTTTGGTCTCAAGTTTGAGAGTACTTCAACCATACAGAGCAGAGCTTTGGCAGAATTCATAGCAGAATGGACCCCAACGCCAGATGAAGAAGTCCCAGAGACAAGCGTCCCTGTCCAAGAAGCGAGCAACGAGTGGATAATGTACTTTGATGGTGCTTTTTCGCTGCAAGGCGCCGGTGCCGGCGTGGTACTCATAGCGCCCACCGGAGAGCACCTCAAGTATGTTGTCCAGATGCACTTTCCCAAGGAGCAAGCGACAAACAATACTGCTGAGTATGAAGGTTTGCTTGCCGGCCTCGGAATTGCGGCCGAGCTTGGGATCAAGAAGTTGATTGTGCGGGGAGACTCACAGTTGGTGGTCCGACAAGTGAATAAGAGTTACCAGAGCCCTTTGATGGAAGCTTATGTTGATGAAGTGAGGAAGCTTGAAGAACACTTTGAAGGTCTGCAAATGGAGCACGTCCCAAGAGCTCAGAATGATATTGCAGATGGCCTCTCAAAGTGTGCTGCAATGAAGTTACCTGTGGAACCAGGGACCTTCGTGCTCAAGTTAACTCAGCCATCCGTTACACCATCAGTTGAGCAAAACAAGAAGAGGAAGTTGGTCTCCGGCGACTACTTGCCGGCGGATCTTCCCGAAGCCGCCGCCAAGGTCCCCAAGATCAACAGCCAAGATGTTGGGGAACAGTTTGCTCCTGCAGATCCAAGGGTCTGTATAGTTGAAACAGGCGTTCCCGACAAGCCTTGCCCCGGCAGGCTTACCGGGGGACCATCAGCTCCGACAGAGCCGCAGGTTCTTGCCGTAGAAGCTGAGGTTCCCGCAGCAGCCCTCATGCCTTTAGTCCTTGTTGTTGAGCCTCAGGCTCCAGCATGGGCACAGCAAATCGTCCGCTTTCTGCAAACTGGAGAACTTCCCGACGAGCCAGAAGAGATAGAGAAAATAACCAGGCAGTCGAGTATGTACCAGTTCGTTGGCAATGAACTGTACAGAAGAAGACTCAATGGTGTCAGGTTGAAGTGCATTTCCAGGGAAGATGGACATAAGCTGTTGGCAGAAATACATGGAGGCATATGTGGCCATCACATTGGCGCAAGGGCACTTACCGGCAAGGCGTTCCGGCAAGGGTTCTTCTGGCCAGAAGCCCTCCAAGATGCAACTGCACAAGTAACCAAGTGTGAAGCGTGCCAGTTCCATGCCAAGCAAATTCACCAGCCAGCTCAAGCTCTCCAGACGATCCCTTTGTCCTGGCCCTTCTCGGTCTGGGGGCTCGATATTCTCGGCCCTTTTCCCCGCGCAGCCGGGGGCTTTGAGTACTTGTACGTAGCAATCGACAAGTTCACAAAGTGGCCAGAAGTGGAACCAGTGAGAAAGGTGACAGCACAGTCAGCAGTCAGGTTCTTCAGATCGATTGTTTGCCATTTCGGAATCCCTAACAGGATCATCACCGACAACGGCACACAGTTTACAAGTCGCACCTTCATGCAGTACGTCCAAGACCTTGGCGCCAAGGTCTCCTTCGCTTCTATTGCTCACCCGAGGACCAATGGTCAAGCGGAGAGGGCCAATGCTGAAGTGCTGCGCGGACTCAAGACAAGAACCTTCGACAGGCTGCACAAGTGCGGAAGAAACTGGATAGAGGAGTTGTCGGCGGCTCTTTGGTCAATCAGGACGACACCAAATCGAGCCACTGGACAGACACCCTTTGCTCTTGTCTATGGAGCAGAGGCAGTTCTCCCCACGGAACTCGTATACGGATCTCCTCGAGTGCTCGCTTAT
This sequence comes from Secale cereale, assembly GCA_902687465.1. NCBI lineage: Eukaryota > Viridiplantae > Streptophyta > Magnoliopsida > Poales > Poaceae > Secale > Secale cereale. The sequence goes on along the minus strand of LR738710.1, from coordinate 614,926,761 downwards.
GATGAGCTCGAGCAAGAGCAACTGCGACAAGATGATGCATTGCTCCTCGAGGAGGAACGTCTCCAGGCTGCTGTACGAGCTGCTCGATACCAGCAAGCCTTGCGTCGCTATCATAGCCGCAAGGTCAGGGCCAGGAGTCTCGAGGAAGGCGACCTTTTCTTCGGCGTGTTCAGTCCGCCAAGAATTCCAACAAGTTGACGCCGAAGTGGGAAGGCCCTTATCGGGTGAGACAAGTCACAAGGCCCGGCGCTGTCCGCCTTGAGACAGAAGAAGGCTTACCGGTGAGCAACTCCTGGAACATAGAGCATCTTCGCAAGTTTCACCCGTAAGGCGCGGTTGCCGTGATCTGCTCCGGCAACCACCTTTTTGTACAAGTCTTGCCGCTGTTGCATGTAAACCTTTGTACAAAGCCGGGCGTAGATCCCGTGCATCAGTAAAGTTTTTGTGCTTCGCACTATTTTTCATTTCCATGCTTTTCTTTGTTATTTGCATGCATCATTTGACACCTTGTGCAATGCACATCCCCGGTAAGCACTAGCAAGCCATAAGGCCCTATACTTGTTTGTCCTCCTCTTTTTTCCCTCTTAAGGAGAAGGAGTATTCCTCGCGCACAAGTTTGCCGGGGGGGAAGGAGATGGAGGCATGAACCAAGTACTGTTCGAGAAAGAGAAGCCTTGTCGGGGAGCAAACAATCTATGAAAGCTAAGTTACCAAAGTTTGAGTAATTCAAATTTTTCAAAAATTTTAGTTGTCTTCCTTGAACAACCACCCTTTGTATGGAAAACCTGTGCGCGGAGGAACCTACCCACGGCTAGCCGCACCCTTACTTTGTTTCGAGCACGCTCAACGACTTAAGTGAGCTGCGACAAGTGTCGCGCCCTTACTTCGTTTTCGAGTTCGCTCAGCAATTTAGGTGTGCTGCGACTAGCTGTGGCAAGGTTTCTTGCCGGCGAAGGTATTGCCAGTAGGCTGCTAAGAGTCCAGCACTCAGCGCTCGTGGCAAGGGTCCTTTGCCGGCAAGTTCCCTAAAAACGAAGGGTGGAATGCATACAAAGTGAAGGGACCAAAGCAAGGGAGATAACACTGCATTGGCTGCTCAAAATAAGATTGTATATTACAAAGATAACTTGCCGCAATAATAACAGATTCTTGTCTGTAACATGCTTTGCAGCGGTAAAGGAAGCAGAAAGAAAGGAATCTAATCTACGCGGTCGCCTTCACGCCTCGTGATCTTGCCCACCTTGGCGACGATGTGGGCAACCTGCGCCTTCAACGCCTCCTGATCAGCTTCGGGCGGCAAGGTGCGGAGGACATTGACGAGGTTGATGCCGGGGTTGCGGTAGACGATCTTCGACAAGACCCGCTCCATGGTGCCCATGCAGAGCCGACGCGCCTCGTCGGCCAGCTGCACGGGGATCTTCTCCCGCAGCCGAGCAAGCGCCGGCGCTATTCCCCTGAAGAACAGACTTAGTTTGGCGCTGTGAGGGAGGTTCTCGTCCGGGGAGTACACGAGATGCTCCGCCCTCAGCGCCATCATCTCCATGTCAATATTGGCAGCGGAGGTGACCAGCTCATCAGTCCACTGCTCCACTGCCCGGTTGAAGTTGTTCTGCGAGACGGCGGCGCTCTCCACCAAGGCCCTTTCCTTGCGGAGTTCGTCCTTCAGCTTCGTCTCGCGGTCCCGGGCGGCGTCGAGCGAGCCAGTCAGGGTGGAGACCTTCAGCTCTAAGTCAGCAATGGAGTCCTTGGCGGTAGTAAGTTCCTGGCCCTTATCGGAGAGGCAGACCTGCAAATCCGAGTTGGTATGGGCGTCCTTCTCCCGCGCCACGTTGAGCGCGGTGACCCTGTCTTCGCTCGCCTTCAGGAACAACTCCAGCTGCGCCACCCTGGCCTCCAGATCCTTCTTGGCAGTCTCCGCGGCAGCGGCGGCGTCCCTCGCCTCCTTCAGGGCCCCGCCGATGGCTTGCTCCCGGGCGGTGAGGTCGTCCTCGTGGCTGTCGAGGTCGACCTTCCACTGGTTGAGCGCTCCCTCCCGCCGAGACAGCTCCTCGGCTGCCTGTCGCTGCTGCTCTTCTACCTCAGCCTTCTCAAGGAGGAAGGCTTGCTGCGCCCCGGCAAGCTCTTCACGCTCCTCCGCCAAGTTGCGGAGGGCCGCCTGGTTGGCGGCGCGGAGCTCCGCGGCGCGCTTCTCCAGATCAGTTCCAGCCTTGGCAGCCAGAGCCTCCCGAGACTCCAACTTCGCCTGCCTGGCCCGATACAAGGCCAGGAGCCAACGAAGGAGTCTCTCCTCTTCGGGCTTGTCGCTGCTGCCGGGCGCTTCAACAACCTTCAATCCGGCGGAGGCGAGGACCTCTCCATCAAAGGTCTCTCCCTCCGTGGGTGCTCGAGACGAGGACGCCCACAGGACTTAAATAAAGACCCCGTTGGCGGCCTCCAAGTAGACGCCCGACCGGTCCGCGGAGGCGGAGGGGTCGGCGGCCGGTGCAGCGTCCGGCGCTCCCGCAGCCTCCGGGCCAGCGGTATGGTCGCCGGTCCCTTCCCCAGCCGCGGCATCGGCGGTTGGGACGGTCTCCTCGACGGCTGGCTCGTCGGCTCCAGCCATTCCCTCAGTGGCAGTGGCGTTGCCGCCGTCGCCGTGCACCTCCTCCTCAGTGGTGGCCTCCGTCTCCATCAGCTCTGGGGCAGGAGGATCTAGTGGAAGAAAAGAAAAGAAAGAATCAAGCAAATATCCAAAAAGACAAATCCAAGAAGAAGAAGTTGCAAGGTTTACCTTCGCGGATCTCTTCGACGACGGGGTCCCTCGCCGGGGGGTTTTCCCTTGGCGGCGGAGTAGTAGCCCCTGCTGGCGGAGGGCCGCCTGCGCCCTCCCTTGGCAGGATGCTCACCCTTGTCGGGCTGCTCACCCTTGGCGGGGTACTCGCCCTTGGCGGAATGCCCGTCCTTGGCGGAGCATTCTCCCTTGCCGGGGAGCCCATCCTTGGCGGGGAGGGTGGAGCAAGTGGCTCGTCGGGGGCGACCTCCTGGTGCTCCTGCGGCTGCGGCTCCACTTCTGCACAAGACAGCAAGACATCAACCAAGATGATAACCTCAAGCGCACCCGTCAAGCAGAAAGATAAAAACCAGACTTACGCTGGGGGCTGCGCTGGGGGCTGCTCCTCGGACTAGCAGGCTGACCCGGCAAGCTCGTCGCCGGCGCGTCGCTTGTCGCCGCGACGGGCTCGTCGTCCTCGATAGTGACCACAGGGATCTTGGCCCTCTTCGTCATCCGCTGGGTCAAGGTCCTGCGAAGCAAAACAAAAGCAAGATCAGAACCAAGCAAGGAAAATCAAGACAAAATCAAAGAAACTAAAAGAACTGCAAGTACTTACTCCTCTTCCTCTTCGTCGGAGCTGAGGGCGGAGAAGTCAAACTCCGCCTGGTGTGCTCCCGCGCGAGGAGCTGGAGGGGAAGGCTCCCTCGGGCGCTTGGCAGGCTCCGGGGCTGCGGGCTGTGAAGACCCAGCCCCCGTCATCGCCGAGGACCGAGGGGCAGAAGGAGCACCCGTTCCGCTCCGGGAAGATCCCCTCCGCTCGGCGCTCGAGCACGGGGCGCCTCCTTGACGACTTCGCCCGTCTTGGTGGCGCGCGTCGCACGGCGCGTCGGTTGCTGTCGAGGCGCCTGTGGCTTCGCCGTCTCAGCTGCCTTGCAGAGACGCTTCTTCGGTTGCTGCGGAGGGCTTGGCGGGGGCGGAGAGTTCTCCGAGGATGAAGAGGCATCATCGTCAAGATTCGGAGATCCACCAGAGTCTTCATCGGAATCTCCAGACTCGGCGCCCTCCTCCTCCTCGGCAGGCCCGCTGGACTCAGTGCCATGCCCGGCGGCCTCGCTCCCCCCGGCAACCTCGCTCGTCCCGGCAGGCTTCACGGAAGGCTCCCCGGCAAACTCCTCGGGCGCAATCTTCAATAGCTTGAGCATTTCCGCCTCCTCTGCTTGACTCACTGCGTCCGCGGCCTCTGCCTCGTCCACAGTGTATCCAAATTCGCCCGCAGCCGCAGCTGCGGCGGCCTCCTCCATCCTGGAGGCGATGTAAGCTACATCCCGGTCAGTAGTATCCCGGGTGAGGACCTTCTTCTCCTCGGCGTTGCGGGGCTTCTCGACCAAGTTGTCGAAGAAGGTCAGCACGGTCTCCGGTGGAGGCTCCAGCCAAGTGGGGACGACGCCATGGGAGTCGCACTCGGGCATCATCGCGCGTATGGAATCGCGGGCGGTGCTGTTGCACAGCGGCACCACTCCCCGGGAAGGTTTGAACCACTCCGGGTGGGCGGGGTCATGCTTGAAGAGCTCCCGAACCATCCCCTTCAACTCCAAGACGGTGAAGTTGTAGTTCAATCCAGGGCGCAGCCTCATGATGTCTGCCGCATTGCCGAATTCCTAGGCGGGCCTCTTCCTTTCTTGTAAAGGGGCGATGCGGCGGCGGAGGAAATCTGCTCCAACTTCTCCAACAGTCAGATTGGCGACCCGGAGACGAAGGATCCTAATGAGGGCGATCTGAAGCTTGCTGTCCTCCGGGGCCAATTCACTCCAATCCCTGCCGCGCACTATGGCAGTCTTGCGCGGCGAGGTAAAGAGCTCAGGATTAGCTTCCAGCACCCAGCACCAATCGGCTCTCCACTCCTCCCACTTTCCGCGGAGCTCTCCCTTCAAGTACACATCCTTCTTGTTCAGCCTGAAGATCTAGGAGATGCCGCCGGAGAGGGGAGAACCGGACTCTACTCTAGGCGTGAAGAAGTGGCGGAAAAGAGCTACATTTGGATGAACCCCAACATAGTTTTCGCACAGATGTGCGAAAACGGCCATCGTAAGGATGGCGTTGGGGGTGAAATCTAGGAGCTGGAGGCCATACGTATTCATTACATCACAAAAGAACTCCGAGTACGGAGGGCACAGACCACAATGGAAGAATGCGGCAAAGAAAAGTACCCGCCGGGGAACATGTCAGCGGTGACGGCGGGGAGGACTCTGGTGCGGGGATGAGCTTTGGTCTCCCTCGCCCAGAACAAATAGTATTTGTCCCGCAGCTCCCTCGCGCCAAGCCTCGGCGCGAAGACCACGCACTTCCTCCGCAGGGCTGCCAGCTTCGCCGCCTGCTCGGACTTCTCCTTCTTGGCCTTGTCACTCTTCGCCTTGTCACTCTTCGGAGCCATGGCGGGGGCGGCAAGGAAAGAGGCGAGGAGGTCGACGGTGCCGCGGATGCGGGAGACGGCGGAGGAAGGGAGGGGCTGGGCTCTCTGTCGACCTTTGGGAGGCGGAGGGCGATGTTGGTTTCTGGAGAATCAAGGCGCAATGAAAACGATGGAGGGAACTGCCCCTGCTTCCTCTGCTTTTAAGGGGGAAGTGGGGGACGTTTCGCATTTCCCATTAAAGAACAGGCCACGATCTCTCCCACGACGCCGCAATCGACGCGTGCCGTTAGGGAGGGATGCGGCGGATACGGAAGGGGATACGGCTTGCCGTGGGCCACGTGTGCCCGTGCACTGTCTTGGGCCTGGCCCAACAGCGCTCGTCACTGTGTGTGGCCCAGGCCCGGGGGCTCCTGTCGGTGTACTAAGATAGGGGTACCTTAGTACCCCAACTTGTGCACGGGCAGTAGCAGCTTCCCGTGGCAGGGCTTACCACGTGCTCGCCAAGAACCGTTCTGGTCCCTAGGAAGCCATTCAAGAACAAAGTATACAAGTCAGAAGATCAAGGCCCCGGCAAGAGGAGCTTGCCGGGAAGGCCGCACCAGGCTCAAGGTTATCACTTTAGCACAAGACCCTGGCAAGAGGAGCTTGCCAGGAAGGCCAAGGAATACATATCTCAAGAGATGCCTCGGCGCATCATGCACCCCGGCAGGACCCGGAAAGCGACAAGCTTCCGGGCCCGGCAAGATCACAACCCCGGCAAGGTGCTTGCCGGGGAAACCTACGCTGTGTGCCCGCGCTCCAGCTCATCTGCCCACGCGTCACCCTGGGACCCTTCCAGGGGCACGTGGCAGACGGTTGTGCAGCCTGGGGCACACGGTGGCAAGCCACGGTGACGAGGCTACTGCCGTGGCGAACGGAGAAGCATGGACGGACGCTTTTGGGGGCGACGGCGACGGGCATTTAATGCCCTTGTCCCCCACTGTCAAAGTTAGGTGAAGACCACTGTTCATATACTGTTCATGCACTGTTGCAACTACCACCAAATTTACACTTGTACCCTCCTCTACGTTGACACCTGTCGGTGACCCCTTTGAGCTATAAAAGGAGGCCCATGCACAACGTAGAGGGGGTTCGAAACCTAGACAACTCCCTCGCTCGGTGTAGCTAGTACTGTAGATCTTCAAGCTCCCGAGCCCAAGAGCTCAATACAACCTAAGCAGGAGTAGGGTTTTACGCGTCCGCGCGGCCCGAACCTGGGTAAACTGCCCGCGTGCGCTCCTCGATCTGCTCTCCATGCTCCCTCCGCCCCCTTACCGCAACGTAGAAAGGGGCTCCGGTCCCATAGGTGCTCGTGGGAGGACAGTTTCCCCCGACATCTCGCTTTGGGGTCCTTTCCCCTTGTGTTCGGCGTTTAACTTGCCGGCCTGCTTAAAGACCCAACAATTTCGGTTGGTATGATTTACAGGTTTATCAAGGGTGCCATGAATTTGGCAAGGCATGTCTAGTTTTTTTCCAAGCTAGATGGACTGTCTCTATTATCTTTCAATGGTTTCTTTCGTTGACCGGGCCCGGAGCCACTGAACTCGGTGTTCACTATCGTGTCATTTGTGCTTCCAGTGTTGTTTCGACACTTGCTCTTATTGCACCGTGGCTTGCCATTGCCATCCCTGACTTCGGAGGTGCCAGGGTCGCTAGTTCTATTGCTGCTATGAGCTAGCCAGCTGTCCTCGCCCGCGCAAAAGTAGGCTATAAGTATGGTTAGGGCCACTCGTCTCGGACACTGTGTTTGAATGCCGCTAAGGCCTCGGCGTCCGAACAGTCAACAATTTGGTTCTTTTTAGTTAAGAACCGATTCCAAAGCTTGCGGGCTAACTCCCCGGGTTGGTGGATTATGTGACTTAGATCATCAGCATCCGGGCGCCGGACATATGTGCTCTGAAAGTTAGCCCGAAAAGCATCCTCAGGTTCTCCCCAGCTTCCAATGGAGTTCTCTGGGAGGATGTTTAACCAGTGCCGAGCTGGCCCTTTCAGCTTGAGAGGTAAGTATTTGATAGCATGGAGGTCATCTCCACGAGCCATGTGGATGTGAAGAATAAAGTCTTCTATCCATACAGCGGGGTCCGTTGTTCCATCATACGCCTCGATGTTTACGGGTTTAAACCCTTCTAGAAATTCATGATCCATCACCTCATCGGTGAAGCCTAGAGGGTGTGCGGCGCCCCTGTATTTTGCGATATCGTGGCGTGGTTCGGACAATGTTTGTGTTCGGTGTTGGTTCCAGACTTGATTGTGACCAGCGTATTTGGCTTGATAGCCACCGTCCCGTGTGTGAGCACGTTCCCTTGATCCATAAATTGATCTGGCCTGGCCAGCTTTTTTATTCAGGTCCTGACGTAGATCGTACTTATGGCCCTGAGCCGTTGTATCCTTTCCTTTACGGTGAGGAGGCGCAGGTTGGTGTACGACATTGTTGGCCGCTTTGTCTCATCCGTGGGGTGGTCGGTCCGGTTGATTGGACTGATCATACTTCGGCGGAATTGGTGCAAAGGCCTCGTCGTCGAATTGGGGCAGCATCTTGTGCTTGGGATAGCTCTTTGTCTAGCGCTCACGGCCGTATCTTTCTTCAGCGTCTAGCACTTCGTTCCACCTATTATTGAATGTCCTGTTTGGCTCTAAGCCGCCGCTGCTGCTTCTTCAGGCTCCTTGCCGTGGCAATGAGCTATTGTTGAAAACGTTTCTGTTAGAGCGGTTCTTCTGGGACGATGAATTCTTCATCTCCCAGGTTGATGTCCTCTTTGGAGACAGGTTGATAATTCTTGTCATCCACATTGCTATGATAGGCCAGTTGTTTGGGACTGTGTTCACCATCTTCCCGTTCGTCCCGCTCCATTGCTGGCTCCACAGGGTCATCGGCTTGCTCCGGGTCGTCATCGTCTTTAGTGACAATGTTACTCTCTTTTCCTTTACAGGATCGAGATCGACGATTATAACGTCGGCGCTTAGGAGGTTCATTGACGGGCTTATCCTGCTCTGGATTTGTTTCGTTGTCGTCTTCCTTCTCGTTGGGTGTATCCACCATATATACATCATATGTAGAAGTAGCCGTCCATCGCCCGGTCGCGGGCGGGTTTGCACTTAGATCGGCTTCGACGTCGTGGTCCATCCCATCGATGTCTTCGGAAGCGAGTCTAGTAGATCGGTTAAGTCTTCGACCGTGGCTATCAAGTGGGTGGTGGGTGGGAAGCAAAATTCACTGTCCTCAGCCCCCAGTTCGAACTGGGCATAGTTCAGCTGGGAATCCTCTGCTAGGGAGAGATATTTAAGTAAGTCCAGCACTTTGTCTAAGAGTGAGTGATGGATGTATGTTCGAACATCTGCGGGGCAGAGTTCGGTGACAACCGCTCGATCGAGCCCAAAAGGCATAGATCCTGAAAGTTCACAACTCGTAATCGGGGCCGAGTCCGGTGCTCCAGCGGCGGGGTGAGCTCCGCTCAATGCTGGGTCTGTGAGCGGCTCGAGCACCACTAAGTCTGCGGTTTCCGTTGCGGGGTTGATCTTCCCGTCCTTAGATGACGCGATCTGCTCCGAATCTAGGGCCAGAGCTGTTATAGGTGTTGACCCCTAGACGGGGTTCGATGACAGATCTAGGTCGTCTTCAGCGTGGAGGCAGGGGGCAGCCGCCATGGGTGCGAATACGTTGAAGATTAAATCTCCACGGACGTCAACAACATAGTTCAAGCTTCCAAATCTGATCTGATGACCAGGGTGTAGCTTTCAACCTGCTCGAGGTGGCCTTCTGTGTTGGCACGAAGCACAAAGCGGCCGAACACAAAAAGCTGGCCGGGAAGAAAAGTTCCCTCGGCGGTGGCGCCGTCGTTGATGACGAAGTGAGCCATTAATCCTTCTAACGACGACACAATGGAACTCTCAATGAAAGCACCAATGTCGGTGTCAAAACTGGCAGATCTCGGGTAGGGGGTCTCGAACTATGCGTCTGAGGATTGATGATAACAGGAGACTGGGGACACGATGTTTTACCCAGGTTCAGGCCCTCTTGATCGAGGTAATACCCTACTTCCTGCTCGATTGAACTTGATGAATATGGGCTTACAAGAGTTGATCTACCTCAAGATCGTAATGGCTAAAACCCTAGGAGTCTAGCCTATGTAATTGTGATTGTTGTCTCTACAAACTAAACCCTCCGATTTATATATGCACCAGAGGGACCTAGGGTTGTACATGACCATCTTGTAGAGGAAGGAAAATATCACACCCAGACTCTAAACTTGCTATTTTACACATATGGGAGTCCTATCCGGATACGGGAGATAGTCTTCAGCAATAATCTTCACGGCCCATCAGTCTGTCCCATAACGAGCGATCTAGCCACCTGATGACCCCTTAATCCAGGACTCCCTCAAACCTTGAGATTGAAAATAAATGCCTTTTAAGCAAGTGGCTATATAGTTTATCGTGGGAATCAGAGGGTATGTGGGCGCAAATCCTGAGAAATAAATACTTGCACTCTAAAACTCTCGCTCAGGTTACTGTAATACCTAATGATTCGCCGTTTTGGAAAGGACTCATGAGAACAAAAGAGACTTTCTTTCATAGGGTGAAACTCATTGTTGGGAATAGAACGACAACAAGATTTTGGGAGGACATATGGCTAGGCAACACGCCGCTAGCTCTCCAGTATCCTTCCCTGTATCATATTGCTCAACGTAAGGATGATTGCGTAGCAACAGTATTGCAGACGGTACCCTTGAATATCCAGTTCAGGAGATCTGTAGTAGGGGAATAATGGAACTCCTGGATCCACTTGGTGCGAAGGTTGATGGACGTTCAACTCTCAGATCAGGGAGACACCTTAAACTAGAAGCTAAGGGGTAATGGGGTGTCTTCGGTCAAATCAATGTACTTTGATCTTATTAATTCTGGCCCAATCCCAAGATCGATACACATTTAAAAAGTTAAGGTTCCCTTGCGAATCAAAAAATTTATGTGGTTTGTACACAAGCAAGTGATCCTCACCACTAAAGCAACGATGGGTAGGCAGTTCACGATGTTGCTTTTGTGTTCACGACGAAGCAATTCAGTACCTATTTATCGATTTCCCTCTTGTGAAGTTACTTCGGTGGTCCATACATATAGCTTTTAATATTATTCTTCCAGTTAGCATAGATGCGTTGTTTGGGACATGGCTAAATGGAGTAAATTCTGATAATGAGTCAAGTATTCGGATGGAATATGTGCACTTCTTTGGGCTATATGGAACTACAGGAATGATATGATTTTTAACAGACTTTATGTGATTAACTTCTTGCATATTATCTTCAGAGCTACGACATGGATACGTACGTGGTTGCTACTCACTTCTACGGGTTCCAGGGAGCATTTGGCTACTGGGTGCAACCGATGGGAGATGGTAGCACGGGCTATCTTCAACCGCTTTGGATGACAGTCGCATAATAGGATAGATCCTTAATGTCCTTTTGTCCAACCGATTGTGGCTTTGAGTTGCTTTATTTTTATTTGCTCCTTTTATAAGTTGTACTTTGTAGACTAGACTATTTGTTTTGCTGTACTTGCTTCAATAAAGTGGTCGCATGCATCTTTTCGATGCAAAGGGCGCGGGAATTCCTCATTTTCAAAAAAAGAAAGAAAAGAAAGGACCGACTCTCTTCCCTCCCTACCAGACCAGAAACGAGCTTAATGGGCTAGGCAGTTACAAGCCCATGACTAGCGACTGGATCGAGGAGTTCTATTGCCGAACAGTTTTTGCGTCGGGAAGCTGGAAGTGAGATCTTTTTTCGATAAAGGGTGGATTTTATTGACTCAAAATGAAGCATCAAGAAGATACAAACACAATGAGCACACACCCGGCCTCTGCATAGATAGGATGCACATAGCCAACATCAACACACACACACACACAAAACACGCTGGCAAATAGCAAAGTCATATGAGACCAAAGCTATGCCTAAGCGAGGAAAAGAAAAAGAAACCTGAATCTATCAAAACTGCGATTGAAAAACTACAACTATGGCCATATCTGCACCAATCATCTCATGACATCATCAGGAGAACAAGGTTCTTCAACATAAACGCCTTCAGGAAGGGAGCGACGCTCAAATGCCGTCGTCACCAGATCCAACCATCAAGGTCAGATTCAAGGTTTTCACCCTGAAGAACCAGTTCGAGGATATCTGATCAATTCCTTCAACAAGGTAACAATGCGGAAATGTCACCATTGCCAGTTATAAACAATTTGGGTCAAACGTAGGTTTTCACCCCGGAGCTCATCGAAGTCAACCATGTGTTGTCACCACCACTTTGTCGCGATCCAAGCAGCTACATGCACAGGCTAGAAAACCAACCACCATTGCTGCACAACCATACCTTACGCATCAAGCCTTCTTCTCTAGATTGTACTGCACCGTCGAAGACAACCACCGGATCTAAAAAGATCTTTTGATGGCCATCGTTATCCGCAGCCAGTCACCACCACAGTTTGGTTTTTTCACCGTTACCGCTGCAGCCGCCAGACATGGAGAAGTTGGATCCAGGAAATCAAACCTTTCTCGGTCGTACCGATCCTGCTACATATCCGCGCCTATTCAAACGGTCACCATGGTTGCCGCTGCGCCATGGCGCCCGCCAAGCAACCATCATCCCATCCACACGCGCCGTGAGGTGGCCTGGCGGTCCACCCATGGTGGATCAAGGCTGGAAGCAATGGAGCAGCCAGTAGATAAATGTATGCAGCACATCTGGTGCGTCCCTCAGTCCTTGTGAGTGGGGAGCAGTTGGATCTTGGAACAACGCATCCTCCTCAAGGAAGACGCACGCACGCTCGACATCTGGGCGTGGACGACGAACCCAAGCTGCATCCCAAAGGTGATGCAGCTCTCGCTGCGTGCCAGACGCACCCAGCGGCGAGGGCGTGGCCGGTGCTGTCTCCGCTACAGAGTCCTGGTCCACCTGGGGATCCACGAGGACTACTCCGGCGCCAACGACGATGACACAAGGGCCAACCCGGATATCTACGAGCACACTTGGCACCATCGTGTGGTGGACGGTGATAGGGCGCCGTCGGACACCCATGAGGAGCCTCGCGATAGGCACGACCGTGGGCGCCGCGACGACGATGAAGAAGACGCGCGGCGAGGCCGCGACCACGGGCGTGAAGACAGGGCCTCGAGGTGGCCGAGATGCAACCGTTCGCGCGCTGCTCATGACCACGACGGCGACCGCAGTGATGACCAGAGGCGGGGATGCGAAGACCGCGATGGACGGGAGGGGCACAGGCGTCGGCAAGCTAGAGCCTCAGACTCCTCCACCAGCCCTGCCAGGAGCCCGCGGGGTGGCTCTTCGCGTTGCACGCACCCTCTGGACGCGGCGCGCTCGACATCCCCCACGTCCGTCCTCCCAACTCCGCCATCTCCAGTGATAACTCCTCAGGAAGCTGCCTCAGTTGGAGGCACGGCTGCTAGCCCCGTCCTGGGCATCCCTCCGGTTCCAACCCCTGCCCCGACGCTGTCTGCCTCTTCCTCAACGCCAACATGCCCACCGGGATACGAGCTCTCCACTCCGCTCAGCTCGCCTCTTCAGGCTACTAGACAGACGCCCCCCTCGCAGGCCATGCCTCTTCATGTCGCAAGCCAGCCAGCTCGCTGCACCCCGTCACCGACTCGCCACGGCCACGACAGCTTCGACGCCCTCTTCAAACAGTCGGTGGCTACGCTCTTGTCTAAACCACCTCCTATGTCACGCGCGCAGATCACTCGAAGGAAGACCATGTCAGGCGTCACAATCAACTCCAGCGTTGATTTCTCCCTGCAGCGCACCGTTGCGCGTGCTAAGGAGCGACGGGCTGCTGCTTCGGTCTTGGTGGAGGCTGAGAAGCTCGTCTGCCGGAGCCTTGGGATCGTGCAGGACGGCAAAGATGTCACAAAGGATGCACTGGATGAGCTGGGCCGCCGTTTCTAGCGCGAGCTATCGCTGACAATGATATCGGCACTACGTGCTCTGTTCAAGCTTGATGACGAGGAGGCCACGGCTGTCGAAGACGCCCTGATCAACCGTGGTGGTCAGGCTACTCTGGACCACGAGGTGGTCGAGGCTATAGGAGTTGCCTGATTGTTCAGCCCGCAAAAACCAAAGCGAGTTTTAGCTAGTTCCAATGTTAGCCTTCTTAGCTCAAGTTAATTGTTCCAGTGATCGGCGGACAAGCTTCTCCTGCCCCCTGATGGTTGTAACCGTGTGTTGGCCTGATGTACCTCTGTAGTTAGGTGTATCCTCGTTGCACTGCCTCCTAGTTTGATGAAGAATGCATGTGTTTGGCTACTTGCCTCTGCTGTGCACTGGAGCCTTCCCCAAGTCAATCCACACTCCATTGCAGCTATGTCTTCGCCTATTCCCTATTACCCTATGATGCAACCTTGTTGGGCGCTATTCCACGGTGCCATGAGAACCATCGTTTCCCCATGACAGAACAAAAAATCGACTTCCTCAGTTGGAATGTGTGAGGGTTGAATGATCCTCATAGACGTGCGACGGTGCACGAGACGATCGCCACCTCTTCATGTCACATAGTTTGCCTCCAGGAGTCTAAACTGGAGGATGTTGACCAATTTGTCGCCTCCTACCTAGGTGGAAATCAGCTACGGAGCTTCGCCCAACGGCCTCCAGTGGGCACTAGAGGCGGCATGCTAATGCTTTGGGATAGTGTCGTCCGTATTTCAGACGTCCACACCTCCGAATTTTGCATGTAGGTGACGGTCAACGTGCTTCACTCCGAGACGTCATTCAAGTTAACTACTGTTTATGGACCCACGGCTTCCAACAGAAAGGCTGATTTCTTCGACGACTTGATCGCCCAAAAGCCAACTACTGGAACCAAATGGATTGCCATGGGCGATTTCAACCAAATCTCAAGAGCCAGAGACAAAAACAATAGAAATGTCAACCACAGCCGTATTAACCGCTTTCGTGATGCTCTCGACTCATGCGAACTCAAAGAAATTCACCTTTAGAACAGACGTTTCACTTGGAGTAATGAGCGGCGAAACCCCACTTTATGCAAGCTTGACTCGGTCTTCTGTAATGCTGATTGGGACATGCGTTTTGGATCGCACGTGCTCCACGCCATCTCTTTCTCCCTCTCAGATCATTGTCCTCTCCTTCTCGCTGATGATAAAGGGCCAAAGCGACCAAGCTGCTTCAAGTTCGAGAATTTCTGGACATGTCTTCCAGGCTTCCGAGACATCGTGCTCAAAGCTTGGGCGGATCCATGCGAGCATGTCGAGCCTTGCCAACGGCTTTTCTTCAAGGTAAAACACACAAGATGGCTCCTGGATAAATGGAGCAAGGGTCTTTTCTCAAAGGCAAAGCTTCACCTGCATGCGGCCCTATTCATCATCCTCCATCTCGACATTGCCCAGGAAACACGCCCACTCTCTATGGCGGAAAGGGACCTTCGAGGTCGTCTCAAGCGTCAAGTCATTTCCCTCGCCTAGGTTGAAAGGGGAAGAAAGAAGCAATGCGCTCGCATAGCAAATATCAGAGAGGGCGATGTCAATACCAAATTCTTCCATCTCAGAATAAATGGGCGCCGAAGGAAGAATCGCATTCACCGACTGAAGAGAAATGGTGGATGGGTCACCGATCACAAGGTCAAAGAGAAAATCATCCATGAGCACTTTGCAGGGACATTGGGTGGAGGCCAACACCGCCAAAATGATCTAAACTGGGAGAACCTCAACCTGAGGACGGTTGATCTGACCGGTATTGATGCCCCCATCACTGAGGATGAGGTCATGGCTGCCATTAACCTCATGCCGGGCGACAAGGCCCCGGGTCCGGATGGCTTCACGGGCGTTTTTTTCAAGAAATGTTGGCCCATTGTCAAGGACGATGTCATGAGAGTTATTCATCAATTCAGCAACCTACAAACGTCCAACCTACACTGGCTGAACTCGGCAAATATTGTCTTGCTCACGAAGAAGGATGGGGCGGAAGAGATTGGGGACTTCCGCCCCATCAGCCTCATTCACGCTATCCCAAGGTCATTGCCAAGGTGTTGTCTATTCATCTTGCCCCATTCATGAACAGCATGGTCTCCAACGCGCAAAGTGCTTTCATAAAAAAAGAAGTATCCATGACAACTTCATGTACGTCAGAAACCTTGCACGACAACTGCACCAAAACAAGACCCCATCCTTGCTTTTCAAGTTGGACATTCGGAAGGCCTTTGACTCGGTGCGATGGGAATATATCTTGGACCTGCTTCGTCGCTTGGGCTTTCCGGACCGCTTTCGGGATTGGATTGCCGCCCTTTTCTGCACCTCATCGTCACGCGTTCTCCTCAACGGTATTGCCGGGGCCCGATCCTTCATGCTTGTGGACTTAGGCAGGGAGACCCTCTCTCTCCCATGCTTTTCATCATCGCAATCGACACGCTGCAGCAGATCCTTGATGTCGCGATGATGTCTTCTCGCCCCTCGTTGGTTACCCCAAGTGGAAGGTTGAGATGTAGCGTAGCGGCAAATTTCCCTTGGCAAAGATACCAAGGATCGAATCCCGTGAGACTCCGAGGGTCGACAAGTAGGTGTCAACGGCGCCAGAAACTTAGCGGTTGACAGGACCTGCACACAGATACAGATAACTTTGCTCCCAACGAGTACAGAGAGGTTGTCAATCCCTCCGGCCTTGTTGTTTACAAAGGATCAAATACAAGAGATAATAATGATAGCTATGACTGCAACTAGGAAATAAAAACAGAAAGTAAATAGAAGGTGTGATCAGCGGTGGTAATATGGACCGGGGTCCCATGATGTTCACTAGTGATGTCGCTCTCCCAAAAGAAGATAAAACAGCAAAGCGAGGTAAACAAATTACAGCTGGGCAATTGACAGGATTATGTGCGCAAACCAATGCTAACTATGCTGCAAGGAAAGGTAGAGGCTCAAAAGCATGGGCGGTACGCCAAGGCAAGTAGACAGAAATCCATCTGCATCTACTACTAATCATCCACCTTGAGATATCTATCCAGAACATCTCGCTGGTATTAAGTTGCGAATCCCAACCAAAGTGTAAACTCAAAGCAACAGACAACTGCATTAAAAGAACTTTGCGTAAAGTAAACAATCCTTGCACCCGCAAGTACAAGCACCGTTGTTTTTCCCCTTGTGGCAACAGCACATCCCCTAGACTCATGTTTCTGTCACTCAAGCTAGTCATCAGGGGGCATGAACCCACAATCAAGCATAACGCTCCCTCTTGGAGTTACTACCTACTACTCGGCCAAAGCAATAAACAGCAACGGAGAACATGCAAGAATTACTCAAGAACAAAGATATAAAAGAGGTGAATCAAATATATTAATCAAACACAATCTGAACATAGTCTCATAATCCATCAGATCCCAGCAAACTCAGCAAAGCAACAGCAGAAAGATTACATATGTGCCTCGATCATGTAGGGCAGCTCACGAGGTCTAAACCATGAAGAGCAAAGAGGGGAGGAGAACATCACATAGCTACTGATCATGGACCCATGGTCCAAGGTGGACTACTCACGACTCATCCGGGAAGCGTCCATGGTGGTGGAGAAGCTCCCGGTGGTGGTTCTCCCCTCCGGCAGGGTGCCGGGAAGAGTTCTCCTGATGCTCCCGATCTTGGAAGCGCTGCGGCGGCGGAACAGAGGCGAGATCGCGAAAAAGGGTTCCGTCCTCGAGGGTTTCGGGACGAGAGGAATATATATGCGAAGGGGGGCAACCAGAGGCGGAGCAGGGGCCCCAGGCGCCCCCCTGGCGCGGCCAGGGGTGGGGCCGCGCCAGGTGGCCGCCTGGGCCTCCCCTAGCTCCCATCTGGCCCCGCTTTGGTTCTTCGCGAAGCTTCCTGTACGCTGATTTTTCCTGTATTTTTCCCGGAATTTTTGGGGCACTTTTAATATGGGGGAAACCTGAAATAGAAAAACAACAGAAAACAGGAACTGGCACTGTGGTGCACTGAGTTAATAGGTTAGTCCAAATATGATCAAAAGTGTATGGAACTGCATCAATATCATAGCAATATCACACAAAAGAAGCATGGAGCAAGCAGAAATTATAGATACGTTTTGGACGTATCAACATCCCCAAGCTTAATTCCTGGTCGTCCTCGAGTAGGTAAATGATAACAAGCATCATTTCTGTGGTGACATGCTATCAACCATATAAGAACTTTTAAGTAAAGCAATCAAGGCATGTAATTCAATTCAAGTCATAACAAGCAAGAGTCTATATTAGCATTGTAACAAGCAACATAAGAACATAAAGGTGCAAGAGCTCTCGCTGTCCGTGACTCGAATGTCTCCAAATGGTGCTTGCGTGCAAGAAAGGGGATAGGGATATACAAGAGAGTAAAACATAGTTTTTGTATTGTTGAGAACTTAATCTACTAAAGTTTCACACTTGGTCTTCTTTCGAATCTTATCTTGACTCATCCCCAGACCACCAGCCAGGTACCAGTCAAAATGATCCACTCCCTTTCGATATTTTGAGCACTCATGCAATGGATGAGCGTAAGCAAGAAAGTTGACACTTAGGATGGCAAAGAGAGAAAAATGATGAAGGGGGAAGACAAAAAAGGTGTGAAAGGCTCACATCAATGAGGACAATCATAGGCGAGAGAAAGCCAAATGATAGATATGATGTGAGGAGTAGGGATTGCCATGCAACGGATGCACATATGAGCTAAGGTAAGCTCTCCAATGGAACTAGTGGGGGTGCATCTAACTTGCTTGCTCAAGAATACCTAGAGCTCTTTTGAGGAGGCTCATCATTGGAATATACAAGCCAAGTTCTATAGTGTGAAGGTCCCCACATAGCTATATGCATGAATGATAATCTCTATGGAGTACAAGGTATAAGATGGAGTACGAGTGTGGATCTCTCAAAAGGAATAGTACTGTGCCCCCTTCTCTCTTTTTATTTCTTTTTTCTCTTTTTCTATTTATTTTTATTTTTTTGTGGCCTCAATGGCTCTTTCTATTTAACTCTCATTTGTCCACTTTGGGATCTTTTGATTTTGTCCTCTTTGGGATCTTCTGATTTTGTCCTCTTTGGGATCTTTTCCTCACTTTAGGGGCAACACTCTATATATTACAAGTATAGAAGATCTTTCACACTTTACAAAAGTACTCAACATAAAGAAAATGAAACTATCATGATGTATGCAAATGTATGCCTCTGTCAGTGTAGCAGGATATGCAATGATACTAGCGCGTCATGTAGCAATGATTAGGGCAAGGCCCAACTAGCATGCGGCTCATCGATCAAGCAAAAAGCATGTATGACATGAAGATCAAGTCATGAGAAGATGGATGTTGCATGGCAATGTATCTCGGAAAGGCTATGGAAATGCCTTGATAGGTAGGTATGGTGGCTGTTTTGAGGAAGGATATAATGAGGCTTATGATGACAGAGCATATCGTTCCAAGGATTTGGATGCACCGGCGAAGTATGCGCCAACTCTCGAGGTGAGAAAGGGCAATGCACGGTACCGAAGAGGCTAGAAAAATATGGCTAGGTGGCAGTATCAACTTTCGAATACTCACATTAGTCTGAAGAACAAATGCACTTATTATCGGTAACTCTCAATCTAATTAGGAGGTTCGCAAAGAGACAAGTACCCCGAGGAGGAGTGTATGGGGGTTTGGTTATCCTTGCGCATCCTCGACTCATGGTACGTGAGTGTACTCTAATATTCGATCCCTCCAAAGATTAGTGATCCATCTAGTAGCTAAAGCTCTCAACTATTTTGTAGGTTTTCGAAAATAAACACAGATTGCCCAAAATACGACATCTATCACTAATAGGCTAAAGCTCTTGACACCAAAAGTTCAGACATTACTCATGGCAATACCTCAAAACTATTGCAAGTTACTACTAAAATTAAATAGCAACCTCAGTTACCTACTTTAAGTTAAGACACACAACTCAGTGCAACAGGCAAACTCTCTTAACAAGATAAACATGAAAACTCAAGAGAGTTCAGCAACCAACTAAACAAAAGCTCTTTAAAAAGAAAAGCATGAAACTAAGAGCTAAACATGACAGCAGGTATGGAAAGACAAAGAACATACACAGCAAAGATAAGCATGAAAATCCTATGTTGTGTTCTAGGTTGAAGTGGAGCGTGTTTCTCTCCCACACAAAGAAAGTTGGGTTCTAACTTGTTATGAACAGCAAGCAAAGCTAAAGAAAACTAAAAAGGAAACTAAGAGCAAGACGCTCCAAGCATAGCACATAACACATGAAGTGATAAGAATATAGTGGAACGAAAGACGAACTGATAATTGTTGATGGAGAAGGGGATGCATGGGGGCATCCCCAAGCTTAGACGCTTGAGTCTTCTTGAATATTTCTTGGGGGTGCACGGGGGCATCCCCAAGCTTGAGCGTTTGACCCTCCTGAATCTTCTTTTATCATCTTCCCTCGCACACTTGAAAACTCCCTTCATACATAACTCATCATAATCTGATTAGCGAGGTTAGTACCCACAATAAAATAATTTTCCCTACTGGAAATAAAGATAATCTTGAAGAGCTACTGTTTCTCAAGAATGCCAAAAGGTTTTTGCAAAGAAAAAGCAAGCTCAAGGTTTGCAAAACGAAGAAAAGGCAAAACAGTACAGAATCAGTGAAAAACAGACCAGCAGGTAGTAAATAATTTTTTCGGGGCACTTCTGCAACTCAAATCAAAAAACTCAGAACAGACTCTCGAAAGCCAATTGTATAGGGCACACTGTCAAAAGAATTCAGATCAAAAAGATGATCTGGTATTTTATTCGAATTTTTCTGTCCAAGGACAGAATCTGTTTTCTGGACAGCACGTCACAACTTTTGAACTTTCTTGCAATCGGAGGCTAAACTTGGCACAAAGCTGAAAAGAAAAGATACAATGATGATGCTACTGTAGTAACAAACATCAAGACACAACAAAAGCAAAATAAAACCTAATTCGTTGTGGGCTGCCTCCCAAAAGCGCTTTCTTTTATGCCTTTAAGCTAGGCATGATGCAAAAAGAGAAAATCAAGTTTTATCAAGAGTAAGAGAATAGCTAGCCCGTGTAACGGACTCAAAAGGCAACTTAATCTTCTTTCTAGGGAAGTGTTCCATCCCTTTCTTGAGAGGGAATTGGAATTTTATATTCTCCTCTTTCATGTCAATGATAGCACCAACGGTGCGAAGAAAAGGACGTCCCAAAATAATTGGACATGAAGGTTCACATTCAATATCCATAATAGTAAAATCAACGGGAACATAATTGTCATTGACAATGATAAGAACATCGTCGATCTTCCCCAAAGGTTTCTTTACAGAAGAATCAACAAGACGAACACCAAAAGAACAAGGATCAAAAGGTTTCAATTCAAGCATATCATACATTCTTTTGGGCATAACGGAGGTACTAGCTCCAACATCACATAAAGCATATCAAGAGAAGTTATTCAACTTAATTTTAATCATAGGATCCCAACTATCTTCTAGATTTCTAGGTATGGAGGCTTCTACCCTAAGCTTCTCCTCCCTAGCTTTGATAAGAGCATTAGTGATATGCTTCGTGAAGGCAAGATTAAGTGTGGTAGTGTGGGGGTCTTTAGCCATTCTTTGTAAAAAGGTGACAACTTCTGAGAGACTACAATTATCAAAATCAAGGTCACTACTATCAAGTAAAGTGGTAGTGGTGTCCTTTAGGCTCACTTGTTTGGTAGCTTCTATGGTCATAGGAGTTTCTTCTTCTACGGTTGAGGTCATAGCATCACCATTAATAGGTCCAATGGGACTAGGAGTGCATTGGGTGCTAAGAGTTTGGATATCCTCAACAACTTGAATAGTAGCAACAGTGTGGTGGGTAGGAAGGCTCTTAATTCTATCTTCTTCCTCCTTTTCTCTAGCCCATCTCTCTTTAAGTTTAGCCATCATCCTAATGTTTTCATTAATTTGCACTTGAATAGCATTCATAGGAGTGGTCTTCCTCTCCTCAAGAAGAGAAGTTCTAATTTTAAGCAGCTCTACCTCATGGGCTAAATTGTCTACCTTCGAAGAGAGATTATCTAGTTTGTCTAGTTTTTCTTCTACACTCTTATTGAAGGCCTTTTGGGTAGTGATGAAGTCTTTAAGCATAATCTCTAGTTCAGAAGTGGAGTTCTTGGTGCTAGGATAAGCATTGTTGTTCCCATAGGAATTAGAGGGAAACGTTCTAGGGTTGCTACCAAAATTACACCTATAAGCATTGTTATTGAAATTGTTTCTAGAGATAAAGTTCACATCTACTTGATCTTGAGCAATCAAAGAATTTAAAGGAACATCATGAGGATCAATAGAAGATTGCTTGGAAAGTAGAGACATGATCAAGTCAACTTTTTCAGTTAAGGAAGAAATCTCCTCAACAGAGTTTACCTTCCTACCTGTTGGAGCGCGTTCGGTGTGCCATTGGGAATAATTGGTCATCATCTCGTCGAGAAGCTTCGTGGCAGCACCAAGTGTAGTTGACATAAAGGTTCCTCCCGCGGCCGAATCTAACAAGTCCGCGAGGTAAAGTTCAAGCCTGCATAAAAAGTTTGGATAACCATCCAAGTAGTCAAACCATGAGTAGGGCAGTTCTTGACAAGAGATTTCATGCGTTCCCAAGCTTGGGCAACGTGTTCATTATCCAATTGTTTAAAATTCATTATGTTACTCCTTAGTTGGATAATTTTAGCAGGGGGATAGTACTTCCCAATAAAGGCATCCTTGCACTTGTCCCAAGAATCTATGCTATTCCTAGGCAAGGATTGAAACCAGATTTTAGCTCCTCCTCTCAAGGAGAAAGGAAAAAGCTTAAGCTTAACAATATCACCATCTATTTCTGTGTACTTTTGCATATCACAGAGCTCAAAAAGAATTATTTAAGTGCAAAGCAGCATCATCTCCAGCACCGGAGAATTGATCTTTCATAACTAGGTTCAGTAAAGCAGGTTTAATCTCATAAGAAGGTGCTGAAGTGGCAGGTGAGCAATAGGCGTGCAGATAAAGTCATCGTTGTTATGACTAGTGAAGTCACACAACTTGGTGTTCTCGGTGGAACCCATAGCAGCAGCAAGCAAGATAACTATTTTTGTGATTTTTGGCAAGGGACACTAAAGCAAAAACTGAAAGGTAAACTAACAAGACTAAAAAGCAAAGATAAAAGATAGCGTGCAACTCCCCTATCTTGAAGAGTGGAGTCCCCGGCAACAGCGCCAGAAACTTGCTTGATGGCTTCTCGCCCCTCGTTGGTTACCCCAAGTGGAAGGTTGAGATGTAGCGTAGCGGCAAATTTCCCTTGGCAAAGATACCAAGGATCGAATCCCGTGAGACTCCGAGGGTCAACAAGTAGGTGTCAACGGCGCCAGAAACTTAGCGGTTGACAGGACCTGCACACAGATACAGATAACTTTGCTCCCAACGAGTACAGAGAGGTTGTCAATCCCTCCGGCCTTGTTGTTTACAAAGGATCAAACACAAGAGATAATAATGATAGTTATGACTGCAACTAGGAAATAAAAACAGGAAGTAAATAGAAGGTGTGATCAGCGGTGGTAATATGGACCGGGGTCCCATGATATTCACTAGTGATGTCTCTCTCCCAAAAGACGATAAAACAGCAAAGCGAGGTAAACAAATTACAGCTGGGCAATTGACAGGATTATGTGCGCAAACCAATGCTAACTATGCTGCAAGGAAAGGTAGAGGCTCAAAAGCATGGGCGGTACGCCCAGGCAAGTAGACCGAAATCCATCTGCATCTACTACTAATCATCCACCTTGAGATATCTATCCAGAACATCTCGCTGGTATTAAGTTGCGAATCCCACCCAAAGTGTAAACTCAAAGCAACAGAAAACTGCATTAAAAGAACTTTGCGTAAAGTAAACAATCCTTGCACCCACAAGTACAAGCACCGTTGTTTTCCCCCTTGTGGCAACAGCACATCCCCTAGACTCATGTTTCTGTCACTCAAGCTAGTCATCAGGGGGCATGAACCCACAATCAAGCATAACGCTCCCTCTTGGAGTTACTACCTACTACTCGGCCAAAGCAATAAACAGCAACGGAGAACATGCAAGAATTACTCAAGAACAAAGATATAAAAGAGGTGAATCAAATATATTACTTAAACACAATCTGAACATAGTCTCATAATCCATCAGATCCCAGCAAACTCAGCAAAGCAACAGCAGAAAGATTACATATGTGCCTCAATCATGTAGGGCAGCTCACGAGGTCTAAACCATGAAGAGCAAAGAGGGGAGGAGAACATCACATAGGTACTGATCATGGACCCATGGTCCAAGGTGGACTACTCACGACTCATCCGGGAAGCGTCAATGGTGGTGGAGAAGCTCCCGGTGGTGGTTCTCCCCTCTGGCAGGGTGCCGGGAAGAGTTCTCCTGATGCTCCCGATCTTGGAAGCACTGCGGCGGCGGAACAGAGGCGAGATCGTGAAAAAGGGTTCCGTCCTCGAGGGTTTCGGGAGGAGAGGAATATATATGCGAAGGGGAGCAACCAGAGGCGGAGCAGGGGCCCCATGCGCCCCCCTGGCGCGGCCAGGGGTGGGGCCGCGCCAGGTGGCCGCCTGGGCCTCCCCTGGCTCCCCTCTAGCCCCGCTTTGGTTCTTCGCGAAGCTTCCTGTACGCTGATTTTTCCTGTATTTTTCCCGGAATTTTTGGGGCACTTTTAATATGGGGGAAACCTGAAATAGAAAAACAGCAGAAAACAGGAACTGGCACTGTGGTGCACTGAGTTAATAGGTTAGTCCAAATATGATCAAAAGTGTATGGAAGTGCATCAATATCATAGCAATATCACACAAAAGAAGCATGGAGCAAGCAAAAATTATAGATACGTTTTGGACGTATCACGCGACGAACCACAACCTCCTACACAAGCTTCGAGGGAGGGGATCGCATGTTCGGACCTCCCTCTATGCTCATGACGCGGCGATTTTCATCTCGCCGACGCGGGAGGACGTCCTTAACCTTGCTGCCATCCTCAGATATTTTGGCGAGGTCACCGGGATGTCAACCAACTTTCAAAAGAGCTATGTTGTTGCTATTCGGTGCGGTCACATGAACCTAGATGACATTCTGGGTAGCCTTCCTGTTATGCGGACGTCCGTTCCGATGAAGTACTTGGGCCTTCCCCTTTCGATCTGGCAGCTCAAAAGGGTTGACTTTCAACACCTTGAGGATAAGGTTGCGGAGAGTTTGCCCCCGTGGCAGGGGCGGAACATTACCACGATCGGGCGGGCGGCCTTGGTGAAATTGGTCCTCACCTCACAAGTTTTCTACCACATCACCCCACTCAATGTCCCCCTGGTGTGCTACAAAGCATCAACAAGATTGATCGGGAATTTTTGTGGTCAGCTAGCGACACAACTACAGGGGCAAAATGCAAGGTCAATTGGGAGACAGTCTGCCGCCCTATACAGCTCGGTGGGCTTCGCATACTCCACTTGGGGAAATTTGCGAGAGCTCTCAGGCTGAGATGGCCCTGGACGGCATGGAAGGACCCGTCTAAGTTGTGGGTTGGCCTGGGCAACCCATGCTCCGAGGTGGACATGAACCTTTTCTACACATCCACGGTCATCACCTTGGGCAACAGAGGGAAGACACCTTTCTGGGAAGCGCCATGGCTAGGAGGGAAGAGGCCAAAGGATATTGCCCCACTCATTTTTGCGGCCTGCAAGCGCAAAAAATGGTGCGTGCGGGAGGCCATGCACGACAAGGCTTGGGTGCACAAGATTAACCCTTCTACCAACATCACGGTGGGGCACATTGTCCAGTTTGTTGACCTCTGGGTGCGGCTTCTAGGCATACAACTACAAATGGACGTTGAAGATGACATCACTTGGAAATTCGAGGCAAATGAAGAATACTCAGCAGGCTCTGCTTATAGGGCACAATTCTTGGGCTCCACATCCACAGACATGAACAAAACCATCTGCAAGGTTTGGGCGCCTCCCAAGGTCAAGTTCTTCTCATGGTTGGCCATCCAAAACAGGATATGGACTGCGGATAGGCTGCAGAAGAGGGGTTGGGAGAATTGTGGCCTATGCACCCTTTGCGGGAGGGCCAATGAGACATCCGGTCACCTCTTCTTTAAATGCCGGTTTACCCTGCGTATTTGGAGAATGGTCAAAGCATGGCTTCGACTTGGAGCGCTGGAGATGAATACGTGGGGGGCGGAACGCAACATCAAGTGTTGGTGGACAAGGATGTCCAAACCAAATACAACAAACTGGAAGGCCATGGCCTCACTTACCATGCTTGTATGTTGGGTCATCTGGAATGAGAGAAACGCTAGAGTCTTCCGGAAGAAATTGATGCCGCCACACTACATTCTAAAACTCATCCATGAGGAGGCCAGGATGTGGGTCACCGCGGGGGCTAGACATGTGAGTATCATCATGCCGCGAGAGTAATTCGTTTGCACATTATGTTGATGGGCTATGTTGTAAAGCTGGTTTTTATGTACTCAAAACTCTCCTTCTTATAATTAATGAATGAGGCAAATCTTTTGCCTCTGTTTAAAAAAAAAAGCACGCTCAGGGACATGTACAGGACGCCAACCAGCAGGATCCGTAGATTCAGGTTGAGGGAGAGAGCGGCTACCCGCAGCCGTCCGAAATCGGACGGCCGTCGCCCAGCCGCCCGCCGTGACGCCTTAAGCCGCCGCACGCATCATGCCACCAGAATGAGGGAGAAAGGCCCTGCGACCGCCACCACGGCACAGGCTTCGCCCGGCCATGGCCTCCGGCGACGGCGAGGGAAAGAGCAGGGGACGGGGCCGGAGGCGCTGAAGATTGAGTTGCCGCCCGTGTCGCCTAGATTAGCGGCGCGGGGGCCTTTTTTGTGATCAAGACGTGGGGGACAGGATTTTGGCGCTGGAAGTGAAACGTGGGAGCCGGATTTGAGGATTTTTCGCGTTGGACAGTTGCCAAACAAGCCCTTGATGTTTTGTTAGTATGAGATCTATCTAACTGCCACTGATGATCTATCGTTTGTGATTTAGCTAGCTATATTTACCAAGATCAATCGGCTGCGATCTTTTTAGGTATAGTCGTGAAGGTCTAACATTTATGATCCGTTTAAGCAAAATTATGAAGGTGTGATGTATGCTACTCCCGCCATTCACAAATATAAGATATTCTAACTTTGTTCACTCACTTTAGTATATATGTAGTTTTTATTAAAATATTAAAAACATCTAATATTCATAAACATAGGGGGTATATTTCTGGTATGATTATGCAGATATAGCGGATTTGAGCTGTTTAGTTAGAGCATCTCCAACAGCCGCGCTATACAAGCGCCGCGCCGTAAAAAAGGCAGTTTTAGCGCGCGCGCAACGCGGCGGGCAGCTCCAGCGGACGCGCAAAAACGGCGCGCGCGCCATTTCCAATTCAGCGCGCTGGCCGAAACGCAATCCCGCGCCCGTTATTTGCTGCGCCGGCTCGCGCGCGCGCGACTCTCCCGCGCTCGCCACTGCTCTCTCCCGCGCTCGCTCGCTCCCTCCTCCACTCTCGCGACCGCGCCGCCGCCCCCATCCGACCGCGCCGCCGCCGCCGCTCGCGCCCCCGGCGACCGTTCAGCGCTTCCCCGGCCTATCCCCGCGCCGCCGTCACCGCCCGCGCCCGCCGGCGACCACTCAAGCGCTTCCCCGGTCTGTCTCCACTGGGAGTGCGACGGAGGGCTGAAAGGGTAGCCCGTTTTGTTGCCTCCTATGATGCCATTCGGCGTCCCGCAACGCACAATGATCTTCAGAAGGATCTGATTGAAGACTGGTGGGCATGGCATGAACGACAAAGAGCATGATTTCATTGCATTATTTGTATTGTATTGTTCATGAACTATTGGTTGTGTTTATTGCATTATTTGTTGTACTGAACGATAAACTATTTGTTTGAGTTGTAATAACTATTTATTGTTGATTTATTTTCTTTGTTTGATCGTTTTTCTCCTCTTTTTTGAATTGTATATGTTGTTTGTACTTGCTGCGCGCGCTGCATTTTTTGGCACTGCTGGAGCGGCGCGCGCGCGCTGCATTATAGCGCGGCTGTTGGAGCTGGCGCCTATCCTCACGCTAAACCAGCCGAAGCACGCGCGGCAAATGCATTTTTTGAGCGCGGCGCGTGGCGCGGCTGTTGAAGATACTCTTATGGCTTTGTAGGTCTGTTTACTACAGCAGTTATGAAGATAAAACAGGCGTGGTATGTGGATGTAACTGTTACACCCTGTTTATGTGCATCTATATAGAATTATAGATCCAGCGGTTGTGATATACTACTTGTACAAATAAAGAGATGGTGCGACAGATCGACAACATGATATTTTGCATTCTCGTTTATGTGCTGATTTTTTCGTGAGTTTCTTCTTTATACTGAACTAATGTGCTGGTAAGATGAGTTGGGAGTTGGGACAAAAATATTATGTTGTGAAAAGAGAACCTATTTCTCTGCTGTCATTTAGACGGCTGTCTTGCCACCCATGCATCAGCTGTCCAAGCTAAGTCTTGTCTTTCTAATCCCTTTTAAGTACAGGAGGAATACAATAGCAAAGCATCTTTTGAGATGACAATATTATCTTATCTTAACGTACACACCCAGTCCCAACTTATGCACATGCTCCAGTTGCACAGGGGTCCCACACTGCCATGTGGACAGCACAGCTATTAAGGATGCTTCACCACTGATCACTTGGTAAAGAAACTCAGTTATTAGTAACTTTTAAACCGTTATACCCTAAAAAAAACTTTTAAACCGTTATAGATAAAAGCTCGCAGAAATTAGAGTGCTATTCTAACAGATGAAAGTAGGTACTCTTGTCGTCTCACATTTGTTTTTATGTTTTCTTTCTGGAAATAAACGACGTCTGTTGCAAAACGATTAACGATTAACGGAAATTCACAGGGACACGCGGGTCAGCGGGTGTGGGGACACACACACCTGCTCAAACGTGCCCGCAAAGTTGTTGTATCTTGCACGAAGGTACAACAAGTATTAAAATTTAATTTATGAAACTTAATATTTTGTCGGTCGCAACATCTGAAGCTTTCGATTTTGCCGGTCGCTCATACCAAGTTTTAAAGTTGAACTTAAAGCTTACGATGTTGTCGGATTTTGTCGGTCACTTATAGTAAGTTTTAGAAGTTGAAAGCCCTCGTGTACCGAAACACAAATATGAAAACAAAACTTAATTTGAACTTTTGGTTCAAAAAATATAAAAGATAGAAAATCGAAAGCCAAAAGAAACAGGGGGGGGGGGGTGCATCCGCATCTGCGTGCTACAAATCCCCTCCCAACAAGTAAGTAGGTAAACAATTCCGAGCAGGATTGGGTTCCAGTGCAAATTTTAAGGGTTGTTTGCACTCTCTTTAGAGAAAGAATTTCCATCAACTTAAGACTATTAGTACATTGTCTTCATTTTTCTTGTGGCATGAAACACTATTTAATCTAAACTCAAATGAGTTTCTTATCACGTAGAATTTGAAAGGACATACCACTCCAATCGTATTTCTATTTCTATTACTAGGTTTTATAAATGTTGCAAATCAAAGGTGCACCTGCTCCTGAGTGAATGGATTGGAACTTTAGTTTGATTAATGTCGCAACTAGTGCAATTTTAGAGCAAGTCTAGCAGAGTCGTCATATGTACGATCAACATGGTGTATATCGGGTGCGCTTTGCTCCATATGCATTCGAAGGTCAAGCAGACGACGAGCAAACTCGAAATCATCATATTGCGTTCTTCATATTATTTTTTCTATTTTCGTGTTCAAACACTTTGTTCTCTTCAAATTTATTAGTATAGCACATCAAGTAACATATGGATATAGTTTTTGACAAGTTGCATACACAAAAAAAGTTAAACAGACAACATGTACAAATCACATGTTACCGCCATGTGCACTGTCCCATCCTCCTTTGGTGTGTGCGCTCCTTCAAAGTTCTTGGAACGTATGATCATATATCGCGGCTCGCGCCTTCGCCCAAAAATATTACGTCACTAGATCCATTTGGCTCAGATCAAACATGATGAACCGATTATGCTCGGCTATGCATTCATATCTCACGGGATCTCCTTAATTTGGAGCCTAAGCACCTCCATCTCCTATTGATTTTGGAGCCTACGCGCCTCCATCTCTACATCGTGTTGTCTGCTCTCTTGCATATCATCGCATCTAACTAAAATGGTTGGAGCCTATTGATTTTGGAGCCTACGCGTCTGCTCTATTGATTTTGGAGCCTATTGATTTTGGAGCCTACGCGCCTACAAATTCTCAGATTGACGAGAATGCTTATAGTAATGCAAATGTGGCAATAAAAAGACAACAAGATTACTTACATATTGATCAATGGTCTCACCACTAGGACGCTTGTGCTTCATTTGCTCCAAACAACATGTCCAGCGACTGCACATTGCTTGATCTCTCCTAAAAGTGGTTGGGTAACCCCCAAGTATAAGGGTGAAGTAACCTAGCAATAAGTAGTTCCCTCGATTGGGAACCAAGGTTTATCAAATCAACGAGAGTCCTTTCAATAAACAAAGTCACGGGTACCTGCACACAAAACACAACACACTCTTGCCCCATTGGCAGAGCTACAATGTTGGGCCGGGGTCATTTGACCCCAATGACCTTAACATAAACCTTGATTTATACATACTTCCCATGAAAGAAAGGATGGGGTGAAACAAAAAAATATTGACTCCAATCCAACCCGGCAACCTCACATAGCTCAGATAACTCTGCTGGCCACTGTCGATCGTGAAAAACGGATCGATCGTTGCTGGAGGTTGAGCATTGGCCAT
The DNA here is from genome assembly GCA_902687465.1 of Secale cereale. Lineage (NCBI taxonomy): Eukaryota > Viridiplantae > Streptophyta > Magnoliopsida > Poales > Poaceae > Secale > Secale cereale. Next base: position 614,896,719 of record LR738710.1, on the reverse strand, counting down.
TCTCGCAGTGCCCAGATCTATACGTTTGTGCTAGGACTCCAATGCCTCAGAAGAAATATAGATTTCCAGCAGCCTCACGTATTACTTGTACCACGACGCTAGTGCTTCATGTAGCCCAAACAGATTGATCTGCTGGCTCGCTCGATGACGCCTGCTGTCGTGATTCGCCCTTTATTATTTCTTCCCAGATCGCCCACAGCCTCTCTGATTGCCTGAAGCCATCGCCGCCCTAGCTGCACCACCCAATCTCCACTCCCCTCCTCTATAAGTAGTCAAGTTTCGTTCTGCAGATTCGATTCGTAAGTGACACTAAAGTCGATTTCTTCATATAATTCATACTCTCCTATTATCTAAAAATTCTTATTCTCCTATTATATTAGGGTTTGTTTGATGTGTTGTTTTTTCCCTTTAATTTATTGAAGGTCTTGCAGGATAATCTAATCACATGGATTATGTAAATCTACATTAAGTGTCAAATCACATCCCATCATAATGAATTGTACCTTTTGAAGATAAAAGATCGTGGAGGTCAGAAAAAATTGAGAGGCTGCTATTTTTGTAATTATAGCTTATTTTGTTATGATACATTGGCAACTATGATGTCTTATTTGACGTGAGGTTACTAACAAACATTATAAACATGTTACTTCTTATGCATTTTTACCATATATTATAGTTACTTTGTTTTTAAGGGCTTACATTTACTACTTGTTCATGTTGACCCCAACGACCTTTTATCTTGGCTTCGCCCGTGTCTTGCCTTCAATGTTTCAAGAAGGTTATCAAGCTTCTTGTCCTGCTAATTACAATTTTAAATTGCATGGTATGATAGGAATTGATAAATAGATAAATAAAATGGTACAACAAAGAATAATGTTTTTGTAGATGTTTTGAGTAATGGAAAATAGAATCCATGGGCTATAGGTACACTAGTGACATCTCTAAGCACACAAGTGTGGCTTGGTGAACAAATTACAGTTGGGCAGCTAATAAATTACAATATTTATATTTATGACTATGATCATCCATGTCATAATTTTGCATAATCATTATGTATGTGATATGTAGACCGTTATCCAACTGCATCAACAACTAATACTCTACCCCAGAACAACTATCCAATATGCATCTCAAAGTATTAAGTTCATGATAAACAGAGCATTGCAATAAGCATGATGGTGCAATGTAGAAAGTAAAACTATCATCTAAGTGTGATAAAGAAACCATGATTTTATCCTTAATGGCAACAATTGAATACGTGTTTGTTCCCTTTATGTCACTCAGATAGATCACCTTAAGATTGAAACCACTACCTGATGGAAATATGCCCTAGAGGCAATAATAAAGTTATTATTATTTTATATTTCCTTATTCATGATAAAGGTTTATTATTCATGCTATAATTGTATTGGCCGGAAACCTAAATACATGTGTGAATACATAAGCAAATACCGTGTCCCTAGTAAGCCTCTACTAGACAAGCTCGTTAATCAAAGATGGCTAAGGTTTCCTAACCATGGACATGAGTTGTCATTTGATAACGGGATCACATCATTGTGAGAATGATGTGATGGACAAGACCCATCCGTTAGCTTAGCATTTGACCATACAGTTTATTGCTACTACTTTCATGTATGTCCAATACATATTCCTATGACTACGAGATCATGCAACTCTCGGATACCGGAGGAATACTTGTTTGATATCAAATGTCACAACGTAACTGGGTGATTATAAAGATGCTCTACATGTATCTCCAATGGTGTTTTGTTGTGTTGGCATGAATCGAGATTAGGATTTGTCACTCCGAGTAGCGGAGAGGTATCCATGGGCCCTCTCGGTAATGCACATCATTATAAGACTTGCAAGCAAATGACTAATGAGTTAGTCACGGGATGATTTATTATGGAATGAGTAAAGATACTTGTCGGTATCGAGATTGAATTAGGTATAGAGATACCGACGATCGAATCTCGGGCAAGTAACATACTGACGGACAAAGGGAATTGTGTATGTTGTCATACCGGCTCGACCGATAAAGATCTTCAAAGAATATGTAGGAGCCAATATAGGCATCCAGGTTCCGCTATTGGTTATTGACCGGAGAGGTGCCTCGGTCATGTCTACATAGTTCTCGAACCCGTAGGGTCCGCATGCTTAATGTTCGATGACGATATAGTATTATATGAGTTATACGATTGGTGACGTTGTTCGGAGTCCCAGATATTATCACAGACATGACGAGGAGTATCAAAATGGTCGAGAGGTAAAAACTGATATATAGGACGATAGTATTCAGACACCGGAAGTGTTCTGAAGTGTATCGGGTATTTATCGGAGTACCAGAGGGGTTACCGGAACCCCCAGGGGAATATATGGGCCATATGGGCCACGAGAGGGGAGCACACCAGCCCACAAGGGGTGGCGCCCCCTATGGCAGGAGGACGAATTGGGAGAAGGAAAAAGGGGGTTCGGCCCCCCTTTCCTTTCTCTCTTCCCCCTTCCCATTCTTCTCTGGTGAAATAAGGCGGGCGGGGGGGGGGCACTTGGGGAAACCCCAAGTAGGATTCGGATCCTACTTGGGGCGCATCCTGGCTGCGTGCCCTCTCCCTCTCACCTATATATATGTTGGGGGGCTCCCCTAGCACACCCCAGACAATTGCCTAGCCGTGTGTCGCGCCCCCCTCCGCGGTTCACGTCCTCGGTCATATTTTCGTAGTGCTTAGGCGAAGCCCTATGGAGATCACTTCACCGTCATCGTCACCACGCCATCGTGCTGACGGAACTCATCTACTACCTCAACACCTTGCTAGATTAGGAAGGTGATGGACGTCACTGAGCTGAACGTGTGCAGAACAGGGAGGTGTCGTGCGTTCGGTACTTGATCGGTTGAAGCACGAAGAAGTTCAACTACATCAACCGCATTGTGAAACGCTTCCGCTTACGATCCACGATGGTACGTAGACGCACTCTCGCCTTCGTTTCTATGCATCTCCATGGATAGATCTTTGCGTGTGCGTAGAATTTTGTTTGTTTTCCATGTAACGTTTCCCAACAGTGGCATCATGAGCCAGGTCTATGCGTAGATGATATGCGTGAGTACAACACAAAGATTTGTGGCAGGTGATCGTCATACTACTTACCACCAATGTCTTATTTTGATTCAGCGGCATTGTAAGATGAAGAGGCCCGGACCAACATTACATGTCCACGTACATGAGACCGGTTCCACCGTCACGTGCAACTTGTTTTGCACAAAGGTGGCTGGCGGGTGTCAGTTTCTCCTACTTTAGTTGAATCTAATTTGACTACGGCCGGTCCTTGTTGAAGGTTAAAACATCAAACTTGATAACTCGCCGTTGTGGTTTTGTGCCGTAGGTAAGAACGGTTCTTGCTACAAGCCCGTAGCAGCCACGTAAAACTTGCAACAACAATGTAGAGGACGTCTAACTTGTTTTTGCAGGGCATGTTGTGACGTGATATGGTCAAGACGTGATGAGTTATACGTTATTGTATGAGATGATCATGTTTTGTAAATTATCGGCAACCAGCATGAGCCTTATGGTTGTCTCTTTATTGAATGAAATGCAAGGGCCATGTAATTACTTTACTTTATCGCTATGAGTTAGCAATAGTCGTAGAAACAATAGTTGGCGAGACAACCACGACGCTATGATGGAGATCAAGGTGTCGAGCCGGTGACGATGGAGATCATGACGATGCTTTGGAGATGGAGATTAAAATCACAAGATGATGATGGCCATATCATGTCACATATTTTGATTGCATGTGATGTTTATCTTATATGCTTCTTATTTTGCTTAGTACGGCGGTAGCGTTATAAGATGATCCCTTTACTAAATTTCAAGATATTAGTGTTCTCCCCGAGTATGCACCGTTGCTACAATTTGTCGTTTCGAGACACCACGTGATGATTGGGTGTGATAGACTCTACGTTCACATACAACGGGTGTAAGACAGTTTTACACACGCAAAATACTTGGGTTAAACTTGACGAGCCTAGCATGTGCAGACATGGCCTTGCAACAATAGAGACCGAAAGGTCGAACATGAGTCATATAGTAGATATGATCAGCATAGAGATGTTCACCATTGATGACTACTCCATCTCACATGATTATCGAACATGGTTTAGTTGATTTCGATCATATATTACTTAGATAACCTGAGGGATGTTATTTTAAGTGGGGGTTCATTAGTAATTTGATTAATTTGAACTTAATTTATCATGAACTTAGTCCTGATAGTATTTGCATATCTATGTTGTAGATCAATGGCCCATGCTACCGTTCCCTCGAATTTTAATGTGTTCCTAGAGAAAGCTAAGTTGAAAGATGATGCTAGCAACTACACGGACTAGGTCCGTAACTTTAGGATTATCCTCATTGCTGCACAGAAGAATTATGTCCTTGATGCACCGCTAGGTGATCCACCTGCTCCCACTAACCTGGATGTTGTGAACATCTGGCAAGCGCGACATGATGACTACTCTATAGTTCAGTGTGCCATGCTTTATGGCTTAGAACCAGGATTTCAAAGACGTTTTGAACATCATAGAGCATATCAGATGTTTCAGGAGCTGAAATTGATATTTCAAGCTAATGCCCGGGTTGAGAGACATGAAGTCTCCAACAAGTTATATAGCTGCAAAAATGGAGGAGAATAGTTCTGGCAGTGAACACATACTCAAAATGTCTGGGTATCATAACCACTTGACTCAGCTGGGAATTAATCTTCCACCTGAGAGTGTTGTTGACAGAGTTCTGCAATCACTGCCACCAAGCTACAAAGGCTTTGCGGTGAACTATAATATGCAAGGGATGGAGAAATCTATTTCTGATCTCTTCGTGATGCTGATATCAGCGGAGGTAGATAAAGAAAGAGCATCAAGTGTTGATGGTTAACAAGACCACTAGTTTCAAGAAAAAAGGCAAAGGCAATAAGGGGAACTTCGAGAAGAACAGCAAACAGGTTGCCTCTCCCACGAAGAAACCCAAAGTTGGTCCTAAGCCTGAAACTGAATGCTTCCACTTCAAAGGGAGTGGTCACTAGAAGCGGAACTGCCCAAAGTATTTGGCGGATAAGAAGGATGGCAAAGTGAACAAAGGTATATGCGATATAAATGTTATTGATGTGTTCCTTACTAGTGCTCATAGCAGCGCCTGGGCATTTGATACTGATTCGGTTGCTCATATTTGTAACTCGAAACAGGAGCTACGGATTAAACGAAGATTAGATAAGGACGAGGTGACGATGCGCGTCGGGAATGGTTCCAAGGTCGATGTGATCACCGTCGGCACGCTACCTCTATATCTACCTTCAGGATTAGTTTTAGACCTAAATAATTGTTATTTGGTGCCTGCATTGAGCATGAACATTATATCTAGATCTTGTTTAATGTGAGACGGATATTCATTTAAGTCAGAGAATAATGGTTGTTGTATTTATATGAGTAATATCTTTTATGGCCATGCACCCTTGAGGAATGGTCTATTCTTGTTGAATCTTGATTATAGTAATACACATATTCATAATATTGATGCCAAAAGATGCAGAGTTGATAATGATAGTGCAACTTACCTGTGGCACTACCCTTTAGGTCATATTGGTGTAAAGCGCATGAAGAAACTCCATGTTGATGGACTTTTGGAATCACTTGATTATGAATCATTTGATACTTGCGAAGCATGCCTCATGGGAAAGATGACTAAAACTCCGTTCTCCAGAACAATGGAGCGAGTTAATAACTTATTGGAGATAATACATACCGATGTATGTGGTCCGATGAATGTTGAAGCACGCGGCGGGTATCGTTATTTTCTCACCTTCACAGATGATTTGAGTAGATATGGGTATATCTACTTGATGAAACACAAGTCTGAAACATTTGAAAAGTTCAAAGAATTTCAGAGTGAAGTAGAGAATCATCGTAACAAGAAAATAAAGTTTCTACGATACGATTGCGGAGGCGAATATTTGAGTTACGAGTTTGGTCTTCATTTGAAACCATGTGGAATAGTTTCACAGCTCACGCAACCTGGAACACCACACGTAATGGTGTGTCTGAATGTCGTAACCGTACTCTATTGGATATGGTACATTCTATGATGTCTCTTACCGATTTGCCTTTATCATTTTGGGGACATGCATTAGAGACAGCTGCATTCACGTTAAAAAGTGCACCGTCTAAATACGTTGAGACGACACCGTATGAACTATGGTTTGGCAAGAAACCAAAGCTGTCATTTCTTAAAGTTTGGGTTTGCGATGCTTATGTGAAAAAGCTTCAGCCTGATAAGCTCGAACCCAGATCGGAGAAGTGCATCTTCATAGGATACCCAAAATAAACAGTTGGGTACACCTTCTACCACATATCCGAAGGCAAGACTTTTGTTGCTATGAATGGATCCTTTCTAGAGAAGGAGTTTCTCTTGAAAAAAGTGAGTGGGAGGAAAGTAGAACTTTATGAGGTAATTGTACCTTCGCTCGAATTGGAAACTAGATCATCACAGAAAACTGTTCCCATGATGCCTACACCAACTAGATAGGAAGCTAATGATAATGATCATGAAACTACAGATCAAGTTACTACCGAACCTCGAAGGTCAACCAGAACATGTACCGCACCAGAGTGGTACGTTAACCCAGTCCTGGAAGTCACGTTGTTAGACGACGGCGAACCTTCAAACTATGAAGAAGCTATGATGAGCCTAGATTCCGATAAATGGCTCGAGGCCATGAAATCTGAGATAGGATCCATGTATGAGAAAAAAGTGTGGACTTTGGTGGACTTGCCCGATGATCGGCAAGCCATTGAGAATAAATGGATCTTCAAGAGGAAGATAGACGTTGATAGTAATATCACTGTCTACAAAGCTCGACTTGTTGCGAAAGGTTTTTGAAAAGTTCAAGGAGTTGACTACGATGAGACTTTCTCACCCGTAGCGATGCTTAAATCTGTCCGAATCATGTTAGCAATTGCAACATTTTATGATTATGAAATTTGCCGAATGGATGTCAAAACTGCATTCCTTAATGGATTTATGAAAGAAGAGTTGTATATGATGCAACCAGAAGGTTCTGTCGATCCTAAAGGTGCTAACAAAGTGTGCAAACTCCAGCGATCCATATATGGACTGGTGCAAGCATCTCGGAGTTGGAATATACACTTTGATGAGGTGATCATAGCATATGGTTTTATACAGACTTACGTTGAAGCCTGTATTTACAAGAAAGTGAGTGGGGGCTCTGTAGCATTTCTGATATTATATGTGGATGACATATTATTGATTGGAAATGATGTAGAATTTCTGGATAGCATAAAATGATACTTGAATAAGAATTTTTCAATGAAAGACCTCGATGAAGCTGCTTATATATTGGGCATCAAGATCTATAGCGATAGATCAAGACGCTTAATAGGACTTTCACAAAGCACATACCTTGACAAGGTTTTGAAGAAGTTAAAAATGGATAAGTCAAAGAAAGGGTTCTTGCCTGTGTTACACGGTGTGAAATTGAGTCAGACTCAATGCCCGACCACTGCAGAAGATAGAGAGAAAATGGAAGTCATTCCCAAGCCTCAGCCATAGGTTCTATCATGTATGCTATGCTGTGTACTAGACCTGATGTGTGTCTTGCCCTAAGTTTGCCAGGGAGGTACCAAAGTAATCCAGGAGTGGATCACTGGACATCGGTCAAGAACATTCTTAAGCACCTGAAAAGGACAAAGTATATGTTTCTCGTTTATGGAGGTGACGAAGAGCTCGTAGTAAAGGGTTACATTAATGCTAGCTTTGACACAGATCTGGATGACTCTAATTCATAGACCGGATACATATTTATATTGGATGGTGGAGGTGCCAGTTGGTGCAGTTCCAAGCAGAGCGTCGTGGCGGGATCTACGTGTGAAGCGGAATACATAGCTGCTTCGGAAGCAGCACATGAAGGAGTCTGGATGAAGGAGTTCATATCCGATCTAGGTGTAATACCTAGTGCATCGGGTCCAATGACAATCTTTTGTGACAACACTGGAGCAATTGCCTCAGCGAAGGAATCCGAGAACAAAACACATCAGGAGACGCTTCAACTCCATTCATGAAAAGGTCAAGGATGGAGACATAGAAATTTGCAAAGTACATACGGATCTGAATGTTGTAAATGTTGGAAATATGCCCTAGAGGCACTAATAAAATGGTTATTATTATATTTCCTTGTTCATGATAATTGTCTGTTATTCATGCTTGAATTGTATTATCCGGAAACAGTGATACATGTGTGAATACATAGACCACAACATGTCCCTGGTAAACCTCTAGTTACTAGCTCGTTGATCAACAGATGGTCACGTTTTCCTGACCATGGACATTAGATGTCATTGATAACGGGATCACATCATTAGGAGAATGATGTGATGGACAAGACCCTATCCTAAGCCTAGCACAAGATCGTGTAGTTCGTAATGCTAAAGCTTTTCCAATGTCAAGTATCTTTTCCTTAGACCATGAGGTTGTGCAACTCCCGGATACCATAGGAATACTTTGGGTGTGCCAAACGTCACAACATAACTGGGTGGCTATAAAGGTACGCAATGGGTATCTCCAAAAGTATCTGTTGGGTTGGCACGAACCGAGACTAGGATTTGTCACTCTGTGTGACGGAGAGGTATCTTTGGGCCCACTCGGTAAGACATCATCATAATGATATCAATGTGACTAAGGTGTTGGTTAGGGGATGATGTATTACGGAACAAGTAAAGAGACTTGCTATGACGAGATTGAACAAGGTATCGGTATACCGACGATCGAATCTCGGGCAAGTACTATACCGATAGACAAAGGGAATAGTATACAGGATTGATTGAATCCTTGACATCGTGGTTCATCCGATGAGATCATCGAGGAGCATGTAGGAACAAACATGGGTATCCAGATCCCGCTGTTGGTTATTGACCGGAGGGTCGTCTCGGTCATGTCTACGTGTCTCCCGAACCCGTAGGCTCTACACACTTAAGGTTCGGTGATGCTAGGGTTGTAGAGATATATGCATGCGGTAACCCGAATGTTGTTCGGAGTCTCGGATGAGATCCCGGACATCACGAGGAGTTCCTAAATGGTCCGGAGGTAAAGATTTATATATATGAAGTCTAGTTTCGGCCATCGGGAGAGTTTCGGGGGTCACCGGTATTGTGCCGAGACCACCGGAAGGGTCCCGTGGGTCTATCGGGTGTGGCCACCTATCCTGGAGGGCCCCATGGGATGAAAGGGGAAGGGAACCAGCCCATAGTGGGCTGGTGCGCCCCCATTGGGCCTCCCCCTGCGCCTAGGGTTGGAAACCCTAGGGGTGGGGGCGCCCCACATGACTTGGGGGGCAATTCCCCCCCCCCCTAGGCTGCCGCCCCCCTAGAGATGGGATCTCTAGGGCCTGTGCACCCCCTAGGCCCCCTATATATAGTGGGGGGAGGGAGGGCAGCCGCACCCTATGCCCTGGCGCCTCCCTCTCCCTCCCGTGACACCCCTTCCTCCTTCAGTGTTGCTTGGCGAAGCCTTGCTGGAATACCGCTGCATCCACCACCACGCCGTCGTGCTGCTGGATCTCCATCAACCTCTCCTCCCCCCTTGTTGTATCAAGAAGGAGGAGACGTCGCTGCTCCGTACGTGTGTTGAACGCGGGGGTGCCCCGTCCGTTCGGCGCTAGGGTCATCGGTGATTTGGATCACGACGAGTACGACTCCATCATCCACGTTCCCTTGAACGCTTCCTCTCGCGATCTACAAGGGTATGTTGATGCACTCCCCTCTCCCTCGTTGCTAGATGACTCCATAGATTGAACTTGGTGAAGCGTAGATTTTTTTTTGATTTCTGCTACGTTCCCCAACAATGGCATCATGAGCTAGGTCTATGCGTAGTATCTCGCACGAGTAGAACACAAAGCAGTTGTGGGTGTTGATTTGTTCAATTCTCTTGACGCTAGTAGTCTTATCTTGATTCGGAGGCATCGTGGGATGAAGCAGCCCGGACCGACCTTACACGTACGCTTACGTGAGACAGGTTCCACCGACTGACATGCACTAGTTGCATAAGGTGGCTAGCGGGTGACAGTCTCTCCCACTTTAGTCGGATTGGATTCAATGAAAAGGGTCCTTATGAAGGGTAAATAGAAATTGGCATATCACGTTGTGGTTTTGGCGTAGGTAAGAAACGTTCTTGCTAGAAACCTATAGCAGCCATGTAAAAAGTTGCAACAAAAATTAGAGGACGTCTAACTTGTTCTTGCAACATGTGCCGTGTGATGTGATATGGCCAAAAGATGTCATGAATGATATATGTGATGTATGAGATTGACCATGTTCTTGTAATAGGAATCACGACTTGCATGTCGATAAGTATGACAACCGGCAGGAGCCATAGGAGTTGTCTTAATTTTAATGTATGACATGCGTGTCATTGAAAACGCCATGTAATTACTTTACTTTATTGCTAACCGTTAGCCATAGTAGTAGAAGTAATGTTTGGCGAGACAACTTAATGAAGACACGATGATGGAGATCATGATGATGGAGATCATGGTGTCATGCCTGTGACAATGATGATCATGGAGCCCCGAAGATGAAGATCAAAGGAGCAAAATGATATTGGCCATATCATGTCACTTTTTGACTGCATGCGATGTTTATCATGTTTATACATCTTATTTGCTTAGAACGACAGTAGTAAATAAGATGATCTCTCACTAAAATTTCAAGAATTGTGTTCCCCCTAACTGTGCATCGTTGCTAAGGTTCATTGTTCCGAAGCACCACGTGATGATCGGGTGTGATAGGCTCTAACGTTTGCATACAACGGGTGTAAGCCAGATTTACACACGCAATACACTTAGGGTTCACTTGACGAGCCTAGCATGTACATACATGGCCTCGGAACACGGAAGACCGAAAGGTCGAACATGAGTCGTATAGAAGATACGATCAACATAAAGATGTTCACCATTGATGACTAGTCTGTCTCACGTGATGATCGTACACGGCCTAGTCGATTCGGATCATGTATCACTTAGATGACTAGAGAGATGTCTATCTGAGTGGGAGTTCATTAAATTGTTTAGATGAACTTAATTGTCATGAACATAGTCTAAATTCTTCACAATATGTCTTGTAGATCCAATGGCCCACACTCATGTCACCCTCAACTTCAACGTGTTCCTAGAGAAAACCAAGCTGAAAGACGATGGTAGCAACTATACGGATTGGGTCCGTAACTTGAGGATCATCCTCATAGCTGCCAAGAAAAGATATGTCCTTGAAGCACCGCTAGGTGACGCTCCCGCCCCAGCGAACCAAGACGTTATGAACGCTTGGCAGTCGCGTTGTGATTACTCCCTGGTTCAGTGCGGCATGCTTTATAGCTTAGAATCGGGGCTCCAAAAGCGTTTTGAGCACCACAGAGCATATGAGATGTTCCAAGAGCTGAAAATGGTTTTCCAAGCTCATGCCCGAGTCGAGAGATATGACGTCTCCGACGCATTCTACAATTGTAAGATGGAGGAGAATAGTTATGTCAGCGAGCACATACTCAAATTGTCTCGGTTGCACAATCGCTTGTCTCAGTTGGGAACTAATCTCCCAGACGAAGCAGTCGTTGACAGAATCCTTCAGTCGCTCCCACCTAGCTACAAGAGGTTCGTGATGAACTTCAATGTGCAAGGGATGGAGAAGTCCATTCCCGAAGTGTATTCAATGCTGAAATCAGCGGAGGTGGAGATCAAGAAAGAGCATCAAGTGTTGATGGTGAATAAAACCACTAAGTTCAAGAAAGGCAAGGGTAAGAAGAACTTCAAGAAGGACGGCAAAGGAGTTGTCGCGCCAGGTAAGCCAGTTGCCGGGAAGAAGCCAAAGAATGGACCCAAGCCTGAGACTGAGTGCTTTTATTGCAAGGGAACGGGTCACTGGAAGCGGAACTGCCCTAAATACTTAGCAGATAAGAAGGCCGGCAACGTCAAAGGTATATGTGATATACATGTTATTGATGTGTACCTTACCAGTTCTATTAGTAGCTCCTGGGTATTTGATACCGGTGCAGTTGCTCACATTTATAACTCAAAGCAGGAGCTGCGGAAGAAGCGGAGACTGGCGAAGGACGAGGTGACGATGCGCGTCAGGAATGGTTCCAAGGTCGATGTGATCGCCGTCGACACGCTACCTTTGCATCTACCTTCGGGATTAGTTTTAAACCTCAATAATTGTTATTTAGTACCAGCTTTGAGCATGAACATTGTATCTGGATCTCGTTTAATGCGAGATGGCTACTCATTTAAATCCGAGAATAATGGTTGTTCTATTTCTATGAGAGAGATGTTTTATGGTCATGCCCTGCTAGTCAATGGTTTATTCTTAATGAATCTCGAACGTGATGTTGCACATATTCATAGTGTGAATGCCAAAAGATGTAAGGTTGATAATGATAGTCCCACATACTTATGGCATTGCCGCCTTGGTCATATTGGTGTCAAACGTATGAAGAAGCTCCATGCAGATGGACTTTTGGAGTCTCTTGATTATGAATCATTTGACACGTGCGAACCATGCCTCTAGGGCAAGATGACCAAGACTCCGTTCTCCGGAACAATGGAGCGAGCAACCAACTTGTTGGAAATCATACATACTATTGTGTGCGGTCCAATGAGTGTTGAAGCTCGCGGAGGCTATCGTTATGTTCTCACCCTCATGGATGACTTAAGTAGATATGGGTATGTCTACTTGATGAAACACAAGTCTGAGACCTTTGAAAAGTTCAAGGAGTTTCAGAATGAGGTAGAGAATCAACGTGATAGAAAAATAAAGTTCCTACGATCAGATCGTGGAGGAGAATATTTAAGTCACGAATTTGGCACGCACCTAAGGAACTGTGGAATTATTTCGCAATTGACACCGCCTGGAACACCTCAGCGTGATGGTGTGTCCGAACGTCGTAATCGTACTCTGTTGGACATGGTGCGATCTATGATGTATCTTACCTACTTACCGCTATCTTTTTGGGTTATGCTTTAGAGACTGCCGCATTCACTTTAAATAGGGCTCTGTCTAAATCCGCTGAGACGACACCGTATGAACTTTGGTTTGGCAAGAAACCTAAGCTGTCGTTTCTGAAAGTTTGGGGTTGCGATGCTTATGTCAAGAAACTTCAACCTGAAAAGCTCGAACCCAAATCGGCAAAATGCGCCTTCATAGGATACCCTAAGGAAACTATTGGGTATACCTTCTACCTCAGATCCGAAGGCAAGGTCTTCGTTGCCAAGAATGGATCCTTTCTGGAGAAAGAGTTTCTCTCGAAAGAAGTGAGTGGGAGGAAAGTGGAATTTGATGAGGTGACAGTCACCCCTCCCGAACCAGAAAGTAGCGCAGCGCAGGAAGATGTTCCTGTGGTGCCTGCACCGACTAGGGAGGAAGTTAATGATGATGATCATGAAGCTTCAGATCAAGTTACTACTGAACTTCGTAGGTACACAAGGACACGTTCCGCACCAGATTGGTACGACAACCCTGTCATGGAAATCATGTTGTTAGACAACGGTGAACCTTCGAACTATGAAGAAGCGATGGCGGGCCCGGATTCCAATAAATGGCTTGAAGCCATGAAATCCGAGATAGTATCCATGTATGAAAACAAAGTATGGACTTTGGTGGACTTGCCCGATGATCAGCACGCCATAGAAAATAAATGGATCTTTAAGAAGAAGACTGACGCGGATGGTAATGTGACCATCTATAAGGCTCGGCTTGTCGCTAAAGGTTATCGACAAGTTCAAGGGATTGACCACGACGAGACTTTCTCTCCCGTAGTGATGCTAAAGTCCGTCCGAATCATGTTAGCAATTCTCGCATTCTATGATTATGAGATATGGCAAATGGACGTCAAGACGGCATTCCTTAATGGCTTCCTCAAGGAAGAACTGTATATGATGCAGCCGGAAGGTTTTGTCGATCCTGAGAATGCTAACAAGGTATGCAAGCTCCAGCGCTCTATCTATGGGCTGGTGCAAGCATCTCGGAATTGGAACATTCGCTTTGATAAAGTTATCAAAGCGTTTGGGTTTATACAGACTTGGGGAGAAGCATGTATTTACAAGAAAGTGAGTGCGAGCTCTGTAGCATTTCTCATATTATATGTGGATGATATATTGCTGATGGGAAATGATGTAGAACTCTTGGAGAGCATAAAGGCCTACTTGAATAAGTGTTTTTCAATGAAGGACCTTGGAGAAGCTGCTTAAATATTAGGCATCAAGATCTATAGAGATAGATCAAGACGCCTCATTGGTCTTTCACAAAGTACATACCTTGACAAGATATTGAAGAAGTTCAATATGGATCAGTCCAAGAAAGGGTTCTTGCCTGTATTGCAAGGTATGAAATTGAGCACGGCTCAATCCCCGACCACGGCAGAAGATAGAGAAAAGATGAGTGTCATCCCCTATGCCTCAGCCATAGGTTCTATTATGTATGCCATGATGTGTACCAGACCTGATGTGAACCTTGCCATAAGTTTGGTAGGGAGGTACCAAAGTGATCCCGGTATGGAACACTAGACAGCGGTCAAGAACATCCTGAAGTACCTGAAAAGGACTAAGGATATGTTTCTCGTTTATGAAGGTGACGAAGAGCTCGTCGTAAAGGGTTACGTCGATGCTAGCTTCGACACAGATCTGGATGACTCCAAGTCACAAACCGGATACGTGTATATTTTGAATGTTGGGGCAGTCAGCTGGTGCAGTTGCAAGCAAAGCGTTGTGGCGCATTCTACATGTGAAGCGGAGTACATAGCTGCTTGCGAAGCAGTGCAGGAAGGAGTCTGGATGAAGTAGTTCATCACTGACCTAGAAGTCATTCCAAGCGCGTCGGGCCTGATGACTCTCTTCTGTGACAACACTGGAGCTATTGCCATTGCCAAGGGGCCCAGGTTTCACATGAAGACCAAGCACATCAAGCGCCGTTTCAACTCCATCCGGAATTATATTCAAGATGGATACATAGATATTTGTAAAGTGCATACGGATCTGAATGTCGCAGATCCGTTGACTAAACCTCTTCCACGAGCAAAACATGATCAACACCACAACTCAATGGGTGTTCGATTCATCACAATGTAACTAGATTATTGACTCTAGTGCAAGTGGGAGACTGTTGGAAATATGCCCTAGAGGCAATAATAAAATGGTTATTATTATATTTCCTTGTTCATGATAATTGTTTGTTATTCATGCTTGAATTGTATTATCCGGAAACAGTGATACATGTGTGAATACATAGACCACAACGTGTCCCTGGTAAACCTCTAGTTACTAGCTCGTTGATCAACAGATGGTCACGTTTTCCTGACCATGGACATTGGATGTCATTGATAACGGGATCACATCATTAGGAGAATGATGTGATGGACAAGACCCAATCCTAAGCCTAGCACAAGATCGTGTAGTTCGTAATGCTAAAGCTTTTCCAATGTCAAGTATCTTTTCCTTAGACCATGAGGTTGTGCAACTCCCGGATACCGTAGGAATACTTTGGGTGTGCCAAACATCACAACATAACTGGGTGGCTATAAAGGTACGCAACGGGTATCTCCGAAAGTATCTATTGGGTTGGCACGAACCGAGACTGGGATTTGTCACTCCGTGTGACGGAGAGGTATCTCTGGGCCCACTCGGTAAGACATCATCATAATGAGCTCAATGTGACTAAGGTGTTGGTCACGGGATGATGTATTACGGAACGAGTAAAGAGACTTGCCATGACGAGATTGAACAAGGTATCGGTATACCGACGATCAAATCTCGGGCAAGTACTATACCGATAGACAAAGGGAATAGTATACGGGATTGATTGAATCCTTGACATCGTGGTTCATCCGATGAGATCATCGAGGAGCATGTAGGAACCAACATGGGTATCCAGATCCCGCTGTTGGTTATTGACCGGAGAGTCATCTCGGTCATGTCTACGTGTCTCCTGAACCCGTAGGGTCTACACACTTAAGGTTCGGTGACGCTAGGGTTGTAGAGATATATGCATGCGGTAACCCGAATGTTGTTTGGAGTCCCGGATGAGATCTCGGACGTCACGAGAAGTTCCGGAATGGTCCGGAGGTAAAGATTTATATATAGGAAGTCCAGTTTCGGCCATCGGGAGAGTTTCGGGGGTCACCGGTATTGTGCCGGGACCACCGGAAGGGTCCCGGGGGGTCCATCGGGTGGGGCCACCTATCCCGGAGGGCCCCATGGGCTGAAAGGGGAAGGGAACAACCCATAGTTGGCTGGTGCGCGCCCCTTGGGCCTCCCCCTGCGCCTAGGGTTGGAAACCCTAGGGGTGGGGGCGCCCCACATGACTTGGGGGGCAAGTCCCCCCCCCCTAGGCCGCCGCCCCCCTAGAGATGGGATCTCTAGGGCCGGCGCACCCCCCTAGGCCCCCTATATATAGTGGGGGGAGGGAGGGCAGCCACACCCTATGCCCTGGGGCCTCCCTCTCCCTCCCGTGACACCCCTTCCTCCTTCAGTGTTGCTTGGCGAAGCCCTGCTGGAATACCGTTGCATCCACCACCACGCCGTCGTGCTGCTGGATCTCCATCAACCTCTCCTCCTCCCTTGCTGGATCAAGAAGGAGGAGACGTCGCTGCTCCATACGTGTGTTGAACGCGGAGGTGCCGTCCTTTCGACGGTAGGATCATCGGTGATTTGGATCACGATGAGTACAACTCCATCATCCACGTTCTCTTGAACGCTTCCGCTCGCGATCTACAAGGTTATGTAGATGCACTCCTCTCTCCCTCGTTGCTAGATGACTCCATAGATTGATCTTGGTGAAGCGTAGATTTTTTTTATTTCTGCTACGTTCCTCAACAGCAGACCCATTGCCTAAGCCTCTTCCACGGGCAAAACATGATCAGCACCAAGACTCCATGGGTGTTAGATTCATTACAATGTAATCTAGATTATTAACTCTAGTGCAAGTGGGAGACTGATGGAAATATGCCCTAGAGGCAATAATAAAGTTATTATTATTTTATATTTCCTTATTCATGATAAAGGTTTATTATTCGTGCTAGAATTATATTGACCGGAAACCTAAATACATGTGTGAATACATAAAGAAATACCGTGTCCCTAGTAAGCCTCTACTAGACTAGCTCGTTAATCAAAGATGGTTAAGGTTTCCTAACCATGGTCATGAGTTGTCATTTGATAACGGGATCACATCATTGTGGGAATGATGTGATGGACAAGACCCATCCGTTAGCTCAGCATTCAATCGTACAGTTTATTGCTACTGCTTTCATGTCTGTCAAATACATATTCCTATGACTATGGGATCATGCAACTCCCGGATACTGAAGGAATACGTTGTGTGCTATCAAACGTCACAACGTAACTGGGTGATTGTAAATATGCTCTACAGGTATCTCCAATGGTGTTTTTTCGGGTTGGCATGAATCGAGATTAGGATTTGTCACTCCGAGTATCGGAGAGGTATCTCTGGGCCCTCTCGATAATGCACATCATGATAAGCCTTGCAAGAAAATGACTAATGAGTTAGTCACAGGATGATGTATTACAGAACAAGTAAAGAGACTTGCCGGTAACGAGATTGAATTAGGTATAGAGATACCGACGATCGAATCTCGGGCAAGTAACATGCCGACGGACAAAGGGAATTGTGTATGTTGTCATAACGGTTTGACCGATAAAGATCTTCGTAGAATATGTAGGAGCCAATATGGGCATCCAGGTTCCTCTATTGGTTATTGACCGGAGAGGTGTCTCGGTCATGTCTACATAGTGCTCGAACCCAAAGGGTCCGCACGCTTAACATTTGATGATGATATAATATTATATGAGTTATATGATTGGTGACCGAATGTTGTTAAGAGTCCTGGATATGATCATGGACATCACGAGGAGTCTTGAAATGGTCGAGAGGTAAAGATTAATATATAGGATGATAGTATTCGGACACCGGAAGTGTTCCAAAATGTATCGGGTATTTATCGGAGTAACAGAGGGGTTACCGGAACCCCCGGGGGACTATATGGGCCATAAGGGTCACGAGAGAGGATCACACCAGCCCACAAGGGGTGGCGCGCCCCTATGGCAGGAGGCCGAATTGGGAGAAGGAAAAAGGGGGTTCGGCCCCCCTTTCCTTTCTCTCTCCCCCTTCCATTTCTTCTCCAATGAAATAAGGCAGCGGGCACCACTTGGGGAAACCCCAAGTAGGATTCGGATCCTACTTGGGGCGCACCCTGGCTGCCTCCCCTCTCCTTCCCACCTATATATATGTGGGGGCACCCCTAGCACACCCCAGACAATTGCCTAGCCGTGTGCGGCGCCCTCCTCCACGGTTCACGTCCCCGGTCATATTTTCGTAGTGCTTAGACAAAGCCCTGCAGAGATCACTTCACCATCATCGTCACCACACTGTCGTGCTGACGGAACTCATCTACTACCTTGACGTCTTGCTGGATCAAGAAGGCGAGGGACGTCACCGAGCTGAACGTGTGTAGAAAACGGAGGTGCCGTTTGTTCGGTACTTGATCCGTTGAAGCGCAAAGAAATTCGACTACATCAACCGCGTTGTGAAACGCTTCCGCTTACGATCTACGCGAGTACATAGACACACTCTCCCCCTCGTTGCTATGCATCTTCATGGATAGATCTTTGCGTGTGCGTAGAATTTTTTTGTTTTCCATGCAACGTTTCCGAACACTACCATGCACAACTCCCTTGGAAGAACTACCTAACAATATTGTCTAGAGACGACAAAGCATACATGGCTAATTAATTATGCAGCAAAAAAACTTCAACATATTCAATATAATTCAATGAACAATCTGATCATAAAGTGAAAACTCATCATATCCCAACAAACACAACCAATGATTACATTCTACTGATCCCAATCATGTGAGGCAGCTCACGGGAATTTTGTATTGAATTACAAGGGAGAGAGGATGCCATCTAGCTACTGTTGTGGACACTAAGTTCCTAAGGAAATTACTCAGACACTACCATGGAGGCGACAAGGTTGATGAAGATGGCTCCGGTGATGGACTTTCCTTTGCCACGGTGCCGAAACAAGCCTTCAAATTGGATCTCTCGAGAATAGGAATTTGCGGCGGCGAAAAAATTCACGGAATAATGGCAACAAGGGTTTCTCGATATTTAGGATTTATAGGCAAAAGAATGGGTGTAAGGCACTGCCCATGGGGCCCATGGGGCCTAGTCGTGTGGGTGGCCCCTAGCCGTGTGGGCCCCTGGCAGCTCCCGACACTTTCTGGAACACTTGTGACTTGAAAAACACCATATTAAATTCACAGTTTTTTTTTGCCTCTGTAGATATGGATTTTCTGAAAAGTAAAACACACGCATAAAACATCAACTGACCCTCGACACTGATATAAATAGGTTAGTCTACAAAAATAATAAAATTGCTATAGAAAGTATACAAAAGTTATATTACAATAGCATGAAACAATCTAAAACTATAGACACGTTTACCCCACATCTCTTGAATCACACCCCATCGATTTGTGAGAGATGTGAAGTTAGGATCCGTTCTCCGCCCAATGATGATATTTGAAACATTCCTTGATGTACTTTCACTACTTTGCGCTCGGATTTATCTTTCCTGGTAATCGCGTCAAGGGATATACCTTCCCATGCCAAGACAATCATAATATGCTCGTTAGCCTTAAAGTTAGTTCCTCGAACTGTTTTCTTCCCTGGCAAGCCATGGCCTCCAATTGATCAAATTTACTTTTTTGGCTGGACTGATAATCGAAAAGCGGCAACGAAGCGGCCTTGAGATCAACATCATTTGTTCCGAATGACCAATCCTACTATTCATAACCGATTCATCGTGGAAGACCGATCCCTCCAAATTTAGATATAGCTAAATCGCAAACATTGCACATTTTCCCTACAATTTTCGACAACCACATTCCATTTAATCGGAATACAAGGTAAACGGTCATTGTTTATACCGCATCTTTGTTTCTGGCCCGGTGTACGACTTCAAAGGCATCATAGTTTTGCCCGTCGCCTGGAGGAAGAAATGATGGGGATGGTCACTGGCCTTCCCCGTCTTCTTCTTTGGTCCCTTTGTTGAGAACTACTGCCGCACCGGCGGGGAAGGCCGCAACCTCCACACGGCGTCATAAGCTTTGCCACCTCTGTGCCTGACTCTTCGGCAGTGTCGGTGGCGGCGGTCGGTCGTTGGAAGCCCAAGAGGTCACATGGGACCCATAGAAGGCATGGGATCCACCATCAAAATGATGGAATCAAAGGCGGAGGTTGAGGCGCCGTCCATGTCGTCGTCGACGGAGGCCGGGGACAACCAGAGGATTCTGTTAGAGTTGATCTTAGCTGGTGTGTCCCGACGAAGCATCTCACACATGTGTTTACCGTCGGGTAACACCATCTACTATGTGTATATATGCGGCAGTTATAAATCCGGTATCTCATAATCCCATTTTTCTTGCCAAGCTACCTCGTTATCATTTTTTAACTGAACCCTTCCCTTCGTGTAGCTTGCAAAGCGTTTACATTATGAGGCGGAGGGAGTACTTCGTTGTAACGGAATAAAACGGTGTTTCATTTATAATCCAATCCAATTATACCACCAGTTCTGCCCCACGAATTATTCAGTTTCCCTCAAGATTCCTACCGAAGAAAAAGAAACCATCAATCAATAATGAGAGAGAGAGAGAGAGAGAGAGAGTGGGGGAGATGCCAACAATCATGCAAGCCGCTACTGCACAATGCATCGGCGCTGTCCCACGCAACGCCACCGCACAACTCAGTTCCGGCCCTCCTTTATAAGCCCCGGCGTGCCTCTCCATCGCTCCCCCACCCACACACACACATTTCAGCTCACAGCGCAGGCAGAGGAAGCGAGAAGCGAGCCACCAAGAAACCACCCAAAGGTTTGCACAATGGCCGCTTCTCAGCTCACCATCCTCTCCGTCATCGCGCTCCTCGCCGTGGCCGCCACCGCTCAGGCGCCCGGAGCAGCTCCCGCGGCAGCGCCCCAGGTCCCGCCTCCACCACCAGCGACCCCGCCCCCGGCAATGGCGCCCCCTACCCCGGCGCCGGTGTCCCCGCCCCCTACCGCGGCCCCTGCGCCCGCGCCCACGGTCGCCCCCACGCCCTCCGCCACCGCGCCGGCGCCCGCCGACTCCCCGATGTCCTCCCCTCCGGCGCCCACCCCGGACATGTCGCCCTCACCTACCGCCGAGCCCGCCACCCCGGGCAGCGGCGCCGCTGGTCTCCGCCCCGCCTTCGTGCTGGCCGCCGCCGCCGTCGCCATCTACGCCTTCTAGATGACCCGATGATGTATCATTTCATTGTTTCTTTGCAGCCTTTGTTCCATTTCTCCCCCTCTTTGCCCCCTTCCGTCCGCACATTGGTGTACCCTCATCTTCTGCTGTAATTACGAGCATTGATTTAATTTATGCATTTCACCATTATTCTTGTATGTATTCTGGGAGCCCGATCTTGAGATGGTACTTTGTGGTTGTGCGCATAACGATACTACCTTATGCAAACTGTTCACTGAGTTATTAGAGAACGGTTTCAGATACCTAGAGAAAAAGGACATCAAGCTAAGAACAAGAACTTGATTTACTCGACGCAGACTATGAATATGAACCAAAGGCCGGCGAGCCCACTAAACTCGCACAAAGAACACGTAAGTTTTTGCTAGGTCGCAAAGGCATTATGCCGCTACCATTTCTTGGAAACTGTATGTGGATGTTTGTCAATAAAAATGAAGAGAACATCAGATGAGGGCCAGATCCGCCGCCCCTTGCATAGTTTTACAGTCTGTCCTGCATCTGTTGAGCTTGACCTGCCCACGAGGCCACGATCCAAACGGCGAGAAGCCAGATACAGATAGCTAGCTCTGCCAGTCTGACGAGGCGAGCCATAGAAAACTAGCAATAGTACCACTACTGTACTATAGCAGAAAAGTTTGTCCGGATGCTGTGCATAGTGTTCGGCTACGAGTAGGAGCAGCAGGTAGCGCCGGGGCATGTGCTCGGACAGCTGGGCCGCGGAGTGAGAGCTCCTGCACTGCATGTGCAGGTGCAGGTGCAGCGAGCTGTTGGTTCGCGGGAGGTTCAAAGCACCGCGCCCATGTGGCCATGTGGCCGGCCGCGCCCAACGCGCCGGCGGCTCAGGGCGCCCTTGTCCCACCGTCTGGACGACTAGGTTAATCTGGGATCTTGATGGACCGATCGGACGGCCGGGAGAGAATTACCTTTTTACTAGTAGGAGTGCATATCAGGTGATACGGTAGCTAATATGCTCCCATGCTACGATGTGTTCTCAGCCATTGGATACACATACAAGGGTCAGCCCAGGAGCCCCAGAACATTTTGAGAAGAGCCCTTCAGCAAGCTTATAATCGCGCCCTAGTTCGCATTCCCCAGATGTTAACCGTTGGATGTGAGATCGAACGGCCGAGATCACATCGTAGCATCGGAGCATTTTAGCTCCTGTATCACCTGATATTTTCCCTTACTAGTAGTGGCGTCCATCGCGGCAACTCAAAAAGATGAAGCGAGGGACACATATTCAGCCTCTGTACAACCAGAATGTACACAACCAGCATTAACATTCAACCATGATCAACCTCCACAAACGATCGGCACCAACTAACTCATGACATCACAAAGACAATAAGAAAAGTTCCTTGGCAGCAACACCACCAGAAAGATAATAACAGGAAGGCAGCGCCGTCGCCTAATCCAGCACCGAAGGTTATGGTTTTGGTTACGAGCCATGCATTCAACAAGATAACCTCCCGCAAAAAAAAAGACAATATAACAATGCAAAAACACCAAGATTGACAAGTTTGACCAACTAGGATTGGACGTAGAGTTTTCATCTCGGAGCTCAAGGCGAGGTACTCAAGAAGCACCAACAATGCAAAACCATCTCCTGTTATCGCCACCACTTTTCGCAATCCCTGCAGCCACAAGTGTAGCACGGTCTTGACATGGAATGTCACGTAGTGAAGACTATGCTTGCACAAGTATGCAATTGAGTCACTACAAGAGCCAGTCAACGACTTTGAACGTCAAAGGTCGACTTCATGCACATGACAAAGATTAACGAGGGAGGAAGGTTCATGTCCAAAATCCAATGTGGGACGCTCTGGCAGCCCACACCATCACCTTACTTCGCTGTCCTATCTTGTGGCGGCAGAACCAGTCGATACTCGTCATTTCCGTGAATCTGAAGGTCCAAGACCCTCTAGCCCCTCGCAACAATAGGCCAACAGTGCAGGACCACGCTGCCACCCACGCGCTTGAGTGGAGAACCGCTTGGTCGGGACGCAAGGCCATAGTTGGTGCGCACATACCTGCAGATAAGATCGTGGCAAACAATGCCTCATCACTAGAGATTGTCATCCTTTGCCTCAAGCCTTCACGTGTAGATCGCAATGTTACTGACGGCTATCAGAGTGGAGACCTCCCCGCCACCACCATCATCGACCAGTGACAGGGCTTAGCCTGACCACTAATCTCTAGCAGCGACAAGGGAAAATGAGAACATAAGGTTGGCAGCAATGGCTAAAGTTTTCAACGACAGTGGTTGCTAGGTTGATGTGTTTTTCTTGGACGGTGTTTTCTATGTCCATGTGAACCCCGTGTTACTTCGCCATCTTCCGTACATACTGGTAGGGCATTGTTTCCTTCAAATATTTTTGGTTAAATTTTAGATAGAGATTACAATATACAACTTTTTTGATTCACATGATTTTTAAAACATAAGGACTTCTTTGGATTGAAGGATTTTTGTAGGATTGAGGTTCCCAAATTCCAACAGAACCCTTTCCTATGTGCTTTATTCCATAGGAATTCCAACATGAGGCCAAACGTCAACTAATTTTTCTAGTACACATTCACATCATCTCTCTCTACTCTACTCTAGTATACTCTCTGTGTCTCTCATCCTCTAAATCTATGTGTTTATTTCTTGTGCATCATTCAAAGACACTCATGGCATGATTCCTATGTTTTGAAATCATGTAGGATTTCACGATATGTGACATATCAATCCTACGGTTTCATATTCTTCTAATCCAAAGAGGCCCTAAGAAATAAGAAAATCATAGGAATCGGTGGCATGCCATCTTCAAGACTACATAATCAGTATGGACGTTTGATTGCACACAAAAATGTAGGATTCTTTCATAAGGTTCAAATTGATGGAAAGTTTCCTATGAATACTAGCAACGATGAATCCTAATAAAAAAAATCCTATGAATTGTGATTGCTCGAGAATTTATGATTATTCACGAGGAGTGCTAATCCTGAGAGAGAGAGAGAGAGAGAGAGAGATAAGAAAATCTGTTTTGCCATAATTTGGTGAGAAATATCACATATGGAAGAAACCTATGATAATTACTAAAAATCAAGCCAAATGGAGCAACTTCCATGTTGGGGGCTCAGCCGTCTGGCACACCAGAGTGGAAGACGACCTTCCATACAATCACAAGAGCTTGTGTGGTTGGTCATATGAAGTGCCAGAGGCCCATCTTATGAATACAAGATGCTTTCATGAAGGGAGAACATTGATGACCCACAAGTATAGGGGATCGCAACAACCTTCGAGGGTAGTATTTCACCAAAATGTGTTGATTCGACACTAGGGGAGCCAAGGAATATTTATAAGCCTTAGAAGTTGAGTTATTAATTAAACCGCACCTGAGAATTCACTTCCTTGCAATAATTTATTAGTAGCACAATAATATGATAGCAGTGGGAACAATAGTAACAGTAACAGTGGCAGATTTGTAGCAAGTGTGACAACAATAGTAATAGTAACTTGAGCAAAGACAATAATATAAAAAGCAAAGGCATGGCGTAGCGATGGATATTTGGATGAAATTCATTATGTAACATCCACAACCTAGAGCGATACATGATAGCTCAAATTCAACAATCATATGTAGGCATGTATTTTGTATATAGTCATACATGCTTGCGATAAGAACTTCATGACATCTTTTTTCCTACCCTCTCGTGGCAGCGCGGTCCTAATGGGAACCAAGGGTAATTAAGGCACTCCTTTTAATAGAGAACCAAAACAAATCATTAGCAAATATTGAATACATGAACTCCTGAAATTATAGCCATCAGTGGAGATGTACTACAAAAAAATCACTTCCGTGATAATACGTGTTTGTCACAATAGGTCACGTTTTCTGTCATGCATGTACATCCATGACGATTTTATGAAAAAATCAAGATAGTCATACCTGTGTTGTCGTAGAAGTGTTCCATGACAATACCAAAATTATCATCACGGAAGTGTTCACTTCCATGACGATAAATGCCGCGTCATGGAAGTGCTTTCGTCGAGGGTAACCGACACGTGGCATCCACCGTAACGGGTCGCCGTTAAGCTATCGAATCCGGTTTTGGATCCGATAACCCACTAACAGCCACGACCAATGGAGATTTTCCACGTGTAAAATTCTCATTGGCCGACGGAACCACATGTCATCTCCGCGTTGGCACAAATGTCACTCATCCAATGGGCGAGATGCACCTATGATATTTTAACACGTGGACCATCCCAAAAGTGGCCCATAAATATTAAATGGGTTGGCCCAGCTAAAGGCCCGTAGTATTTACTCAGGTACTATTGGGCCAACCCACTAAGAGTCTACTTAAACATGGCCAGTTATGTCCTGAAGCCAGATCTGGCCCGTTAATGTTTTGCCCAGTATTGGGCCCGATTACGGCCAAGTAACATTTCAGCCTGTTAGAGGCCTGATGAAGACATGGGCCTATTTCATCCAGTGTGTCTTTCGGCCCGGGAATGGCCCGTGCTGCCCATGGGCCATATATGGTCCGACGTGACATCCGGCCCACTAACGGCCCATGATCAAGGTGGCAACCGTTCAGCCTAACGTGACTTTGGGCCCGTTAAAGGCCTGTCGTAAAATTCGGCCCATTGATGCCTCTACTAAGGTTTCAGCCTCTTAAAGGCCCATGATATCGGTGGGCCAACTAAGTCCCCAGATATGATTCGTCCTGGTAATGGCCCGTCATATAATTGGGCCAATAGTGGCTCGGTCTAAATTCAGCCTGCTAAAGGCCCGTGGATGACTTTTGGTCCCAACATGCATTTCGGCCTGCTAAAGGCTCATGGTATCTTCTGGGCCTCAACAGGCCAGGAGAATATCCAGCCTGTTTACGGCCCAAAGCAAGATGGGCCCAACTAAGCGTTGGGTCCACTAAAGACCAAACTAAACATTGGGCCGAATGTGGGCCCATGTAAGTTGTGGGCCTGGTGCAAAGTGTAAAGGGCCCCAATGGCCTTTCAGACCCAAGAAAGTTGCGTACAGGTCCAATTGCGGCCCGCTAAAATGCAGGCCCGTTAGAGGAGAAAGTTTTGGCCCGGTCGACTACGTCACATTTTTGCCTTTTTTCACATAGCGAATGATGGCATATACGATAACTAGTAGGAATTAAGAACAAAACTACTCGACATTGTAACTTAGTTAGAACAAACCTACACTATATAATAAAGGATTTATGGTATATTACATCCACTGGGCATCGAAGTTCGCCACGAGTGATCATAAAGCGCAACGAAGAAGCAGATTACAAAAACTGGGCGCCATTGCATGTAACAAAATAATATTGAACCAAGACCACTCCAAGATAGTTCAAGAAAGGTTACCCTTGTGTGGGAGCTGCTGCGCAAGCTGCTAACCAAGGCTGTGAGACCGGCCTAGCATGTTGGTCATAGCTTCCAGGTGTAGCTGTTTAGCAATGAGGCTCTCATTGGTGTTCTCTGCGATCGTCCTTAGAGATTGGACTTCAAGTCGAAGTTGAGTTGCAGAGTGCCTTTCTTCTTGAACTTGAGATTGAAGAAGGAGAACTGATTCAGACATCGAATTATGTGAGCTTGTCTGACTGCTAGTCAAGTAACTTGAACACTGCATCAAGACATGACTTTGGGGTTGTCTCGCTATCTTCAAGATGTGTTGCCTTCTTTGCTACAATATATGTTGGGTTTGTCTTCTAGCCTTCAGCGGACTTGTGCATGCCATCAGACATATTACCCTGAAACAAGCAGAGAGATGACATGTTTTACACGTGTATAAACAAAGATGGTAATTAGGCTGTCAATTTCATCCGATTTCAAATTAGAACAAAGAGTCAGTTCAAAATATCAATAGCATAATTTGACATTGTTCATAATGCGGGGAGCTTCACCACACTACTTGATTACCATGTCGACAAAACAAGCATAGATGAAGGGCAAAGACAATCATTGTATCTATTTTGGTTAATGTGCATGGCATGTTGTTCATATCATGAGCCACATCAGTAAGATAAAACATGAGATGACAAGGTGCAAATGTGGGCTGCTTCACCACACACTGGATTATAGATCCACAAAAACAAGCATACATATAGGGAGTATTAAGTTATGTGCATCGTACGAATAAGGAATTTTGTTTTACAACTAAAACTTGGAACTTACAGTCGTTGCGAACATGCATCTTGATAGAAACAGCAAACTAAACATAAGTTTATGATAGGGAGTATGAGAAAATTAAACATCAGTTAAGGATAAAGGCTTTAGAAGTATTTATTTACATTAACAGTTAACACTGGCTTTATAATGCCCTTCTCCATGTCAAGGGAAGAATAACTCAAGAATTTCAGCACAAAATGTTCTTCATAAGCATTGCCTGTCCTCTACATTTTGTAGAGAGTAATTATAGATATGATAATACTAGAAGGGATAAAAGATAATGAAGATAAGATGCAGATTGATGCTACATAATCATATACCAATCCCTGTAAGTACAAGTGTTGCAGGACAAAATGTATTGACAAGAGCAATGGGCTACACTTATGCACCGACATTGTTTATGTATTCAACTTTTTGGTAAGATTAAATATAGATATGATATTCTTTTAGTAAATGGTGGGCGAGGGATATAAGATGCAGAATGCTACACAATGAACCAATCCCTCCTTCCCATAATATAAGAGTGTTCTGTACACTAGTGTATAGTACAAAACGCTCTTATATTATGGGACAGAGGGAGTAGCTGTTAATGTAAGTACAGTGATAGAAGACGTTCCGTCCTTACAAGAGGGATGTAGAGCTAAACCTCTTCAAAAGCATTGGGTTAATTCTAAATTTATGTAAGAGTCGATACCGATCTTATAATGTCCACCAAATGGAGGATAACGAGGCTACCATGTGTAGTGATGCTACATAATCAACCAACTATGAAAGTAAGTATGGTCATACATGGTAAGAGGTACTCACAAGAGCAATGTAGTGTGCAGTATAGTTGCGAGATTCTGTGGTCCCTTGAGAATGAATGTTCTTCTGCAAACAGTTTTCGTACAAGTGATACGGTAAGGTCCATGCAGAAAAGTAATGCAAATTATGATGTGATATCATAGACAGTACCTTATGCTGCAGACGATACCAATGTGTAACAAGATTATTCCAGTCACTGTCTAATAAATGTAGCACCGGAGACTTTACATAAATTTTGTTTAGAGGCTTTCCATCGAAGTGCGCTTGCCTCGGGTAGGAACAATACTTCATCAACGAGTGCTTGAAAAGTGCAAGCAACCATTGCTCGTCTTGACTATCCAGTTTGGTCCTCGCCTACTTAAAAGAATGAAATCTTGTGTCTTTTATCAGCAAAAACATATGCAATAAGTACCATGAACAAGATTAGTACATTACTTACACGTAAGTTGCGGAGGAATGTTGGAAATTGTTCTGTGTCTGTGGTATAATCTTTCCACGAAGGAAAGATGCGCACAAAGTTCCTGACAACAATATAAGCTTGGTCTTCCAAATTGGGAATAAATGGAACAGGGGTCCTATTTGCTGCAATTGGGGCTTTGTCTCGTTCGAAAAGGGATTTGGCAACTAGATTTGGTGTACTCTTTACTAGAATGGTGGTTTTGCGTCGTAGAGCTGGTGCTATGTCAACTGGCATCATCATGCTGTTTGCTGCAGTTGGGGTCTGTTGAGTTGGGGCATCAGAGATGGCCTCTGTAGTAGGGCTAGAGTCTGCTAGAGTTGTGGCCGTGTTTTCTGGGTCTGGTGATATTGCAACTACACCAATTGGGCTATTTGATTTATCAGGTGTCCCTACCTTTTCGAAATACTTTGTTCATGCTCCTCCGTGATCAACAATCGCCCTCTTCCTTTTGAACGTCTGATACACACGAACAACATTTGAATGGATAAATATGGTATGATGACAGATGGAATATGTACCAAAAAATGCATAGGCATGGCGTATTCACATACACGATGTGTAAACTAAGCTAACGGCACTGCAACAAAGTAGAAGCAATGCAAAGCATCAGTTGCAAGGTACCAATACAACCTTGGAAAGTTAGAGCAAGCACCTTGATGGGTGAATAAGAAAGGGCATCTGCCTCTGACTCCTCCACTAGGGAGCTACATTGACTTAGGTCTCCCTCTAGCTCAGAATCATTATTAGGATCATATTCTGAGCACGAATCTGTAGCTAGAGAGCCTTTGCATTGCATTGCATCCAAACTTGATTTCAGTCCCTTAATGCCAAATTTGACAGCCATGGCATCATTCTGCTTTATCCTTTTCATGCGCACAAGCTCATAATCATTATGATGATGTTTAGTATATATGATTCATGAAAACATAAAAAGTAGTCAGATTATTATGGAATGCATTGCGGATTCAACTCAAAGAGTGTCTCCCTACAACCCCTACGTATACAAAGTTAATCCCCCAACCGTGCTGACCTGACTACACATAGAAATACAAACCTCTTATATCTCTATAACAGGAGAGCACACATTTCAAAACTGAATTCAGAACATTAGAGTCATATCAAATTCGTTTTTGAACAAATAAACTAAGGAATTATGAGTGGCATAATGTTTAGCTTCAAGGGTGGAGTGCTGGTAGTGCGACACAAAGCAAGTAGGCAGATTGTATTC
Source organism: Secale cereale (assembly GCA_902687465.1). Lineage (NCBI taxonomy): Eukaryota > Viridiplantae > Streptophyta > Magnoliopsida > Poales > Poaceae > Secale > Secale cereale. Next base: position 614,866,660 of record LR738710.1, on the reverse strand, counting down.
CATGTCAAAGATCATAGTCTATGCAAAAGGTGGATATGACACTTTCTTTCTATACAATGCAGTGTTCGTTGCCCACACATGATGAAAGATATCACACAGTGAAATACTAATCACTCATGTATGTGGTTCCGGTATTTTGAAACAGGGTGGTCCACCCTAAAAGAATATTGACAACAAATATGACAAGACAAGCATAGATCGGTAGTGAATAAATCATTACATATGAGCTTACTAGGACAAGTATATAGAACAGTAGTAAGAGACCATCCAAAATCTGAATCAATAAGTTGCTCAAGCACTTAGCACTTATTGTTTGCAACTAATCGATGTGAATAATTGGATATCATATCGAATGATTAAGAAATACAAGTAAAATTGTCAACAAACCTGGCCTTGAGTAGTAATCTGTGTCAATGTCACTATGACAAACAATCCAACAATAATAGTGTTTATTCCTACGACCGGAATTTTGAAACCCGGTGAACTTTACAGGTACTAAAGATTACTAAAAATATCTGAACCATTAAGTGTAGGTAGAACTCAATACACACCAAACCCCAATGACAGTCCTGCCTAATGAGTAATGAATTAATTAGAAAATGGGTGATGGAGAGTAGCTGCTGAGGGTTGAGGACGTATCGCAGGATAAATCGGGTTGGCTTAGTGGGTGCTGCACTTCTGAGCCCTGAACGGAATGGGAAGGTAGGCACGGTGGCGCACCCGGGCAGCGGTGATGCTGTTGGGCGAGCGGCTCTTGACCTCCTGTTAGTCCGGCGTCTCCTCCTAGAGTCATGCCGTCCAGGGATGGCAAGTCGCCGGTGAGTCAAGCGGCTGTGGTCGAGTAGAGATCGGAAGCGCAGCAGAATAAAGGGGAATCAGGGTCTGAGCCGACCCAAAATCCTAGGGTGGGCCGCAGCCCACTGTGGGCACCCTGTAGACCCACACCTTAGCGGCATACATGCATTTTCAAAACTAAATTAGGAACATTTAGCTGACCAATTAAAATGCTATGTTTTAATAATATCAGATTCGTATTTGAACAACTAAACTTGTTTAGCTTGATGGGTGGATCATTGCTATTATGACATGAAGCACGTAGGCTGATCGTATAGTGATCATAAAAGGGGGGAAATCCTAAGCATGATCAATTAAACCCTATTATGCCTGTGCCTTGGCAGATTTGAAGCTGCAAACCACAGAAATGCCACTTAGCAACCATTGTTTGCTTCGAACTAAGAACTAAATTCTAAGAGCTGAAAAGATAGTACAGTAACCAAGTTGTGATCTATTTTCTGGTTGAGATCAAAAAGTTGAGCAGATATGAAGTAGTACCACCTTTTTTGGCACCGTGTAGGCATCGGGGGTGCGATGGCTGTCGGTGGTGTTGAAGCAGATCTGCGACGATAGATGGGTCCATCCGGGGATAAGTCCCATTGAGGTGGACGAGAGGGTCGTCGGAGCTGCCCCGGCAAGGAGGTCGACGGCGCCGATGATGCGAGAGGCCGCAATGCAAGGCTCCTGGTCCGTTGTCGTGGATGAGAAACGCCCATCTCTAGTAGTGGAGGACGCGGTATGTGCTCCGGCATGGTGGAGGACGGCGGCGACGGATGGGGTGGCGGACAGAGGAGGCTAGTGTGGGGATGGTGTTCTAGCGCGAATGGTGTATGAATGAGAAAATGGAGGGAGAGGTAAGGGGAACCATGTTTTAGGGACGCGCCTGTCTGAAATACGGAAAAATTAGGACGTCTCGTCGGTTGGGGATAGGACGGTAATCTCGCATCTCCTCGATATTTTCCCAAAGCGATTTTGGGCGAGGAGAGGGTGTTTTGGCGCCCACGGTTGGTGCCCACGGTGTATGAACGGGGCTGATAGGTAGGGCAGTTGCATCACGCGTGAGTGAAGTTACAAACCTGCTCCTATTAAAAATATTTGCGTACATCAATTTCGACCGAATCGAGTTTGTTTTGCCGCCCGCCGTGTATGAATGGAAAAATGGAGGGAGAGACAGAGGTCTTTTGGACGAGCTTGAATCAAATGTGTTTTGCCGCCCACATTTGGCGCCCACCGTGTCCGAATGGGCTCGTAGGCGGTCGTGTCACGTCTAATTGAAGTTACTAACCTACCCCTATTGAGAATAGTGGAAACTAGGCCGATGGATTGTCCGTGTAAAGGGTAGACAATAATTTCCATCTCACAAACATTGGCTTCGGGCAGCCGGCGTGGGAGTGGATATTTTGCCGCTTCTTTCAAATTTTAGGACAATAAGCATTCACGTTTACCCTCGCAGCTAAATTCGAATCCATTTTGTATTCTTATACGAATTTTTTATATCATTCTATGTTTTTTATATCTTCAAAAGCACAACAAAGAGGTATTTCACTATCATATATGAATATGATTTACAAATGCTGATACTCGAATTCAGAAGGTGGAAACCAGTTTAAGGTGAATCTGAATATTTGAAACCATTTTGTGTCCAACTCAAGTGTAACTTGTGTGAAGCATATAGTGTACTCCCATTTAGATATGTGCACAAGCAATGTCTCAAGATTCAAAATACAGAGTCAATCAACCAATAATGTACAAAACTAACAGACATATAAACACTTATAGAGTATATGGGTCAATAATATCAACTAACATACATAAGCCCAGCCGATGTACTTTTTTGCTAGAAGATGAACATTTTTTTAGCAAAGTTAGTACACCATCTTGGCCCTTTCGGATGTGTTCAACTTAAGGACCATCGATACTAGTACTATTATTGTTGAATGCACATTCAGCCCGATTGGCATATTTGTAGGTCTGGCATCGCAATTGATGACCCACAAGTGTAGGGGATCTATTGCAGTCCTTTCGATAAGTAAGTGTGCCGAACCCAACGAGGAGCAGAAGGAAATGATAGGCAGTTTTCAGTAAGGTATTTTCCGCAGGCACTGAAATTATTAGTAACAAATAGTTTTGTGATAAGATAATTGGTAACAAGTGACAAATAGTAAAAGTAAATAAGGTGCAACAAGATGGCCCAATCCTTTTTGTAGCAAAGGACAAGCCTGAACAAACTCTTATATGAAGGAAAGCGCTCCCGAGGACACATGGGAATTATCGTCAAGCTAGTTTTCATCACGCTCATATGATTCGCGTTCGTTACTTTGATAATTTGGTATGTGGGTGGACCGGTGCTTGGGTGTTGCCGTTACTTGGACAAGCATCCCACTTATGATTAACCTCTATTGCAAGCATCTGCAACTACAAAAGAAATATTAAGGTAAACCTAAGCATAGCATGAAACATATGGATCCAAATCAGCCCTTTATGAAGCAACGCATAAACTAGGGTTTAAGCTTTTGTCACTCTAGCAACCCATCATCTACTTATTACTTCCCAATGCCTTCCTCTAGTCCCAAACATTGGCGAAGTGTCATGTAGTCGACGTTCACATGACACCACTAGAGGAAAAGACAACATACATCTTATCAAAATATCGAATGAATACCAAATTCACATGACTACTTATAGCAAGACTTCTCCCATGTCCCCAGGAAAAAAAATAACTACTCACAAAGCATATTCATGTTCATAATCAGAGGGGTATTAATATGCATAATGGATCTTAACATATGATCTTCCACCAAGTAAACCAACTAGCATCAACTACAAGGAGTTATCAACACTACTAGCAACCTACAGGTACCAATCTTAGGTTTTGGTACAAAGATTGGATACAAGAGATGAACTAGGGTTCGATAGGAGATAGTGCTGGTGAAGATGTTGATGAATATAACCCTCCCCAAGATGGGAGTGTTGTTGATGATGACAGCGGTGACGATTTCCCCCTCCCGAAGGGAAGTATCCCCGGAAGAACAGCTCCGCCGGAGCCCTATATTGGTCCCGCCTCGAGATGGTGGCGCTTTGTCCCGAAAGCCTCCTTATGATTTTTTCAGGTCAAAACACCTCATATAGGAGAAGATGGGCATCGGGGAGTCACCAGGTGGCCCACGAGGTAGGGGGCGCGCCCAGGGGGGCGCCCCCACCCTCTTCGACAGTGGGTGGCCCCCCTCTTGTATATCTTTCGCCAGATATTTTCTATATTTTTGGAAACGGTGTTTCGTGGAGTTTCGGGGCTTTTTGAGTTGTGCAGAATAGGTGTCCAATGTTTGCTCCTTTTACAACCCAGAATTCCAGCTGCCGGCATTCTCCCTGTTCATGTAAACCTTGTAAAATAAGAGAGAAAAGGCATAAGTATTGTGACATAATAGGTAATAACAACCCATAGTGCAATAAATATCAATATAAAAGCATGATGCAAAATGGACATATCAGCAATGAAAATGAAATGTCTGAGAGTCTTGTCAATTAATACAAACTCGTGGTAAAAAAAATGATAAACCAAAAAACAAAAAACAATTATTACATGATCTCTAAAACAAATGGTTTGATCGATTACATGAACAAACAACACAAAGGTTATTCGACGACGGAAAAAACATTTCACCTATGATTTTATTAGTGGAATTTAATTTCCTTTTTTCCTCCAGGACCTTAACAATGCGGTCAGTCTCAGCTTGCTTTCTTTTGAAATCCACCAAATATTGAGTGGTTGTCTTGAGTACTGCTTGTGATTGTGTTGTTTGCTCCTCAACATGTCAACTTCATCTCTAAGTGCAGAAGCATAATATCTTTCTACCAATAATTTAGCCTCTAGAGCATCACCAGTTGGCAATTCATAATGCACGATTGGGCCGGTGCCACTGTTGTGAGATGATACAACATCCATGGGGACCTTGCTCTTTGATCTTGGGCTTACATGTTTTGCAATTAAAATTCCGATTGGATTCCGAAAAGTTTAAGTTAGCAAAACATCTCAACTGGGAGTTAGAGCAGCGAACTAGTTAAACAAACAAGGAATTAAAGAGTTTCGATTGGATGGTGAAAAGTAGTTATTAACATCATTGTAACCGGTTGCAACATCAAATCAGTTAAAGAAACAAGTTTTACAAAAGGTACCTGTTGCGGCATTGGAGTTTGTCTTGGATCCTGAAAAGTTGAGTATCCAGTAACGTGATTAGAGCAACCGGTTGCAGCAACAAAGCAGTTAAACAAACAAGTTTTGCAAAAGGAACCTGTTGTGGCATTGCAGTTTCTCTTGAATCCTGAAAAGTCGAGTAGTCAGTAACTTGATTAGAGCAATAAGTTACAGCAACAAACCTGTTACACAAATATGTTTCTGAAAATGTACCTGCTGTGTAATTGGACTTCCAATTGGATCCTGAAAACTTGAAGTTGGTAAGATGATTACATGAACAAGTTACAACAGCAAACTAGGTAAACAAGAAGTTTTTTAAAACATACATGTTGTGCCAACGGAGTTTGAGTTGGATTCTGCAAACTTGAATATTAGAATCATAAATAATGTGTTGCAAGAGCCATAAGAAACTAACATCAAACTAGTAAAACTAACTAGTTTTGGCAATGTGTATAATTACACATGAACTAGTAAAACTAACAAGTTCTTGGCAAAGTATTATAGTAACAAGTCGGTACCGTTTACCAGTAACACAGACATCTGTAAATTTCTTTGATGTAAGCAAAATGATTATGACACATATATATGTTAAAAATACGTTGTCCCTCATATAAACCTGACAGTTGTCTGTCTATGAACATGCAAACATTACTAGTGCTACAAGTGATAACAACAAACCATTTAAGAAAATAGGGTATCAGAACATAAATTACACATGAATTTTGCTGCACCCTAGAAGTACATATGACCAACTATCTACGCGCTTAAGTAGTTATTTTAAGTTCAGGCAAACAGGTAATTCTTAACAGTAAGTATCAAACACATAGATATGCGCAGTCTATAATAGGATTAACAGGCTATGGCATTATGTAATCAGTAGCAAACTAAATTAAGCCAAGCAACATAATTGAACATTTTTGCGATCAGTGGCTAACTAAAATTCCGAGAAGCGGGTAACTGAACTTACACTATCTCTTTGTACAGGCACACTTCAACTTCTTTTCTCTTAGAAGGTTCTACGAAGGAGTCCATGGCATCAATTGCTTGGATCCACAGTCCCAATACTTCTTTATTCCCACGCTGCATTGGTAAGTCAAATGGTTAATCTGATAAGATGGTGCGTCCTTGATATGTTATATGAGGATGGGCTGTCAGACTAGTTGTAGCAACACACATCACACTGGCTTTTACTGTCTATTTCATGTGGTACATTTGCCATATCGAGATCTAAGCAATCTTCAATAGGATGAAAAGATTGGCATCCTTCACATTATTGGAAAACTCAGTTCATAGAAACAAGCAATTCAACCATTCTGTGGGTAAATCAAAAGCGCCACTGGAATATTTTTCACTACCACAATCATACTTGCAAAATGGGGCGACACCGCCGTAGGGGCTGGCATGGGCGGCCGCCTCGGGTGGCTGGAAAGCGCGCACCTACTTTGAGTCGTCCAGGTTGGCCTAGGGTAGTTTTGTTTGTCCCCGCGCATGAGCAGGAAATGTAAAAAATGAAGAAAAACCTTTCAATTTGGATGGGCCAATAACGTAAGTGCAAGGCAGGACCACTAGCAGGCTCGCGACCCAAACGATCGGCTCCCATATCAATTGATAGCAGGAAAATCCCCAATTCGTTCGCTCCAGCCTCCAGTCTGGTTCGCTCCTAACCTAGCCGCCACTGGACAGACCGACACAACACTTCCACACACCCTTGTTGGACGCCAGTCACCAGGCTTCAAGCGAATGGAAGGACAAGAAGATGAAGATCCAACGCTGGGTGTAGCATGCGTGGGAGGCAGCGGCAGCAACACGGGCATGGCATCGAGCTTGTGCAAATGGATAGTCGCAGCTTGCAAGAGCAGCATGGGCAACGAGCAGGTACCTCACATCCCTGAGTATCTCTAATTCGACTGTTCAATTTCTGGCCAATAGTTAAACTTGGCGGTGTTGTTAAACTGCTTGTATGTAGGGAATCTATAAGAAAATGAAAGCAAATTCTAATATTATAACTCCCCCAATCAATACTGAACTGATTGAACTTGATGTGTCTAATAAAGTTTATAGAGCAAACATACAATCTCATGTTGTTCTTGAGCCTGAAGTGTCTAATGAACAGACTGCTAATGAAGGATTTGATGCAAACATTTTACATGCTCCTGGTGATGAACATATAGTGTCTAATGAGGGATCTAATGCAAGCATTTTGCAAGCTCCCATTGAAGGATTTAGTGTCTAATGATGATTTGCTATGTTGAGAGAGAAATATAAATTTGCAGGAATTGATGACAAGCAAATTATAGTACATTTTCATGGCTTGAGGAAACGTCGAGGCCATCTACCAGAAAGTCCCCGTATCATGATAACCTAGCATAAATACTTTTCTAATCTGTTGTTTGAAACTATTGGCATACTTGTACATGATAGATATATTGATATGAAGTTTGCTCACTGGTTATAGGTGCAATTACACTAGGACATTTTCAGCCAGAGAATGAATAATTCAAGCAGGTACAATCCATGTTAGTAGCTTACATCATTTAGTGTTTTATAATCTGGAACCACTTTGGATCATTAGCTGGTTTTGAAAGTGCATGTAGCTTCACATTTCTAAAGTTATGTTGATTTCCGGAGTGCAAGTGCCTTAGTATTTTTTACGTTAAATTTTCGCCCCTGGTAACTTGAATTCGTGAATCCGCCACTACACACAAATCATACACGCATGCCAGTACGAATTAAATGAAATGCAGGGGCTTATGCTAGCTCGTTGTATAGGCTCACTGCAGCTCTGCTTGCCCTTGGGATGTTTCGTGTACAAGTCCATGTTACCACTTGCTTGGATGTGCATGCCTTGTGCTCTTTTCATCCCCATCTGCATTTTTGACACGGTGAATGGTTGATCAAATGAGAGGAATCGACCTTGCTGTTGTACCAGAGGACATGTACTTACAAGGTTATACCGGCGTGCAGGATGTGTACCAGATCCCGTAGCGCCGTCATGCTTCGCTACAAAATGGTTTTGCTTGTTTCAGATGATATCTCCAGAAGAAATAAGAGATAAAGTCATAGTTGCGTAGGCGTGTAAGCTAAGAGAGCAATAAAATAATATCTAAACATTGTCGCAATAGTGCACAAGGGAGTGATATGTGGATACCTAGTTCGGGCCGGCGTTTGGGCATGCTCACCTAGCTAGAGTGTGGGTCACTTTAGAGCCGTTGAGGGTGATACACTGGCGTTGGCTGGCTACGTATGTATGCAGATCTCGAGCGGCAGCGGAGCGCTACGATGCGGTGGACGAGGCTGTTGGTGAAGCACCAACAACGTCGGGGGGGGTGGAGGTGCGATGGCGTTCTTGATGAAGTAGCCCTGATGCGGTGGAAGTCGGTGCATGTGAGGCACGTCGGCTGCGATGGTCGACATTGTGGGTGGACCAACCGGTGCGGCGGACGAAGGTGTAGATGAGGTAGCTCCGGTGTAGTGGTGAAGCGCGACTGTTGTCTTTGTCGTCGTCGTCCGGCACAGAGGTGGGGAAAGAGACGAGACGAAGGGTGATTCGAATTTTGCTTGGGTTGGTGGCGAATTAGGGATCTGAGAGCCCTCGACGTGGAAGGGTACGAGGGTGAAGGGTGAGTTTGTAGGCTGGAACTGGAGCCGCGCTATATTTCAATCCAAAACGTGGAAGCACGAAGCTTTTTTGCCGTCGTTCTTTTTTTATTGAGGGGGGGAGGGGGTGGGTGCTACTACTTGCTAGCGTCCGTACGACAAACGCGATCACCACAACACGACCCTGGTCTGCCTTGTGCGCCTACATTTAAGAATGCAAATGGATCGTCTTTCATTGGCAAACAAATATTGTACTCCTTGCAAATAATTAGTCCTTCGAAACGAGTAGTATGAATTAATTAATGATGAGTTCTTTGAATTAGAGTCAGTTTGTCACATAGTGATCTCCAATTTTAACGTGGATTTCACATTTCATGGTATCCACGCCACTTATTTGATACAAATTCATATATGTATACGATGAACATCATGGTGGTGAGAAAACTTTGGATGGATTCAAGCACATGACCACACACATACAAAATACCACAACAATCAAGTCAATATCAACCTTTCCAAATCGAGCATGGCACGAATTCGAAATAATCATGGAAGCCATATGCATGATCCTCAATTCAAATCTTACAATGTACACAAAATTGAAACGTCAATATTAATTCTAGTACCATCTACATTCAAATGTTGTTTGTAGCCCTCCCCCCGGCACACACGTTACATACTTCCTCTGTTGATCAATCTTCGTCACATAACGACCTTACAAAGCTTTGGTTTCCGCACGTTCATTCTATCTCTCCTTGTTTCGATCTCTAACTCTCACACACCCGCCATTGCACTCCATGTCGAGCTCTCTCTTCCCACATCCTCTCTCGGTAGATACATGCATTGCCAATCTCGACCCCCTCCCACTCGTGCGCACGCACGCACATTGTCTGTCTAGGTCACTCTCAAGAGACCGTCTCACTCTTTCTTTCACGCGGTGGCATTGGCGGAGCTATAGTGGATTCCTTGGGCGGGCCATCCTGAAGAAGAAAGCATAGAAAAATGAGTCGCGCCACTTGGCATGATATTTAGGCATTGTTTCAGCTAGTCAAGGCGGGCCAGAGCACATGTTAGCCCAACGTAGCTCTGCCTTGCACGGTGGCCCACACTCGCTGTTGGGGAACGTAGTATTTTAAATAATTCCTACGATCACGCAAGATCTATCTACTAGATGCATAGCAACGAGAGGGGAGAGTGTGTCTACGTACCCTCGTAAACCAAAAGCGGAAGCGTTTATGAACGCGTTTGATGTAGTCGTACACCTTCACGATCCGTCCCGATCTAGTACCGAACGTACGACACCTCCGCGTTTAGCACACGTTCAGCTCGATGACGTCCTCGCCTTCTTGATCCATCAAGACGGGCGAAGTAGTAGATGAGTTCCGGCAGCACGACGGCGTGGTGACGGTTGTTGATGAAGAACAATCTCTGCAGGGCTTCGCCAAGCACTATAAAAACTAGACAGAGGATAAACTAGAGGGTTGGGGTTGCCGGCACACGGCTTGGTGTATCTTGATGTGTCTTGGGTGCTAGCCCTACCCCTCTATTTATATGTTGATCCTTGGGGTCGGAACTTGGAGTAAAAGCCTTCACAAAGTCGGTTTCACCCGAAAGGCAAGAGTCCTTCTCAGACTCCAGGGCCAGACGCCAGGGTTCCCGGCGTCTGGATCCAGACGCCAGGTACCCTGGCGTCTAGCCCCTGGACTCCGCAAAACTTCCTTTTGCACTTTCCAAAAACCTTGTGTGCTTTCCCCTTTAGCCCAAATAAAGTGTTCTCGTACCCAAACATTCCGGGAAACATCCGGAACCCCTTCTGGTGAATTCCGGAACCCTTCCGGAGGTCAAACACTATTATCCCATATATCAATATTTATCTCCGGACTATTCCGGAGTTCCTCGTCATGTCCATGATCACATCCGGGACTCCGAATAACATTCGGTCACCAACATACATAACTCATTAAATACTATATCATCAACGAATGTTTAAGCGTGCGGACCCTACGGGTTCGAGAACTATGTAGACATGACTGAGACATCTCTCCGGTCAATAACCAATAGCGGAACCTGGATGCCCATATTGGCTCCTACATATTCTACGAAGATTTTTATCGGTCGAACCGCATAACAACATACATTGTTCCTTTTGTCATCGGTATGTTACTTGCCCGAGATTCGATCGTCGGTATCACTATACCTAGTTAATCTCGTTACTGGCAAGTGTCTTTACTCGTTCCGTAATACATCATGTCGTGACTAACTCATTAGTCTTTTTCTTGCAAGGCTTATTATGATGTGTATTACCGAGAGGACCCAAAGATACCTCTCCGACACTCGTAGTGACAAATCCTATTCTTGATCTATGCCAACACCACGAACACCTTCGGAGACATCTGTAGAGCATCTTTAATAATCACCCAGTTATGTTGTGACGTTTGATAGCACACAAGGTGTTCCTCTGTTATTCGGGAGTTGCATAATCTCATAGTCATAGGAACATGTATAAGTCATGAAGAAAGCAATAGCAGTAAAACTAAACAATCATATTGCTAAGCTAACAGATGGGTCTTGTCCATCACATCATTCTCCTAATGATGTGATCCCATTGATCAAATGACAACACATGTCTATGGTTAGGAAACACATCCATCTTTGATCAACGAGCTAGTCTAGTAGATGCATACTAGGGACACTCTGTTTTGTCTATGTATTCACACATGTATCAAGTTTCCAATTAATACAATTCTAGCATGAATAATAAACATTTATCATGATATAAGGAAATATAAAATAACAACTTTATTGTCGCCTCTCGGGCATATTTCCTTCACTCGCTTCTTTATCTAAGTCTCGATTAACCTCGCTTTCTCTCACACACAAATGATATATATCCTTGTTCGGGCCTCGATCGACACACTCTATACCCTCTCATGCAGTTTGTCTGTCTAGATTAGTCTCTCCAAGCCGTTCCACTCTTTTGACCTCATGGCAGCCCACGCTATCTCAATCTCTCTCTCTCTCTCTATGCATGCCTTGATTTACCTCGCTCTTTCTCACACGGAAAAGATATATCTCCATGTTTTGTCCTAATTCGACATATTCATAATGTACACTCTCTCAAGCACATTGCCTATCTAGGTCAGTCTCTCCAACCTGTCTCACTCTTTGGATAGCATGACGACCCACACTCGCTCAATCTCTCTCTCTTTATCTATGTATCGATTGACCTTGCTTCCTCCCATGCACAAACTATATATGTACCTGTCTGTGACTGGATCGGACAACCCTCACCCTGTTCAATCAGACAATATCTATCCACAACATATATTTCTCTTCAACGAATGTCGGGGCACACTCACTTTGTCTCTCTATCTATGTCTCGACTGACCTTGCTTTCTCACACTATCTCTTCCACACATCAAAGCTACCTCTCCAATCCTCGTAGAGCTGGAGCTATTTACATTACGAGGGGGACTCCAATCTTCGATTAATTTGTGAAGGCATTTATTCTGGTGGGTTTAGATTATATTTTTGTAGCATTTGCCCCACAACTACTCCAAACATCGTTGCAACACCCGCCCCTCCCCCAAATATTTTACCTCCGGCTCGATCACGCTCTCTCGCACGCCCTTTCTAACCTTCCACATCGCACCATGGTATTTTTGCAAAACACAAGCACTTATCCTTAGTTCTAGAATCTTCTGTATCATGATTGGCCTTTTTTCTAAATGAATTGCCATTATTTGTTTTTTTACTGTATGCTCTACAATGAACAATTCCATGAATCTTAAAATAGATTAACTTTTTTTTATAAAACTTATTGATTTTGAATGGGATGAACTATAAGAATTGAACGAACATCTACATCATGCATATATGAATCAAAGCTTACATGCTATGGTGTGATATTTATTCATAATTTGGTTGCCAAATCTCAAGCGTGTAGTGCGCGTGTACCTTACTAGTATCAATTAAAAATGAAAAAGGACAAGGGTCGAACATGCGACCAGGGCCTTCAAGCTGCATGCTAACAAGCAACATACGGACGCAACATAGTAGCAATGTTTGTTGTACTCCCCTTTGTTGATATAATGTTTTTATATTACCACAACCTATTTAATGGATAACATGTTTTTATATTAACTTTAGTACATTATAGTGGGACCAGCTCATGAGCATGTACTATTCCACTTCACTGACTGGTGGGTTCCATGTCTACTCTATCTCTCTTTCTCATCCCCTTCTACGTTTAGACGCACGGGCAAACATGAAGAACGTGCGGGCGGTGTTGCCGTTGACCGTATCTGGATGTGTTCACAAGTTACAACACTAGTTTCGCGTAATACTAGTACTAGTATTATGTAACAAGTTTAGGAACAAAAGTGATCGTGACAAGTTAGGATACTAACAATTACTACTCCTACATGCGTGGATAAATAGATGTACCACCTAATGCACAAATAAGGTGGGCGGCGGAGCCTGGTCAAAGGGCTCGCCTCCCGCTCAGCCTGCATAGCGGCCTGCTCGCACGCCTCCCGGTCAGTCGATGCCGCGATCTGCTCGCACGCCTCCTGTCGACTCACACGCTTGCTCGGACGACACGTGCCGATGAGAAGCGGGACTCGTGGTGGCACATATGTCTAACACCCACTGTTTGAATAGTGAAACTGTTCGCGTTAACGTGACATGTCTTAGTTCCAAAATACCTTGGCTCTTCTTTTGTGCATCTTTTCATAAGAAGCTTCTCTCAAATTGAACAAAAAAATACGACAACCTTTTGTCCCATATCACGTGACCATGCTCAGTTTCATGAATTTCAGGTCAGTTTTGGATTTTCTAGAATTTAAAATCCAGGATTCGAAATAATATCATAACTTGCATCATGAAATAAATTTTCAAGCCATACATCTTTACTGTTGTAGATGTTAATATTTCTTAAGAAAGGATTTGGTCAAACATTTCGCTTAATTAGACTTCAAACAAGTTATATCTGCAGAGTAAAAAGATAATCTCTCCGTACCAGTGTATTGCCTGATATAATAACTCTAGTAGGCACGAACAAAGCACGAACAAAATCAACAAACGGAGCTCCATTCTGTGCTCATCTTGGTGTAGTACTATTAGTATAGGCAACGGAGTTGACGAGTGACCTTGGGTAGCGGTGACCAAGGGAATTGAACCGTGTTCGGCATAGTAGGTAACGTGGGCTAGTTACTAAAGCATCCATCCATTGTTCATCGGTTCTCATCATGGACTGGGGACATGACAGGAATTTCCTAGGGCTAGAATTCTGGCCGCCAGATATTTTGACTCGAAACGTGGAGGCTCGAGTGGAGGTGCGAAGTTCAAAAAACTATCAAGGTTCTTTTGGTTGGGCTTGGCTAATGTGCGTACCACGCACGCCACCAGCAAGACATGAGCCCGGGTCTGGCTGGTACGTCGTCGGGTGCTACCATTTGAGAATGTGAAAGGATTTTTTTAAATTGCCGAACGAATCTATATGTGTTACTATTGTTACGAGTCTACAATGCCCATATTTTCCTTGCAAGTAACTGGTCATTCCAAAAGGCACGATAATTGATTTATGACAAGTTCTTGAATTAGAGTGAGTTTGTGATATAGTGATCTCAAGGTGGATGTATGACACGAATTCAAAAATAAAATGTAAGCCATGCATGGTTCTCAATTCAATATTTAAAATGCATAATATATTGAAACATGAATATTAAGTCTAGTACTATGCACATGCAAATGTTGTGTTTAGGTC
>LR738710.1:614817457-614852222 GCA_902687465.1 Secale cereale | reverse complement strand
CCCCCCAATACTTCATGTATGGATCGAGCTTCATTTATTTGTTAATAGATGCTATTGGTATCCGACACACGCGCGCTCATTGTTTCTCTTCACGTTTCAATCTCCATTTATATCACACCCGCCCTCTCACACTCTCAACAGATGTATTTCTCACACACAACCTCATCGTGCCCTCCATGACAAACCCTCCCTCTATCTCTCAAGACACGTACGTTGCATTTGTAAAACACCTTCACTGTGCGCGCAGACACAAAGTCTATCTAGGCTAAACTCTCTCGGTAACTATCTCCCTCCAGCCCTCACTACAGCTTTGCCGCATGATATCTTGGTGTACCGTCTTTAACATTCAAGTGTATGCTAGGACACAGTAACTCGATCTCTCCCTCTGTAAATGACTCGATTGACCCCGCTTTCTCGTGTCGTCTCTCTCACACCGAGACACTCCCACTGCACCTCTTGCATAGGCGGAGCTATGTAGATTGTCAGGGGTAACCCCTCGACCTTAGACAAAATTGTAAAGCTCTGTTTAGGATTGTTTAGATTATATATTTTTGAACATTATATTTGCTCCCACCCTCCCGAACACCGATGGGTTGTGCACCACCCCCGGGAGAATATCATGTGTCCCCACACCTCAGATGTTATATGGTGATACGAGTTCCTTGGAGCATGTAGATCCTAGATATATCGTCTCCCAAGATGTCTTAATATTTTTACAAGAAAGCTTAATGGGTGTGGGAATTGCACACAATTAGAACCAAAACTACTCAGATGCCCTTGGATCCCATATCCAAAGGTCTCAAAGCTCGTATCATCGTAGCATCTAAGATGAGATAAAACCTTGTGACGCCCCCGATTTGGCCGTACACTAATCATGCACGCAAACGTGTACGAACAAGATCAGGGACTCACTGGAAGATATCACAACACAACTCTAGACACAAATAAAGTAATACAAGCATTATATTACAAGCCAGGGGCCTTGAGGGCTTGAATACAAAAGATCGAATATAACAGAGTCAGCGGAAGCAACAATATCTGAGTACATACATAAGTTAAACAAGTTTGACTTAAGAATGCTAGCACAAAAGCAACACAATCGAAAAGGCAAGGCCTCCTGCCTGGGATCCTCCTAAATACTCCTGGTCTTCGACGGCCGTCATGTAGTAGTAGGCACCCTCGGGGTAGTAGTAGTCGTCAAAGGTGGCATCTGGCTCCTGGACTCCACCATCTGGTTGCAACAACCAGAAAGAAGAAAGAAGAGGGAAAAAGGGTAGCAAAGCAGCCGTGAGTACTCATCCAAAGTACTCGCAAGCAAGGATATACACCACATATGCATCGGCATCAATGAAAAGGGGTCGTATATGTGGACTAAACTGCAGAATGCCAGAATAAGAGGGGGAGAAGCTAGTCCTATCGAAGACTAGCATCTTTTGGAAACCACCGTCTTGCAGTAAGAGGAGGGAGTAGAGTAGTATAACATAAGTCATATTTATGTTGTTGTCAACGCCCCGGGATCGTTTCTCGACTCCTGGAGCAACATATCCAAATCATGCCTCAGCATCCAGTTCTAGTTGTATCGATCGGGATAGAACTCCAAGTGTCCGTTACCGTAGGACAGGCTATCGATAGATGTTTCCTTCCTTGTAGGGGTGCACCAACTTACCCACTACACTTGCTTAACTCCGGCCGGACACACCATCAGGTCATGCCTGGCCTCGGCCAAACAATACGCCGCAATCCGACCTAGGCTTAATAGAGAGGTCAGCACGCTGGACTAAACCTATGCCCCCACGGGTCATGGGCCATTGCCCTGGGAACTCCTGCACGTTGCGTACGCGTCTGGTGAGCAGATCTAGGCTAACTCCTTAAAAAGGCAGGTGCTTACACAGTCCAACCTGACGCGCGTCGCTCAGTCGCATGACGTCTAATAAGCTTCGGCTGATGCATACGACGAAGAACGCCCATACTATGCCCACGTGATGGTTAGTCCTATCAGGCCAGAGGGCCCTCGGATCAAATATCCAAACCGTTTAGAGTCTTGGGAACGCGCGGTAACGAGCAGAGACTCACGATCATGTGACCCCATCGCCCCGTCTCGAGGACTTGCGGCAAGGGCTAAGAATGCCCGACCACACCTCATAATTATCACGTGGGCACCTTCCAGGTCATCCCGACTACACATTGATACGTCTCAAACGTATCTATAACTTTTGATTGTTCCATGCTATTATATTATCCTTCTAGGATGTTTTATGGGCTTTATTATACGCTTTTATATGATTTTTGGGACTAACCTATTAACCCAGAGCCCAGTGCCAGTTTCTGTTTTTCTCCTGTTTTAGGGTTTCGCAGAAAAGGAATATCAAACGGAGCCCAATTGACCTGAAATTCAACGAAGATCATTTTTGGACCAGAAAAAGCCCACGGAGTGTCGGAGGGGAGCGAGAAGACCCATGGGCTGCACACGAGGGTGGGGGCGCGCCCCCCCTACTAGGCGCGCCCCCATGCCTCGTGGATAGCCCGTAGACCCCCTTTGCTTGGCCTCGACTCCAACACCACCTATATATACTGAAACCTCCGTAAAATAACCTAGATCGGAGTTCCGCCGCCGAAAGTCTCTGTTTCCACCGAAATCCAATCTAGACCCGTTCTGGCACCGGGAATCCCTCTCCGGTGGCTATCTTCATCATCCCGACGCTCTCCATGATGAGGAGGGAGTAGTCCACCCTTGGGGCTTAGGGTATGTATCAGTAGCTATGTGTTTGATCTCTCTCGCTCTCTCTCTCTCTCTCTCTCTCTCTCTCTCTCGTGTTCTTGAGATGGCACGATCTTGATGCATCGTGAGATTTGCTATTTTAGTTGGATCTTATGATGCTTCTCCCCCACTACTCGGTTGTAATGGTTTGAGTTTTCCCTTTGAAGTTATCCTATCGGATTGAGTCTTTAAGGATTTGAGAACACTTGATGTATGTCTTGCACGTGCTTATCTGTGGTGACAATGGGATATCATGTGATCTACTTGATGTATGTTTTGGTGATCAACTTGCGGGTTCCGTGACCTTGGGAATCTATGTATGGGGGTTGGCACACGTTTTTGTCTTGACTTTCCGGTAGAAACTTTGGGGCACTCTTTGAAGTTCTATGTGTTGGTTGAATAGATGTTTCCGAGATTGTGTGATGCATATCGTATAATCATGCCCACGGATACTTGAGGTGACAATGGAGTATCTAGGTGACATTAGGGTTTTGGTTGATTTGTGTCTTAAGGTGTTATTCTAGTACGAACTCTATGATAGATTGAACATTACTACAGACTCTTGAATAGATCGATCATAAAGAATAACTTTGAGGTGGTTTCGTACCCTACCATAATCTCTTCGTTTGTTCTCCGCTATTAGTGACTTTGGAGTGACTCTTTGTTGCATGTTGAGGGCTAGTAATATGATCCAATTGTGTTATCCTTGTTGAGAGAACTTGCACTAGTGAAAGTATGAACCCTAGGCCTTGTTTCCTATCATTGCAATACCGTTTATGCTCACTTTTACCACTTGCTACCTTGCTGTTTTTATATTTTCAGTTTACAAAAACCTATATCTACCATCCATATTGCACTTGTATCACCATCTCTTTGCCGAACTAGTGCACCTATACAATTTACCATTGTATTGGGTGTGTTGGGGACACAAGAGACTCTTTGTTATTTGGTTCCAGGGTTGTTTGAGAGAGACCATGTTCATCCGACGCCTCCCACGGATTGATAAACCTTAGGTCATCAACTTGAGGGAAATTTGCTACTGTCCTACAAACCTCTGCACTTGCAGGCCCAACAACGTCTACAAGAAGAAGGTTGCGTAGTAGACATCAAGCTCTTTTCTAGCGCCGTTGCCGGGGAGGTGAGTGCTTGAAGGTATACCCTCAGATCTTGCAATCGGATCTTTTTTTTCTTGTTTTATCACTAGTTTAGTTTATAAAAGAAAACTACTAAAAATGGAATTAAGGTTACCTCATATGCTTCATATTTTTAATATCTTTCGTGAAAATGATGGGAAGGAAAATTGTGCTCAAGTACTAGATGAAGAATTACATAGAATGCTTGGCATAAAATATGTGCATGATGAGCATGATTGCAATGTTGTTAGTATGAATTCTTTGAATACCCATGATGCTAATGATATGCAAAGCCGCAAGCTTGGGGAAGCTACGTTTGATGAAGATGATATTTTTAGTCCCCCAAGTTTTGATGAGCAAATTTGTTATGATGAAGGCATGCCTCCTATTTATGATGATTATATTTATGAAAGTGGATTTGGAGAGGTCATGACTTTATTTAGTGATGAATCCACTATTTCGGAAGAGGTTCCAATTGATTATGAGAACAAAGTTGCTATCTATGATGATTATTGTGATGACTTGTATGCTATTAAGAATATTGATAACCATGAAACTTGTCATCATGATTTTAATTTTCAATTGGATTATGCCTCACATGATAATTATTTTGTTGAGTTTGCTCCCACTATTATTCATGAGAAGAATTTTGATTATGTGGAGAGTAATAAAATTTATATGCTTGGGGATCATGACAAGAATGCTTTATGTGCCGGTTATATTGTTGAATTTATTCATGATGCTACTGAAAATTATTATGAGAGAGGATCATATGCTTGTAAGAATTGCAATAATATCAAGTTTCCTCTCTATGTGCTTAAAGTTTTGAAGCTATGCTTGTTTTCCCTTCCTATGCTAGTTGATTATTGCTCCCATAATTTGTTTGATTACAAAATCCCTATGCATAGGAAGTGGGTTAGACTTAAATGTGCTAGTCATATTCTTCATGATGCTCCCGTTATGTTTCAATTCCTATCTTTTATGCGAGCATCATTGAAATCATCATGCCTAACTAGGGGCGTTAAACGATAGCGCTTGTTGGGAGGCAACCCAATTTTATTTTAGCTTCTTTGTTTTTGCTTCTGTTTAGGAACAAATATTGCATCTAGCTTCTGTTTACATGTGGTTTTGTGTTTTAATTAGTGTTTGTGCCAAGTAGAACCTTTGGGAAGACTTGGGTGAAGTTTATATGATCTTGCTGTGAAAAACATAATCGTTAGCGCTCGCTAGAATGGTCACCAGATTTTACTGGAGTGTGCTATTTAGTTGATTCTTTTTCCAGATGATTAGTAGACAAATTCCTCACGTTTACCAATTTATTTCATTTTTTTGGAGTTATAGAAGTATGCGAAAACTGCAGATTACTACAGACTGTTCTGTTTTTGACAGATTCTGTTTTTCGTGTGTTGTTTGCTTATTTCAATGCATCTATGAGTAGTATTGGGAAGTATGAATCATAGAGAAGTTGGAATACAGTAAGTTTAACACCCATATAAACAAAGAATGTGTTCATTGCAGTACCTTTGAGTAGTGGTTTGTTTTCTTATACTAACGGAGCTCACGAGATTTTTTCTAAGTTTGTGTTGTGAAGTTTTCAAGTTTTGAGTATTGCTTTGATGGACTATGGAACAAAGATTGGCAAGAGCCTAAGCTTGGGGATGCCCAAGGCTCCCCAAGGTAAAATTCAAGGACAACCAAAAGCCTAAGCTTGGGGATGCCCCGGGAAGGCATCCCCTCTTTCGTCTTCATCTATCGGTAACTATACTCGGAGCTATATTTTTATTCACCACATGATATGTGCTTTGCTTGGAGCGTCAATTTAGTTTATTTTGTTTTGCTTTCTGTTTGAATAATACCCCAAGATCTGAAGTTCTTAAATGTTAGAGAGTCTTCACATAGTTACATAATTATTCAACTACTCATTGATCTTCACTTATATCTTTCGGAGTAGTTTGTTATTGCTCTAGTGCTTCACTTATATCTTTTAGAGCACGACGGTTGTTAGGGATATTATTAGCAGGTATGAACCGGCTAGTATAAACCGGATTACTAAAATATACTTATCATTGTAATATTTAGTAAAGGCTACGGCCCATAAGATCTTAGGGCCCATGTATAGAGTTATGGTTTGTAAACCGCCTGATCATGTAACTTGAGAGATAAGGAAGAAAGAGCAGAGACCGAGGCGGACACGAGTATGAGCCGGCCTCGGGACTCTGCAAACCGGACCGGGCGTCGCCTCTATATAAAGGGACGACCCGGCGACGGTTCAGGAGAAGCAAGAAACAACCCGTCGAGACACAGGCAATCGATCCGCTCCCTGTTCATCGACGCCCAAGCAATACCAAACCAAACTAGACGTAGGCTTTTACCTTCGTCAAAGGGGCCGAACTAGTATAATCCCTCTGTGTCCTTTGTGTGCTTTTAACCCCTTCAAGCTAACCTGTGCGATGGTTCCATCATCAAGTCCGTTAAACCGGACATCTGCCGTGTTATTTCCACGACAGTTGGCGCCCACCTTGGGGCTTCCGCACGACGGTTTCGAGTTCTTGAAGGGCAGCTTCGAAGGGCTCAAGGGCTACGCAGTCGGCTGGATGACTAAGAGTCGCCGCGGTCGGATCTACATCGACGACGCGGGTTGGGGACCGGAGGCCGATTCAATCGAATACGGGTACCGGGTTCCCTTCGGTGGCATCCACGTCTTCATCGGCAAGATCGGCGAACCGGGACCTGAGCCGGACATCTTCCCCAACATCGTCGAGCCGGCTCAGCGTGCAAGATCGGCCCGGATTCAGCCCGCCATGAAGCACGTTTTCGTCGGAGCAATTCACGGGGTCCAAACCGAGGACGGATCAGAATCCGGTGGCGAAACAGTTGTCTACTCCGACGACGAATCTTTATCCGGAGAGACGGAGTCTTTGTATCAGTTGCGGGATGGCCGGTCTGAGGGTGAGTCCGACGGAGACAGTATTCGGGGCCCCTTTGACCTGCCAAACCGGGTGGCTGTCTTTATGGCCGGTTCACAACCTACACAGCTGTCCACGGTAAACGGGGCGGCAGCAAAAGCTGGTGCAGGGGGGAGTGGCCAGGCCCTCTCACCCGCTGACGTTTCTATCCACCTTGGTCGAGGAAGTTACAGCAAAAGCCATGGCAGAAGTAGCTCCAGCAAACAAGGCGCAACATGATGCAGAGCTCCTTCAGCTAAGGGGCCGGATTGATCAAGCAAGGGAAGATCTGAAGGCAGAGAAGGCTATGATAGCGATAAGGCAGGCGGAATTGAATGATCAGGCGTTTCATCTCCGGATGGAGCAGGCCTCAGCACATTGGGTGAGGAGTCGGAAGTACCAGTCTCGTCTACCGCCGGTTTATGAGGCGACGGATCTGTTCAGGACACCAGGGGCGGGGACTAGCAATGATCCATCTTTAAACCGGAGGGCACCCCCGGCGAGGGATGAGCCGGTTCAGCAGCCAACTACGGAGCAAGATCGACGGATCACATCTACACCTCACGTCCCTACCCCTCCGGGTCATTATTCAAATCCTTTGGAAAATATCGTTGCTGCTGCTTCGCGCTTGGCCGCTTTACCCATTGAGGGGACGTCTCCGGTGGCGTTGGAGGCACGCAGGGTCAAGGATCTGCTTAATACGGCGTTGAAACAACAGCAAGCGTATTCCCATAGCCAGGAGAGGCTCCATTCAACACCACGCCCCAGCCGGAGTTACACTAGGCATTGGGAGGAACCAGAAGTGTCTAGCAGTGAACGCAGGCGACATCGTCACAGACAAAACAATCCGGCAGGCGTGGATGCACAAGCTCAGGATGCCCATCGGGTTCGAGCAGTAGACCGGGAGGAGATCCGTCAAGCGACGCCTGTTCACACAATCACAACAGAGACAGGAGTCACAACGAGTTCCTTTGGTGTGCAGTGTCTTATCCCCGCTTTACGGAGCATGAAGCTGCCCAAGGATTTCAAAGGTCCGCGTAAGGTGCCTAATTACACAGCAGATCTGGCTCCAGAAGCATGGGTTGAGAGTTACGAGATGGCCATGGAGATGCTGGATGTAGATGAAGCGGCTTGTGCAAAGTACTTCACTATGATGCTTGAAGGTACAGCCCGGACCTGGCTAAAGGGTTTACCCCCAAATTCCATCGGGTCATGGGGAGAGCTACGTCGCCAGTTTATCAGAAACTTCAAGGATACGTGCAAGCAGCCAATGTTAGTAGTGGATCTAGCAGCCTGTGTGCAAAGAGAGCAGGAATCTACAAGTGCATGGGTACGGCGAGTGTCAGAGATCTTACACTCTTCGAATGGTATCAATCCCAGTACGACAATAGTGACCTTAGAAAACAATTGCCGGTTTGAGTATCTCAAGTTAAAACTGGGGCGGCTTAAACGGGATTGTAATGATATGGGAACTCTTATGAGCGCTCTAGTAAAATATGGGGATTCTGACAACACTAAGTATCCAGAAGCAGAGGGAGACAAAGCAGGAAAGATCAACAAGCCTGGTAAACCGGCGTAGGTTAGTCCGGCCGGTACCAGTTTCCTAGGCAAGCGAAAGGCAGAGGGTGGCTCTGATTTCGTGGCCAATACCCAAGTTCAAGGGGATTTTCAGCGCAATGGGAGCAAACCGCCTCCACAAACTGGTGGAGGGGGTGTTAGTTGGGACCAGGAGTTGAATCAGCCTTGTCCGAAGCATAGCACAAGGGGGCGACCAGCAAAACACACTATAAGAGAATGCAGGCCCTTGATGGAAGCCATAATGGGCCGCTTCAATTCTAATGACAGGCCTCCGAATGGTGGTTCAGGCCCGGGGCTCTATGGTCCGGGTCATCAGGGGAACAACTCCGGATCAGGATATCGGGGCAATAATAGTGGTTATCATGGCCGGGCCAGTAATCAATATGGTCAAGGTGGTTATAATAACCAAGGCAATCAGCCGCATAGTCAGGGTGGTTACAATAACCAAGGCAACCAACAACCGGGCCAAGGTAATCACAACAACCAAGGTAATCAGCAGCGTCAGCAATAGCAGCAACAATCCAGATATCAGAGCAATCAAAAGGAGCTAAGTAGTGGGCGATATCATGTGTTCACCACGAGTTTGTGTAAACAAGATCAAAAGGTTTTAAAACGGGCAATCCACGCGGTTGAACCGGCGACGCCACAATTCCTGCGCTGGTCAGAGCAGCCCATCGTCTGGACTAGGGAGGATCACCCGATGCGGGTGGATAATCCGGGCCACTTGGCCCTGGTGGTAGCACCACAGGTGGGTGGCTACAAGTTCACTAAAGTTCTTATGGACGGCGGCAGCAGCATCAATATCTTGTATTATGAGACTTTCCATCGTATGGGCCTGACGGATAAGAAGCTAAGGCAATCAAACACGGTGTTCCATGGGGTGGTGCCAGGTAAGTCAGCTTATCCAGTGGGAAAAGTTGACTTAGAAGTTACCTTTGGAGATGAGCATGATTCCAGGTCAGAGATGATAACTTTTGAAGTCGTCAAGATTCGGAGCCCTTACCACGCTCTGTTTGGGAGGACGGTTTATGCCAAGTTCATGGCTAGGCCGTGTTATGTTTATCTACAGCTCAAGATGCCGGGTCACAAAGGAACGATCACGGTTCATGGAAGTCGCAAGATTGCATTGGAATGTGAAGAAGGAGACGCTGCTTATGCGGAGGCAGTATGTGCCACGGAGGAGTTGAAGTATTACAAGGACAACGTTGATCCGGCATATATGTCCCCGTTGAAGAAACCAACTACAGAGCATGATCCGGCGTTGAAATTTAAATCGGCGGAGGAGACCAAGCAACTTGATTTTGTGCCAGGCGATTCATCCAAGAAGTTCACGATCAGCGCTAACCTTGATCCGAAATAGGAAAGTGCGCTCATCGAGTTCATCCGTGAGAACCGGGATATCTTTGCATGGAAACCTTCTGACATGCCAGGTATACCGAGGGAACTCGCCGAGCACAGTCTTAATATTGATCCGAAGTTTAAACCGGTCAAGCAGTATCTACGCCGCTTCAACGAAGAGAGGCGCAAGGCTATAGGAGAGGAGGTGGCCAGGCTTTTGGCTGCAGGGTTCATAGTGGAAGTTTTTTACCCAGAGTGGTTGGCTAATCCGGTGCTAGTGTTAAAAAAGAATGGGAAATGGAGAATGTGCGTGGACTACACAAACCTCAATAAAGCTTGTCCAACTGATCCTTTTGCTCTCCCTCGCATTGATCAGATCATCGATGCCACAGCGGGATGTGAGCGGCTAAGTTTTTTGGATGCGTACTCGGGATATCACCAGATCAAGATGGCAGTTAAGGACAAAGAGAAGACAGCTTTCATAACTCCTTTCGGTGCTTTTTGCTATGTATCTATGCCTTTTGGACTCAAGAGTGCCCAAGCAACTTATTAGCGTTGCGTGCAGAACTGTCTAAAGGGACAGATAGGAAGAAATGTTCATGCCTATGTGGATGATATCGTGGTAAAGTCAAGAAAGGAAGAGACACTGATAGAGGACCTCAAGGAGACCTTTGACAATCTTCGGGCCTATAAGATGATGCTCAATCCGGAGAAGTGTGCTTTTGGTGTTCCAGCAGGCAAGCTCCTTGGATTTTTGGTGTCAAACAGAGGAATAGAAACTAATCCGGAGAAAATCAAAGCAATCACATGTTTAACCAAACCGGCCTGCATTAATGATGTTCAGCGTATCGCTGGCCGGATTACAGCATTGAGCCGGTTCATTAGTCGTTTGGGGGAGAAGGCGATTCCGCTTTATCAGATGCTGAGAAAGACGGATCGGTTTATATGGAGTGATGAGGCAAATGCTGCGTTTGAGGATTTGAAGCGGCAGTTAGCAAGGCCACTGGTCCTGGCTGCCCCTGTTGATAATGAACCTTTACTGTTATATGTTGCCGCCAACACACGGGCAGTTAGTGTGGCGATCGTGGTTGAACGCAAGGAAGCAGGGAAGGAATATCCAGTTCAGCGTCCGGTTTATTACGTGAGTGAGGTACTCATTGAGTCTAAGCAGAGATACCCACATTGGCAGAAGTTGGTGTATGGTGTGTTCATGGCAAACCGGAAGTTGAAGCACTATTTCCAAGGTCATCCAATAACTGTTGTTAGCTCAGCACCATTGGGGACATAATCCAGAACAGGGAAGCTACGGGTCGAGTGGCGAAGTGGGCCATTGAGCTCAGCCCACATGAGTTGAAATATGTGCCACATACCGCTATAAAATCTCAGGCATTGGTGGATTTCATCAATGATTGGACAGAGCTGCAAACACCAGAGGAAAAGCCGGATCTTACATACTGGACGATTCACTTTGACGGTTCAAGACAGTTAGAAGGCTCGGGGGCTGGAGTTGTCTTAACTTCCCCACGAGGTGATAAATTTTGTTACGTCCTCCGTTTATTGTTTCCTTGTACTAATAATGCAGCGGAATATGAAGCGTTACTTCATGGTTTACGGATGGCAAAGGAGATGAACTTAAGCCGAGTCAAGTGTTTTGGCGATTCAGATTTGGTGGCGCAGCAAGTTTCAGGCAAGTGGGATTCGAGAGATCCTCTCATGGCAGCTTACAGACGAGAAGTGGAAGCGGTTGCGGGATATTTCAAAGGGTATCAGGTGGACCACGTAGACCGGCGAAGGAATGAAGCGGCTGATGCTTTAAGCCGGCTGGGTTCTCAACGTAAACCGGTACCACCAAATACTTTTTTGGATGAGCTGCACAGTCCGTCAGTACAAGTACCATCAGAGGAAGACCTGGCTGTTCCTGATCCGGAGGCACAGTTAGTTGCAGCACTTCATGTTATTCCAGATTGGACGCTACCCTATTTGGCGTATCTGAGCCGAGGAGAGCTGCCGGATGATGAGATTGAGGCACGACAGATAGTGCGGCGTTCTAAGTCCATGACAATTGCAAACGGGGAACTTCATCATCGCAGCGTCTCTGGAGCGTTTCAGCGGTGTGTATCAGCTGAGGAAGGTTGTGAGATTCTTCGCGAGATCCATGAAGGGGATTGTGGTCATCATGTCGGTTCAAAAGCATTGGTGGCTAAATCCTTTCGACACGGGTTCTATTGGTTAACAGCTCATGTTGATGCGGCGGATCTAGTCCGGAAGTGTGATGCTTGTCAGAAGTTTTCGCGACGTGCTCTTGTTCCGGCACAGGAGCTCCGGATGATACCAATAACCTGGCCGTTTGCGACTTGGGGGCTTGACATGGTTGGACCCTTTAAGCGATCTCAAGATCAGAAAACTCATCTACTGGTGGCGGTTAATAAGTTTAGAAAGTGGATTGAGGCAGAGCCTGTGAGCAAGTGTGATGCGGCCACAGCAGTTAAATTCATCAAAAAGGTAATTTTCCGGCTTGGCTTTCCACACAGCATCATCACAGACAACGGTACTAATTTGTCTAAGGGTGAGATGGAAGAATTTTGTCAACGAGAACATATTCGCCTAGATGTATCTTCTGTAGCCCACCCTCAAACCAATGGTCAAGCTGAAAGAGCAAACCAGGAGATTTTGCGAGGTATCAAGCCCCGGCTTATGACTCCCTTGCTAAGAACCCCAGGATGTTGGGTGGAGGAGTTACCATCTGTCCTTTGGAGTATCAACACTACACCAAACCGGTCCACAGGGTACACACCTTTCTTTATGGTATATGGTGCTGAAGCGGTCCTTCCAAGTGATATCCGTCATGATTCACCAAGGGTGACAGCCTATGTTGAAGCGGCCAACGAGCAGGCGAGACAAGACAGTTTGGACCGGCTGGATGAAGAGCGTGATATAGCAGCAACACGGTCTGCGATCTATCAACAAGACTTGCGCAGGTATCACAGCCGCGGGTTCAAGAGCAGGACATTCCAGGAGGGAGACTTAGTACTCCGGCTCATCCAAGACCAAACAGATATGCACAAACTATCCCCGCCTTGGGAAGGGCCCTTTGTGGTCAGCAAGAATCTGCACAACGGTTCATATTACTTGGTGGACGTTCGAGAACACAAGGATTCACGGACATCGGAAGAGGAGACAAAGAGGCCGTGGAACATCGCCCTCTTGCGGCCCTATTATACCTGAGCCATGAGCTCCATTGTATCCTATGTATATATTATGATTAATGAATAAACCGGCACCCTTGGTAAACCGGGGGCTCAGCCTTTTTTCCAACATAAGTATCTTATGAAGACAACCATACATGTATTATCATATGTCATATTTCAAATAGATCGATCGGTTTAAAACTGATTTTGCAGAATATATGCACTCAGAGGCAGTAACTCCCTGAAGAGCGTAAGGTCATATCCGGACCAAAGAAGACACTTCATGGAGTCCCTCTGGACAGGCGACAGCCATCCAGTGATTGGCTAAAGATTTACCCATGGTTCTATGGAGCCATGGAGGCCCTCTGGACAGGCGATAGCCATCCAGTGATTGGCTAAAGATTTACCCATGGTTCTATGGAACCATGGAGGCCCTCTGGACAGGCGACAACCATCCAGTGATTGGCTTAAGTTTTACCCATGGTTCTATGGAACCATGGAGGCCCTCTGGACAGGCGACAGCCATCCAGTGATTGGCTTAAGTTTTACCCATGGTTCTATGGAACCATGGAGGCCCTCTGGACAGGCGACATCCATCCAGTGATTGGCTAAAGTTTTACCCATGGTTCTATGGAACCATGGAGGCCCTCTGGACAGGCGACAGCCATCCAGTGATTGGCTTAAGTTTTACCCATGGTTCTATTGGAACCATGGAGGCCCTCTGGACAGGCGACAGCCATCCAGTGATTGGCTTAAGTTTTACCCATGGTTTTATTTTGAAGAAATAGATGAACTCTCATGCTTCACTTATATCCTTTTGAGAGTCTATTAGAACAGCATGGTAATGTGCTTTGGCTATAAAACTAGCCTTCACATGATAGGCATCCAAGATCATTGTAGTAAAAACTTTCACACTAAGTGCATTGAATATGATGAGAAGTTGGATGCTTGATAATTGTTTTGAGATATGAGGATAATGATATTAGAGTCATGCTAGTGGAGTTATTATGAATTTGAGAAATACTTGTGTTAAAGTTAGTGATTCCCGTAGCATGCACGTATGGTGAACCGCTATGTGATGAAGTTAGAGCATGTCGTATTTGTAGAGTGTCATCCTTTGTGTGGAGGTCGGGGGCGCGCGATGGTTAACTCCTACCAACCTCCCCCCTAGGAGCATCCGTTTATTGCTTTGTTTTGATGACTCGTAAATTTTTGCAATAAGTATATGAGTTCTTATGACTAATGTTGAGTCCATGGATATTACACACTCTCACCCTTCCACCATTGCTAGCCTCTCTTGTACTGCACAACTCTCGCCGGTACCATACACCCACTATATATCCTTCCTCAAAACAGCCATCATATATTTTCCTCAAAACAGCCACCATACCTACCTATCATGGCATTTCCATAGCCATTCTGAGATATATTGCCATGCAACTTTCCACCGTTCCGTTCATATGACACGCTTTATATTGTCATATTGCCATGCATGATCATGTAGTTGAAATCGTATTTGTGGCCAGGACACCATGCATAATTTTTCATACATGTCACTCTTGATTCATTGCACATCCCGGTACACCGCCGGAGGCATTCATATAGGTCATACTTTGTTCTAGTATCGAGTTGTAATTCAATGAAAGTGTGATGATCATCATTATTAGTGCATTGTCCCATGTGAGGAAAGGCTAAATCAAGAAAGCCCCTCCAAAAAAGAGAAAAGGCCAAAGAAAAAAGAAAGGCCCCTCAAAAAAGGGACAATTGCTACTATCTTTTTCCACACTTGTGCTTCAAAGTAGCACCATGTTCTTCATGATAGAGAGTCTCATGTTTAGTCACTTTCATATACTAGTGGGAATTTACATTATAGAACTTGGCTTGTATATTCCAACGATGGGCTTCCTCAAATGCCCTAGGTCTTCATGAGCAAGCAAGTTCGATGCACACCCACTTAGTTTCTTTTGTTGAGCTTTCTTACATTTTTAGCTCTAGTGCATGCGTTGCATGGCAATCCCTACTCACTCACATTGATATCTATTGATGGGCATCTCCATAGCCCATTGATACGCCTAGTTGATGTGAGACTATCTCCCTCCTTTTTGTCTTCTCCACCACCACCTCTCTATTCCACATAGTGCTATGTCCATGGCTCACGCTAATGTATTGCGTGAAAGTTGAAAGGTTTGAAAGAATAGAGTATGAAAACAAGTGTTTGGCTGAAACCGGGGTTGTGCATGATATAAGTATTTTGTGTGATGAAGAGGGAGCATAGCCAGACTATATGATTTTGTAGGGATAACTTTCTTTAGCCATGGTATTTTGAGAAGACACGATTCCCTTGTTTGTATGCTTGAAGTATTATTATCTCTTATGTAAATATAGACTTTTGTCTTGAATCTTTCAGATCTGAACATTCATGCCACAATAAAGAGAATTACATTGAAAATTATGTTGGTTAGCATTCCACATCAAAAAATCTGTTTTTTATCATTTACCTACTCGAGGACGAGCAGGAATTAAGCTTGGGGATGCTGATACATCACCAACGTATCTATAATTTTTGATTGTTCCATGCTATTATATTATCCTTCTAGGATGTTTTATGGGATTTATTATACACTTTTATATGATTTTTGGGACTAACCTATTAACCCAGAGCCCAGTGCCAGTTTCTGTTTTCTCCTGTTTTAGGGTTTCATAGAAAAGGAATATCAAACGGAGCCCAATTGACCTGAAATTCAACGGAGATTATTTTTGGACCAGAAGAAGCCCACGGAGTGCTGGAGGGGGACGAGAATACCCAGGGGTTCCCCACGAGGGTGGGGGGCGCCCCCACTACTGGGTGCGCCCCCATGCCTCGTGGACAGCACGTAGACCCCCTCTGCTTGGCCCCGACTCCAACACCTCCTATATATACTGAAACCTCTGGAAATAACCTAGATCGGGAGTTCCGCCGCCGAAAGCCTCTGTTGCCACCAAAAACCAATCTAGACACATTATGGCACCCTGTCGGTGGGGGGAATCCCTCTCCGGTGGCTATCTTCATCATCTCGACGCTCTCCATGACGAGGAGGGAGTAGTCCACCCCCGGGGCTGAGGGTATGTATCAGTAGCTATGTGTTTGATCTCTCTCTCTCCCTCTTTCTCGTGTTCTTGAGATGGCACGATCTTGATGTATCGCGAGCTTTGCTATTTTAGTTGGATCTTATGATGCTTCTCCCCCTCTACTCTCTCGTAATGGATTGAGTTTTCCCTTTGAAGTTATCCTATTGGATTGAGTCTTTAAGTATTTGAGAACACTTGATGTATATCTTGCACGTGCTTATCTGTGGTGACAATGGGATATCATGTGATCAACTTGATGTATGTTTTGGTGATCAACTTGCGGGTTCCATGACCTTGGGAATCTATGCATGGGGGTTGGCACACGTTTTCGTCTTGAATTTTCGGTAGAAACTTTGGGGCATTCTTTGAAGTTCTATGTGTTGGTTGAATAGATGTTTATGAGATTGTGTGATGCATATCGTATAATCATGCCCACGGATACTTGAGGTGACAATGGAGTATCTAGGTGACATTAGGGTTTTGGTTGATTTGTGTCTTAAGGAGTTATTCTAGTACGAACTCTATGATAAATTGAACGTTACTACAGACTCTTGAATAGATCGATCATAAAGAATAACTTTGAGGTGGTTTCGTACCCTACCATAAACTCTTCGTTTGTTCTCCGCTATTAGTGACTTTGGAGTGACTCTTTGTTGCATGTTGAGGGCTAGTAACATGATCCAATTATGTTATCCTTGTTGAGAGAACTTGCACTAGTGAAAGTATGAACCCTAGGCCTTGTTTCCTATCATTGCAATACCGTTTATGCTCACTTTTACCACTTGCTACCTTGCTGTTTTTATATTTTCAGTTTACAAAAACCTATATCTACCATCCATATTGCACTTGTATCACCATCTCTTCGCCGAACTAGTGCACCTATACAATTTACCATTGTATTGGGTGTGTTCGGGACACAAGAGACTCTTCGTTATTCGGGTACAGGGTTGTTTGAGAGAGACCATCTTCATCCTACGCCTCCCATGGATTGATAAACCTTAGGTCATCCACTTGAGGGAAATTTGCTACTGTCCTACAAACCTCTGCACTTGGAGGCCCAACAACGTCTACAAGAAGAAGGTTGTGTAGTAGACATCACACATCACTCGCAGTTATGCTTGCGCGGGTACCCCTCAGGGTCGACCCATCTTTAGTAACATTGTTTGGTGTAATGTCATAGTAACCATAGTAACCGTGTGTTTAACACCAAAGGGAACCCTGAGGAATCACCCTCGATGGAATTCCACCTGATGTTATCTTCAAGGTGAACGAAGGAGGAGTCACCCTCGAGGTCCACTCTTGAGGAGTAGCAAGACAGTGTCGTTATCGGGAGTGGAGAAGGAGGAATCACCCTCGATGACCATAACCGATGAACTAACCTACAAGCTTAACATCAGAAGTGCTGATGAGGTATCACCCTCAGCACTCGATAGTAACCCAGTAGTGTCCAGCAACTAAGGGGAAAGTGATGTGCGGTGTCCGGGCCTGGTCATCGACCCCGCTGATTGGGTCTTCTGATTATCCAGCAGGGTCAACAGGGACAAGGTGGGGGTCTCTGATGGATCTCTAACTAGCCTATACTAAGCAGTTACAATAAGTAGGTAAGGTATGAAAGCAGGTAACAACAACAGGCTATGCATCAGAATAGGATCATACAAAAATAGTACAGTTCTAATGCAAGCATAAGAGAGAAGGGAATGGGCGATATCAGAATGATCAAAGGGGGTTGGCTTGCTTGGTTGCTCTGGCAAGAAGGACGGGTCGTCGTCGATGTAGTCGATCACGGGGGTATCGTCAGCGGTCTCGGTGTCTACCGGAAAGAAGTAACGGGGGGAACACAATAAATAACAGAGCAATCAAAGCTTCACAAAGCATAACATGGCAATACACGGTGTTAGGGGTGACCTATCGCAGTGCTCGGTGATACAGACGAAGAGGGAAAACAACCGGGAAAGTATTCCCGGTGTTTGACATTTTCAGACAATTGATCCGGAGGTGGATTGTTGCACGTTTCGTATGCTAGGGACGTGTGGCGGACGAACGACTGCGTATTCGGATTTGTCTCGTTGTTCCGAGCAACTTTCGTGTATAAAGTATTTTCATCAGATTTACGGATTATTTTATATTATTTTTTAATGATTTAAGTGATTTCCTAATTTCTGGATTTAATTTAATTCGAAACTAAATTAGTATTTAAATGCTATGGGTACACATGAAGTGTACCCAAAAGTGTGCACCAGAGGTTCACAGGCGGGGACAGTTAACTAAGTCAACTTCCTACTCAGCAGCCAACAGGGCGTTGACTGGTCAAACCTGACTAGTGGGACCCACTAGTCAGTGATAGGGACTATTAACAGTGTTTTAGTTAATCTAATTAGACTTGTCTAATTACGGGTTCTGGCAAACCCTTGAGGTTCGAACACTGGGGTGCGCACGAAGATCTCTCCTTTCCGCCCAAGTTGGCTCTCGCATCGATTCCTAGGCCTAGCTCGTTGTGCCCAAAGAACAAGAGACACAAGGGTTTATACTGGTTTAGGCCACCGTTGTGGTGTAATATTCTAATCCAGTGTGGTGTGGTGGATCGCCTTGTAGGCTGAGGATGAGAAAGTACACGGGAAGAATAGCCTCCTGAGGAGAGGTGTTCTTGTGCTCGGTGAGCTAGTGGGTGTAAGGGCGGTCTGAATCCGATCCAGACCAGCTTCCCTATATGGTGGTGGCTAGTCCTATTTATAGAGGCCCCGGTCCTCTTCCCAAATATTGAGCGGGAAGGGATCCCACAAAAGGCCAAGTTTGAAGGGGGGCAGCTAGTACAAGCTATCCTGACAAAAGGTAGTCTTCGCCTGCCAAAGGCTCTGACGGGGACTTCGTTGTGGGCTCCGTGGTGACCTTCGTCCTGCCGTCCTTCTGGTCTTGGTCTTGTTGCACTGATGTGGAAACCTTTGCCCGACGCCTCGGGACTCCTCGCCCGTGCTTGCCCCTTTAGCACCAAAGAGGAAACTGGCACCCTGCGCTCGTTGGCGCCCGCCTGGCCTTGGATGTCACGGCTCACGTCACGTGAACCTCGAGAGGTGTCCCTTGCCTTGATATCTCTGCTCCTCGGGATCCAGCCTAGTGAGGCCGCCCCAGGAGAGGTCTTGCGTCATCCGCCTCGCAAGGCTTGGCCCCTTGCGAGGGTCTTGAGTGAGTTGCTGATGAAGATGGGCCGTACCAGGCCGTTGGATGAGCCACACTCTAGGCCGCAGGCAGGCAGGTCTAGGTACCCCCGTTCCCAGAACGCCGACAGTAGCCCCCAGGCCCAAGGCATGCTCGGACTTGGCTTCGCGGCGAAGCCAAGGGTAAAGTGTGGAGCGTCGCGGGCCCTAAAAGACTGCGGCCTTGATTGACGCGTGGTGATTGACGGGACGTGGGCGTCTCTACTTCCTCACGCAGCCTAGATTTCCGTCTGGCTAGGCGACCACCGTTGCTTACATAACTCCACCTCCTTCGCCGGCAGCACGCCCCGCATCTTCTCCATCTTCTCGATCCCTTCTCCTAGCTCAATTTGACACCAACTCCTTCCGCCACCATGGTATCCAGCCGAAAGAAGGAGGGGGAGAAAGAGTCTCGTACCTCGGCCCCCACGCTGTCGGCCTTCGGGCCCGCCACGGAGCGGTCAGTGGTGCTCAACCAAGAGATGATGGACAAGGTGCGACCGTCGCTTGCTGCCGATTCCAATGAGTGGGGGGCGACGGTGGCTTCGCCCACTTCCAATGCCAAAATTGACCGGACGACCACCGAGGTCTGCCTCCACCTTCACGGCCTGTAGGTAGGCCTAATTCCTCCCTTCTCTGATTTCTTTAATGCGGTGCTCTCACATTACCAGATTAATGCGCTACACCTTGATCCCCAATCCGTCATCCTCCTCGCCGTTTTCGCCTTTGTGTGCGAAGCCATGGTGGGCATTGCCCCCTCCGTGGCCTTGCTCCGCCACTTCTTGTCGCTGCACTTGACGGATGCACTCCAGCGCTCAGGGTGTGTATCCTTTCAGGCCATCGCGGCGACGGCCGGTTCGGGGATCGTTTTCGACCTCTCGCCGGTCGTCGGAGGTTTTAGGAAGCGGTGGGTTTTTGTGGATGTTGGTGTGCGCAGCCCCCAGCTGCTTATTTCGCGGATTCCGGCTGCTCCGAGCTCCGGCTGAAAACATGAGAAGCTCGCCGACCAGCAGCTAACCCATGTTTGACGCCGGCTGGCCAGGTTGAAGAAGCTTGGGGTGACGGCGCCCATGGTGCTGAAGGAGTACATCCAGTGCCGCATCGCTCCACTTCAACACCACTCTCGGCCGATGTGGACATTCTCCGTCTATGGGAACCGCATGAGGCTTCAAGCGCCTGCTCTTCCTCGCGAGGTACGGTGCACGGTGCTCGAGCTCCTAACGAGCGACCCCGCGTGAGCCAGCTTGCCGGAGGAAGGCTGTCTTCTGTACTGCTGCTCGAAAAAGGTGGAGTTCGTGAAGCAGATGCCCTCCTTCAATGAATGGGGGCTTCGTCCGGTCGGCCTTGAGGGGCCTCGCGAGAGCCCTGTCTGTGTGGCTCCCCTGCCCACCGCCGGCACGGCGCACGCCCCAGAAGGGGGCACGGGGGGCGATCGCCGCCGAGTGCTGGTGGTGCGGCTTCTTCGGTGTTGGCGTCTCCTGGGGCTCTTTAAACGCCGTCCCCTTTGGCTTGGGAGAGCCGCCCTGAGGGAACGGCCGAGGAGTCGGTGCAGCCTGGTGCACCTGAGGCCAAACCCCCAAGGCCCTCGTGAGTCATCATGAGGCCTAGCGTTCCTGTGGGAGCCATCTTAGGAGGCGCCCCGGTCGTGCCCGACACTGGTGACCACATCCAGGGCCTCGACCGGCTTCGGCCGAACTTCGACGCACTCCGCAAGAGGAAGGGATCTCCAAGCTGCACTGGCGATGCCTTCCGGCCTTTGAAGCAGAGGAAGTACATTGCCATAGATGAGTGAGTACCTTTTCTTTTTAATTCCTTGAGTGCCGCTTTCCCTCCTGACCGTGGTTCTTTAGGGCCCCTTCTGCTAAGGCGACGAAATCTCCTGAGAAGCAGCCCCCTGCTGCCCCGAGTTCTACGCCGATCTTGAGCGCCCTCACCCGATGTGCCACCCTTGGCGCGAGGTCGTCCAGGGGAGGGGATACGTCGGCCTGGCGCCTCGACCCTGCGTTCTTGCCGTTCCTCCTTCGCGGTCCTGCCTGGGGTGGGGAAGGCATTCTGAGGGCTCCTCCTTTGGTTGTTGACCGCAGCTGGGTCACCTCGTCCCTGGCGTCTTCTTCGAGCAACGAGCCTCCGCCCCTCCGGGTCCCGGCTGAGGCCCGAAAGACGACTGGGACGGAGGCGACCTCGTGCCCCCCGCTGGGAGGGGACGAGCTTCCTCGAGCTTCTTCAATGACCCCCAGTGCTAAGGACGAACCTGGTCACGCGTTCGAGTTCGCGCGCAAGCGGGGGCACTGTCCGTCATGAGATTTTTCAGGAGGCGATGAGTGCGTTGAATCAACTTGGGGAAGAGCTGGTGGATGTTGATGCCCGTCTAGAGACCGAGGGCCTCTAGCTGATGGACGAATGGCATGAACTGAAGGTGGCCATCAACCCCGGGTGTCTCCAGCAGGAGCATGCCAATGCGGAGGCCGAGGCGTCCCTTGCAGCCTCGTGTGAGGCCAGCACCTGAGCCATGGTGGAGGCCAGGGAGGCTAACCACCGTCACGAGGTTGTAGAGAAGCGCAGGCAGGAGCTTCAGGCCCTGAACGCCTGCCTGGAACAACGGGCTGAGGCTTGCAGGACCGCCTTGGCGTTGATAAAGGGACGCCTTCCAGAGAGGAGGAGATCTTGAGGCGTGAGGAAGCGTTGATGCTGGAGGCCGCGGAGCGCAGCTTCAAGCTCGAGCGGCTGGAGACGAGGGAGCGCCACATGACCCTGGCCGAGGATGCTGTCTTTGCTCGCGAGGACAAGGTTCAGGAGGAGATCGACCAGAGGGTGGCGAAGGCCAGCGCAGATCTTGCCAAGGAGTATGGCCTGAAGTTGGAGCTCCTGCGGGCGGAAGCTGATGGGGGAACTGCTGCTCTCAGGACGAAGCTGGAGGAGGCAGAGCACCCGTGAGAGGGCAACCACGTCGATCTAGGCTTCTGCTCAGGCCAAGTGGGACTATGCACAGGCCAACCTGGTCTTGCTCCAGTGGCAAGTTGATGATGCCGCGGTTCTCGCGCAGCAGAACAGGGACGAGGCTTACCGTTGACTGTTGTTGCAGCATGAACACGCCCCATGGTCCAAGCCTTCCGGGTGAAGGCTAACCATGCGCTGGGGGTCATCTGTGAGGAGAATGTCCCTCACCCCCACGTGGAGGATTACGCTGTCCATCTTGGCTTCTTCACCGAGGTTGTGGCACACCTGGAGAGCCGGGCCACGAGGGCCCGCCAGCTTGTTGAAGAAAAGAGCCGAGGCCTCCTTGGGCGCGTGTTCTCTCGGGTCTTCAGTCATCTCCAGAACATCGACCCCCACTTTGATTTTGATGCCGCCATCGCTCCAGTACCCAGGGCAATCCGAGACAACCTGGCCTGCTAGGTGGATGACAATGTGGATGCTCTGGTCAGGGCCTTTGCTAGTGAGGATGACGAGGCCATGGTCGTGGCAGATGAAGGCACCGTGGTCGATGATGGCGAAGACGATGCCAGCAACAACGCCGGTAGTGTGCACGAGAGCGACTCGGACGGCGTGGCGAGCGACATGTCCGATTGAGCTCGTGCTCCTCCGCTTCGATCCTGCACGGAAGGACTTGGACACGGCCCCGTAGAGTATGAGAGCATTTTGATGGGGGGAGCCCCCTATGTGTGTAAAGTGATGTTCTACTCTTCTTTTTCCCTTCTTAAAGCCGAACCTGGGATGTGCGTCCACGAGTCTTCTGAGCAGGGTTTCCATTGTAACTCACCTTGATCCTACCTAACCTCGTGTGAGTTGTGAGGTCGTTGGCACGCGGCCCTAAGCTTCCTGAGCAACATGTGACACCGTTCTGGGGAGCGGGGCCAGGGGCGTCCTGCGGACCGCGGCTGGATGCCTACGCGGCAATTTTGCAGCGCGTACGCTCTTGCCCCAAGGGGGTCCTACCGAGGTTGTAGAAATCCGCCTGGTGGGATTGGCCATCCTGTCTTCGAGCTAGAGGGCTCGAGGCGGAGCCTTAAAAATGACCAGAAAGCGATAGAATCCAGCAGAAATCAATAGAAAATTCCCCCCCACTTTTGGCAACGAGAAAGACTTCAAATTTGATTTGAAAAGGCGGTGAGCCAAGCTACAAAGAAAAGGAGAGGAAAGTAAATAGCCAAGTCCGGCACCTAGCTAGTCTTCTGGTCTTCCACCAGCGCGGAGCTAAGTGCTCCCACTAGGACGTGGGAGGGAGCCCCCGAGGCCCGAGGGTGGCACTCCGGAGACTCCAGGGTATGTACAGCCCCACTCATTATTACGTGAGAGTGTCACAAGCGAAGACCTTCACAGGCGTGAGCCTTACTTCATATCGCCAGATGAGGGCCCCGCCTTGCGCCGCCCCCGACCACCGTTGGGGCGTCCGGAAACCAGGACGAGACCAAGGCACAAGGGGGACGCTAGCGGCGCCCCCGGCGACCACGGGCCCTCTGCCGGGGGGGGGGAGAGCTCGCCAATGCTTCCCCCGGTAGAGGACCTACCTCCGTATGACGCCTTGCTCCACGCGGTGCGAGGGAGGCCGTGGCTCCAGGTCCTCCACGCGCAGCCCCCAGCGTTCTGCTCCGGCCGGGGGCGGAACCGCCGCCGTTGGGTCTCCGACCATCGTCATGGTCTGCTCCATCTGCAGCCCATTGTTAGTGCATGCCTCCTGCTGCGATACCCGCTGCGCTCCTCCATCGTCGCTGAAGGGGTCGACGAAGACTCCAGGTGACTCGTGGTAATCTCCCGCTTCAAGCGTCCCGTCATTCCATCCTGGCCCGAGGAAGGCATTGGGGCCCTCCTCGAACGCGTACTCCAAGTTCACCATGTAGGGCACATAGGCATCATCCGTCGCTCCACCGAGGCCACCACCTGAGTGCCCCGCGCCTTGAGCCCCTAGCCGCAACACCTGGTACTGGCGGTTGCTGGGTTGCACTCTGGCACGCCCTCACAAGAGGCCGTCAGCGCTAGCTCCCGCATGTGACGAAGTCGCAGCGGTAGGACGGGTGGCGCCAGCGCCCATGTTGGTGTCCTCAGGTCCCCCATCGTCCCGGGGGGGCGCTCAAGCTCGCCGGGACCTCGCGCGTGCCTCAACCACAAACTGAGGCGTGGGCGAGGAGCAGAAAGGTGGTGCGCCCCTACTGGTTCAATCCAGCAGTTCAGCTACGCGTTCCAGCAGCATGTTGCGGCCGCCCTCGGCCAACCTGCACCCCAACATCTCTCGCGGCACGATGAGCGCGGCCCGCATGTTCGCCTGCTCCCGTTGGGTGTGCAGTGATGTCGTCGCGGCGTAGTTTGAAGATCACGTGGCGGAGCGCGCGCGCCGTGAGGCGAGGGCAAATGTTCCAGGTCTGCGCCGCCCGCAGCCGGTGGCCTTTGGTAGTGCGCAGGCCGCCCGAAGCATGGGGTTGAGGTCTTCTTGAGCGGACGGCGCCAACCTCGTGGGCCAGGTTGGCCAGTGGTCGGCATGAGCCCCCTGATCGTCAGCCATCGGGACAGCGGAGCGGTGACGAGCCGAACGATGGAAGAGAGGATTCGGCGCACCCCTACCTGGCTCGCCAAATGTCAGATTACGGGTTCCGGCAAACCCTTGAGGTTCGAATACTAGGGTGCACATGAAGATCCTTCCTTTCCACCCTAGTTTGCTCTCGCACCGATTCCTAGGCCTAGCTCATCGTGCCCAAAGAACAAGAGACACATGGGTTTATACTAGTTCGGGCCACCATTGTGGTGTAATACCCTAATCTAGTGTGGTGTGGTGGATCGCCCTATAGGCTGAGGATGAGCAAGTACTCCCTCCGTTCGGAATTACTTGTCGTAGAAATGGATGTATCTAGACATATTTTAGTTCTAGATACATCCATTTCCAAGACAAGTAATTCCGAACGGAGGAAGTACACGGGAAGAATAGTCTCCTCAGGAGAGGTGTTCTTGTGCTCGGTGAGCTAGTGGGTGTAAGGGCGTTCTGAATCCGATCCAGACCAACTTCCCTATATGGTGGTGGCTAGTCCTATTTATAGAGGCCCCGGTCCTCTTCCCAAATATTGAGCGGAAAGGGATCCCACAAAAGGCCAAGTTTGAAGGGGGGCAGCTAGTACAAGCTATCCTGACAAAAGGTGGTCTTCGTCTGCCAAAGGCTCTGACGGTGACATCGTTGTGGGCTCCGTGGTGACCTTCGTCCTGCCGTCCTTCTGGTCTTGGTCATGTTGCACTGATATGGAAACCTTTGCCTGTCGCCTCGGGACTCCTCGCCTGCGCTTGCCAATTTAGCACCAAAGAGGAAATTGGCTCCCTGTGCCCGCTGGCGCCCGCCTGGTCTTGGACGTCGCGGCTCACGTCACGTGAACCTCGCGAGGTGTCCCTTGCCTTGATATCTCCGCTCCTCGGGAGCCAACCTAGTGAGGCCGCCCCAGGGGAGGTCTTGCGTCGTCCGCCTCGGGAGGCATGGCCCCTCGTGAGGGTCTTGAGTGAGTTGCTGATGAAGATGGGCCGTACCAGGACGTTGGATGAGCCATGCTCTGGGCCACAGGCAGGCAGTCTGGGTACCCCCGTTCCCAAAACGCCGACAAGACTAATTAGTGATGTGGGGCTAGGCTGTCGGTGGTTCATTCATCATTTTTAACATAGTTTTATTTAACCAAACTAATTAAGTAGCGAGGTGGCCCCACGTGTCATAGTCTATTCACTTAATTTGAGCTAGTTTTAAATTAGGGGGGTTTAATTTGGTGGTGGGACCCGTATGACAGCCGCACAGGGCGTTGGTGCTCACGGCGACATGCGTGCGGTACGCCGGAGCTCGGACGGGGCACGGCCTGTATGCGGTGGTTCTCGGGACGACGCGCACGAGCGTGTGATGCATGCGCAAGGCAGAGCCGTGCCCAGGGGACTATGGGGCGAGGCGCTGGGCAGAGGAAGGCGGGTGTTGCGCAAGAAGCACGCGAAGGCGCAACGACACGAGGGAGCGCGCTCGAGGGTGCGTCGGGTGCGGCGAGCGCACTGCTAGATCGAGGCAGGGCGCAGGCAGATCGCATCTAGGACGAGCGAGCGCGTAGGTAGCGGGGTCCAAGCGCGGTGGAGGTTGATCTGCAGCAATACGCACGGGGGAAGGCAGGTCGAAGGGGAGGCTGACATCAAGGCGTGTATGGGGCCTATGGGAGCCGGAGGGACCCTGCCGGCGAGGTCCGGCGACCGGACGGGCCGACAGGCGCCAGGGCGAAGCAGAGATGTGGAGGAAGAGGAGCCGCGAGGAAGAGGCCGTGGGGTGGGGCGGCCTTCGGCGCCGACGTGTGGCGGCCTCTCCGGAGCGGGGAAGACGGCGGCGCCGGCAGGTCGCGCGGGCGTGACACTACTCACCGACGGCACAGGGTCGGGCGAGCTTGAGCGGGTTCGAGCGCTCTCGCTCGTCCCTGGAGGCGCGAGGAGGGGGTCGAGGGGATTGGGCTGGGAAGAGTGGGGATCGGTTTAGGGTTCAGGGCCAGTGGGGAGGGGGTTAGTAGGCATGGGATGGAGTTGGGCCGGTTCGGCTGGGCCAGCTCGGCCAGTTGGCCCGGGGGGTCCCTTTTCTTTCTTGTTTTCTCTTTTATTCATTTTATTTCTTTTCTGTTTACAATTTATTTTTTATTATAGTTTTATTAAATATAAAAATGAGCCCCTAATTTAGTGTTAATAAATATGCTACTGTCTCAATAGTTTTGGGCAACTAAATAAAATAGTTTTATAATTTATAAAATCCAGTAGACATTTATTTAATTGTTTTCACTACTGTCTTAATTATTTTAGATCCCTTAACATAAGTTTGGTTTCTCCACCACAATTACCCATGCAATATCTGGCACCATTAGAACATTTTAGTTTTAAAGTTTGGAAACTTTTGTTGTTGGTCTTTGATTTAAATTTGAATTTGATTCAGTTTGGAACTAACGCGAGATTAGCAACAATAACCGAGGTGGCGTTGCATCATTAGCAAGGGATTACTATAGCTTAATTATCTGGGCGTCACAATTCTTCTCCACTACAAGAAATCTCGTCCCGAGATTTAAGACGTGGGGTAAGGGGGAAGTCCTGGTTACGAAATTCTATCGCTTCTTCTTGGTCTTCGTTGCTCTACTCGAAGAGGTCGATCCATTACATTGGCGTCTTCATTCCTCTGTTTCAGGCCATCATGATGAAGTCGGCATCCTTTCTTCATGGTCTCCATCGTACTTACGGAAAAGAAAAGGAGGAAGACTCAGGAAGGACGGAGCTCAACACATATTAGGTATCAGGGGGCTATCTCAGTGAACGAGGCATAGAGGCATCTCTCGAGTTGAAATTCCAAAAAGACATCGAGAGCAAGGTAAGAAGGTGCAATAAGAAACTTCAAGCGGATGGCCATCGTTCGCTGCCTGAAACAAAGTGTGAAATGGGCTCAAAGCAATGGAAATAAGTATTGTGCCCGATACCAGAATTGATGATCTCTTGGAAGGTGGCTCGTGAATTACATACGAGGCCACGCGCGGGGAACAACCTTGGGGACAGGGGTGTGTACATGAGAGTCGGGTTTTGATCATGTGGAACTGTGGGTTATGGGCCCATCATGTTGGTTAAAGGTAGGAAGGGCGGTGACGTCTTGCACGATCATGTAAGCAAGGTATGTCAGAGTATAGTATGTCAGTTATATCGGCAACAACATCGATACCAAGGACAAGGGACGAAGAGAACCATTTTCCCGCTCGTTGAAATGAGGCGGACCTGTAGGCAAAGTTCTCGTCCATCGGTGGATACCAGAATGTCATCCACAATAGTAACAGGGTTTTACTAACAGAATTGTACACCGAGGTGTTTACATGAGCAAAAAATTATTACTACTTAGATTATATGTAGATCACAAGAAAGGTTAAACGAACCAATGGAAAGGAAAAATGTGTTTAAACACAAGTAGTAGGAGTATATCCTTCCCAAGGATAAGCATGGCATGATATACGTGGCAGGAAATCAAAGACAAGACCATTTGGATAAAAGGGTTAATTTGAATCATGATATGTACCCATACACAGTGTTTGGACAACTGATCAAGAAACATTTATCATTGTGCTTTCAATGTTCTGGTTCGTGTCTGAGTACCACCGTCATGCTTCAAGATAGGATCAAAATGGTCAGTAGGTAAAGGTCGGACTTCGGAAACACAAAAGGATCCAGACGAAACTGCTAGAACAGCTCATGCAATTTTATCATGGAAAAGATGAGAATGTGGCCAACGGGATCAGCAACAACTCACTGTGATGTCCATAAACATGGATTTCCACAATTAAGTGATCAAGGTGAAAATATTGGGCATACCGAAGTATATAATGAAGTATGTTCGAGGGGAACATCCACGAGTAAACCTTGATCGAAACGTGCACCAGGGAAGATGGACTAGGTAGCATGATCGATGCTAGAGTGGTGACATGATAATCAAAATACCTAGAATGAAACTAACGGCCATTCACTTCAATGCAATAGGTTTGAAAGAAGTTTTGGATTTACACATCACAGTTCAATGGTCGGTATTCTAGTTAGAAACAACACGGGAACCAAGATATGAACGGGGATGTCGAGAAGTATTACTATATCAAGAATCCTTAAGAGGTGGTGAAATTCTCACCACATTCTTGACGTAAAAGATGGTAGTACCCCAAGGTAGAACATAACATAATATGGATAGCAAGGAGCTTCACAACTGGAACAAGTTTGTGTTGAAGGGAAGGCAATAAAGTTGTCGATGATAAGACAATTCATCAAGGGGCAATAATGGTATGTATCCTCATGAATTCGATAGATACCCTAAAGGAGTCAAAATGTTGATGATGATCACAACAAATTTTTTCGAGAGGCTCCACGAAGAAGCAATCGAAAAGTGAATGCATCAAGCAAAAGGACTGATGCACCAAAAGATTATTGGAATCGCGGATACGTCACAAACTCGGAATCAAGTTTGCTGTTCGAGGTGAAACGATAAGACAAGGAAGATCGACACAAGATTAGCTCATCATCGAAAGTTGTGCTCCAGGAATAATGTCCAGGTAGAACAGTTAAAATTTCGCACGATAGTGATATAGCCGGTCTGGCTAGGAATGACGTGATCGGGTACAAGCTCATAAGTAAAGAAGATTACTAAGAGTTGTTTAATGGCGATGCGGACTCCATTCAGTTATCGGTGTCCTTGAGTGTTTAATAACCCAGAGCCCGTGAAAGAAAAATTGGAATTGGTGAGAACGTAGTACTAGATGGAGAACTCATAAAGGGTTACGTAGTTCCGTGATAAACTCGAGATACCAGGGGGTAATACTTGATGGCAGACCAAAGTAGAGGTTGGACTGGGGGTATTGCTCTACAGAAGACAAGTGCATAAAGTTGCATGAGAAATGATATTTAAAGGGGAACATGGTCGGAACTACTATTGCAAAAGGCCAGATCCCGGATATAAGATGAACTTATACCAAGGGAATAATTAATTTAAGAGAACCTTTAATGATAAGATTTACATCGTGTCCATGGGCATGAACACAAAGTTCAAAGTCGACTCCCACTTCTCAAAATGCATAACCTTTCATTCACTTCTTGTTCCGGAAATGGCATTAGTGTTGAAAGTTTTTCCTGGTGAAATACCAGATGAGTATGACCCGTGAAATCTTTCGGGTTCACACGGATTTATGGGGCATAGGTTCAACCCATCAGGGTATCATAGGAACATATACCACAAACTTTTAGGAGTAATTATCACAAGCTCGATAGTAGAG
Organism: Secale cereale; assembly: GCA_902687465.1. Taxonomy (NCBI): domain Eukaryota; kingdom Viridiplantae; phylum Streptophyta; class Magnoliopsida; order Poales; family Poaceae; genus Secale; species Secale cereale. Next base: position 614,822,217 of record LR738710.1, on the reverse strand, counting down.
CATGGTTGACGAAGTCGAGGATACAATTTACCAAAGGCAATATGTATCCGAGGAAAGACTCACAAGTTATAGAATATGAAGGACAATGTCGGATAATAATTCAACAAAGGATCAGACAGTCCATAATGGAGCTGATGTGAGCATCGACACACAAGCGGAGGAAAAACAATGCAAGGGCATTGGATCATAGAAACAACTAACTAATTCAAAGCTCAAATGCGAAGGAATTATTATTTCCTATTCAAGGGATCAGAAGCAAGCGCTCCGATTAAGGATGGATAAGCTGAGTAGGCTTAGGAGTACAATCGAGGACAATTTGATTGGTCGAGATCTAGCTTATCTTTAATATGACATCTGAGCCGGAGGGGTGAATTCTAGGATCTGACTGAGGATTGCGAGCATTCGTAACATATTGAGTTAATGGACTCAAAATGATAGTGACAAAGGATGCCAGTTAAGATGACTAGACTTATGGGATTAACCATAATGCAAGCAAGCAAAATTACAAGAGCACTATGTTGCCAAGGATTTTCAGAAGATCGAGTAGTATATCGAAGACTTTTGCGAAATACTTGAATCAAGTGGGGATGGGCAGGTACTCGATAGATGCGAGAAATTACCCGTAGGGGTATTCAGGTGACAAAGAACTGCAAGGCAGTAGGCACAAATGATTCTCGAGACAGCGGAGAGTATTTCGGGGCATCTTGTACTAACAAGAGCAACTGGGAATGAATGTCTGAATGGCAGTGTAAGAAGTTATCCATAAGGATATATCGGTGAAAGGTAATTGTGAAGCGATTGTACAAAGTCTCGGGAGAACTTCAGAGAGTATCTTCAGAATGTTATGGTGTAGCAAGCGATCATCTGGAGTGAGGGGCTCTCCGGGTGGATGTGATTACGAGATCCTAATGTTAGTGTTTGCAAAATCATTTAACCTGAATAGAAGAGAGATCAGAGTCCCAGAGTAAAGACGAGGAATAAAAGATCGTAATACCACCCAATGGCGACGTGGGCCTGTAAGCCACACAACCATGTTAGTAAAGGTTTTGTAATGACTAGACTCGACTTTGGCCAAGATGTTGGAAAGGAGGATTCATACAGGTAGTCGGCTCTGATACCAACTTGTGACGCCCCCGATTTGACCGTACACTAATCATGCACGCAAACGTGTACGACCAAGATCAGGGACTCACTAGAAGATATCACAACACAACTCTAGACACAAATAAAATAATACAAGCTTTATATTACAAACTAGGGGCCTCGAGGGCTTGAATACATAAGCTCGAATACAACAAAGTCAGCGGAAGCAACAATATCTGAGTACATACATAAGTTAAACAAGTTTGCCTTAAGAAGGCTAGCACAAAAGCAACATGATCGAAAAGGCAAGGCCTTTTGCCTGGGATCCTCCTAACTACTCCTGGTCTTCGGCGGCCGTCACGTAGTAGTAGGCACCCTAGGGGTAGAAGTAGTCATCAAAGGAGGCATCTGGCTCCTGGACTCCACCATCTGGTTGCAACAACCAGAAATAACAAAGAAGGGGGAAAAGGGGTAGCAAAGCAACCATGAGTACTCATCCAAATTCCTCGCAAGCAAGGATATACACTACATATACATCGGTATCAATGAAAAGGGGTAGTATCTGTGGACTAAACTGTAGAATGCAAGAATAAGAGGAGGAGAAGCTAGTCCTATCAAAGACTAGCATCTTCTGGAAACCACCGTCTTGCAGCAAGAGGAGGGAGTAGAGTAGTATAACATAAGTCATATTTATGTTGTTGTCAACGCCCCGGGATCCTTTCTCGACTCCCAGAGCAACATATCCAAATCATGCCCCAGCATCCAGTTCTAGTTGTATCGATCGGGATACAACTCCAAGTGTCCGTTACCGTAGGACAGGCTATCGATAGATGTTTTCTTCCCTGCAGGGGTGCACCAACTTACCCACCACGCTCGCTTAACTAGGGCCGGACACACCATCAGGTCATGCCCGGCCTCGGCCAAACAATACGCCGCAACCCGACCTAGGCTTAATAGAGAGGTTAGCACACCGGACTAAACCTATGCTCCCAGGGGTCATGGGCCATCGCCCCGGGGACTCCTGCACGTTGCGTACGCGGCCGGTGAGCAGACCTAGGCTACCTCCTTAAAAAGGCAGGTGCTTACGCAGTCCAACCCGACGCGCGTCGCTCAGTCGCATGACGTCTAATAAGCTTCGGCTGATGCATACGACGCAGAACGCCCATACTATGCTGACGTGATGGTTAGTGCTATCAGGACAAAGGCCCCTCAAATCAAATATCCAAACCGTTTAGTGTCTTGGGAACGTGCGGTAACGAGCAGAGACTCACGACCATGTAACCCCATCGCCCCGTCTCGAGGATTTGCGGCTAGGGCTAAGAATGCCCGACCACGCCTCGTAATCATCTCGCGGGCACCTTCCAGGTCGACCCGACTACACATCACTCCCAATTATGCTCGCGCGGGTACCCCGCAGGGCCGACCCATCATTAGTAACATGGTTCAGTGTAAAGTCATAGTAACCATACTAACCGTGTGTCTAACACCAATGGTAACCCTGAGGAATCACCCTCGATGGAATTCCACCTGATGTTATGGTCAAGGTGAACGAAGGAGGAGTCACCCTCGAGGTCCACTCTTGAGGAGTTGCAAGACAGTGTCGTTATCGAGAGTGGAGAAGGAGGAATCACCCTCGATGACCATAAGTGATGAACTAACCTACAAGTTTAACATCAGAAGTGTTGATGAGGTATCACCCTCGGCACTCGATAGTAACCTAGTAGTGTCGAGCAACTAAGGGGAAAGTGATGTGCGGTGTTGGGGCCTGGTCTTTGATCACATTGATCGGGTCTTCTGATTATCTAGCGGGGACAACACGGACAAGGTGGGGGTCTCTGCTGGATCTCTAACCAGCCTGTACTAAGCAGTTACAGTAAGCAGGTAAGGTTTGCCAGCAGGTAACAACAACAGGCTATGCATCATAATAGGATCATACAAAAAACAGTAGCAATTCTAATGCAAGCATAAGAGAGAAGGGAATGGGCGATATTGGAATGATCAAAGGGGGTTGGCTTTCCTGGTTGCTCTGGCAAGAAGGATGGGTCGTCGTCGATGTAGTCGATCACGGGGGTATCTTCAGCCGTCTCGGGGTCTACCGAAAAGAAGAAATGGGGGGAACACAATAAATAACAGAGCAATCAAAGCATCACAAAGCATAACATGGCAATAGGCGGTGTTAGGGGTGACCTATCGCAATGCTCGCTGATACAGACGAAGATGGAATACAACCGGAAAAGCATTCCCGGTGTGTGACATTTTCGGACAGATGAACCGGAGGTGGATTGTGGCATGTTCACTATGCTAGGGACATGTGGCGGATGAACGGACTGCGTATTCGGATTCGTCTCATCGTTTTGAGCAACTTTTGTGTATAAAGTATTTTCATCCGATTTACAAATTATTTTATATTACTTTTTAATGATTTAAGTGATTTTCTAATTTCTGTATTTAATTTAATTCGAAACTAAATTAGTATTTAAATGCTATGGGTACACATGAAGTGTACCCAAAAGTGTGCACCTGAGGTTGACAGGTGGGACAGTTGACTAAGTCAACTGCCCAGTCAGCAGGTACAGTCAGCAGGTACAGTCAGCAGCCAACATGGCGTTGACTAGTCAAACCTGACTAGTGGGACCCACTGGTCAGTGATAGGGACTATTAACAGTTTTTTAGTTAATCTAATTAGACTAATTAGTGATGTGGGGCCAGGCTGTTGGTGGTTCATTCATCATGTTTTAACAGAGTTTTATTTAACCAAAGTAATTAAGTAGCAAGGTGGCCCCACGTGTCATAGTCTATTCACTTAATTTGAGGTAGTTTTAAATTCGGGGGTTTAATTTGGTGGTAGGACCCGTATGGCAGCCGCATAGGGCGCCGGTGCTCACGGTGACGCGTGTGCGGTACGTCGGAGCTCGGACGGGGCACGGCCTGCACGCGGTGGTCTTCGGGACGACACGCACGAGCGTGTGACACATGCGCAAGGAAGAGCCGCGCCTAGTGGAGTGTGGGGCGAGGCACATGGCAGAGGAAGGCGGGCGTTGCGCAAGATGCACGCGAAGGCGCAACGACGCGAGGGAGCGCGCTCGAGGGTGCTTCGGGTGTGGCAAGCGCACCGCTAGATCGAGGCTGGGTGCGGGCAAATCGCATCTAGGATGAGCAGGTACGTAGGCAGCATGGTCCGAGCGCGGTGGAGGTCGATCTGCAGCAGTACACACGAGGGAAGGCATGGCGAAGGGGAGGCTCGCAACGAGGCGTGTATGGGGCCTAGGGGAGCCGGAGGGACCCTGCCGTCGAGGTCCGACGGCCGGACGGGCAGACAGGCGCAAGGGCGAAGCAGAGATGTGGAGGAAGAGGAGACGCGACGAAGAGGCTGTGGGGTGGGGCGGCCTTTGGCGCCGGCGGGTGGCGGCCTCTGCGGAGCAGGGAAGATGGCGGCGCCGGCAGGTCGCGCGGGCGCGACACTACTTGCCGGCGGCAGAGGGTCAGGCGAGCTTGAGTGGGTTCGAGTGCTCTCGCTCGTCGCTGGCGGCACGAGGTGGGGGTCGAGGGGATTGGGCTAGGAGGAGTGGGGATCAGTTTAGGGTTCGGGGCCTGTGGGGAGGGGGTTATTAGGCAGGGGGTGGAGTTGGGCCTGTTCGGCTGGGCCAGCTGGGCCGGTTGGCCCAGGGGGGGGGGGG
>LR738710.1:614795400-614817318 GCA_902687465.1 Secale cereale | reverse complement strand
GGGGTCCCTTTTCTCTCTTGTTTTCTCTTTTATTCATTTTATTTCTTTTCTGTTTACATTTTATTTTATTTATTATAGTTTTAACAAATACAAAAATGAGCCCCTAATTTAGTGTTAATAAATATGCTATTGTCCCAATAGTTTTAGGCAACTAAATAAAAGAGTTATATAATTTATAAAATTCAATAGATATTTATTTAATTGTTTTCACTACTATTTTTTTATTTTAGAGCCCTTAACATTTTACCAAAGTTTGGTTTCTCCACCACAATTACCCATGCAATATCTGGCACCTTTAGAACATTTTAGTTTTAGAGTTTGGAAACTTTGTTGTTGGCAACAGTAACCGACGTGACGTGGCATCATTAGCAAGGGATTAGTGTAGCTTAATTATCCGGGTGTCACATACCTCATATTGTCTTGTATTTAAGAATATCACGTGCTACCACACCTTAGATGTTGTGGGCGACAGAAGTTCCTCGGAGCCGTTGGATATGAATGTTATTTGCAAAAAAGCCGCCAAAGAGTTCGAATGTTTTTTGCACAAAAGCCCCCAAAGAGTTCGGACACAACCCACGAGCACATAGACTACTCAGATGCCATTAGATCTCAGATCGAACGACCTCGAAGCTTGTATCACCGTAGCATCCAAGATTCCAAGCTGCGAGAGCACATGATGTTTTCTCACACGTACGTCTATAGCCTGAAGCCGCAACGGTTGTTGGCTTTGTCGCATAACTTGATTTTATACAGTATTACGTTGAGTAGAGTGCAGAGGGAGTAGCTCGTCAACACGTGCATGAACGTTGACTGACTTACTGGTGGGTCCCATGTCTACCATCTCTCTCTGCTCTCCATCTAGTATAGAGGGAGTGGTTCATCAACACATGCATGAATGTTGACTGACCAGTCAACCTTTAGACACACAGACACACACGAAGAGTGGCGCGAGCTTGCCATGGTGTTATTATAACTAAAAAATTCTTGGAAATTAGATGGATCGCCTAGAACAAGAGACATTGTGGCTGGTCGAGACGGAGCTAAGTACACCTATCCTTCGTGCCACATTAGCATGATGAAGCCGTGTGGCTAGTGGGGTGTTTTCGACCGACTGGTTGGGTACCAAGGTCGAACCATATATAGTTTGACACAATTTATTTTTACACGCACATTTTTCCTCCCTGCTGAGATGTGGCACACCCTACTGCGCGGTTTCTGGGTCCTCCCAGATGGTGCACACACATTTTCTTCCGTGTTGAGACGTGGGACACCCTATCGTGCATTTTCTGGGTCCTCCTCAGTAGAAGCAAGCAAATGAGTCGTCAAATCACAAAAGCCCACCTTTCCCGCCAAGTACGCCAGTGAAGCACAATGGCTAGCTAGTTGAGCCAGTGCGACCGATTAGCTAGGCCGCCGTCACATTTGTTGTTTTCACCCCTTTTTCTTCTCTCCTTATCGGTTGGTAAATTTAAATATCCACCGCTGCGTTGGACTGGTCTTTGGGTGCGGCAGGATTTTTATTTTATTTTGATTGACGTGAGAAGGCGCGGCAGCAATTAGTCATGGTGACTCCGCCTATAAAACCCACTGCTCCCTGAAGTGAAAAGTTGTCGATTGGGTTGGATCTCTCCGTGTTCATGTAGATTGCATTGGCTTTCAGCCATTTCGCCCCCTTTGCTTCCTCTCCCCATTACTTCTACCTGGTTCAATAGCGGCGCACCAGATCACGGACTCTGAGGTGAGGCGCCTGACATAGGAGCTCCATGCAAAAGATGCGGAGCTCAGGGCCAAGGACGTGGAGCTCCGCTCAATGAGGAGAGGAGTGCCATGATCCTCCTTTATGTGTGGGAGTTCACAGAACTTCAAAAGAGACAGGCGTCCACCACAAAGATGCTCGATGCATCGGCGGTGTTGTTGCAGAAAGCGGGAGATACGATATGCGGTCAGGCAAACCGGCTGGAGCGTGAGCGGGCCGATCGTGACAAGGTCCAGGATCGCCTCAACCACTTGCTGGACCATGTTGCCACGCAAGTGTTGCAGCTGCATGATACCTACCGTCGTGCTTGCGCGGCCAAGCCGGCCGTCGGGCTAAACCCGTTTGACCACCAGATCGACTTTAATGAGCTGCCGCTTCCTGACCTGAGCTCCTTCTTTACCTATATCTTTGAGGAGCTGATCCGTCTCAGTGTGGTGGTGGGGGCGGAGCTAGACAAGGAGGGGTTGCGGGCGGCCGTCACCGTTGCCGGACGAATCATCTCAGGGCTTCGTCAACGGAATCCATTCATGCCATTGGACGCTGTCTTTGATGAGCTGGCTCCCGTCGACAGGGAGCGGGCATTGCGGGCGGCGGCACCCTGCATCTCCATCGTCGTGCGCCTCGAGAAGTAGAGGGACTTCGGTGGTGTTTAATCGTGCATGCTCATCTTTTTTTGCGAAATTGTGCATGCTCATCTCAGCACCCCTCTTCATACATGCTCTGCATGCTCCTAGTGTATTTGTGTTAACCTAGTGTGGGCTCATGCACCCTTCATGCTCTGTAGCACCGTACTCTCCGTGCACTGTAGTCCTAGTTGTGTTAACATTACTCTCACCGTTAATTCTTCTCGACCGGACAGTCAACCATACTCTCCATGCGCTGTACTCCTAGTTGTGTCAACATTGATCTCACCGTTCATTCTTCTCAACCGGACAATTAGAAAAGTGCATGTTACATAACTGTTCATATAGTTGACCTGCGCACAACATCGTTTTTTATCGCCATCTCTTCCTACACTAGCTACAAGATTATAGTACGGACATATGAACCACTGCACATGCCTAGTAGTAGGAGTACTGTGTAAGTTCAAGTGGCTGCCCTGTTTCGCACTCCTCCATCGTAAGAGTCCAAACGCTTGATGTAATCATTTTTTTCAGAAACTGTGGGCATGCTCTACCATGTGGATCCTCCTTGACAGTCGTCGGGAACCTTACTACTCTCTTGCGCCGACGTGTGGGATAGCCAGCATCGGGGTCCACTTGCCATGCACTAAATTACTCCGTACTAGAGTGCATAACTGCACGGTAGACTACACCGGTCGAAGCACCGCAGTAATGCTCAATAAGCCGTCAAATCAATAAACCCCGACCTTTCCAGCAGTAAGTTGGACGGACGAAGCAACCATCATTTCACTCTTCTCCCTCATCTTCCTGTCTTGAAGAAAACCCCAAGTCGCTTCTCCCTCATCTTGTTCCTCATTTCTTCAAGAAAACCCCGACGCGCTTCTGCCATTGTTCTTCTCTCCCAAAGAAGGAAAGGTGAGCGCATAAATGGTTTTGCTTCTGGCCAAGGCCCGGTCTTAAAACCACACAACATATCCTAACTCCCTCTGTGTTCTTCTTTGGTTTTTGTGATTATGCTTTGTCTACTTTTATTTCTATTTGACAGCTTCTTGATGGACCCTGGAGCACCGGCCAAAGTGATGTTGGTTATGGCCAAAGCCATCGAGGCTCAGGGTATGAAGAAGCGCACGAACCCTGCCGAGACTACCGCAGACAAGCTCAAGGCCATCGCCATGTCCAAGCCGGTCCAGGTAATATCTCTTCTTGACAATCTTACTGGCGATCTTGATCGTGTTTTTTCATCTAACACGTAGTACTAGTACTAGTAGTACAACTTCCTGGGTGATCTTGCATGTGATTTTTGTGTGCCAAATCACGGTTCTAAACTACTCTTTTGACCAAAACATGCGAGAGGTTGACATACATATGAGTTTTGCACATAACACTGATTTCTTACAGATTACTTTCAACTACTTTATGAACGTCAATGCTAGCTGTAGGAAATGCAAGATTTTAGCTCTCATGGCTTTGAGGAGAGTATAGTAGCCTCAATAACTTGTGTTCTGAATATTGCAAGTAATCCCTCTACTTTCATGCCTTTGAAGACATGTTCTAGTGTCTTTGCTCACTCATTTCTATGCGTATATGTAGTCTTATATGGAGTGAAATATCGAAAATCATCTTATATATTTGAGCGGAGGTAGTAATAAAATATTTGGTTTCTTTAGGGTACGAAGAAGCGCAAGAACCCTGCCGAGACTACCACACACAAGCTCAAGGCCATCGCCCTGTCCAAGCCCTCCTCTTCGGGATTCCACGTTAAGCCGGTCCAGGTAATATCTCTTCTTTTCAATCTTTTTGGTGATCTTGATCATGTTTTTTCATCTAACACGCAATACTAGTACTAGTAGTACAACTTCCTGGGTGATCCTGCATGTGATTTGTGTGTGCCAAATCACGGTTCTAAACTGCTCTTTTGACCAAAACATGCGAGGGGTTGACATACATATGATTTTTGCACATAACACTGATTTCTTATAGATTACTTTCAACTACTTTATGAACATTAATGCTAGCTGTAGGAAATGCAAGATTTTAGCTCTCATGCCTTTGAGGAGAGTATAGTTGCCTTAGTAACTTGTGTTATGAATATTGCAATTAATCCATCTGCTCTCATGCCTTTGAAGACATGTTCTAGTGTCTTTGTTCTCTCATTTCTGTGCGGATATGTAGTCTTATATAGAGTCAAATATCAAAAATCTTATTATATTTCTGAACGAAGGTAGTAATAAAATATTTGGTTTCTGTTTGAATTAGAACCAGGTCCGTGGTGGAGATGAAGTTCTCATAGTCAAGCCGTGTGAACTGGAAGACCCGTGGATGAATATTCTACTACTAAACTATCCAGCTGTTGTGTCCTTGTCGCCACTTGTGGTGAACAAGTGTTTTCCTGTAGCATTGTTGTCAGGCGTATTCTCGAGGGTGTACTTCACCACAACAATTTCCTAGATGTGCCTTCGATTACTAAGGGCGTGGTTCTTGTAAAGCTTCTCAACAAATCTGATGCGGATTGTCTTCATGGTCATGTTTTTGAGTGGAAAGACCACTCTGTTAGGTTCTGCAAGGTTGACCAAATGGCGATGATGCCGGTAGACATCTGTCACGAAGTCCATGTCTAGTCAGTTATGTCGGGTACACCCCGTAGGTCGGTGGCAACAAATAGTCTGCAGAGTTTAATTAGTGCAACTTTGCTTCTCTGTAGTAAGCACTACTTGTTCAATACTTGATTTGTGTGTGTGAACCCTGTATTGTATAGTACCACCGCTTTTGTTGTGTGGTTAGTCCTGAGAACAGTCTACATTAATGTTTGTCCACTCAGTTCAGTCTGTATATTTTGAAGTATCCAGATCATCTTTTTTGTGAGGACGGTATGGTTACACTCCAATATCTGTATGCATTGCATGGTTTATCGCACCCACCAGGATTTCCAGTCCCATGGATGTTTGCTCCAAAGGAGTTGTCACGACCTTTGGACTATCCTGTTTGTGGGAGTAAGTGGGGGCCGTGCATGCCACCCCTAATTGGACAATCAAATTTCTAATTAGAACTTGAACATAGTGATATCCTAGTAAGGATTGACTCATGTCACATCAAGTCAATATTATTGATTTACTGTCATGTTTTCTTACTTTTGCTGCAATTTTGCGATGCAGGTTTGGCGATGTCACATTCGTTACAGAATAAACCGTTTGATTTTCTCTATGATGGTTATTTTAGCGGGTTCCACTTCTTATGACGTGTCAGTAACAAAGGCACTATCCATCACTTATATTACTGGACACAATTGGGTCAGTTTGTTGTCTGAGTACAATCTGAAGCCCTGTGATGATGAAGCGACCACGATCCGAATGGATCGAAGTCTCTGTGCTTAAATGTCATCCCTGGATCGATATGCTGACACACACAGTACTTGAGGATTTATAACAGAGTTTCAATCACACACTTATTACATCGAGATCCTCATAAAGAGTATTAATACAAAAATATGGTTGATGGCCAACTAATTAATAAACTACAGAATCATCGAACATAAGTTGATTCCATACAACTCCACAGCAAAACACCGAGTGCATGACAACGACCTATCACACCTTAATCTTCGTCGGAAAACTCTACAACATGAGACGTTGCAGCCATGTAGGTCAGCACATTGAATATGCTGGCAAAGTCACACTGTAGCAATAATGATGAACAAATATATACTACTACATGCATATTTGGCTGGTGGAGGCTGTAAGGTTTGTTTTTGCATAAAGCTAGTTTTTCCCTACAACAAAGGAATAAATTTTATTTACTACTCAGTTGAATTAAACACTGCTGAGAAGGTTCCTCCAACCCAATCCCAAAATCACCAATTTCATTAGTAACCCATCAGTTTAATTAATAGAGTGTTGAGATCAATCAAAAATTCAAATATCGGGATACTCAAAATGTCCATAACAGGGGACATACTAGTCATGAATAGATTGTACACTCTGCAGAGGTTGCACACTTTCCCCACAAGACTCGGCCGCATCCATGAGCGGAAGATCGAGACATAGCCTTTCAGAAGCATTCCCTCTTTACTCTGGGTAGACCGGTACACCTACTTTCACCTACATCTTCTAGGCCACCACTAAAAGAGCTCACACAACATACTCAACTATGCCAGAGCACATAATGGCTTGTGGCTGCACACGGAAGTTTCTAGGCATGAATGATATATGATCCCTTTGAGCCTAGGTGGCATTCCATAGGATGATCACATGGTTCCTCCGGGATATCCTAGGACAACACTGGAATCTCCAGGTGCCCTGCAACCAATCCACCCAGATGTGTATTAATATTGCCATCTTAGACTTTCCCTTAGTTCTTATTACTCTCACTACTTTCATGAATCTCACATACCAATCCACGTCTACGAGCATGGCTAAGCAATAAGTAACAAAGCGTATATTCTTGGGGTTGATCTCAAGTCATAGGTTCCTACCTCATGAACTTCTAAGCAATATCCACATGTATGCAAGTCCTACTCAGGCAAATATTTGCGGGTATAACTAATGCAAGTAAAACTGGGTATTAAAGAGTATGATCAAAGTGTAACTTGCCTTGCTGATGATCGTTAAACCTAGAGATTCGTAGTAGAAAGCTTCGCACTCCGGAAATTCTATCGCAATCAAACAATAGCATACATAAGGAATCATGCAAAAGAATCAAAGAAAAGATCTCGAAAAACTTTGAAAACGAGCAAATAACTCTTGCAGCATATTTTTTTTCTAACAGTACCAAAATTAGGTGGATTTGGTCTTATCAGAAAGTTTAGGTCAAGAGCTTCGATTTGCAAAACTAATTAACTCAAACGGAGTTACGAAACTCAAGTTACGATCAAAAGAAGTTTAAATTCAAATCTGTTTGAATTCAAATTTTAAAACTTCCAAAAATAAATTTGAGTTAGTTTACTGAATAGATTATATCTTAACAAAGAGTTTGGCGTTAGTTTCATCTAATTCCGACAAACGAGTAAAAACTAATGAACGTTTGAAAACTAGGGACTAAACTGAAAAAAGTTTAATCACAAATAGGCCCCCGGAGTAAATAAACAGAAAAAAAACTACTGAGCGAACGCTCGCTATCTAGATCTAACTAGTGAATGATCTCTAAATGGATCTAATCTAGTAATATAGAAACACCGAGTTTTTAGACGAAAACCGAACCCTGAAAAGAAAATCGGCGAACCAGAGACGGTTTATTACCGGACCAAAAAAAAGGCGGGTTGGCGGCGTATCGGGCGGCTCCGGTGGATCGGGTCGGGTGGCGGGCTCCGGCCGCGGTGGTGGCTTGCGGCGGCTGCGCGGCGGATTGGGCGGCGGTGAGTGGCGGCTTGCGGCGGCGGCATGACTTGTTGCGATGGGCGGCAGCGGTGGGTTAGGCGGGCGGCGGTGTGAGGAGAGGGCGGCAGGGCGACTGGCAATAAATAGGAGGCCGGGGGGGCTTTCTTGGAGGAGAGGCCGGCCGGCGGTCGTGGGCGGCTCGGACTCTAGCGGGATTCCGGCGCGGGCACGGGACGGAGAGGCGGTCGGCTGGCTGGGCTGGGCGGCCCAGTTCGGTCGGCCCAAACTTTTTTTATAAAATATTTTTCCGAAAATACAGAAAAATAGAAAAATAAAATAAATATTTTTTAAATTGCAGAAAAATTCACACGTACTTAGGGCCGTATTATTGACCATGTGAACATTTGTTTCTCGGCCTAAATGCCTAAAATAAAAATAATCTTTTAGTGCAAATGAGATAATAAAAATAATTACTTTCGCAAATAAAAATACAATAAATATATTTTTGCTCAAAATTCAATTTCCAACATTTTTATTCTATTTTTGAAGAAGTCATATTATCTTCTCTCATTATTTAAAAATATTGAAAAATGAAATTTGACAAAAATATTTGATCCAACCCCACTTGGAAAATAAATAAAATTGTGGGTCCTCTTCTGAAAACTTCCAACTCTCTCACTTGGGTCCTTGAGTTGCTTAAAGTCTCTTGGAGCAATTTCCAAATACAATCAAATTCAAAATGCTCAATGATGAATGCATATGAATGATCTAAATGTTAACATCCAAATTGAAAATTCAGATGTTATAATCCTAGCCCCCTTAAGATGAATCTCACCCTTGAGATTCGGGTTGGCTAGCAAAAAGGTGTGGGTGGTCTTGTCGAAGGTCCTCCTCTAGTTCCCAGGTGGCTTCGTCCTCTATATGGTGACTCCACTGAAACTTGCAAAACTTGATGACCTTGTTGTGGGTCACTCGGCTGGCAAACTCGAGAATCTTGACGGGCTTTTCCTCATAGGTCAGACCACTCTCTAATTGAATTGCTTCCAGGGGTACTGTATCTCGTAGAGGGATATCGGCCATCTTTGCATGGCACTTCTTCAACTGGGAAACGTGAAACACATTGTGAACTCCGGACAAAGCTTTGGGCAGTTATAGCTAATAAGCTACTTCTCCTCGGTGTTCCAAAACTCTATACGGTCCCACAAATCGTGGTGCCACTTTACCCTTAACTTCGAAACGCTTAACTCCTCGAAATGGGGACACATGAAGATATGCTCTATTTCCAAATTCGTAGGTACCTCTTTCCGTTTTGTATCGGCATAACTTTTCTGTCTGGACTAGGCTATTTACAGTCTGTCACGGATCAACTTGAGCTTCTCTTCTGAATCTCTGATTAAATCGGGTCCAAATAGTTTGTGGTCTTTGACATCATCCCACATCTATGGTGTCCTGCACCTCCTTTCGTACAAAGCCTCGAAAGGGGCCATTTGCAGACTAGTCTGATAACTGTTGTTGTAAGAGAACTCTACGTAAGTCAAATTATCATCCCAACTAGATCCATAATATAGCGCACAAGCTCTCAACATATTCTCCAGAATATGATTGACTCTCTCTATCTGTCCATCTGTCTGTGGATGAAAGGCTATGCTGAACTCAAGCCTAGTACCCAAAGTTTCATGCAACTGCTTCCAAAACATTGAGTTAAACTATGTTTCTCTATCTGATACGATGGTCCTCGGAACTCCATGCAGACATACGATGCTGGTCATGTATATCTTGGCCAACTTAGCACTCGTGTAAGTGGTCTTCACGGGGATAAAGTGAGCTACCTTAGTCAAGCGATCAACTATAACCTAGATTGAATCGTACCCTGATCGTGTCCTGGGTAATCCTGTGATAAAATCCATTCCGAGCTTATCCCACTTCCATTATGGTATCAGGAACGGCTATAGTAACCCTACTGGTTTCTGATGTTCTACCTTGACTCTCTGACAGACGTCACATGCCGCTACATACTCGGCAATGTCCTTCTTCATACTGGTCAACCAGAAATTCTGCTTCAAATCCAAGTACATCTTGGTATTGCTTGGGTGTATCTAGTAAGGCGAATCATGAGCTTCCTAGAGAATCAACTTCCTGATCTCCAGGTCATCGGGCACGTATACACGTTCCTCGAACCACAATGTTCCGTTTTCATCCTCAGGCAATGTTAAGGATATCACTTATTGTTATCATCTCGGTCAGCTAGGGATTAGGGATTAATCAGAAATCAGCCGATTAATTGATTTTATTGATCGACTAATAATCAGATATTTTTCTGCAAATCTCAGGTTCCCAACACTAAAATACGCTATGTTCAACACCAAAACAGTATTTCATAGAAGTGTTACCTTGATTTATAGCCTTTTAATCCTCATATAATGAGAAACAAAATAGGACAATAGTACATATTCCGTAACAAGGTCCACAATACATAAATAAACATTGTTTTTGCAAACATAGTGCATGAATAGGTCTGATTTACCGGTAGATTCCTGATAAATCGGTTGTGAGAATAAATCGGTCCAAAAGATAAACGACAAAGATAAGGCATAATCTTATTGGTCACCGCCCGATTAGGATAAATCTTAAGATTAATCGGTGAATCAGAAGATTTCTTGAACAATGTCCTCAAGTAAGGCGAACCAAACGTTTCTTCAACTCCTGAAAACTGGCCTCACATTTTTTGGTCCAATTGTACTTACTTTCCTTCTTCAACAACTCTGCCATGGGCTTCACGATCTTGGAGAAATTCTCAATGAACCTCCAATAATATCCTACGATTCCAAGAAAACTGCGAATCTCACCAACTGAGGTGGGTGCTATCCACTCGGTGACGGCCTCTACCTTGGAGGGGTCTATTGCTATACCATCTTATTATATAACATGTCCGAGGAATTCGACTTCCTTCAACCAAAACTCACATTTACTGAACTTGCATATAACTGATGTTCCCTGAGCTTCTCAAGAACCAAATGCAAATGTTCCTTGTGCTCCTCTTCATTCTTGGAGTAAACCAATATGTCATCAATGAATACCACCACAAACTTATCCAAGAACTCTAAGAACACCTTGTTCATCATATTCATAAAGTAGGCAGGGGCGTTGGTCAAACCAGATGACAAAACCATATACACATAAAGCACGTACCTCATGGTAGAATCTATCTTAGGTATGTCACGTTCTCGGATCTTCAGTTGATGATATCCCGATCGTAAATCGATCTTCGAGAAAACTTTGGCTCCTTGCAACTGGTCAAACAAATCATTGATCATCGGCAGAGGGTACTTGATCTTGATTGTCACCTCATTCAGTCCACGATAATCCATAACCATCCTTAGTGAACCATCATTCTTCTCAACTAGAAGCACTGGGGCTCCCCAAGGTGAAGAACTTGGTCGGATATAACCTTTCTCCATTTACTCCTTTATCTACTTCTTAATCTCTTCCAAATCATTTGCGGGCACCCGCTATGGTCTCTTGGATATTGGTCTCGTGCCTGGTAACAACTCAATCATGAACTCGATGTCTCGATCCGGTGGCATGCCTGGTAACTCCTTCGGGAATACATCGGGATAATCCTTCACAACTGGTACTTCCTCGTGAACAACTCCCGAAAGTGCATTCACTTGTGTCCTCCGAGGTGTGTACCTTGACACATACTTGATCCTCTTTCCTTCCGGAGTGGTGAGGAGAATAGATTTACTGGTGCAATCAATGTTTCCCTCAAACTTGGATAGCCAATCCATACCTATGATTACGTCCAAACCCTGGGATTCCAAGATAATAAGGTCGGTGGGGGAAAACATGTCTCCCAATAGTCAATGCCAACTGATAACATCCTCGGCTAGCCATGTACTCTGCTCCAGGGGAACTCACTAACATAGGTGACTTAAAGGCTACGGTTGGCAAATTATACTTTTCTACAAAACTCCTTGATATGTATGAATGCGATGCACCACTGTCAAAAAGAACAAGGGTTGTAAATGCATTAAGCAAAAACTTACCAACCACTACATCGGGCTACTCGTCAATGTCCTCCACATTGACGTGATTCACCTGTCCTCTGGTGAACGGGTTGGGCTTCTTTCCTGAGCTTCCATTGCCATTTCCATTCTTTGCTTCAGGATACTCGGTGGCATAGTGTCCGATCTTCCCGCACTTGAAACAAGTAATGTGACTCAGATCCTTCCTAGCGGGTGTTGATGGGGTGGAATGGTTCTGACTGTTGTTTCCTCCATTCCCATTGCCATTCCTGGGGCCACTATGGTTGTGTGAATTTCTTCCATTGTTAGAATGGCCTCCATGGTTATGTCCTCCATGGGTGGGATGGTTATGTCCTCCTGAGTATGGGGAATAGCGGGGCTTCTGCTGAGCTCCAGAGTTATACTTCCCCTGTCCATACTTCCTCTTGCAGCTATCAATCTGCTATTACTTTCATTCAATCATGATGGCCCTGTCTACCAGCTCCTGGCAGTTGTTGAAGGTTGCTACCATCAGCTGCACACTCAACTCGTCATTGAGTCCCTAAAAAAACTTCTCCTGCTTAGCGGCATTTGTGGCCACGTCGTCTGGGGCATAGCGTGCCAACTGCCTGAAATCATCCACGTACTGCCCCACAGTATGGTTCCTTTGGTGCAAGTTGCGAAACTCATGCTTCGTCGGGCTCATGGCTCCAACTGAAACATGTGCAGTGCAGATGGCTTGCTGAAACTGATCCCAAGTACCTGTAGCAAGTGGATAAGTGGTTGTGTAGTTCTCCCACCAAGCGGCTGCTGGTCCCTCAAGGTGATGTGCGGCAAAGCGCGCTCTCTCTGCATCTGTGCATACTGCAGTTGCTAGCTTCCTTCCCATCTTGCGGCGGATTCAACCTTATAAAGTGGTTAGGTTGTTAGCTGGAGGAGGGTTGTTGTTGTTGTTATTGTTATTGTTATTGTTGTTATTTTTGTTGTTGCCTTGGTTCTAAACAAGTAGTTGCATCAAAGTGTTCTGCTGCAGGATCAACTGGGTGAGCTCTGGCGGAAACTGGAATCCAGGCTCACGTCTCGGAAGCATCTGATGGGTTAGAGGGATGAGAAATAGAATAGAATGAGGTCTAGATAGATTCCACTACCCATATGAACATGAGACAAACATATTCATATCATATCACTCAATTTCAAACAAGGTCATATAGAAAATCCTAAGCTACTATTACAAAACTCGCGAACGATTCTAACTACTTGGGAGAACACTAATAGTAACAGGCGGTCTCTAATAGCTTTGATCGGAAGAAGACTCCATAATATCTGCTCCAGCTTCATCTTCATAATCACTGTCTTCATCACTGTCGGTGTCGTCTATTAGGAATTATTTTTCCGAATGAATGCCCATCTTTGGTTCTGGCTTCACCATGGGTGATCCAATCTTCTTCTTCTGTTCTTCATTCTGCTCCAGTAGCACAACAATTTCCCCTTCATACCCATCGCATGTTGTCTTGAGTTCTTCTTCTAGCTCGATATTTTGTGTCATCACCGTCTTGGTCTTCATCATGAGAGTGCACATTTGATTTTCATAGCGACAAATGTGCCGGTCCATCTCCTGTATGAATGCCGCAATGGATTTGTCGTTTCTGGTGTGAATCATCTCCCATGGCTCATCTTGGCGTCTATAAATCTGGTAGATGGTGTCATCAAGATCCTTGTTGTAGACTTCACAAATGCGTCCAACGGTGATGTGTGCTACCATACTCTTTCCTAAGCTCCAAGCTGGTGCATCAAAGGCAAGCTCGAGAGGTTCCGTGACTGGTGCAATAGTCCTCCCAGGAACACTAACTTTGATCCTCCAGCACTCCTCTTCCGGTAATGTTGTAGTGAAGGTTCCAGTGAAGCTTGGTATTCCGATGTGCAGGTACCTCGCGACTTCCTTCAAGTGTCTTCCGAAAGGGGTGTCATCATCTGGCTGAGTAAACTTGTTCCCGGGGTCTAACATATATAGACTGGAAATAGAGAAGGAATAGAAATGAGTAGAGAAGAGCATCATGTGGCTTATCCTAGTGGTCGCGTCCTACAATCAGCATGTGCTCTGATACCATCTTTGTATCAACCACGATCCCAATGGATCGAAGTCTCTGTGCTTAAGTGTCATCCCTGGATCGGTATGCTGACACACACGGTACATGAAGATTTATAATAGAGTTTCAATCACACACTTATTACATTGAGATCCTCATAAAGAGTATTATTACAAAAATATGGCTGAAGGCCAACTAAATAATAAACCGCAGAAGCATCAAAGATAAGTTGAGTCCATCCAACTCCAAGGCAAACACTGAGTGCAAGACAACGACATATCACACCTTAATCTTCGTCGGCAAACTCTGCAACATGACACGTTGTAGCCGTGTAGGTCAGCACATTGAATATGTTGGCAAAGTCACACTATAGCAATAATGATGAACAAATATCTACTACTACATGCATATTTGGCTAGTGGAGGTTGTAAGTTTTGTTTTTGCATAAAGCTAGTTTTTTCCTACAACAAAGGAATAAATTTTATTTACTACTCCGTTGAATTAAACACTATTGAGAAGGTTCCTCAAACTCAATCCCAAAATCACCAATGTCATTAGTAACCCAACAGTTTAATTAATAGAGTGTTGAGATCAATCAATAATTCAAATACCAGGATACTCAAAATGTCCATAACCGGGGACACAACTATTCATGAATAGACTGTACACTCTGCAGAGGTTGCACACTTTTCCCCACAAGACTCGACCGCATCCATGATCGGAAGATCAATACATAGCCTTTTAGAAGCATTCACTCTTTACCCTGGGTAGACCGGTACACCTACTTTCCCCTACATCTGCTAGTCCACCACTGAAAGAGCTCACACAACATACTCAACTACGCGAGAGCCCATAATGGCTTTTGACTGCACAAGGAAGTTTCTGGGCATGAATGATATATGATCCCTTTGAGCCTGGGTGCCATCCCATATGATGATTACATGGTTCCTCCGGGATATCCTAGGACAACACTGGATTCTCCAGGTGCCCTGCAACCAATCCACCCAGATATGTATTAATGTTGCCACCTTAAACTTTCCCTTAGTTGTTATTACTCTCACTACTTTCATGAATCTCACATACCGATCCACGTCTACGAGCATGGCTAAGCAATAAGTAACAAAGTGTATATTCCCGAGGTTGATCTCAAGTCATAGGTTCCTACCTCATGAAGTAATAAGCAATATCCACATGTAACCAAGTCCTACTCATGCAAATCTTTGAGGGTATAACTAATGCAAGTAAAACTGGGTATTGAAGAGTATGATCAAAGTGTAACTTGCCTAGCTGATGATCGCTAAACCCTAGAGATTCGTAGTAGCAAGCTTCGCACTCCGGAAATTCTATCGTAATCTAACAATAGCATACATAAGTATTCATTCAAAAGAATCGAAGAAAAGATCTCAGAAAACTTTGAAAACAAGCAAATAACTCATGCAGAAGAAACAAAATTCTAACAGTACCAAAATTAGGTTGATTTGGTCTTATCAAAAAGTTTAGGTCAAGAGTGTCAATTTGCAAAAAGAATCAACTCAAACGGAGTTACGAAACTCAAGTTACGATAAAAAGAAGTTTAAATTTGAATATGTTTGAATTCAAAATTTAAAACATTCAAAAATAAATTTGAGTTGGTTTACTCGATAGATGAGATCTTAATGAAGAGTTTGGCGTTGGTTTCATCTAATTCCGACCAACGAGTAAAAAGAAATGAGCGTTTGAAAAATAGGGACTAAACTAGAAAAAAAAGTTAAATCGCGAATAGGTCCCCAACATAAGTAAACAGAACAAGAAAAAAAACTACTGAGCGAACGCTCAATATCTAGATCTAACTAGTGAACGATCTCTAAATAGATCTAATCTAATAAAAAAACAAAATCGAGTTTTTAAACAAAAACCGAACCCTAAAAAGAAAACCGGCGAACCGGAGACGGTTTATTACCGGACCAAAAAAACCGGCGAGTCGGCGCCGGATCTGGTCGGGTGGCGGGCTCCGGCGGCGGTGGTTGCTTGCGGAGGCGACGCGGCGGCTTGGGCGACGACGAGTGGCGGCTCGGCGGCGGTGGTGGCTTGCGACAGTGGCTCTGCTGCGGTGGTCGGTGGCGGCTGGCGGCGGCGGGCGGCAGCGGTGGCTAAGGCGGGCGGCATGGTGAGGAGAGGGCGATAGGGCGGCTAGCTATAAATAGGAGGCCAGGGGGGCTTTCTTGGAGGAGGGCCCGATCGGCGGTCGTGGGCGGCTTGGACTCCGGCGGGAGTCTGGCGCGGGCACGGGAGGGTGAGGCGGTCGGCCAGCTAGGCTGTGTTTCGGCCCAGTTCGGTCGGCCTAAACTTCTTTTTATAAAATAATTTTCCAAAAATAAAAAATTAGAAAAATACAATAAATATATTTTTTAAAATCGCAGAAAAATTCACACGAACTTACGGCCTTATTATTGACCAGGTGAACATTTTATCTAGGCCTAAATGCCTAAAATAAAAATAAACTTTTTAGTGCAAATAAAATAATAAAAATAATTACTTTCGCAAATAAAAATCCAACAAACATATTTTTTCTCAAAATTCAATTTCCAACATTTTTATTCTGTTTTTGAAGAAGTCATGTTATCATTTCAAAACATTGAAAATGAAAATTGACAAAAATATTTGTTCCAACCCCACTTGGAAAAGAAATAAAATTGTGGGTCCTCTTCGGAAAACATCCAACTCTCTCACTTGGGTCCTTCTGTTGCTTAAAGTCTCTTGGATCAATTTCCAAATAAAATCAAATTCAAAATGATGAATGATGAATGCATATGAATGATCTAAATGTTAACATCCAAATTGAAATTTGAGATGTTACAGATGAACTGCACTTTGTTTTAACAAACACGCCACAATTAGTCATTCTTGCAATTAAAAGAAGTGAAGAGAAAGACCGGATCCAGGTCAAAGAGCCTAGCAAAGTTAGAAAACTGAATTACGAAATCATATCAGACCAGAGACGATCGCTGCTGTCTCACACATCGGTACCACCTTCAACATCGGATCAAGCACCGGCACCTCCTCCGACGACACTGGCTCTAGCACTGACAGTGGCATCAGCCCAGTCTGATCCACCAGGGGATTGGGCACCGACTGCGTCAGCAGATCAGACTAATCTACCAGAGGATCGGGCACCGACACGGGCACCTGCTCCGACAATGGCACCAGCTCCACAAGGAGCACCATCTCCGGCAGCAGCAACGGCACTACCAGTTGCACCGGCACGGGCACCAGCAACGGTTTCGGCACCTGCACCAACACTTCAAGTTGCACTTGCATCTGCTCCGGCACGTGCAGTGGCAACGGGACGAGCACTTTCACCGGCAATAGACTAGGCTGCAGTTCGCATTGCGTATACCAAAGTCCTTACAAAAACTGACATCTCCACCTTCTTGGTAAGCATTGGCAGCCCAAGTGCTTCGTTCTTTTTTCTTTCTATGTTGTTTCACAATTTTCACTGTGTTGATCTAACTATTTGTGTATGTCTTATTGTTTGCGAACAGAGAATTCCTAGAGCAACAAGGGATTCGTTCAATAATCCAGGCGACCGTGGCCAAGTTTCTCTTACCATGCGCAGCCTTGGTGAAAATGAACCTGCTCAATATACTGTAAGTATAAAGGATGGTCGCATGATGGTTGATGCTAAAGGATGGTCAAGGTTCAAAACTCTATGAAATCCTGCGGTTGGGGATAATGTCAATATCAAACTTTCTCGGCCAGGAGAGCTGGTCCTAATCAACTTTGAAATTCTTCAGTAGCAGCACGCAACTGCCGAACTGATCTATCTTCCGAGAGCTTTTGATGTAATTATATGGCATGGTGAAACTAGTGTCCTGTGTGTATAAGTAGTACGACAGTATTATTTATCATGTAGGATATCGTGAAAGAATTGCAACTCTGATGGCTGGTTAGGAACTGTCGTTCGATTTCAATCTAACAGCTGCCGTGCTTTATTTAATTTCATGTATTCGCCTTGGGACAGCATCTAAAATCAGCGCCGTACCGATCGCTTACAATATGAAATGCGCGGAGTTAAAACACATGGGCTGACGGTGTCCTGGATTAGGGGGTACCCACCATGTCGTCTATCAATTTGTTGGATTGGGCTGAGGATCCCCATGGCCATTCACTCATGGGCCAGTTCAGACAGCCGATGTATACACAAGGAAGATTCCACAAGACTTGGTGATCAAGACTAGGACTCCTCCCCACCAGCGTATTTGACTAGGACTCTTGTTATCCTAGGCCTTTGGTACATTATATAATCCGGGGCTAGGCTAGTTGTCGGATTTAGGGCTCCGCAAAACCCAAGAAGTTTAACACAGGGGCGTGAACGAAGTTCTCTCCCGCTCACGTCTACCTAGCGTCTCACTCTCGTCCCAAACAACAGATAGAACACACAAGAGTTTATCTAGGTTCGGGCCACTGTGTGGTGTAAGACCCTACTTCCTGCTTTGGTGGATTAGCCTCGGGCGAGCTGGAATATGAGCTAGTACAATGGTTCCTGAGCTCGGGAGGCGAGCTCAGGAGTGTCAGGAGCCAAGTGTTCTTGCTCCGTGTGTGGTGGCAGAGTATATGGATCTCCTCTACTTGGCTAGACTTGGTTCGACTTGTCCTAACTTGTTCTCTCTCCTCCCCCCTCAACCTAGCAGGGGTTCTAGCTACTTATATAGGCGGCCAGGGTCCTCTTCCCCCGAAATGTTTAGGCGGGAAGGGATCCCACAATGGCCATTTTTGAGCGGGAACAGAAGGACGTTCTTATCCTGACCAAAGCGGTCTTCACCTGCAAAAGGATCAGGCGGTGACACGGTGGTGGGCTCGACGGTGACATCCTCTTTGTCGTCCTTGTGGTCTTCGGTCTTGTTGCACCAAAGGGGAAACATTTTCCCTGCTCCTTGGAAACCAGCGGCTGCGCTGTCGCCTTTGCACCGAAATGGCAACTGTGCCGCTGGCCGACGCTGGCACCCGCTGGCGTGGTGCGTCACTACTGACATCACTGCCTCCTCCTGAGGCAGGCTTGGCCTTGGATTCTCCGCCCCTCCGAAGCGCCTTGCTGAGGCCACTCCCGAGGAGGTCTTGACATCGTTCTCCTCGCGAGGCTTAGCCCCCTAGCGAGGGTCTTGGACAGTTGGTCGATCAGCTGGGCTGTACCAGGTCACTTGTTGGAGCGCGTCGCGGCCCGCAGACAGGCAAGTCTGGGTACCCTGGTTCACAGGACGCCGACAGTAGCCCCCGGGCCCAAGGCGCGCGTGGAGTTGGCTTCAGGGCGAAGCCTTAGTCGAGGATGAATCGCCGTGGGGCCCAAAAAGGTTGCGGGCTAGGCTCGCGCGTGACGGTTGGATGGGATGTGGGCGACTCCGCTTCCCACGCAGTCTTGGCAATCGTGCGACTTGAGAAATCCTTGGCGCGGGCGGCGGGGCCATTATGGCTGCACGCGAGTGGCTGCTGGTTGATCTTCTTGGCCTATAAATGGGGGGTGAGGCGCCATGCCTCTCATTCGACTGTCGTAGGCCAATCCCTGCTGCTTCCATTACTCCAAGGGCTTCCATGGCGCCGATTGGCAGGTTCTCGGCCGCGGAGAAGGGGAAGAGCCCGATGGTAGAGCCTGAGCGGCTCCCCCCGAAGAAGAGGCACCATAGTTCTCCGAGTGTGTCCCCGAGACCGTCGAACGCCCGCACATGGTGCACGCGGGCACCACCAGGATTCCCGCTTCCCTTGTATGCTCCAGCGGCAGGCAGACGAAGCGGGGGCGGCAACAGGGGTGGCGCTATCAGTCGCCCGGAGAGACGGGCGTCTCCTCGCACCCTGCTCCCGTCCCATTCTGAGGATGATGCCCACGAGTTCATCGTGTGGGCGGGGGATCCTCCGCATTCATGGATCCCTCTTCCTCTGTTCCTGAGGGAGATGCTCCCGGCTCACGACCGGGTGACGATGGAGCTGAGGCACGAGGGGTGTCGCCTTCCTACTTTGCATGCCGACGTGGAGGTGATCTCTTCTAGCCAGGTCTTCATGACCTGGGGTTCGGGTGTGGTGCGCCGCGCCTGTGCCCCCGCCGGGAGGCACATTCTTCATTTCGCGCTGGATATGACGGGCACGATGACCTTCAAAGTCTTCGGGGCGGACGGCCGCTGGCTGCCGTGTGGCGCGGGGAATGGGCTTGCCGGCGACCATTCCACATGCCGTCAGGGCGGCGAGGCGCTCGCCATTGGCTGCGCCGCCGACTCTCCTGGTAGCAGTTACGCTAACCCTGAGACGGCCTCGAGCTCCGATGAGAGCTACGAGCCGCCAAGTCGCCGCCCCTATCGCCGGAGGGAAACAGTGTCTTCCCGGTGTCGTTGTTGTTGAAGGAGTTCAAGTCGCGCTCCTCGAGAGTGACCTTCTTAGCTTAGTTCCTGCGGGACATCATGGAGGGATCCATGAGGGCATGTAAATTCTTGTAATACTTTTGCTGTTGTCTGGCGTTATAACTTATGCCCTTCATGAGGCCCTTGCTAGAGCATAAATTTCCTCTCCTTCCGTCCCCGTGGTAGTTTAGGGCCCTACGCCTGCGAGACCCCTTCGCTAGACAAGCCTCAGCCTGCGCTGGTATGCCAGGTCATGATGTCGTGGTCAAGGCCAGGAGGTGAGTGATCCAGGGTCCGGTAGGAGCCCCCGAGGCGCAATGCTCAGGAGGTCCCTCTTGGCGTGCAGGCAACCGCCCACCAGTCCATCAGGAAGGGTTTTCATGCCTCAGCGGGTTCGTGATTATAGTAGATGGTGGTGTAGGTACGCGATTAGGTGCGGCGTTGAAAACTTGTCTTAGCAATTCCTGTGGTCAGGTGGTGGTACTTGATTTTCTATTGCCCTTCCTTCGAGGCAAGGTTCTGTGTCCAGGTGTCTTCACGAGGAGGTGACGATGGTCGCTCCCGAGGCCCTGGGGACAAGGGTCACAGAGCTGATGGAGGCGTTCCTCCAGGTCACTTCTACCGCAGCCGAGGAGGTGGAGACCGGTGATGATGCACTTGGTGATGCCTGATCTGCTCCTGTTCAGAGAGAGAAGTGCGAGTGCCTCGGGGAGGCGTAAGAAATTTGCTTGAATTTGAAGAACTTGGTGTTATTATAATAGCTAGATGATTTCCATGCTTGCTTCCTTTCATGTTTTCTTAGGTGCTCTGCGTCGGCAGGGCCCAACCCCACGCATACCTTGATTGCCATTGAGCCCTCCGGATGACCGGTGTTACCGTAGTAACTAGACTCAAGGGATGAGGGGCTACGTGGCTAGTGAGGCCCTTGGGTCGCATTTCCCAAGGCTCCCCCTTGACGTTCAAGCAATCCTGTTTTCGTTCTGCGTCGGCAGGGCCCAACCCCGTACATACCTCGATCGCTATTGAGCCCTCTGAATGACCGGGATTATCGTCATAACTAGACTCAAGGGATGAGGGGCTACTTGGCCAGTTAGGCCCCTGGGTCGCGATGCCCAGGGGGCCCCCTTGACGTTCGAACGGATCTCATGAAGGAGAACGAGCACCATACCTTGCCCACGAGCCTTCGCCTGGGATGTGGGTGCGAGAAGGCCAGGTGTCTGGGCACCTGGTAGGGTGGCGTCTGCCAGGCGTGACCTGAGCATAGCCCCCCTCGCGACACCCATCCAAGGAGAAGCTGTGAGCGTCCTGAGCTGAAAAGCTCCCTGAGGTTGGTGCGACCACTAGGGGCCACCCTCAGTTGTTTATAACTAGCGCGGAGAATAGAGCTACCACACTTGCGCGGAGTGTGGGCATAACTGCGCCTCGGTAGTAGCGTCCAGCACGGAGCTTGGTGCTTCCACTGGTTCGTGGGCATATGATACGTCCAAAACGTATCTATAATTTCTGCTTGCTCCATGCCACTCTAGGGTGATATTGCTATGATATTCATACACTTCCATACACTTTTGATCATATTTGGACTAACCTACTAATCCAGTGCACCCCGGTGCCAGTTTTTGTTTTCGGCTGTTTTTGTATTCCAGGTTTTCACATTACGAGAACTGCCAGGAAAAATCCAGAAAAAATATTTAAAAAATCAGCGTTCCAGGAGCAACCGTGCGGCCAAAGTACAGCCGGGGGGGGGGGACCCACAGGGGCTCCAGGCGGCCTGTGGGTG
>LR738710.1:614770302-614795332 GCA_902687465.1 Secale cereale | reverse complement strand
CCGGGCCGCGCCGGGGGGGGGGGGGCCTGGGCACCCCTGACCACCTCTGGTGACCCCCTTTGGCATATATTTAAGGTCCGTCGAGGAAACCCTGATTCCAGACCCCTTTTCTCCAGACGCGATTCCGATCTCCGCCGCCATCTCCATCAAGCTTCGGGGGACCAGAATTCCTGCGCTGGCACCCTGCCAGGACGGGGAAGTGCCCCCGGATTCATCTTCATCGACGTTGCTTCCTCCCTCCATGATGCGGGAGTAGTTCCTCCTCGGGGCTGAGGTTCTTACCAGTAGCTATGTAGTCAACTCTCTCTCCCATGATGTGATCTTCGTTGTGATCATAGGCTATGTTAATCTAGGGTGTTTCCCCTTCCTCTATGTATTGGATTGATGTACTCACTTGTCTTTATCTAGTATAATCCCCGAGACCAAGGTGACAGTGGTCTATTGGACATGGATTAGAACAATATTTTCATGAGTGATTTCCTTTCTTGTGTGTTGATTGAAGATTGAGAGTCTCTTGGTGCTTGTCTTTGACTATCCTTTAGATATGTTATGGTGATTGTGGGACTCTCTTTGGATGGCCGCAGTGACATTGGGAAATCCTTAGATCGAGAACTACGAACTTTGAGGTGTGCTTTTGTAGCCCTACATAATTCTCGTCCTCTCTTGACCACGACGGAATGATCTCCGAGTGTGTCCCCTTTGCATGTTTTATGGGAAATATCATGTGATTCGATTATGTTAATGTTGTTGGGAGTTGCCACTAGTGAAAGTATGAACCTTAGGCCTTGTTTCCACCATTGCAATACTGTTTGTGCTCACGTTTACTACTTGTTTGCTTGCTGCACTTTTTATTACATATTTGTATTACCTTGTTTTGCCATCCATATCACTTGCCATTTAACATCTCTTTGCCTAACTAGTGCACCTATACATCTGACAAGTGTATTAGGTGTGTTGGGGGCACAAGAGACTTCTTGTATCTTAGTTGCAGGGTTGCTTGAGAGAGACCATCTTCAACCTCTACTTCCCTGAGTTCGATAAACCTTAGGTCATCCACTTGAGGGAAATTGCTACTGTCCTACAAACCTCTGCGCTTGGAGGCCCAACATAGTCTACAAGAGTAGAAGCGTGCCTAGACATCAAGCTATTTCTGGCGCCGTTGCCGGGGAGGTGAGCGCTTGAAGGTATATCTTTAGATCTTGCAATTAAATCTTTTTTGTTTCTTGTTTTTTATTATTTCACTAGTTATGCTTATGGAAAACCTTGTTATTGGATCGTTGCTTGCGGGAGGACACCCCACACCTGTGGTGGTTGCTCCTCCTCCTACTGAAATTGTGCCCTATAAAATACCGGCTGGTATTATCAATTATGTTTTGGCTAATCGTTATGCAGGAGACAGACATCCCAGTGAACACTTGCTATATCTGTCACAACTATGTTCATTATTTAAGCTTGCAGGTGTATCGAGGGAGTTTGTCATGAGGAAATTATTTGCCTTGTCACTGAAAGGAAAAGCATTGGAATGGTATAGGCTACTAAATGACTCTCACCTGCTGGACTGGGAAGAGATCCAGTCTCTCTTTTACTCCAAGTTTTATCCTCTTCATGAAGTCCATTAGAATAGGAATTATGTTTATAATTTGTATCCTCATGACGGAGAGAGCATAGCTC
The DNA here is from genome assembly GCA_902687465.1 of Secale cereale. NCBI lineage: Eukaryota > Viridiplantae > Streptophyta > Magnoliopsida > Poales > Poaceae > Secale > Secale cereale. The sequence continues at coordinate 614,793,661 of LR738710.1, read as the reverse complement.
AAGCTTGGGGGAGACTGAAAACGTTAATGCTAAAATGTCCTAACCATGGACTCCCCAAAGATATTACTATTACTAACTTCTATGCGAGGCTCTCTCGACAGGATAAAGATTTGCTCGATGCTTCCTCTATGGGTTCTTTCACAAACAAAAAGATTGATGCTAAATGGGAACTCCTTGAAAGAATTCAACGCAACACTGAAGATTGGGAGATCGACAAAGGTAAAGAGTTAGGTATAATTTATGAGTATGATTGCATTAAGTCCTTTGTTGAAACTACAAGTTTTAATAAGTTTAGTGCTAAGTTTGGGCTTGATTCTCAACTCCTTGTTGATTTCCTAAATCTTTTGCTTCACATCTTAATATGCCTAAGGAGGATTGGATCGAGTATCATAAACCTTTTAAAGAGACTTGCAAAGAAAATGAAATTGTTCATGATGATTTCAACATGCATGATCCAATTCCTAAAAATGAAGTTTTATATAAGCACGTTAATTTTTGTGGAGTGGATAGACCTTGTGAAAGGCCTATGATTGAAGAAGAGAAGTATTGTAAGCAATATAAGCATGAAAGAACAATCACTTGGGTCAGAGATTTAAATGAGATTTCTAGAGAATTGTGTGACCTTTATCCTTTTACTTGTGAACTTTGCCGTATAGAGGGTCACTTTAATTTTCAATGCATGAACGTTCAAAACATAACTGTTAACCGGTTGTGTGATAACATGATCACCTCTGATCTTTATGATGAGCTTATGTTATTTTTGATGTGTGAAGAGTTATCAGAAAAGACTTCATGGCTAGATGTTAATGCCATAGGAATAAAAAACACTTTGCAAAATTTCCATCTCTATTGTGCTGTTAATTGCCATGAAAATGATTACATAGGTAAGATTATAAAGGAGGGAACTTTACCAAAGTATAAAAACATCTCTTATATTTCTGCTAATAAAAAGGAGAGTTTCTCCCAAGTTTCCCCTATTGTTTCTAATGATAAACCAGGATATGTGGAGAAGCTTCATCTCCAACCACTCCCTCCTAAGGTTAAGAAGAAGAAAAAGAAGAGGAGGAGGAAGAGGAGCAAGAAAGAAGAAGAAGGGGTATCAACCTGGCCTGAGCATATTCCTCCCATCAACTTTTATCCTAACGGTTGTAAGTTTAAAGAAGAAGGTGAAGTTTATTGCCTTAATTATCATCTTGATGATACGTCCGTAGGTACTATTGAAGATGATTTTGATTATGATATGCATGTTACTTATTGTGATTGGGAAAATGATGATAATGCTACTTATGATCTTGAAAATTTTTTTGTTACCAACTCTGAAAGTGAAGACATGGGAAGCTCTAAGCTTGGGGATGATAGGATTGCAAATCCTATCCCCACTAGTGATGTGATAATTGATTCTCTTGCTAGTAAGAATAAAGACAACATGTTTACAAATATAGTTGCTAGCAATGATAATGCTCTTCTCTACCATGATGATGTTATAACTCCAATCTATAGTGATTATAAAGGTACCTATGACATAAGGAGAAATTATCCTTATGAAACTTGTCATAATCATGAAGGGAATTACTCCCTTGTTGAACACCACCCTCCTGATATACAACTCATCTATAGTGTTCAAGTTGATTATGATAGTCCTACTCCCACTATTACCAATGAGAAAAATTATGCTTATGTGGGGAATGAGAGTACCTTTTTGCATGTGGATCATGGTAACAATGCTTTATGTGATGCTTATATTGTTGAGTTCATCCATGATGCCACTGAAATTTATAATGAGAGAGGGAGGCTTGGTTCTAAATATCTTAATAATAAGAAGTTCCCTCTCTTTATGTTGAAGGTTTTGAAGCTGCACTTGTTTTGTCTTCCTATGCTTATTGCTTTGTGCTTCAATGAATTATTCTATTGCAATATTCCTATGCATAGGAAGCATGTTAGGCTTAAATGTGTTTAGTATTTGCTTCTTGATGCTCTCTTTTGTTCTTCAATTCTTATTCCTACAAGAGAATCATTAAAGTCTTATGCCTAGCTTAAAGGCATAAAAGAAAGCGCTTTTGGGAGGCAGCCCACATGAATAAATTTTTATATTTTGCTTTTGTTGTGTCTTGATGTTGTTTACTGCTGTAGCATCATCATTGTGTCTTTGCTTTTCATATTGGTGCCAAGTATAGCCTCCGATTGCTAGAAAGTTCAAAAGTTGTGAGGTGCTGTCCAGGAAACAGATTCTGTCCTTGGATAGAAAAATTCGTATAAAATCACCAGATCATCTTTTTGGTCTGCATTGTTTCGACAGCGTTCTCTATATAATTGTCTTTCGTGCGTCAGTTCTGAGTTTTTTGATTTGAGTTGCAGAAGTATCCCGAACAGATCAATTACTGCCTGCTGTTCTGTTTTTCACAGATTCTGTCCTGTTTTGCCTTTCCTTCACTTTGCAAATTAAGAACTTGTTTTTTCTTTGCAAAAACCTTTTGGCAATCTTGAGAAACAGTAGAACTTAAAGAATATCCTTATTTCCAGCAAGGTATAATTATTTTATTAAGGGTACTAACCTCGCTAATCAGATTATGATGAGTTGTGTATGAAGGGAGTTTTCAAGTGTGCGAGGGAAGATGATAAAAAGATTCAGGAGTGTCAAGCGCTCAAGCTTGGGGATGCCCCCGTGCACCCCCAAGAAATATTCAAGGAGACTCAAGCGTCTAAGCTTGGGGATGCCCCCGTGCATCCCCTTCTCCATCAACATTATCAGTTCGTCTTTCGTTTCGCTATATTTTTATCACTTCATGTGTTATGTGCTATGCTTGGAGCGTCTTGCTTTTAGTTTTCTTTTTAGTTTTTCATAACGAGTCGGAATCCATCATTCCTTTATGTGGGAGAGAAACACGCTCCACCTCTACCTAGAACATTACATAGAATTTTCATGTCTATCTATGCTGTGTGTGTTCTTTGTCTTTTAATAGCTACCATCATACTCTGCTCTTAGTATTCATGCTTATCTTTTCAAGAGCTTATATTTAGTTGGTTGCTTCAACTCTCTTTAATTACCATGCTCACCTTATTAATAGAGTTTGCTTCCTTTGCATTGGTTAATGTGTCTATGATAAAGATGCTACTTTCATGATGGTGCTTAGTAGTTCAGGTTTTCTTATGGTTAATCTCAAATAGCTGGGGGGTTCCCAATGTGTTATTGGAGTACCAACTTGGTTTGTTTGCCTATGATGTGGTATGGTTTAGTAATGTCTTCCTTCGAGAATTTATTTTGATTGACTTGGCATATGCTCACGCATATTCAAGACTGTAAAGAAAGTCTGTCAAGCCTTGATGATCTTTTATTTCTGAGTAGCGATATAACTACCATGTCTGATTCAATATTGCTTTGTCGCTCTGCATGATTATGACCGTCATTGCTCTCTTAGTTGGTCGCTCCCGGTCTTTTCCTAACCTCCACCTGTACTAAGCAAACTAACCATGCAATACATAGCTCATGGGAAATTAGCCTAAAAACTATTGTGGTAAAGAATATGTTGCCTATGTATCTTATTTCTTATGAGTTGCTTGCTGAGCGGTAACCATGTTTCTGGGGACGCCATCAACTGTCACACTTTTGTTGAATATCATGTGAGTTGCTATGCATGTTCGTCTTGTCCGAAGTAAGGGTGATTTGCCGTGGGTTGAATTAATATGCATATTGTTAGAGAAGAACATTGGGCCGCCAACCAAAGCCATGCATCATGGTGGAAGTTTTAGCTTGGACCTTAATCCTCAATCTCTTATGAGAATATGCTTATGCATTGAAGAGGAGTCCATCATCTATTTTCTATGTTGTCCCGGTATGGATGTCCTCAAGTTGAGATCTATCAAAAACGAGAAATCAAATGCGATTTATCTCCTTGGACCTTTGTACAGGTGGCATAGAGGTACCCCTTTGTGACACTTGGTTGAAACATATGCAATGCAATGATAACCCATGGAAATCCGAGCTAATTAGGACAAGGTGCGAGCACTATTAGTATTCGATGCATGAGGCTTGCAACTTATAGGATGTTTTATGCATGACACATATGAAGTACTACTACCGTTGACACAATTGCTTCTATGTTTTCAAAATAAAAAGCTCTAGCACTTAACCATTATTTTACTTTTATGAGTCTCCACTTTCTTTTAAAAGCACCAACTACTGAGAGCATGATTGTCATTCTGAGTGTAATGTGCATTGTCCCAAAGTAGCATTGTCTTTTGCATGGTTGTGATATCGTTTATTCTGAAATGATTGTATCTAGTCATCACTTAAACCTTGAAGGTGCCCCTGCATTTATGTTTTGCATCACTAAAGGGGGCAAGCTAGATATCACTTTATCATATTTGCACATCATATTCATTGCAAATCTTTTTGATGTTTCAGTTTCATGTTGTAAAACTTTCAGTCATTTGTGATTTTCTCTTGAGGCAACTTAATTACTATAGAATCATTGTCTCAGTAAGCTTTTGTCATATGACTATGAGAAAGTCCTATATGGTTAATAGCATGTCACCACAGAAATTATTCTTGTTATCATTTACCTACTCGAGGACGAGCAGGAATTAAGCTTGGGGATGTTGATACGTCCAAAACGTATCTATAATTTCTGCTTGCTCCATGCCACTCTAGGGTGATATTGCTATGATATTCATACACTTCCATACACTTTTGATCATATTTGGACTAACCTACTAATCCAGTGCACCCCGGTGCCAGTTTCTATTTTCGGCTGTTTTTGTATTCCAGGTTTTCACATTACGAGAACTGGCAGGAAAAATCCAGAAAAATATATAAAAAATCAGCGTTCCAGGAGCTACCGTGCGGCCAAAGTACAGCCGGGGGGGGCACAGGGGCTCCAGGCGGCCTGTGGGCGCGGGCCCCCCTGGGCCGCGCCGGGGGGGCGCCTGGGCACCCCTGACCCCCTCTGGTGACCCCCTTTGGCATATATTTAAGGTCCGTCGAGGAAACCCTGATTCCAGACCCCTTTTCTCCAGACGCGATTCCGATCTCCGCCGCCATCTCCATCAAGCTTCGGGGGACCAGAATTCCTGCGCCGGCACCCTGCCGGGACGGGGAAGTGCCCCCGGATTCATCTCCATCGACGTTGCTTCCTCCCTCCATGATGCGGGAGTAGTTCCTCCTCGGGGCGGAGGTTCTTACTAGTAGCTATGTGGTCAACTCTCTCTCCCATGATGTGATCTTCGTTGTGATCATAGGCTATGTTAATCTAGGGTGTTTCCCCTTCCTCTATGTATTGGATTGATGTACTCACTTGTCTTTATCTAGTATAATCCCCACGACCAAGGTGACAACGGTCTATTGGACATGGATTAGAGCAATATTTTCATGAGTGATTTCCTTTCTTGTGTGTTGCTTGAAGATTGAGAGTCTCTTGGTGCTTGTCTTTGACTATCCTTTAGATATGTTATGGTGATTGTGGGACTCTCTTTGGATGGCCGCGGTGACATTGGGAAATCCTTAGATCGAGAACTACGAACTTTGAGGTGTGCTTTTGTAGCCCTACATAATTCTCGTCCTCTCTTGACCACGAAGGAATGATCTCCGAGTGTGTCCCCTTTGCATGTTTTATGGGAAATATCATGTGATTCGATTATGTTAATGTTGTTGGGAGTTGCCACTAGTGAAAGTATGAACCTTAGGCCTTGTTTCCACCATTGCAATACCGTTTGTGCTCACGTTTACTACTTGTTTGCTTGCTGCACTTTTTATTACATATTTGTATTACCTTGTTTTGCCATCCATATCACTTGCCATTTAACATCTCTTCGCCGAACTAGTGCACCTATACATCTGACAAGTGTATTAGGTGTGTTGGGGACACAAGAGACTTCTTGTATCTTAGTTGCAGGGTTGCTTGAGAGAGACCATCTTCAACCTCTACTTCCCTGAGTTCGATAAACCTTAGGTCATCCACTTGAGGGAAATCGCTACTGTCCTACAAACCTTTGCGCTTGGAGGCCCAACATAGTCTACAAGAGTAGAAGCGTGCGTAGACATCAGCATAACCACTCCTCGGTTGGATCTGCCAGCGTGGAGCTTGGTACTTCCACTGGATCGTGGGAGGGAGCCTCCCACCGGGAGAGACTCCGGGGCGTGTACGGCCCCATCCTGACACGTGGCTTGCATGGTAGGACAGACAAGGTGTATATGGGCCCTCCTTAGGACGAGCTGAACGACTCTGAGGAAGTTCTCGTGAGCTTATGCATCACTCACGAGACCCTTCCCTGAGGCGGGTTGCGCCTGAGTCTTCTTCTGCAAAATGTGAAAAGAGAGGTGTTGTGTCGACCTGCGTCGAGTGCATCTCTAGAGGGTATGGCATGAGAAGGCCGCAGCACCAACGACGCCAGGAGGTGATGTCACGGGAATGGATCACGAGAAAGAGCTCAGCCATTGGATTTGTCGACGCTGCAGGGACGGACCCGAGCACAGACGTCGTGCCCAATCTTCTCATGCAACGATCCAAAAGAAAAACAACCGGCGCGCGGTTCCCGCGTGAGCGAGGCACCTGCCACGGGCCCCTACTTACCCATCCACGATTAGCCCATGCGAGAACAAGGCACCAAGGACCATGGGAGGTGACGTCACGGGAATGGCTCGCGAGACAGAGCTCAACCCTTGGGTTTAGCGACGCTGCAGGGACAGACCCGAGCACAGACGCCGTTCCAGTTCTTAACCATGGGGCGGTCGCGAGTGGGCTCACAAGGGCTCATGACCTTAGTGGCGATGAGGACGCCAAGCATGTAGATAATGCAAATGGAAAGAAACAACTAGCCTTGATCATGCAAAAAGGGAGACAACTGCAGGGGAACTGCCCCCAGCAGTCCAAGGATGATGCAGCCCGAGAGGCGCCCTCGATTGGATACCTGAAGTGTCACCTGATAGTTGTCCAAGTAGAGTTGGGGTAGCTAAAGACGCGAGCTACGCGGGTCGCTCCTAAGGATCGTCGGGCTCCTGAGGCCCAGGGGCTCTGAAGGCTCTCAGTGGTCACGCGGATCCGGTTCTCGCTCCGTCCGGACCGCCTGCCACTGAGCCTCCTGAGCCCCCAAGGCCTGCTGCGTGAGATGCTGGAACATGGCAGCTCCGTTGCGGAAGTCAAAGAGTGTGCGGACGTAGCTGCAGGGGAGGGACCTCCTCCGGCCGACCGTCGTCAGCCAGAGGGGCTCCTGAGAGGCGGCTCGATTGAGACCCGCGATGTCGACGCAGACACGGAAGCGGTTGCTCAGGCTGCGAGTAGGTGAACTTGGGGTTGTGCGGTTACGCCCACCGTGGATGAGTCTTGCGTACTGAAGTTCCTCGGTAACTTGGTTGATGAAGTCCTGAGCCCCCAGCGCTGAACGGTTCATGCTGGGCTCACAAAAACGCGCATCAAGACACGCTTGGAGGTGGTGCTCGAACACCTTCCTTGAGATGCCGGTCAGCCCGAAGACACTCCGGAGGAGAGCCCCCGAGCCCGTCACGAGAGCGGCGTCGAGCGCGCCCCCCTATGTGAGGATGGAGGGCGCCTCATCAGCAGGCGCAAGTCCTGAGGCCAGGACGTCGGGAGCCCCTGCGTCCCGAGGTCCGTTGACGGGTAGGTTCTTCTTCTTCTTGGGGGCGGCTGCAGGGCGAGGACGGCTCCATCCTCATCGGAGCATTCGACCGCCGCGGTCTGGTATGCGCACTCCAGGCAACGCACCGCTTCCTTCTCGTCGGAGGCGATCATGATGACTCCGCCGCTCCCGGGCATCTTGAGGATGTTGTAGCCGTGATGGGTCGCCGCCATGAACTTGGGGAGGGTAGGATACCCAAGGATGGTGTTGTATGGGAGGTGGATGTGGGCGACGTCGAAGTCGATGAACTCGGTGTGCTAGTTGTCGCGGTTATCGAAGGTGACGGGGAGGCGGACCTGCCCCATCGGGAGAGTGGAGCCATCCATGCCTCTGTAGAATGGCTTGGTCGGGTGGAGCTAATCGTAGGGAACCTGGAGCGTCTCGAAGGTCTGGACGGAGAGGACGTTGAGTCCCACTCCGCCGCCGATGAGGGTCTTGGTCACGAGGACGTCACTGATGGTTGGGGTGCAGAGCATCGGGAGGGAACCTGGGGCCGCCGTGCACTTGAGCTGGTCCTTAGGGTTGAAGGCGATGACTTGCTTGGTCTACCTGAGGTTGCATGCGGCGTTAGGCCTGGGAAGCGCTGTGTTTACCTCACGGGCAAACTGCTTGAAGATGCAATGGGAAGCTCGGGCATGGGCTCCTCCCAAGATGCATGCAACTGCACGTGACTCCTGGAAGCCCCCTGCCCCGTCTCCTTGACGGTCGTCGTCGTTCCTTCTTGGCGGTGGTGGTAGCGGAGGCAAGCCTCCGTTTCCCTGAGAGCGACCCGCACGAGGCTGGTCGCGCCAGGGGGCGACACGAGGCTGCTCCTGCCCGCGGTCCTCATGAGGCTGCTCGCGCCACCCTTGGTGCGAGTTCCTGCCGTCCCAACGTCCTCCTCCTCGGCCTTCTCCACGGCCGTAGCCGCGGTTGTCGCGCTCAGGGCACTGCCCGACGCGCCCGCCACGCATCGCCCTGATCTCCTGGTAGTCGTTAGTGTTGTGGCTGTGGACGTTGTGGAAGACGCAATATGGTCGGCTGTCTCTGGGGAGGTCATCGTAGCCGCAGCCACGCTTCACTTCTGGCTCCGCAGCCAGCACGGCGGGTCCCTTGCGCTTTGATTCTTTGGCCTTGGTCTTCTTGTCGTCCGCCTCCGCCTCAAGCAGCTCCTGGAGGGAGAGGCGTCCTTCCTCCGCCCTGGCGCATTTTGCCGCGAGCTTGAACATCTCGAGGGCTGTGCACAGGTCCTCGTGAATGGCGAGCTCCTCCCTCATCCTGACGTCGCGGACAACGTCGGAGAACGCGGAGATGATGGCCTCGTCCGAGACCCTAGGGATCCGTAGGCGCATGGTGTTGAAGCGTTGGATGTACTTTTGCAGGGTCTCTTCCGGCTGCTGCCTCATGTGGCGCAGATCAGCAGTTACCGGGGCTCGGTCGCGGGTGCCTTGGAAGTTGGCGACGAAATACTCGCGAAGCTCTTCCCAGGAGGAGATGGATCCCACGAGGAGGTTCAGGAGCCAGGAGCGTGCGCCATCTTTGAGAGCCATGGGGAACTAGTTTGCCATGACCTGCTCGGTGCTGTTGGACGCCTCGATACTCAGCTCATAGAGTTGGAGGAACTCCGTGGGGTAGGTGGTGCCGTCATAGCGCGGAGCCAGGTCCGGCTTGAACTTGCCGAGCCAGATGAGGCGCCGTAGCTCAGGAGCTAGGGCGTGATACCCAGCCACGCTCACGATCGCAGGCGCCCCGTGCGCCTGCGGTGCTGGTTCTTGAGGTCATGGCGCCACCACCTCCTGTGGCACGCGGTCTGGGCGCTGCGGGCCAGGGGGCCGCGAGCCCCTGCATGGGGATGCGAAATCATCTGGCGGCTCTCCTCGTCGCGCGCATGGGCTCTGCGGGGTTGCTCACGTCAAGGGGCCTCGCGTCGGGCCTCCTGGCCAGCGTGGCGGAGTGGAGGCGGGGCCGGGACCCCGTGGCCTTCATTCCCCGCCGGGGGCGACGGAAGACGTGAGGAGTGCGTTGGTGCAGGTGCTTCTCCAGCGGAGTTGACGAGCTCGGTGATGCGGTGGAGCCACTCGTCGTAGAGGTCATCTGTCGAGCGGTAGCACAAGAGTTCCCGCGCCATCAGCAGTGCAGGCTGCTGGTAGACCGGCCCACGATGGACCAAAGAGGACGACGCCATGGCTGGGAGGGTGAAGGTGTTGCCGTGCGGCCATCCCGCCGCACGGACGGTGGCAGCGATGAGTCCTGCTGCTCGTGTATGGCCGGGTCGGTGGCGGCGTTGGCGACCGACGAGTTGGGGCGGAGTGGTGCACCATTGCCCGCGGGCGCCGTCTGGGCGACGTTCGCGGCACGGCGGGCGGCGCGAGCTCGACGTGTGTGCACCATGGCTGTGGAGCAGAGTCGGCGACGAGAACGCGACGAGGTCGTCGGAGAGGCGAGATTACGACACGCCCCCTACCTGGCGCGCCAAGTGTCGGATTTAGGGATCCGCAAAACCCAAGAAGTTCGAACACAGGGGCGTGAACGAAGATATCTCCCGCTCACGTCTACCTAGCGTCTCGCTCTCGTCTCGGTGGAAGGATTCAAGCTAACAACAGATAGAACACACAAGAGTTTATCCAGGTTCGGGCCACCGTGTGGTGTAAGATCCTACTTCCTGCTTTGGTGGATTAGCCTCGGGCGAGCTGGAATATGAGCTAGTACAATAGTTCCTAAGCTCAGGAGGCAAGCTTAGGAGGGTCAGGAGGCAAGTGTTCTTGCTCCGTGTGTGGTGGCAGAGTATATGGATCCGCTCTACTTGGCTAGACTTGGTTCGGCTTGTCCTAACTTGTTCTCTCTCCTCCCCCCTCAACCTAGCGGGGGTTCTAGCTACTTATATAGGCGGCCAGGGTCCTCTTCCCCCGAAATGTTTAGGCAGGAAGGGATCCCACAACGACCATTTTTGAGCGGGAACACAAGGACGTTCTTATCTTGACAAAAGCGGTGTTCGCCTGCAAAAGGATCAGGCGGTGACACGGTGCTGGGCTCGACGGTGACATCCTCCTTGTCGTCCTTGCGGTCTTCGGTCTTGTTGCACCAAAGGGGAAACCTTTGCCCCGCTCCTTGGAAACCAGCGGCTGCACTGTCCCCTTTGCACCGAAATGGCAACTATGCCGCTAGCGGACGCTGGCTCCCGCTGGCGCGGTGCATCACTGTTGACATCACTGCCTCCTCCTGAGGCAGGCTTGGCCTTGGATTCTCCGCCCTCCGGAGCGCCTTGCTGAGGCCACTCCCGAGGAGGTCTTGATGTCGTTCTCCTCGCGAGGCTTAGCCTCCTCGCGAGGATCTTGGACAGCTGGTCGATTAGGTGGGCCGTACCAGGCCACCTGTTGGAGCGCGTCACGGCCCGCAGATAGGCAAGTCTGGGTACCCTGGTTCCCAGGACGCTGACACTAGTCGATAGAGATATGCTAGATCATTATTATTCATCATACCCTTAGTTTCTAGACCTCAACATATGATCTCGAGGTAGATCAACTCTTGTAATCTCTATATTCATCAAGATCAATCAAGCAGGAAGCAGGGTATTACCTCGATACAGAGGGCCCGAACTTGGGTAAACATTGTGTCCCCTGTCTCCTGTTACCCATCGATCCATGATCCACAACTTAGGACCCCTACCCCGAGATCTGCCGGTTTGGACACCGACAATGGTGCTTTCATTGAGAGTTCCGCTGTGAGATCAATGAAGGATCAATGACTCGTCTGCAGATTAACTGCGACGTCGGCATCTTCGTCACCGGCTCGACTGATCTACTTGGCTCGACCAAGGACTGTGCCCGTCTCAGATCATCATATTCGGATGAGGGCCTCTATCAACATCAACTCCGATCTCTATCCAGATCATGGATCAATCATCCATGGAGCTTAGGGGCTCAACGTCAACCACCACCACCACCTCCTCGAGTGTTGCTTTAACGATCGCTTTAGTGGAATTGTGCGGAATTAAGTATATAACAACCCTGCAACATTTCATCGCGTTCTGATGGAGTAATCTCCGACGATCTAGGATATACCGGAGCCGTGTCAAATCTGGACGCGAATCTATATGAATTTAGGGCGTGGTCTCCAGAGCCCAACTCATAGGTCCTTTGGAAGATCCGACCGTTCATATGCTGCGGAGTTCCCATATCTACCACTCCTAATAATTTCAGCTCGATCCGACGGTTCAAATTCCAAGAACCTTCCGATGAGTGGACCAATTTTCTGAACTGTTTTCTGCGTGAATACCGATCCGACCCGAATTCATCTTTCTTCATGAAAGGGGTATTGGACAACCTTTTTAAAAGAATTTTCTTCTAGGGTATTGCGCGTTTGTAGGATCGAAAGTATGTCTAGAGGGGGGGTGATTAGACTACTTGACAATATAAAAAAATCTGCCTTTTGATCTAGCAAAGTTTTTGGCAGTTTTACAATTAAGATCAATTCAAGTATCACCCTACACATGCAATTCTAGAGTATAAGCAGCGGAAAGTAAATTGCACATGTAAAAGAGAGGTGGAGAAGATCAAACGCAGTTTGGTGACACGAAGATTTTTGTCGTGGTTCCGATAGGTGGTGCTATCGTACATCCACGTTGATGGAGACTTCAACCCACGGAGGGTAACGGCTGCGCGAGTCCACGGAGGGCTCCACCCACGAAGGGTCCACGAAGAAGCAACCTTGTCTATTCCATCATGGCCTACGCCCACGGAGGACTAGCCTTACTCGGGGTAGATCTTCACGAAGTAGGCGATCTCCTTGCCCTTACAAACTTCTTGGTTCAACTCCACATCTCAACGACGGAGGCTCCCAAGCGACACCTAACCAATCTAGGAGGCACCACCCTCCAAAAGGTAATAGATGTGGTTGATGATGATGAACTCCTTGCTCTTGTGCTTCAAATGATAATCTCCCCAACACTCAACTCTCCTCACTGATATGGCTGTGGTGGAAGAAAGGTTTGAGTGGAAAGCAACTTGGGAAGGCTAGAAATCAAGTTTCATATGGTAGGAATGGAATGACTTGATCTCAACACAAGGGTAGGTGGTTCTCTTCTCAGAAAGTGTATAGTAGGAGTGGTAGACTTTCTGATGGCTCTCCTCACGAATGAAGAGGGGGTGGAGGGGTATATATAGCCTCCACACAAAATCCAACCGTTACACACACATTTGACCAATCTCGGTGAGACCGAAGTGAAAACTCGGTCAGACCGAAAGTTCAAATATAGTGAACGTTGGGATTTTCGGTGGGACCGAAAATACCATCTCGGTGTGTCCGAAGTGAGTCAAAGGTTGGAGCTTGCCATCTCGGTGGGACCGAAAATAACAATTCGGATATTCCGAAGTGATGTCAATTGGTTACAGAAGGTTGGCAGTCCATTTTCGGTGAGACCGAAACTCAAAATCGGATGGACCGAGAAATTAGGGTTTGGTAGAATAACTGAGGTGGTTCATCTCGGTGGGACTGAGTTTGCAGAATCGGTTTGTCCGAGATTACTTATGAGTGTGTTAAGTAGTGAAGAGTGCTGAAAGTTGAGGGAGCTAGATCACCAAGCACTTGAGCAACCAGATCATTAACACAACCTCATCCCCTTTTAATAGTATTGGCTTTTCCTATGGACTCAATGTGATCTTTGATCACTAAACCAAAAATAGAGTCTTGAGCTTTTTGCCAATGCTTGTCTTAGCATTTTGAGGGGTCCACTTCTTCAGACATTTCCATACCCATATCATCGAACTTCTCTGAAATGATTCTCAAGTAAATATTAGTTCAATGATATATATGTTGTTATTAATTACCAAAACCACCCGGGGATTAGTTGCACTTTCAATCTCCCCCTTTTTGGTAATTGATGACAACATATAGATCAAAGCTTCGACAAAAAATATAATCAAAGAATAATATCGTCGCTTTGAGAAGTATGTGATAAACAAGAGCTCCCCCTAAATTTGTGCATTATTTAAAATTTGCGTTTGAATGCAAATGCACAATCGATTAGGATTATGGGTCACTCTTCCATGTCACATACATCTTGGTGGAGCGCACAAAATGATAAGAATGAATAACATGCACTCAATCACCAAGACAAGAGTAAATAGCCATACAATAAGGAATAGCATATGATAAGCATTAAGCACACATTAAAGCATAGTATGACTAGGCACTCATTAAGGTAGCATCAAACGTAGTAGCAAGCACACTTAAAGTTTCAAGAACCAAAAGAAACCAAAGTATCTCAAAGAAACCGGCAAAAGTACGAAAGACGAAAGAGCACTCTCTCTCTCTCGAAGCCCTATGATCTATAACAATTTCTCCCCCTTTGGCAACAAGTTACCAAAAAGTTCGAAAAGGTATAGAGCTAAGCGTCACTGCGGGCTCTGCTGGTGGCTCCCGTCTGGGTAGATGTCGGTGTAGAGATAGCTGCATCGGCGAAGACTTCTGCTGATGTCTGCGCTGGAGGAGTGGATGCTGGAGCTGGAGCAACTGCTGGAGCTGTAGCTGGTGCTGAAGTGGTAGCCCTGGAGTCAGTCACTGGGATAGCTGCAGATCTGGATCCTCTGGGAACCTGAGAAGTCTGGCGATGAGAGTCCTGGACTAGATCACCCTGCATGAGCTCTGCTCTCTCCTGCCTTGTTTCCTCCATGTCTGCCTCAAGCTTGTTGACAGACACCTGAATCTCAGTCAGCTTCACGTCCAGAGCGTGGATCTTGTCCTCAACAATCCTCTCTAGGCTCTCCTGAGATTGCTCAATGCTGGCCAGGCGTTGTTCAATCCTCTGGGTAGCTTCAAGAATTTGTTCTCCATAGCTCTTTGGCTTAGCTGCTGCTGCTGCTGCCTCTTTGTCAGCTTTAGCCTTCTTCGCAGCTTCGATTTTGGCCTGTCCTTCAACTGAGGTAGGATCCTCTTCATCCATCACAACTACGTTGTCCTCATGCTCTGGCTGCAGTGGCAAGTGCTTCCTATCCAACATGAATTTGCCCGTGCCAAACTTGGCGTTGATGAGCATCTGTATCTGCGGAGCAAACCCACACGACCTCTTCTGGTCAGCTGCAGTCCTCTTAATGGTCTCTACCATCAAGTCCATCACCTTGAAAGGTGCCTTCTCATCGAGAATGTGCAGCATGTTGATAGAATAGCCTCGAATCATGCGGTGGTCTCCAGACTTAGGCATCAAAGTATGCCTCAGAATAGTGTTAGTGGTGGTCAGACCTGCCTGGAGATAGTACACTGAGCCAAGCTTCCATCCTTCCAAATCAGCAGCGGGGATCTCCTTGTACATGTTCTTCATGGAATCATGACTCTTCTTAGGAATCCCATAGACATCAATGTCGTCCTCTCTCTGCACTGGAGCGTTCAGAAGTTCTGTCCATTCTTCAACAGTCGAAGAAAACCTTTGACCTTCAGTCATCCAGGTGATCTTGCCATCAGGATAGAAGTGGGCTGTGGCGTAGAACTGCATGATCATCTCGTCATTCCAGGCTGTCAGTTCTTGACCCACAAAATCAGCAACTCCACATGCAGTAAAGCTCTCATGCACATGGGGAAAGAAGTCCCGGTGCTCTTCACTGTCAATATACTTCCAGTCAACATACCTGGTGTCAGCAACAATGGGCTTCTTATCCATCAGCACGGTCTCATAGAAATCCTGCTGCTCTCTGGTGTGGAATCTGGGGTCCACAGCAGTCCTTCTCCTTACAGCATATGGATCAGACTGTCTCCATAGCCTGAGACCTTTGTCCTTCCTTGCCTTCATGTCCTCAGCTTGAGGATGAGCATCATTGTGGAGTGGCAACTTGGGACGGAGCTTAAGCAACACATGCTCTTCATCTGATTCAGACGGTGGCATCTCACCTTTGTTCTTCTCAGAAGCTGGAATGCTTCTGGTTGTTCTCTTGGACTTGGCTGGAGCAGCCTTGGCTTGAGCAGGCTTCTTGGGCTTGAAGGAGGCTTGAGCCCGAATAGCATCACCCATGAACTTAGCTTTCTGAGGAGGAGGCTGGGGTGCATCTTCTTCTTCTTCTTCTTCTTCTGCAGCATCAACTTGAGGTTCAGCATATACTACCCTCTTCCTTTTGGAAGTCTTCTTCACCTTGCTTGGAGCAGGTTCTTCCAAGTTGAGCTTCTTTGCAACTGCTGACTGCTTTACTTTGCTTGTGCCTTTCCTTGACTGCTGCCCTTGGTGCTCTTTGGCAACCACATTCCTCTTTGGCTTGGAGGTAACTTCCTCAGCAACAAAGTCAGAGTCCTCATCATCTGAAGTTCTCTTCTTCCTGGTTCTGGTGGCTGCAGGAGGCAAACCACTAGGGGTGCTCCTTTCACCATCATCACTGGAGCTGCTAGCAGGACTTGTATCTGCCTCTGGAATTTCAGCAAAAGGTGACTCAGACCTGTTCTGGCTGTCACTGACATCTGACATGGCTGAAAACCTGTGAAAAGATAAGGTATAGGCAGAGTAGAAGAGTTATCACAACTGCAGAGGTTTTTGCAAAAAAAAATGAGTTCAAAACTTAGTTTTGAGTTTTCACAGAATGTATTTCGGTCAAACCGATTTTAAGTTTCGGTGAAACCGAAGTGTTCAACAGAAACCTACACACCACTTTCGGTCAGACCAAAATGGGTTTCGGTCCTACCGATAACTTAGGGTTTCACTGAAACTACGTTTCGGTCATTCCGATTGGCACAACTCGGTTAAACCGAATGATGCAGTGCAATGGCCAGAGGCCAAATCGGTCATTCCGAGTTTCAAAATCGGCTTCACCGCGATGCGTTCCGTGGAAACCTAAACCTAAGAATTTTGCTCGAAACTAGAGGATCTGAACTAATGTATAGGGAATATCTTAAACGTGGATTGAATCATGGCAAGCCTATCGTGCAAGAATCAGAAGGGGAGCACGAAAGGGATTGGGACACACCCTAACTTGGTGGTGTCCCTCTACGGCGGCAACGGTGGAGATGATTACCGTTGACGGCGGCGGAGACCTGCGGCGAGGGCGCACAGGCGATGACGGCGACGATCCGTAGACCAGGGCGACGGCAGCAGGGGTCTTGGGGGGCGAACGGTTTGAAGAGTTAAATCGCGCGCAGCCCTCAGGTATATATAACCCCATGCTGTCGGTGGGACCGAGTTGAAAAACTCGGTGTCACCGAGATGTATAACTGCTGTGCAGTTACGCATATCGGTCAGACCGAGATTTTGAACTCGGTTTCACCGAGATGAAACCTAGATCAGTCTAAGCGTTTCGGTTGGACCGAGATTGAGAAGCCGGTCATACCGAAATGGACTTAGAAGGTTTTGGAAGTCAGCCTTAGACGAATCGGTGGCTCCGAGTGCTCCTCACTCGGACTGTCCGAAAAAGACTTGTTCAAAGTTGTGATATGAGCATGAATAGAATTTGAGACAAAAAAGCATAGATAGCTAGGGAAGGTGCTTAGGCATTCTTGTCCATCCATTTGGCCAGAAAAAATCAGAACAATCAAAACAACAAATGGATGTCCTTGAATGGATAAAATCATGCATTCAACATGCTTACACAATAAGATAGCAACTGAAATATGTGTCAGACATGCACAACCAACACTCTAGCTACTAGCACACAATTTGTCGATGACTAGGTCATCTATATATGAGTATATTGACTTAGGAGCCAAATGAGAACATTTGATCATAGGTCATACTCATCGTTTAAGCACAAGTGGGGTTACCACTTTTACATAAAGCATTTATGTGTTCACATCATTTGGAGATGCTTTAGCTCAATTTTTAGAGCAAAGCTCCCCCTAGATGTGAGAACCCCTTTTAAAGGGTCAAACTAACCTTGGGTTGTCGTAGAAGACTTCATGTAGATGTTGAAGATGTGGATGCTCAATGTTGATGTAGATCATCAAGAGTTGGGAGCAATCCTTTGGATTAGGGCACTTTCAATACCTACATGGGTTAGTCCCACAAGGAACAAACAAGAATATCCATAGACATAGAGTGAAGTTCACAAAAGATGATGTCCATGGAAGCAATGATTACCTTGTCCCTTGACTTACCAACAAGAGGGTTTGTGACTCCATGAACTAGTGCATGATGTGGAAGTTGATTGCACAAGTTCTTGCCAAAATGAATATGAGTGAAGTTTGTTGGCGGAGTCACCCTCAAGAACCTTCTAGTTCTTCTTCTTTGGGATCCACATCATCTTGATGGGAATCCTTGGTGTTGTAGTTGAGCTTGACGAAGTAGAACTTGATGTGTCCTTGGGAACCCACTTGACCATGGCTTGAGGTGCTTCAACGAATGCATCAACCTCCTCTTGAAGCTTGTCCTTGGCCTTTAGCTTGTGGTCTTGTGGTGGAAGGTCATCTTGAGCTTGTTCCACATTGGAAGAAGTAGGATCATACTTCTCCTTTTGTGAAACAAACTGTGGAGTAGGGTATTGACCTTCTTCCCACTTAACACCTTCGGCGTTGAACTTTCGCTCAAAACCAATCCCTTGATTCTTCCGGTGTCTTCCTTGTTTGCGAACAATCTCCTCAAAGTTCTTGCTTCCGGCAAGACTCTTGTAGACACCTTTCTCTATGATTTCCTTCAATAAGCTATTTTCTTGCTCAAGTGTAACTTGGCTTGAAACATTGTTAGTGGAATCAAGAGAACTACTAGAAGCAACAATATTGGATTTAACATTGTTATTGTTACTACTAGAGGAAGAATTTTTCTTATGCTTGTCATGCTTAGTCTTAATAGGTGGCAAGAAATTAGACAAGAGAAGTCGTTTGGCAAGATATGAAGAACTCTTCTTTCGAAGATCGTCATTGATCGCTTTTAGAAACTCATGTTCTTGCTCTAGAGTGAGCTTCTCGAAGCGTAGCTTCTCATGAGATCTTAGGAGCTCTCTATGATCTTCTTGAGTTGTTTCATGAGCAAACTTAAGAGTGTTTAGTTCTTTAGTTAGACGCTCAATTTCCTTCATAGCATTGTCATTCGACTCTTCTCGACTATAAAGACTACTAGCATTTTCATCATTACTAAGCTCACTAGATTTATCATGCAAGAGCTCATCTTCACCAAGCAAGTCATCCTCATCGCTATCAAAGTCAATGAATTCAGGGTGTGTTACCTTGGGGCCTTTAGCCATGAAGCATCTTCCAATTCCCTCATTTGGTGAATCAAATAAGTCGTAGGAGTTGGAGTTGGAGGATACGAGTGCAAGTCCGGCAACACCTTCATCTTGACTATAGTCGGAGTCGGAGTGATAGCTTCCATCGGATTGATTGTCGGAGTCGGAGCCGGAGACCCATTCACCTACATGAGCTTGATGTCTTCTTCTTGTGTAGCTCCTTGATGACTTGTCTTTCCTCTCCGAATCCTTGCTTCTCCGAGAGGGTCTTCGTTCATAACGATCATCTCTACTCCTTCTCTCTCTCCGAGGTGACTCATCTCTTGCTCTTCTTCTTGGAGATTCTTCTCTTCTCTTGTGGGGAGCCGTACACTCATTTGAGAAGTGTCCGGGTCTTCCACAATTGTAGCAGTTTCGATCACGACTAGAAGATCTCTTTTCATCATATGATCTAGACTTTGAGCTTCTTTCTTTGACTCTATTCTTGTAGAACTTGTTGAAGTTCTTGACCATTAGGCTTATCTCTTCATTGGAAATTAGCTTGTCACTTGAGGTAGTAGGAGCATCACTTGTAGCTTTGTAAGCACCACTTGACTTGTTGTGAAGCTCTTCCTTATCCTTAAGTGTCATCTCATGAGCAACAATTCTTCCAATGACTTCAGTTGGCTTGAGAGTCTTGTAGTTTGGCATCATTTGGATCAAAGTGCACACGGTGTCATACTTTCCATCCAAAGCTCTGAGAATCTTCTTAATGATGAATCGGTCGGTCATTTCTTCGCTTCCTAAACCGGCAATCTCATTTGTGATGAGAGCAAGCCTAGAGTACATTTCAGCGACTCCTTCACCATCCTTCATCTTGAACTTGTCAAGTTGACCTTGAAGAATATCTAGCTTTGATTCCTTCACAGATTCAGTACCTTCGTGCATTTCAACCAAAGTATCCCAAATCTCTTTAGCATTCTCAAGACGGCTGATTTTGTTGAATTCTTCAGGACACAAAGCATTGAAGAGAATGTCACAAGCTTGAGCATTGTTTTGCAACATCCGCAACTCTTCGGGTGTAGCTTCGCGATCCGGAACTTTTCCTTCTTCAAAGAAATCACCTTGCATGCCAACACAAATAATGCCCCATGCGGCTGGGTTATGACCAAGAATATGCATTTTCATTTTATGCTTCCAACTAGCAAAATTTGTACCATCAAAGTAAGGACCTCTACGATAATTACCCTCACTAGACGCCATACGCTCCTAGGTTGTGAAACCAAGCTTATGGAGTCCAATGCAATGGAAACCAAGGCAATGGAGACCAAAGCTCTGATACCACTTGTAGGATCGAAAGTAGGTCTAGAGGGGGGGTGATTAGACTACTTGACAATATAAAAAATCTGCCTTTAGATCATGCAAAGTTTTTGGCAGTTTCACAAACAAGATCAAATCAAGTAACACCCTACACATGCAATTCTAGAGTATATGCAGCGGAAAGTAAATTGCACATGTAAAAGAGAGGTGGAGAAGATCAAACGCAGTTTGGTGACACGGAGATTTTTGTCGTGGTTCCGATAGGTGGTGCTATCGTACATCCACGTTGATGGAGACTTCAACCCACGGAGGGTAACGGCTGCACGAGTCCACGGAGGGCTCCACCCACGAAGGGTCCACGAAGAAGCAACCTTGTCTATTCCATCACGGCCTACGCCCACGGAGGACTAGCCTTACTCGGGGTAGATCTTCACGAAGTAGGCGATCTCCTTGCCCTTACAAACTTCTTGGTTCAACTCCACATCTCAAAGACGGAGGCTCCCAAGCGACACCTAACCAATCTAGGAGGCACCACCCTCCAAAAGGTAATAGACGGTGTTGATGATGATGAACTCCTTGCTCTTGTGCTTCAAATGATAATCTCCCCAACACTCAACTCTCCTCACTGATATGGCTGTGGTGGAAGAAGGGTTTGAGTGGAAAGCAACTTGGGAAGGCTAGAAATCAAGTTTCATATGGTAGGAATGGAATGGCTTGATCTCAACACAAGGGTAGGTGGTTCACTTCTCAGAAAGTGTATGGTAGGAGTGGTAGACTTTCTGATGGCTCTCCTCACGAATGAAGAGGGGGTGGAGGGGTATATATAGCCTCCACACAAAATCCAACCGTTACACACACATTTGACCAATCTCGGTGAGACCGAAGTGAAAACTCGGTCAGACCGAAAGTTCAAATATAGTGAACGTTGGGATTTTCGGTGGGACCGAAAATACCATCTCGGTGTGTCCGAAGTGAGTCAAAGGTTGGAGCTTGCCATCTCGGTGGGACCGAAAATAACAATTCGGATATTCCGAAGTGATGTCAATTGGTTACAGAAGGTTGGCAGTCCATTTTCGGTGAGACCGAAACTCAAAATCGGATGGACCAAGAAATTAGGGTTTGGTAGAATAACTGAGGTGGTTCATCTCGGTGGGACTGAGTTTGCAGAATCGGTTTGTCCGAGATTACTTATGAGTGTGTTAAGTAGTGAAGAGTGCTGAAAGTTGAGGGAGCTAGATCACCAAGCACTTGAGCAACCAGATCATTAACACAACCTCATCCCCTTTTAATAGTATTGGCTTTTCCTATGGACTCAATGTGATCTTTGATCACTAAACCAAAAATAGAGTCTTGAGCTTTTTGCCAATGCTAGTCTTAGCATTTTGAGGGGTCCACTTCTTCAGACATTTCCATACCCATATCATCGAACTTCTCTGAAATGATTCTCAAGTAAATATTAGTTCAATGATATATATGTTGTTATTAATTACCAAAACCACCCGGGGATTAGTTGCACTTTCAGCGTTGTTCTTAAACATGTGCCCATAAAATTTTATGCCTTCTCTGAGGTACTCTTCACGATCAGGCTGGTGTCAAACCAGCCCGACAATATTGTTGTACGGCTGCAGACCTACGCTAGACATGTCATCACTTCATCTAGCCGAGCTCAACTTCGTCGGATAATCATCTCGGCAAGCCGAACAAGTGTTCGGAGTCAAAAAGGATAAATCATCACCAACATCTCCGCCCCACGGATTACATAGAGCAGGCACACCGACATCACCGCATGGCCACTTCATCAAGCCGGCATTGACCGTGTCACAAGTTACGACCTGTGTCGGCATGGCCGCACTGTTGCTCCTTCAAGCCGATGTCCATTACGCCGAACTGCTTCAACACCTCGGCTAACATGGCAGCCATGACGTCTCCTTATCGACCTGCTCTGTCACCTCGACTAGATCGGGGCTTCACCATATCATCATCAAACCTACTCCGGTGACTTTGGCGTCACCTGCCGACCTAGTTCGACTCATCGGCTGACATGGAGGTTTCGACACCTCTGCTGGACCGGGGGCTCTGCTATTTCTTCATCAACATGCTCCGGTGACTTCGGCGTCACCGGCCGACCAGCTTCGACACATCGGCTCGCATGGTGGCTGCAAGATCACCTTACCGGCCTGCTCCGTCACCTCTGCATTAAGGCCATATTTCTTTAATTATTTACTTCACTTAAATTAATTAAGTAGAAGAATTTTTTAAAGCATATTATTGTTATTATTTTTGGCTTGCACTATTTTATGTGTGCATGTGATTGGTTCAGACCGGGCCGCGCTATCATCTTGGCGTGCCGACGTCGTTGTCCCACCTCCGTCGACACAATTGTGTCATCGCCTTGGCGTGCTGCCCTGTGTTGGCAACCCCGCACCGTTCGCTTCATCAACCTACTTAGTTGGAGACTCCTACGTCATCCTCCACACCTCGGCTAGACTGGGGGCTTCACCTCTTTGGGTTGCCGACTTCTTTACTCAGATACCTCGGGATCGGCTTGGGGGCTGGGACCTCGTCCCGTCGTAAGATCGAGCTGCATCATCAACACTGAACACATTAACCAACTAAGTCGCTTTCATGCCCAAAGTTTTAAATTTTTAACTTGTGTTCAGTTCAACCATGCTCACATACGCTGTTTGTTAGAAGAACCTCCCTTTGCCCATGTTAACTGGGGGCTCTTAAATTCACATCAGCCATTTTATAATAAGTGTTTTCTTCTTAGTTGTTGCAATATTTTTCTATCACTCCTTTTTCGACTTGAGTGTGCGGTCAATAGCCGAAGAGCCCGGTTTCTCTTTAAAGCCGCTTGAGTTTAGTTTGCTAAACTGGCCTCAGAGAAGCACTCCGCCTTCAGGATAAGGAGGTTGAAGCCAAAGGCTGACCCGCTTGAAGTTTTGAGATCGGATGTGTTATGTCAAAGCACGACGGAAGCACAAATTTATTTTAAGTCCGATTTTCGGATTGGCCTCGAAAAACTTGATTTAGCTCGGACGTGAAGCTTTGATATAAGTTTTTTGGCTTTTTCGAGCTTATGGCCCTTTTTAGCCATTTGTATGTTTTTCTTTCAGGAATTGGGACATTCTCATGACCGAGGTGCCCAGCATTATAATTCAGCTCAGGAGATCTTCTTCGACCGACAACTCAACATCTTTTCCCTCTGAACTACACCTCGGTGTTTACAAAATACATGCCACATCAGGACTAGTTCCCGAGCAGTGCACAATGCTAGACACCTTTAAATCATTGGAAATATTAACCGGGGGGGGGGGGGGGGGGGG
>LR738710.1:614733499-614770218 GCA_902687465.1 Secale cereale | reverse complement strand
AGGACTACAGCAGAACCCACCAGAAGCCAAGGTACTCCGAGGAGTCTTCGGAAAAACGTTCTCGGATATTGCTTTATTGTGCATCGGTTTCGAATTGTGTCTTTGGTCAATAGTTGGGTCGCCCGGCTCCCGTGCTTACCCTTATGTTTCAGATTTTTTGGCTAAGGGTAAAGGGAGAACCACTGCGATTGTGCTTCTGGTTCAACTGGTCAAATGCCTCAGTGGAGAAAGCCAAAAACTGACTGTCACAATAAGCGTAAACTGGTCAGCGATTCGATGACTGTGTTAAACTATAAGATTGATGGAGGTTACCCCGTGTTAAATGATGGGCCGTTCATAACATTGGCCGAAGTGTTTATGGCTTGACCTCGCCTGTCGCCGAACACTAACGGGGGGATAGTAACTAGCCTCCCAACTTTAAGCTCCTATGACTAAGTGAAAGTTATAAAGCCCGCATATCTGATTACCTCGTTTCCACTAACACAACCGCCTTCGGGCACCGAGACGTCGGCTAAGGGTTGTTTTTTATTGCGGAAACACCTTGCGTAGCATCTACGAAGGGGTGGAAGCCGACGGTGGGCCAGTTTCAAATGATGAACGATCACAACGGAGTCAAAATAAACATATCATCAGCATTTGTATTCATTATACAAGCGATGCCTTTCGTAATTATCATTATAAAGCCATAAATATGCATCAATTTGACTCAAGAATTTTGCCAGGCTGGGTTGCCTGGCTCCTGTGATTACCCTTACATTCCTGATTGTTCAGCTAGGAGGTAAAGGGAGCACCTTTGTGATTGTTACTTTCGGGTCATCCGTGTTAGTACCTCAGACTGGGAGAAGCCAAAAGCTAGCCATGTTAAAGAATATAATTGGTCGGCAACGACAGAAGTGCAAATTTTGGTCCATTTAGACCACAGAGTTTGGAAACTTTCCCTGAACTAAATCCTCAATATTTTCCTCCCACATTGATCAGAGGTGAGGTTTCATGATCATGGTCAGCATGACAACCCAAGGAAAGTAACCAATAGCAGGACTATTTTTCTTGGAACATGTTTCTTACATTAAGAAGTAATATAACATATCTCTTCGTGTACCTTTTTTTATAAAACAGTATAACCGGGTTGCCTTGTTTGCCGTAAATATTTGCCCTTATAAAGGCTTAATAAAGTAGGACAAACACACCCAAGCTACTGGCCGAGGAGGTTGAAGCCGATGGTCGGTCAATAAAGTTTTGTACAATGTCGATCCGAGCATTAATGATGTCAAGTACTTGGATACATAGAATCATTACACATAATTTGTGATTTTACTTCAGATATCGATCCTTAATTCGGCCACCCGTGCCCACATTAAGGCTCGGGGTCTACTGGGCTTTGCGCTCATTATTTATAAATATTAAAGGGGCACATCGATCCCCTGATCTTGTGTTGCCACCCGACCAGTGGCTCGAGGGCTACTGCATTGCCTATTCAATGTAGAAAATTCAAAGTGCCCAGTGTTCCGTATAACCGAACTATGGACAAGCGCGTCTTCGGACAACAATAAGTACCATCTGGAACTTATCCGCCATCAAGCTAATATATCACAACGACTTCTCACGACCCTCTCTCAGGGCCCGTCCGCCGATCACTATTACCTCTAATATATTACACTTCATTTCTATTCCTATGTACGCTGCCGAGCTAGGAGTTGATCCTCAGGCCGATTTCACGACCTGAGTCTCAGGAGCTACTAGGATCAGCGGTTTCATATTTTCCTTCAGGTGCAACTCGGATTTTAGGCCGACAGACACCTTGAGGTCTACTGACTATACATCTCGTTAGCAAATAAATTTACCCGCATTGGAAATAAAATCCGCAAACAATTAGCCCATGACCAAGGTACTGAACCACCTCGGAAGTAGTTCGACATATAGCTCGGATGCAAGTGGTTGTCTCCTTAGAGGGCATTTCCGGCATCAAGCTCGGCTAAAATCCTTCAAATGTTTTGAACCAAGGTGATCTATGATACCTTGGATATAGTCTGACGTTGGAGCTCGGATACAGTTCGGCGTTGGAGCTTGGACATAGTCTGGCGTTGGAGCTTGGATACAGTCCGACATTGGAGCTTGGATATAGTCCATGGTTGGAGCATGGACATGGTCTAACGTTAGAGCTCGGATATGGTTCGACATTGGAGCTCGACGGCCAAAAGACAACTCGAATGCAATCCATTGTTGGAGCTCGGAAACAAGAGGACACTGCCGCATAGGAAACACTTCAAACCCGAGGTGTGGCAGAGAAGTCACAAGGCATTGATAAAGGCTGAAGACTTAAAGGGCTCCTGGATAACCGACGTGTGAAATCTTCAGATTAAACTCGGCAATCCTCAAGATCGAAGATGGGAAGATTTGTTGAACCAGTTTTCAAGACCGACGACCGAAGCTGAAGAACTATTCAGAAGAACCGAGGATCGTCCCCAACTTGAAGATTAGTTTAGGGGGATACTGATAGTGTCCTGGATTAGGGGGTACTCACCACGTCGTCTCCCGATCAGTTGGATTGGGCGGAGGATCCCCATGGCTATTCACTCATGGGCCAGTTCGGACAGTCGATGTGTACACAAGGAAGATTCCAAAAGACTTGGTGATCAAGACTAGGACTCCTCCCGACCAGCGTATTCGACTAGGACTCTTGTTATCCTAGGCCTCCGGTACATTATATAAGCCGAGGCTATGCTAGTCGATAGGGATATGCTAGATCATTATTCATCATACCCTTAGGTTTTAGAATTCAACATATGATCTCGAGGTAGATCAACTCTTGTAATCTCTATATCCATCAAGATCAATCAAGCAGGAACTAGGGTATTACCTCGATAAAGAGGGCCCGAAGTTGGGTAAACATCATGTCCCCTGTCTCCTGTTACCCATCGATCCATGATCCACAGCTTAGGACCCCTACCCCGAGATCTGCTGGTTTTGACACCGACATGGGCCCCCAAACATGAAGGCCCACCGTCCTATGGCCCAAAGTCCAGAAACGTGAGCCTGTCTGAGTATTATTTTCTCAGCTGAACCCCCATATTTCCCCTTGATTTTCCTTATGTAAGTATAAAGTTGTGATATAAAAGATTTTTATATTTCTTTCAAAGGGAGTATCTCTCTGTCAAAAAATATATTTATGGGTAACTAGTTACTCCTGCCTTTCTACTTCATTTCGCTGATATGTGGGGCATCCAACAACGGGGTCCATGTGCCATGCACCAAATTAGAGTGCAGAAGTGCACGGTAGACTCACCCCGGTCGTAGCACCGCGGTAATGCCAAATGAGCCATCAAATCACAAAAAAGAACCACCTTGCCGGACAGTAAGTTGGATGGATGAAGCAACAATATTTCACTGGGTCTGAAGCCCCTTCTCCCTCGTCTGCTTGTTCAGAGAAAACCCCCTCTTGGCGATTGCATAGGGTTTTCTCATGGTGAACCAGGTACGAATTCTTCATCCATCCCCGATAAATCCAAGTCCCTTAGTCGTGGGTAATCCTAGGATGGCAGCAGCCGCCGTTAATGCATTTTTCTTCCTACTGAATCTAGTGTGTTTGATTTGCAGTGCCCAAAGTGCGAGGATCCTACAGGTTTCTGCACCCTCAGCAAGACACCACACTTCTTCCTTCTCATCCTAACACAGGATTTTAAAACGTGCACAGTATGTTCCTAGAATCCTCTTTTCTATCCAGGTGGGTGGGTTCTTTCGAACATGTTGTTGACTAATTTGGAAATTTGGATTGCTATATTTGGATAAAAGGTACTAGTAGCATGGTTAACACCGACGTGAAGGAGGAACGTATTGCTAGATTTGGATAGCGAATACATTGTGTTCTCATATTATTTTTCCTACAGTGCATTACTTGCTCTGCGAGAACACATGTACTCAAGATGGTCGGCCTTGTCATAACTGAATGCACCAGTTTAATGGTCACATTGAAGACAAGCCATGGATATAAGTTCTGAGTTGGGTTCATGAATCAACAAAGATCATTGCTTTTTCTATGGCCGAACTTGGATAAACTTTCTCAAGTGTTACAGTCTGAAAGTTGGCGCACGAATGTTGATGGAAATAGTAGAACCTGGTCTCATCTTCACTGTGATCTTCCACCCCGACGTCTTTCCAGTACTTCATCCATGTTAGTTTTGTATCTGGTTCTTCCATGTTGCCTAGATTACTTCTTAATCCACCTATTATGTCTAACTAATCCCAATTTAACTTTAGAAGTAGCAACGATTTGTGATTGCCTTCTCTCACGAAGATGCTACTTCTAACCAATATTTCTTATAATTGGTGGCACGTGTAGGTTATTTCAAAGTTAAGCACGCTATTCATTTGTTATTCTATAAGAACTCGACTATTACTGATGGCACTGAAGTTGACTAGGACGACATCATCCAGTTCCTACACTTTATTGATCATCTTGAGGTCCTTTTGGGGCGTTTCAATGGTGGAAGGCCACGTGGGACATGCATGCCACTGTTGCACATGTTGAACAGGTCCAACTGTATCGGGAAACTTATGGTATGGGATATTTTCGGTTATATATGTTGTTCATAAACTCTTGCTTATACAAAGTTTTACAGTTGTGATCTTCTTGAAAAAGAAACTGCCCAGCTTTATTGTTCCTATACAGATGCCTGACCATGGTCGGATCAGACTTGCGCTTGGTCACAATATTAAGTTTATGTCGACCTACTCCATTTCCCATGGAGGTAAAAAGATACTTATTCATGAGTGGTCTCAAATAATGAAGGCCCGTCCATCTTGGAGAATAGGATAGAAGGTTATGCTTATGCTTTTCCATGGCTCTGAAGAGAATATCCTATTTATTGACTACATTAAGAGATGAAGCCGCTTTCAGAAGGTTGTGGACGCGCGAGGTGGCGCCTGTGCTTGTCCTGGGGCTTGGTGGCCTCACCATTGGTAAACTATAGGAAAAGTAGCACTGTTTGATGCATGCTTTGTACGGTTGAACCTGTATAAGTACTCATACTGTTTCCAGCTATGGTTGTTAAGTGCCCCTGCTGGTTCCAGTTAAGGTTGTTAAGTACTCCTGCTGCTTTTATAGTCTGTCGTGTTTAGTCAGTCCTGTCTTCCTCCAGCCACCCAAACCAAACGAGCGCAGGCGGGGCCGCCTGCTTCCGCCTCCCACGGCTGGTTGCGCCTCCGCGCAAGGATCGTCGCCCCACCGTCTCCTAAATCGTTATTGCAGACGTCTGAGGCCTCGTCGTCGTCCTTCGCACGCTTTGGTGCGCCTGCTGCGGCGCCGCCCTCTCACGTTGTCAACATGGAGAGGATGACACTAGGGGCCCACCATGGAGAGAGGATGACACTAGGGCCCACCATGTCCATGGCCACATGCAATCAAGTTCCTCATTTTTTTGTTACTCCATTTTCATCGTATAGAAAAAGAAAATGCTTCCTCCTAGTGGTTTGCTGACATATGGGACCCATGACATTGTTAGCGTATAGTCAATAGACAAGAGAACAACACAAGATCGACTGACACCTGGGACATAGCTGCTCGAGTAGTATATTTTCTGTTATTGTTCAGACGGAGTAGGGTTTCAACTGAGTTATGGCCCGTCTAGCCCAGGCCTCTATTTTACTTTCACCACGTGACCAGTCCAGCTATTTTTCCTTTGTGAAAATGAGCCCAGTTTAATTTTTCTGAAGAATACCCAATCGAGGCTTGCTTTTTTTCTACGCCCTGCTGGGCTGCAACTCATTCAAGACGGCTGCAAACCTTGAAATTAATATGAGATGGGTTGTGAATATAAAAGACAGACGACAAATTGGCAATTACTTTCAAATTTCTGAATATTTTCACATTTTCAGATTCCAATTTCACTGGGCTTTAACCTAATTTAAATATATCTTCAATGTACTTTAAATATGGATCCACATTTTGGTATTAAAAATAGTTTGGACCCCACTGAAATATGTGAAATTTTGTTTAAATTTTTAACCCCGACCAACAAAAAAATGGACTGCAATAAATTGCACAAGAAGTTGCAATGAGCTATAAATTATTAAAAAAAATAGGGAATTGTCTGACTTGTGGGCCTATTAAGTTGACACATGATTTTTTTACTTATTATATACGTCAACAAACGATTCTAGCAGACGTGACGTTGGATGTCAATCCAATGGCCGTCGTGCTTCTTCAATCTATGATCTTCTTGCTCCAGCCGCCAAATTCAGCGCCGGCGATCCCGCCTATTCCTGCGTGCTCCTACCTCCCATGGCCGGCTATGCTGCCGTGTAGGACTCACCGCCCCCTACTACTCCCACCGCTAGCCAGGCCATCCCTCTACTCACCCACACCCTTGTTATTCTGTGACAAAGGCAACCTCACACTGCAGCCAAATAGTCTACCCTCGTACTACCCTTCGCATGTTCCCAGGCTCCGCATCATTCCCTGCCTCACCATCGTCCATCGCCTGGTGCTGTATGCGCGGCATGGTCAACGTGGTCAAGAAACAACTTCCATCGGAAGAGGACTGTACGTGGAGAGGCTGACAGCTGGGTCCACGGACACAGCAAGGAAGTGCCTCCTTATTAGCCGCAAAGTAATGATTCCTCCACCTGACAGCGGGACCTACCGGAAGGGCCTCAAAAAAAGTTTCCCCTCTGACAGCTCAGACCCACCAGCTACGTCTTTGCACGCAAGGAAGTGCATCCATATTACGGGCAATAAATTATTCTCCCCCCTGACTGCCGGGAGTCAACATCAATAACTTCGCACGTAAGGAAGTGCCTCCTTATCCTCCCTGATAGTCGGGACGCACCTGGTCGAAGCGTACGTAGCGTTGTCATTCTGGTCGCGAATGTGTACGTACATACTGGTCGATCAGTCTCTTTGCAATGATGAACCGTGGTCGAGCAAGCAGCGGACCGTGTAGTAGTAGAGCCCCTGACCTAGCAGTTCAGGCAGTCCAGTCTAAACCGTGTACACGTACATACAACCAGATGCCAACAAATATGGACACATACGTACACACGGTCTGGGTCTCGAACACCTAGCTACTCGCGCATACATATGGCCAGGGCACGTGTACATGGAGAGGCAACAGACGGCAGCAACGGCGTCCTGTTCATCGGCAGCCAAGCGGCTGGGACATAACGGAGAAACAGCGTCCTGTTCATCGGGAGCAAAGCCACTGGGTCGAAATGCGTCATGTTCAACGGGAGCCAACCGGCTTGGACAGAACAGCCGAAACGGGGTCTGGCGTTCCGCAAAACGGAGGAAAACGGCCTTCTGTTGGAGCGCGTATGGTCGAAACGGGGTCATGTTCATTGGCAAGGGTCTGGCGTACCACATAACCGAGGAAACGGACTTGTGTTCGAGCTCCTACGGTCGAAATGGGGTCCTGTTGATCAGGAGGGGTGTGGCGTACCACAAAATGAGGAAACATACTTCTCTTCGACCTCCTACGTTCAAAAAAAGGGGTCCTGTTCATCGGGTGGGGTGTGGCATATCGCAAAACGGGACTCCACGGGCTACTGTTCATCCACCGTCTACTGCCTCGCTCCAGCCTCCACGGGCTACTGTTCATCCACCGTCGACTTCGACCAACATCCACCTGCAATGTTCCTCCACCGCCGACTTCCTCCCGCCTCCACCAACTACTGTTCACCACGGGGTCATGTTCATCCAGCCTCCACCAGCTACTATTCAACCAGCCCTCCACACGAGGGGTCCTGTTCAACCAGCCCTCTACGGGGTCCTGTTCATCCACCCCAACCGGCTCGGGTGTGTGGCGGCCTCCTCTCGATCGGGGTCCTGTTCATCCATCGACAATGGCCTCTACTACCACTAGTTCCTGTTCATCCAACCCCCACCGGGAACTGTTCATCCTACCCCAACAACGACCACTTTTCATCAAGAGGCAGTAGCAGGGTTCGATCGACTTCAGTTAGTAGCAGTAGCGAAGGAATCGGTCGGTGATGTCGCTTGAAGCTACGTCAGTTTTTCCCCAAAGAGGAAGGGATGATGCAGCACAATGGCGGTAGATACACCCCTCGGATTTGAAACCAAGGTTATCAAACCAGTAGGAGAACCAAGCAACACAACGTAAACATCACCTGCACACAAATAACAACACCTCGCAACCCGACGTGTTAAAGGGGTTGTCAATCCCTTTCGGGTAACGAAAATGAGAGAGAGATAAATATTGGTAGCTTGGTTGATAAATAATATAAATTGTAGTAAGGTATTTTTGGGTTTTTAGTTTAGTAGATCTGAAAATAAAAGCAAAGGCAAATAGATCGCGAAGGCAAATATATGAGAAAGAAGACCTGGGGGCCGTAGGTTTCACTAGTGGCTTCTCTCAAGAAAAAATAGCAAATGGTGTGTGAACAAATTACTGTTGGGCAATTTTCTCTAACTTCAAATAATCATGACGATATCCAGGAAATGATCATTACATAGGCATCACATCCAAGATTAGTAGACCTACTCCTGCCTGCATCTACTACTATTACTCCACACATCGACCGCTATCCAGCATGCATCTAGTGTATTAAGTTCATGGAAAAACAGAGTAATGCATTAAGAACAATGACATGATGTAGACAAGATCTTTATATCTATGGCGTTAGATATGAATCTCGTCTTTTTATCCTTAGTGGCAACGATACATACTTGTTGATTCCCCTTCTGTTACTGGGATCAAGCACCGTAAGATTGAACCCACTACCGGGCACCTCTTCCCATTGCAAGATAAATAGATCAAGTTGGCCAAACTAAACCCAATGTCGAAGAATAAATACGAGGATATAAGCAATCATACATATAAGAGATTAAAGAACTCAAATAACTTTCATGGATATAAAAAGATATATCTGATCATAAACTCAAAGTTCATCGGATCCCAACAAACACACCGCAAATAGAGTTACATCGTACGGATCTCCAAGAGACCATTGTATTGATAATCAAAAGAGAGAGAGGAAGCCATCTAGCTACTAACTACGGACCCGAAGGTCTACAAAGAACCACTCACACATCATTAGAGAGGCACCAATGGAAGTGGTGAACCCCTCCGTGATGGTGCCTAGATTGGATCTGATGTTTCTGGACTCCGAAGTGGCTAGATGAATATTTCGTCGACTCCCCTAGGGTTTTGGGGATATTGGGGTATTTATAAAGCAAAGAGGCGGTCCGGGGGGCACCCGAGGTGGGCACAACCAACTAGGGCGCGCCTGGACGTCCTGGCGCGCCCTAGTGGGTTGTCCCCTCCTCCGGACTCCCCCGAGGAGCCACCAGGGCCCATTGTCTTCCTTCTGGCCCAGAAAAAATCACAAAAATAGTTTCACGGTGTTTGGGCTCCGTTTAATATTGATATTCTGCGATGTAAAAAACATGCAGAAAACAGCAACTGGCACTTGGCACTATGTCAATAGGTTAGTACCAAAATATGATATAAAATGACTATAAAATGATTGTAAAACATTCAAGAATGATAATATAACAACATGGAACAATCAAAAATTATAGATACGTTGGAGACGTATCAACATCCCCAAGCTTAACTCCTACTCGTCCTCGAGTAGGTAAGTGATAAAAACAATTTTTTTGATGTGGAGTGTTGTTTATCAAGTCATATCATATTCTTTTCTTTATAGCATGGACATTTGAACTTTTAGATGGTTCAAAGCAATAGTCTAGTTTGGACATTATAATTTAGATACTCAAGCATATCAACAAGCAAGCATGTCTTTCAAAATATCAATGCTAAAATAAGTTATCCCTAGCCCATTATGCTCTATCATTGATCCATTCATGAAACACATTCGCATATTAGTTACATCCAATGCTCAAGTACTATTATAGCGTTTACTAGTTGGTGCTTGTAAGAGAAGATGGAGACTCAAATTCAAAAATAAAAATTGCATAAGTAAAAGAAAGGCCCTTCGCAGAGGGAAGTAGGGATTTGTAGAGGTGCCAGAGCTCGAAGCTTAAATTGAGAGATAATTTTTTTGGGAGGTATACTTTTCCCACCAACGAGAACGACTTGACGTTCCCAACACTTTCCATGCTAGATATATCATAGGCAGTTCCCAAACAGAAAATAAAGTTTATTCCTTTTCCACCAAAGTTTCACAAGTTATGGCTAGCCGAATCCATGGTTGCCTTCCATACAAACACTTTCCAAGGAATTTATTATTTGACAACGTAAAGTAAAAAAAAATCATTTCGGGACTGGGCATCCCTAATACCTTTGTCGTACTCTCGTGCAATGACAAGTGAATAAACACTCATCGTGAGAATAACACATCCAGCATGGAAAATATTGGCCAGCCCTCACCGCCTCGCGAGCGGTACAGGCACACAAAAGGGAAATTTATTTTGAAAATTAGAGATGGCACATACAAATTTGCTTAGAACGGTAAGCAAATACCGCATATAGGTAGGTATGGTGGACTCATATGGCATAACCAGGATAAAGGATTTTGGATGCACAAGTAGAGGTCATACTTAGTGCAAAATGAAGGCTAGCAAAAGACTGGGAAGTGACCAACCATGAAACAAATAATCTCGCAAGCGAACACTGAGCATAAATAACACCGAATAATGCACCACAAGTAGGATATAATTTCATTGCATAATTATTGACTTTCGTGCTTGCGTAGGGAATCACAAACTTTAACACTAGTATTCTTACTAAAGCACAATTACTCATCAACATGACTCACATATCATATCATCATGTCTCAAAACTATTACAAGGAACCACGTTTATTTTCTCCAATGATCTTCATGACATTCTTTTCTTTATCCTTTTTGTATATCTATCACTTCGGGACTAATTTTCATGTGTTGCTTTTGATAAGCTCAAACAAATATAAGTGGAGATCATGAGCATAATTTTTTTCTTTCTTCATTCTCTCAAAATAATATAAGTGAAGCAAGAGAGAATTTCTTTAAAATTTACTAACTCTTAGATAAATCTAAGTTAAGCAAGAGAGTATTTATTCAAAAATACTAATCACACCGTGCTCAAAAAGGTATAAGTGAAGCACTAGAGCAAGTCCTAGCTCATAAAAGTTTTAAGTGAAGCATAGAGAGCTATTCTAGCAAGTCATGGCATAATTTTGGTTGTCTCGAATTGGTGTGTACAGCAAGGATTGATGACTTAAAAAGCAAAATAAAACAAGAAAAGACTCATATCATACAAGACGCTCCAAGCAAAACACATATCATGTGATGAATACAAATATAGTTTCAAGTGAAATACGGATAGTTGTTGGAAGAAAGCGGGGATGCCACTCGGGGGCATCCCCAAGCTTAGTTGGTTGCTCATTCTTGGATAATAGATTGGGATGCCGGGGCATCCCAAAGCTTAGGCTCTTACATCCTTCCGTCATCCATCGTAAGATAACCCAAAACTTGAAAACTTCAATCACACAAAACTTCAACAAAACATTTGTGAGATCCATTAGTGAAAGAAAGCAAACCACTACTATAAGTACTGCATAAAACCAATTCAAATTTTGTTTTTGTGTTATATCTACTGTATTCCAACATTTCTATGGCAAAAACTCATCAAAGAAAACCATAGAGCCATCAAAATAAGCACACAACACAAAGAAAACAGAATATGTCAAAAACAGAACAGTCTGTAGTAATCTGGAAGTTTCGAAAACTTCTGGACCTCTAAAAATCTTGAAACAATAGGGCCACGTGAGCAATTTGTATATTAATCTTCAGCAAAAACAATCAACTATAAAGCACTTTTCGGTTAAAAATGGGATTTCTTCTCATGAGCGCAAAGTTTCTGTCTTTTTCGGCAAGATCAAACAACTATCACCCAAGAAGATCCTATCGGTTCTAGTTGGCACAAACACTAATTAAAACACAAAAAACACAATCATACGAGTAGCATAATTGTGTAAACACTCAAGAACAACAAGAAAAAAATAAAAATAAAATTTATTCATTGGGTTGCCTCGCAACAAGCGCTATCGTTTTACGCTCTTAGCTAGGCATAATACCAAGATTCCAAGTATTGTCGTCCTTGTTGGATGTTCCATAAGTTGCCCTTATTATAGATTCATAAGGCAATTTGATCTTGTTTCTAGGGAAGTGTTCCATGCCCTTTCTCAAGGTAAATTGGAATTTAATATTCCCTTCTTTCATGTCAATCACCGCACCAATAGTGCGCAAAAACGGTCTACCAAGTATAATAGGGCAAGAAGGATTGCAATCAATATCAAGAACAATAAAGTCTATGGGTACATAGTTCCTATTTGCAAGAATAAGAACATCATTGGTCCTTCCCAAAGGCTTATTAATAGTGGAATCCGCCAAATGCAAATTGAGAGAGCAATCTTCAATATTGGTAAAACCAAGGACATCGCAAAGAGATTTCGAAATGGTGGAAACACTAGCACCCAAATCACACAAAGCAAAACACTCATAAATTTTTATTTTGATTTTGATGGTGGGTTCCCATTCATCATGCAACTTCCTAGGAATTGAAACTTCTAATTCCAGTTTTTCTTCAAAAGCTTTCATCATAGCATCAACAATATGTTTAATATAAGCTTTATTTTGCTCATAGGCATGGTGTGAATTAATCATGGATTGCAATAAAGGAATACAATCAATCAAGGAGAAACTATCATAATTAAAGTCTTTGTAATCGAAAATAGTGGGTGCATCACTAGTTAAAGTCTTGACCTGTCCAAACGCACTTTTATCAAATTTTTCCACAAGATTTTCACCCTCTGAAATATTGGGACGCCTTCTACATAAAGTTGACTCTTCTTCGGTCCCTTTATCATCAAGCTGAACTTTACTAAACAAAGAATCAATGGAAGAAACACCAATCATTTTAATGTCTTCATCATTTTTATGTAAGCAATCACTAGAAAACGCCTTTTCTAAAAATTCTCGTTTAGCTCTAAGCATGGCGGTTCTTTTCTTACGTTCATCCATAGAAACATAAAGAGCTTTAACTGATTCTTCAACTTTAGGCACAAAATATTTTAACTTGAGATTTTCCACATCATGAGAAATCCTATCAATACTCCTAGACATATCAACGATCTTATTCAATTTTTCTTCTATCGAAGCATTGAAAACCTTTTGAGTATTGATTAATTATTTAATATTAATCTCTAGATCAGATGTATTCCTATTATCATTGGAAGATTGATTTCCATAGGAATTACCATAATTATTAGAGGAATTACTAGGAATAGGCCTAGTGTTAAAATGACATCTATAAGCATTGTTATTAAAATTATTTCTAGAGATAAAGTTCACATCTATAGCATCACTAGTTTGCTCAATCAAGGTAGACAAAGGCATATCATTATGATTAATAGGAGCACTTTTACTAGAAACCATTTTCATAAGAGCATCAACTTTTTCATTCAAAGAATCAATCTCAACCACATTAATACTTTTGCTTGTAGGCGCCCTCTCGGTATGCCATTGTGAATAATTCTCCATAATATTATCAAGCAATTTGATGGCTTCACCCAAAGTGATTTCCAAAAAGGTGCCACCAGCGGCGGAATCCAAAAGATTTCAAGAAACAAAATTTCAATCCCGCGTAAAAAAATTGTATGATCATCCAAAGATTTAACCCATGAGTTGGGCAATTTCTTACCATCATTTTCATCCTTTCCCAAGATTGCGCAACATGCTCATGTTCAATTTGCTTGAAATTCATGATTTGGGTTCTAAGGGATATAATTTTTGTGGGCGGGAAATATTTAGTGATAAAAGCATCTTTGCATTTGTTCCAAGAATCAATGCTATTGCGAGGTAAAGAAGAAAACCAAATTTTTACATGATCTCGCAAAGAAAACATAAATAATTTTAATTTCACAATATCGTTGTCCACATCTATTTTCTTTTGCATATCGCATAATTCCAGGAAGGTACTGAGATGGGACGCGAAATCCTCATTAGGAGTGCCGAAAAATTGATCTTTCATGATAAGATTCAACAAAGCAGTATTAATATCACAAGTCTCCGTACTAGTGGCGGAAGGAGCAATCAGAGTGCCAATAAAATCATTGTTGTTGGTATTGGAAAAATCACACAACTTAGTATTCTCTTGCGTCAATTTTGAGCAATTGTAAACAAGAGCACAAGTGGCGATAGATCTGACCGGAAAAATGGCGAACGGAAAAGGAGGGTGAATAAAAACGGCAAATATTCGTGAAGTGGGGGAGAGGAAAATGAGAGGCAAATGGAAAATAATTTAAATTGCGAGAAGATGAGATTTGTGATTAGGAACCCGGTATATGTTGAAGATCCTCCCCGGCAATGGCGCCAGAAATTCCTTTTGATGTCGCTTGAAGCTACGTTGGTTTTCCCCAAAGAGGAAGGGATGATGCAGCACATCGGTGGTAGGTATTTCCCTCAGATGTGAAACCAAGGTTATCGAACTAGTTGGAGAACCAAGCAACACAACGTAAACAGCACATGCACCCAAATAACAACATCTCGCCTGACGTGTTAAAGGGGTTGTCAATCCCTTTCCGGTAATGAACGTGAGAGAGAGATAAATATTGGTAGATTTCTTGATAAATAATATAAATTGCAGCAAGGCATTTTTAGGTTTTTGGTTTAGTAGATCTGAAAATAAAAGCAAAGGCAAATAAATTGTGCAGGCAAATATATGAGAAAGAAGACCCGGGGGCCGTAGGTTTCACTAGTGGCTTCTCTCGAGAAAAATAGCAAACGGTGGGTGAACAAATTATTGTTGGGCAATTGATAGAACTTCAAATAATCATGACGATATCCAGGCAATGATCATTACATAGGCATCACATCCAAGATTAGTAGACCGACTCCTGCCTCCATCTACAACTATTACTCCAGACATCGACCGCTATCCAACATGCATCCAGTGTATTAAGTTCATGGAAAAATGGAGTAATGCATTAAGAACGATGACATGATGTAGACAAGATCTGTATATCTATGGTGTTAGATATGAATATTGTCGTTTTATCCTTAGTGGCAACGATACATACGTGTCGGTTCCCCTTCTGTCACTGGGATCAAGGACCGTAAGATCGAACCCACTACCGGGCACCTCTTCCCATTGCAAGATAAATAGATCAAGTTGGCCAAATAAAACCCAATATCGGAGAAGAAATACAAGGCTATAAGCAATCATGCATATAAGAGATCAAAGAACTCAAATAATTTTCATGGATATAAAAAGATAGATCTGATCATAAACTTAAAGTTCATTGGATCCCAACAAACACACCGCAAAAAGAGTTACATCATATGGATCTCCAAGAGACCATTGTATTGATAATCAAAAGAGAGAGAGGAAGCCATATAGCTACTAACTACGGACCTGAAGTTCTACAAAGAACTACTCACGAATCATCGGAGAGGCACCAATGGAAGTGGCGAACCCCTCCGTGATGGTATCTAGATTGAATCTGGTGTTTCTGGACTCTGCGGCGGCTGGATGAATATTTTGTCAAATCCCCTAGGGTTTTGGGAATATTGGGGTATTTATAGAGCAATTAGGCGGTCCGAGGGGCACCGAGGTGGGCACAACCCACCAGGGCGCGCTTGGGCCTCCTGGTGCGCCCTGGTGGGTTGTCCCTTCCTCGGGACTCCCCCCAGGTGCCACCAGGGCCCATTGTCTTCCTTCTGGCCCGGAAAAAAAAATCACAAAAACAGTTTCGCGGTGTTTCGACTCTGTTTGATATTGATTTCCTGTGATGTAAAAAACATGGAGAAAATAACAACTGGCACTTGGCACTATGTCAATAGGTTAGTACCAAAAAATTATATAAAATGATTGTAGAACATCCTAGAATGATAATACAACATCAAGGAACAATAAAAATTATAAATACGTTGGAGACGTATCATCGGGTTTAGTTAGCAGCCAGCAGGGATCGATCGCTCGAGTTTAGTAACTTGGATAGTGCAATCGCTCGGGTTCAGTAAGCGAACGCCTCGCTCAGGTTCAGTTAGAGCCCAACGCCTCGCACATACACGCGACATGTATGAGACAAATGCGCAAACCTCCATGCATCGCTCCGCCCCGACCACCTACCGTAACCAGGAACTCCCCGAAATTTTTCTCGCCCTCGCTTCTACCATGATTTTTTCCATCATGGACGGCCCAAACAATGTCATGCGGGTGCGTCCCCGGCATGCCCAGGATGAAAAGGCCATTTCTGTCATGATTTTTTGTAATAGAAGTAGGAGCCCGCCAATCTATGATGATACGGTTTTTTGTCACAGTTATCGTCATAGAAGTATCATAAGCATGACAGACAAAAAATGTTCCAAAATGTCACTGATGTGTCTTCTTTTTTGTAGTGAGTATCCCAATTATTGTTACCTTGGAGTTACGGTTCAGAACAATAACAGGTGCATATAACTTGCAGATAGGATTAAGGATTTGAATATATTCATGAAAACATAATAGGTTCAGATATGAAATCATGTCACTCAAGCCCTAGTCCAAATGTTTGCTCCACTTGACGTATCATGTTCGAGACTTGGAGTCATCCGGATTTGTGTCGAAGCTAGCATCCATGTAACCCTTTACACGAGCTCTTCATCACCTCCATAAATGAGAAACATGTCCTTAGTCCTTTTCAGGTACTTCAGGATATTACTGACCGTTGTCTAGTGATCTACTCCTAGATCACTTTGGTACCTCCCTGACAAACGTATGGCAAGGCACACATCAGGCCTGGTACACAACATGGCATACATTATAGAGCCTATGGCTGAGGCATAGGGAATGACTTACATCATTTCTCTTTCTTCTTTCGTGGTCGGGCTTTGAGTCTTACTCAACTTCACACCTTGCAATACAGGCAAGAACCCTTTCTAAGACTGATCCATTTTGAACATTTTCAAAACTTTGTCAAGGTATGTGCTTTGTGAAAGTCCTATTAAACGTCTTGATCTCTCTATAGATTTTGATGCTCAACATGTAAGCAGTTTCACCGAGGTCTTTCGTTGAAAAACTCATGTTCAAATACCCTTTTATGCTTTCTAGAAATTATATATCATTTCCAATCCACAATATGACATCCACATATAATATTAGAAATGCTACAGAGCTCCCACTCACTTTCTCGTAAATACAAGCTTCTCCGTAAGTTTGTATCAAACCGAAAACTTTGATCACCTCATCGAAGCGAATATTCCAACTCTGAGATGCTTGCACCAGTCCATAGATGGATCGCTGGAGCTTGCATAATTTGTTAGCATCCTAAGGATCAACAAAACCTTCTGGTTGCATCATACACAAGTCTTCCTTACGAAACCCACTAGGAATGCTGTTTTGACGCCCATTTGCTAGATCTCATAATCATGAAATGCGACAATTGCTAACATAATTCTAACATACTTAAGCATCGCTACGGGTGAGAAAGTCTCATCGTACAAACCCCTTGAACTTGTTAGAAACCCTTTGCGACAAGTCAAGCTTTATAGACGGTGACATTACCATCAACGTGTGCCTTCTTCTCAAAGATCTATTTATTCTCAATGCTTTGCCGATCATCGGGCAAATCCACCAAAGTCCATACTTTGTTCTCATACATGGATCCTATCTCAGATTTCATGGCCCGAACCATTGGTCGGAATCCGAGCTCATCATAGCTTCTTCATAGTTCGTAGATTTTTCATTGTCTAACAACATAATTTCCAGGGGGTGATTACCATGCCACTCTGGTGCGGAACGTACCCTGGTTGACCTACGAAGTTCAGTAGTAACTTGATCTGAAGTTTCATGATCATCGTCATTAGCTTCCTCTTCGTTTGGTGTAGGCATCACTGGAACTCCTTTCTGTGATGTGCTACCTTCCAATTCGAGAGAAGCTACGATTACCTCATCAAGTATTACTTTCCTCCCACTCACTTCTTTCGAGACAAACTCCTTCTCTAGAAAGGACTCATTCTTGGCAACAAAGATATTTCCCTCGGATCTGTGGTTGAAATTATACCCAATGGTCTCTTTAAGGTATCCTATGAAGACGCACTTCTCCGCTTTGGGTTCGAGCTTATCAGGCCGAAGCCTCTTGACATAAGCGTCGCATCTTCAAACTTTAAGAAACAACAACTTAGGTTTCTTGCTAAGCCATAACTCATACGGTGTCATCTCAACAGATTTAGACGATGCCCTATTTAAACTGAATGTGATTGTCTCTAATGCATAACCCGAAAACGATATTGGAAAATCGGTAAGAGAAATCATAGAACGTACCATATACAATAGAGTACAATTACGACGTTCGGATACATCATTACGCAGTGGTGTTCCATCTGGCATGAGTTGTGAAATAATTCCACATTGTCTTAGATGCATACCAAACTCGTAACTCAAATATTCACATCCACGATCAGATCGTAGAAACTTTATTTTCTTGTTACAATGATTCTCCACTTCACTCTGAAATTTGTTGAACTTTTCAAATGTTTTAGACTTTGTGTTTCATTAACTGAATATACACATATCTACTCAAATCATCTGTGAAGCTAAGCAAATAACGATATCCAATGCGTGCTTCAATAGTCATTGGACTGCATACGTGGATATGTATTATTTCCAATAAGTCACTAGCTTGCTCCATTGTTCCGGAGAATGGAGTTTTAGTCATCTTGCCCATGAGGCATGGTTTGCATGTCTCAAATGATTCATAATCAAGAGATTCCAAAAGTCCATCAGCATGGAGTTTCTTCATGCGCTTTACACCAATATGACATAAGCGATAGTGCCACAAATATGTGGTACCATCATTATTAACTTTGTATCTTTTGGCATCAATATTATGAATATGTGCATCACTACGATCGATATTCAATAAGAATAACCCATTCACAAGGGGTGCATGACCATAAAAGATATTACTCATACAAATAGAACAACCATTATTCTCTGAATTAAGTGAATAACTGTCTCGCAATAAACAAGATCCAGATATACCGTTCATTCTCAACGCAGGCACCAAATAACAATTATTTAGGTTTAAAACTAATCCTGAAGATAGATGTAGAGGTAGCATGCCGACGACGATCACATCAATCTTTGAACCATTTTCGATGCACATTGTCACATCGTCCTTAGCCAGTCTTCATTTATTACGCAACTCCTGTTTCGAGTTACACATATTAGCAACTGAATCAGTATCAAATACCCATGCACTACTACAAGCACTAGTAAGGTACACATAAATAACATGTATATCACATATACTTTTGTTGACGTTGCCAGCCTTCTTATCTCCCAAGTAGTTCGGGTAGCTCCGCTTCCAGTGACCATTCCCCTTGCAGTAGAAGCACTCAGTCTTAGGTTTGGGTCCAGGCTTGGGTTTCTTCACGGGATCGGCAACTTGCTTGTTGTTCTCCTTAAAGTTCCCTTTCTTCTTGAAACTGGTGGTTTTGTTAACCATCAACACTTCATGCTCTTTCCTGATTTGTACCTCAACGACCTTAAGCATGGTGAACAGCTCGGGAATCTTTTTCTCCATCCCTTTCATATTATAATTCATCACAAAGCCCTTATAGCTTGGTGGCAGTGACTAGAGAACTCTGTTAGTGACTGTGTCATTTGGAAGATTAACTCCCAACTGAGTCAAGCGATTGTGAAACCCAGACATTTTAAGTATATGTTCACTAACAGAACTGTTCTCCTCCATATTGCAGCCAAAGAACTTGTCAAAGGTGTCATACCTCTCGACCCGTGCATGATCTTGAAATACCAATTTTAGCTCCTGGAACATTTCATATGCTCTATGGTGCTCAAAATATTTTTGGAGCCCCGGGTTTAAGCGTAAAGCATGGCACACTGAACTATCGAGTAGTCATCAGAACGTGTCTGCCAGATGTTCACAACATCCACAAACAACGCTGGAGGGGGTGCGGAAACTAGTGGTGCATCAAGGACATAAGCCTTATGTGCAGCAACGAGGATAATCCTCAAGTTATGGACCCAGCCCGCATAGTTGCTTCCATCATCTTTCAACTTAGGTTTATCTAGAAACACATTAAAATTCAGAGGAACTACAACACCGACCATTGATCCAAAACATAAATTTTGCAAAGACAATTAAGACTAAGTTCATGATAATTAGTTCAGTTAATCAAATTACTAATGAACTCCCACTTAAATCAACATCCCTCAAGTTTTCTAAGTGCCACATGATCTAAATCAACTAACCCATGTCCGATCATCATGTGAGATGGGGTAGTCATCAGTGGTGAACATCTCCATGTTGATCATATCTACTATATCACTCATAATCGACCTTTTTGTCTCTTGTGTTCTAAGGACATGTCCGTACATGCTAGGCTCGTCAAGTTTAACCCAAGTATTCCGTATGTGTAAAACTAGCTTATACCAGTTGTATGCGAACATAGAGTCTATCACACCCGATCATCACGAGGTGCTTTAGAACGACGAACTTTTGCAATGACACATACTTAGGGAGAACACGATTTCTTGAAATTAAGTGAAGGGATCATCTTATAATGCTACCGTCGTCCCAAGCAAAATAACATGCATAAAAAGATAA
The DNA here is from genome assembly GCA_902687465.1 of Secale cereale. Taxonomy (NCBI): domain Eukaryota; kingdom Viridiplantae; phylum Streptophyta; class Magnoliopsida; order Poales; family Poaceae; genus Secale; species Secale cereale. The sequence goes on along the minus strand of LR738710.1, from coordinate 614,749,650 downwards.
ACATCGCATGCAATCAATATGTGACATGATATGGCCATTATTATCTCGTGCCTTTGGTCTCCATCTTCAAAGCAACGACATGATCTCCATCATCACCGCCATAACACCATGATCTCCATCATCATGTCGTCACGTGGTCGTCTTGCTAACTATTGCTTCTACAACTATTGCTAACGCATAGCGATAAAGTAAAGAAAATACATGACGAATAGTAAATTAAAGACACCCCTATGGCTCCTATCGGTTGCCGTACTCATTGGCATGCAAGTCGTGAGCCTATTACAACACATGATCATCTCACACATCAAGATATATCACATCACGTTTTGGCCATACCACATCACAACATGCCCTGCAAAAATAAGTTAGACGTCCTCTACTCTGTTGTTGCAAATTTTACGTGGCTGCTATGGGCAACTTGCAAGAGCCGTTCTTACCTACGTAAGGAAACAAGGGTGATAATCAAGTTACCTTTTAAACTTCTACAAGCACTGCCTTCGTCAAATTAGATTCAACTTAAGTAGGAGAGACACACACCCGCTAGCCACCTTATGCAAAACAAGTTGCATGCCAGTCTGTGGAAGCGGTCTCTTGTGCGTGGACAAGTATAGTTGTTCCGGGCCGCTTCATCCCACAGTACCGCCGAATCCAAATAAGACAAGAGAGGTAAGCAATTTGATCATCAACACCCACACCTCTTTGTGTTCTACTCGTGCATATACATCTACGCATAGACCTAGCTCATGATGCCACTGTTGGGGAAAGAAGCATGAAAATCAATAAAAATCCTACGAACACCCAAGATCTATCTAGGATAAGCATAGCAATGAGTGGGGAGAGTGTGTCTACGTACCCTCGTAGACCGAAAGCGGAAGCATATATAACTCAGTTGATGTATTCGTACTCTTCGCGATCCGATCACGATCCAACCGATCTAGTGCCGAATGGATGGCACGTCTGAGGCTCAATGACGTATCCTCCTCCTTGATCTAGCAACAGAAGGCGGAGAAGTAGATGGGATCACAACCAGCATGATGATGTGGGGGCGATGGTGGTGGTGGAGTTGGAATACCGGCATGGCTTCGCTAAGTGAAAAACCGTGGACGAGAACTATACTTGGAGGGAGAGACGGGGAAGCAGCCAAGGCCAATGAGTTGGGGGGCCTTGTTCCACCCCTCCCCTATATTTATATGCGTGGAAGGGCTGGGAGTCCAGCCCTACTCTTAATAACAGTTGGGGCCAAAGGGGGAGAGGACTTGGACTCTAAGTCCTCCCCCTTCCCTTGCCACACAGTCTTTTGAGGACTTGGTGCGCCTAGCCTAATAAGGCCAGGGTGCCTCCCCCGAACCCATGCCATCCCTTGGGACGTGGTGGACCCACTTGTGGACTACCATACCCCTTCGGTATCCACCGGAACCTTCTGAAAGTTTCCCAGTATAATACCAAAAAATTGCACCTTTTTCCGGAACCCAAAATATGACTTACCATATATAAATATTTACCTCTCAACCATTCCGAGACTCCTCGTGACGTACAAGATCTCATTCGGGACTCCAAACAATATTTTGTTATCAATCATCAAATATCCCAATACTACTCTAGCGTCATCGAACGTTAAGCGTGCGACCCTACGGGTTCGGGAATCATGTAGTCATGATCGAGACACCTCTCCGGTCAATAACAAATAGCAGGACCTGGATGCCCATATTGGTTCCTACATATTCCATGAAGATATTTTATCGGTTGAACCACGATGTCAAAGATTCGGTTAATCCCGTATGCAATTCCCTTTGTCCGGTGATATGATACTTGCCCGAGATTCGATCGTCGCTATCTCCAAACCTAGTCCAATCTCGTTTCCAGCAAGTCTTTTTACTCGTTCCGTAATACAAGATCTCATGACTAACTAATTAGGCACATTCCATGCAAGCTCTTTACGATGTCATATTACCGGGAGGGCCTAGAGATATCTCTCCGTCATACGGGGTGACAAATCCAAGTCTCGATCCATGCAACTCAACAAACACCTTCAGAAAAACCCGTAGATCACCTTTATGATCACCCAGTTATGAAGTGATGTTTGATAGCACACAAGGCATTCATCCGATATCCGGGAGTGACATGACCTCATGGGTCTAAGGTACTGATACTTGACATGAAGAAAGTTGTAGAAAATAACTAAACGATCTTATGCTAATCTTACAGCTGGTCTTGTCCATCACATCATTCTCCTAATGATGTGATCCCATTATGAAATGACAACTCATGCCTATGGTTAGGAAACCTTAACCATCTTTGATCAATGAGCTAGTCTAGTATAGGCTCACTAGGGACATAGTATTTGTTTATGTATTCACACATGTATTTAAGTTTTCGGTCAATACAATTCTAGCAAGAATAATATACCTTTATCACGAATAAGGAAATATGTCGGATTCAGGGCTCCGCAGACCCAAGAAGGTTCGAACACTAGGGCGTGTGCGAAGATCTCGACCTCACCGACCCCAATACGCTGGTCCGCCACCTAACCTAGCCAGATTCATGTGAGAGGGGAAGAAGATGAACGTGGCAGTTTACCCAGGTTTGGGCCACCTTGCGGTGTCAAACCCTACTCCTGCTTTGTGGTGGATTGGCCTCACGAGGGGCAGAATATGAACTTGCTACAGTGGAGGAACGACCTCGTGAGGGCTCCTATGAAGAAGGTGGACTCGAATGATTGATCCCCTTCTATGGTGAATGTTGGTCCCTATTTATAGTGGCATCGGTCCTCTTCGCGCATCATTTGGGCGGGAAGGGGTTCCACAACGGCCAATCTCAGAGGGGGATAGAAGGTACACCTAATCTTGGCAAAAGGTGGTCTTCGCATGCGTCTCTGATCATGATGCAGGGGTAGGCTCGGTGATGACATCTGCCCTGCTGAGCCAGCGGTCTTGGTCTTGTTGCACCAAAGTAGAAGCCTTTGCGAGACTCCTTGGGAACCTGCATCTATCCTTGTATGCTTTGCATCAAAGAGGAAACTATTTCCTCTATGCGCTCTCGTGCCCACCTGGCGTCGGTCGTCATGGCTCACGTCACCGCACCCTCATGAAGGATGCGCTTGCATAGGAATCTCCGCCCCTCGGGAGGCGGCTTGTGGAGCCTCTCCCTAGGAGGTCTTGGCGAGCCTCTTCTCGCTAGGGCAGGGGGGCCTCGCGAGTGTTCTCCTTGAACAGCCTTGAACTAGGCCTTATTCCGTTGCGAGGCCGCACGTTGGGCCGCAGGTAGGCAAGTCTGGGTACCCCAGGTTCCCAGAATGCCAATAGTAGCCCCCGGGCCCAAGGCGAGCTTGGTCTGGTACTTAGGCAGAGCCTAAGGGGGAAGACCGAAGCACCGCGGGCCCTGTCGGCGTTCTGGGAATGGGGGTACCCAGACTTGCCTGCCTGCGGCCCAGGGCGTGGCTCACAAGGCGGCCTAGTAAGGCCCAGTATCTTCAGCAACACTCAAGACCCTCGCGAGGGGCCAAGCCTCGCGAGGCGGATGACACAAGGCATCCCCTGGGGCGGCCTCGTCAGGCCAGCTCGCGAGGATCGGAGATATCAAGGCGAGGGGCACCTCGCGAGGTCCTCGTGATGTGAGCAGTGACGACCAAAGCCAGGCGGGCGTCGGCGGGCATAGAATGTCAGTTTCCTCTTCGGTGCTAAAGGATCAAGTGTAGGCACGGAGTCCCGAGGCGTCAGGCAAAGGTTTCCATATCGGTGCAACGAAACAAAGACTAGTAGGACGACAGGACAAAGGTCATCGCGGAGCCCACGACAGCGTCACCACCAGAGCCTTTGGCAGGCGAAGACCACCTTTTGTCAAGATAGCTTGTACTAGCTGCCCCCTTCAAATTTGGCCGTTGTGGGATTCCTTCCCGCTCTGGGAAGAGGACCCGGGCCACTATAAATAGGGCCTAGCCACCATCATAGAAGGGATCGGATCATTGAGACGTGGTACACACACAAGCTCACCCGAGCTCAAGAACACCTCTCCTCATAAGGCAGTTCACCCTTGTACTAGTTCTTCCTCAGCCTACAAGGCAATTCACCACACCGCACTGGATTAGGGTGTTACACAACAACAGTGGCCCGAACCAGTATAAATCTTCTATCTCTTGTTCATCAGATATGACGAGCTAGGCCTAGGGCTGTTGAGTAGACGAGTTACGGCGGAAGGAGAGATCTTCCTGTGCACCCCAGTGTTCGAACCTCAACGATTTTGCCGGAATCTGACATTTTGCGCACCAGGTAGGGGTGTGCCAAAGCTTTCTCCCCGTCCGTTCCACCCTCCGCTCATCAAGCTCTTATGGCGGGTGTCCTCCTCCGACGGGATTGGTGGCCGCGTGCGCCGGAGCACCCGGCCACCGGACCTTCTCCCCCGCCCTGCGGTGGGTACAGTGGCCACCCAAGTTCAGGCCGAATCTGCTACCGCGCTATGACGGGACGGCCTACACGTTTGTCTTCCTCCAGGCCTATGAAGAGGCCGTCCTGGCGGCCAGCGGCGATGACAAGGTCATGGTCAACTGGCTCCCCATGGCACTCAACGGCGTGCCACGTGCCTGGTTTTCAGCTTGCCGGAATTGTCCGTGGCATCCTGGGAGGAGCTGCATAGCCTCTTCCTCGTCCGCTTCAGGGCGCCGGCGCCCCACGCCGTCTCGGCCCTCCACGGTGGCTCCCAAGCGCCACCCTCCGGCCGACACGTCAAGCAGATCTTTCGCCAAACGGGTGTTGCCTCCTTATGCAAGGGGGCTCCTCTTGGGTGGGTGACTCCCAAGGCCGACCTTGCCTTCGACTCGGGGGACCACCCCGTCTCCACCGTGGGCTACGGCGCTCTTCCGATGCTCTACACCCCCACCATCTGCAACTTGGCAGTCACAAAGACCCTCATTGATGGCGGGGCTGGCCTCAACCTGCTCTCGGTGGAAGCCTTCAGCTTGCTCCAAGTGCCACTCGAGCGGCTATGCCCCACCAATCCCTTCTCTGGGGTCGGCAGCGGTTCTACCAGCCCCTTAGGGCAGATTCGCCTCCCGGTCACCTTCGGCACCCGAGACAACTACCGCATCGAGCTGATCAACTTCGACATCGCCCGGATCGGTCTCCCATACAACGCCATCCTCGGATACCCGGCGCTGGCTCAATTCATGGCCGCGACCCACCCGGCTTATAACCTCATGAAGATGCTGGGGAGCCTCGGAGTTCTTACCGTGACGGGGGACACCAGAGAAGCCCTGGCGGCCCTCAAGCGCTTCTTCCGGACCGCTGCGACAGCGTGCCCTGCCGAGGAAGCCGCCCTCGGGACCAAGGGGGCTGCCCCCGCCAAGATGAAGCAGCTTTTCTCCCAAGACCAAGCCGAGACAAAACAGGTGCCGATGGATGAGGATGAGCCGTCAGGCGTCGCCTTCACCATAGGAGCTGGCCTTCCCCAGCTCAGGAGGAGGTGCTGGTTGGATTCCTGCGCGCGAACAGGGACGTGTTCGCGTGGGAACCCAAGGACCTGGCGGGAGTCCCAAGAGAAGTGATCGAGCATCACCTAAACGTATGCCCTAACATGCGCCCCGTGAAGCAGAAGGCCAAGCGCCAGTCCACGGAGAAGCAGTCCTTCATCGTGCAGGTGACTCGTAAACTAGAGGCATCGGGTGTCATCCGCAAAGTCCGGTACCCGGAGTGGCTGGCGAATCCCGTTGTCGTACCCAAGAAAGGAGGGAAAGAGTGCATGTGCATCGACTTCACCAACCTCAACAAAGCTTGCCAGCAAGACACGTTCCTTCTGCCACGCATCGATCGAATCATCGACTCCACCGCCAAGTGAGACTTGCTGTGTTTCCTGGACGCCTTCTCAAGTTACCATCAGATCAAGATGGCGCTGCAAGACGTTGAGAAGATTGCCTTCCTCACCCCATGCGGGGTGTACTGCTACACCTGCATGCCGTTTGGGTTACGGAATGCAGGGGCAACCTTCCAGCGGTTAATGCACATCGCATTGGGAGAGCAGCTCGGCAGGAATGCTGAGGCATATGTGGACGACATCGTGGTAAAATCTCAGGCGGCCACAACCCTCATCACAGATCTTGAAGAAACTTTCGCCAACTTACGCAAGGTAGACTTGCGGCTCAACCCGGAGAAGTGCGTGTTCGGAGTCCCTTCAGGCAAGCTCTTGGACTTCCTCATGTCGCACCGAGGAATCGAGGCAAACCACGAGAAGGTCAAGGCCATAGAAAAGATGTGTCCACCCAAGAACCTCAAGGAGATGCAGAAGCTAGCTGGTTGTGTAACGTCGCTGGGGCGTTTCATTTCCAAGCTAGGGGAGAGAGCCCTCCCCTTCTTCAAGCTGATGAAAAGGAAGGGCCCGTTCGAATGGACCCCTGAGGCTGATGCACCATTCGAAGACCTCAAGAGATACCTCACCAGCCCACCAGTAATGGTGGCGCCCAAGCCTCAAGAGCCATTGGTGCTTTATTTAGCCGCGATGCCACACATAGCTAGTGCTGCGCTAGTGGCCATCCGAGAGGAGCGTCAAGATAAGGCCCTGCAACCCAAGAGAGGCGCTCCCGAGGCCCCGTCAGGGCCGGAGGATGGCCGCGACCCACGAGCCAACTTCCCTGAAGTCGTGGCTGCCCCAACTCACGACCAACCTCCTCGGGCACCTTTCCAGACCACCCAGGCGCAGGAGAGTCCGGACTCCATCGTCGTCGAGCAACCGGTATACTTCGTCAGCACGGTGCTCTGTGATGCCCGAGCACGCTACCCCATGCCACAGAAGCTCTTCCTTGCGCTCCTCGTCGCTTCACGCAAGCTGCGCCACTAATTCCAAGGTCACCCCATCAAGGTCGTCTCAGCTTACCCCCTAGAAAGGGTACTCCGGAGCCCAAACGCGGCAGGAAGGGTCGTGGAATGGAACATAGAGCTGCAGGCATTCCAGCTAGAGTTCAGCACCACCAGAGTCATCAAGGGGACCACGCTTGCTGACTTCATGGCCAAATGGACCGACGCCCCAGGACCTGAAGCGAGCCCGAACCAGTCCCTCTTACCAGGGAGCGAAGCACCTAATCGATGGGTCATGTACTTTGACGGCGCGTTCGCCCGCCAGGGCGCAGGGGCTGGGGTTGTGCTCATATCGCCCACTGAAGACAAGCTATACTACGCCGTGCAGCTCTGCTTTCGGCCAGGGGACAAGGTCTCCAACAACATCGCGGTATATGAAGGCCTCATCGCCGGTCTCAAGGCAGTGATAGCCTTGGGAGTGAAGCACCTCATCATCAAGGGTGACTCCCAGCTCCTCGTCAACTTCTCCAACAAGGTATATGAGCCAAGGGACGAGCACATGGAGGCATACCTCGCGGAGGTACGCAAAATGGAGAAGCAGTTCTTGGGCCTGGAACTGAAACACGTGCCCCGCGGCACTAACAAGGAGGCCGACAACATCGCCAATAGAGCATCTAGGCGCCTGCCCCAGGAGCCCGACGTCTTCGAGGAAAGGCTCCTCAAACCCTCAGCGTCACCCCCACGAGAAGGACCGGTGAAGCCTCAGGAAGAACTCCCCTAGCCACCAGCCTCGGGAGCTCCCGCCTGCAGCCCGGCCTCAGGAGCTTGTTTGCTCCTGGTGCTCGAGCCTCAGGAGGGATGCTGGACCGAAGAATTCAAGTCATACCTAGTGCGAGGGGTGTTACCAGAGAAGGAGGAGGATGCCGAACGCATGGCCCGACAGGCTACAACACACTGCATCCAAGACGGTGAGCTCTACAGGAGGCCACCAAATGATGTTTTTTTACGATGCATCTCTAGGGAGCAAGGAGGCGAGCTGCTAGCCGACATCCATGCCGGAGACTGCGGACATCACTCATCATCGCGCACCCTGGTCGACAAGGCGTTCCGCAGCGGCTTTAACTGGCCCACGGCACTCAACGATGCGGCTGAGCTGGTGAAGTCTTGCGAGGCCTGCCAGTTCCATGCCAAACAAATCCATCAGCCGGCTCAGGGCCTGCAGACTATCCCGCTCTCCCAGCCGTTCGTGGTCTGGGGGCTTGACATCCTGGGCCCTTTCCCACGAGCGCCCGGGGGCTACCGCTACCTCCAGGTCGCTGTCGACAAGTTTACCAAATGGGCTGAGGTGGAAGCAGTCTGAACCATCCCAGCCGGCTCCGCAGTCAAGTTCATCAAGGGCCTCGTAAACCGGTTCGGGGTCCCTAACCGCATCATCATCGACAACGGTTTGCAGTTCACTAGTAACCTGTTCAAGACATATTGTGTTAACCTCGGAACGTAGAGGTCCTGAGGGACCTCAAGACCCGGACATTCAAGAAGAAGCATGAAGCCTGCAGAAGGGGTTCGCACGATGAGCTCCAGTCCGTGCTATGGTCAATCCGCACCACCGCGACCAAGCCAAACGGCAAGACCCTATTCTTCCTCGTCTACGGAGCTAAGGCAGTCCTCCCTCACGAGGTCAGGCACCGGTCGCCGCGGGACTTGGAATTTGACAAAGCGCAACAAGGCGCCGCGCAAGGGACATACCACATGCTGGGGGAGGAGCATCAGCGCGACGCTTCACTCCGAGTAGCAAGATACCAGCAGGCACTGCGGCGGTACCATTGCCGCAACATTCGCCACAGGACGCTTGAGGTAGGTGACCTCGTTTTAAGGAGGGTCCTCTCAATAGAAGGACTGCACAAGCTCTCGCCCGGATCATCCGGGACTGGACCCATATCATCCGGCTTCATCGCAAACCTTCTGTTGTCGTTGGTGCTTCAATTTCCCGGATGATCCGGACCGTGGCCCAGATGATCCGGCCAAACATGGCTGCAGCGCATGGTTTTGCATGTAACTTTTGCATACAAACTTGGATGGGGACAATTTTTATATCAAAATCGTCCGTTTTGACGAGACGAAGAACTTTGCAGTTGAAGACTTTTTCATTTGAGGCAATCTTAATTAGGTTCCATGCCATTTTCTAATCTGATGTCAACACGGGTATCTCCGAAATTGGCCTATCTTTTGCAATTGAGCTTCGTTTTTATCCATCTTCGTATTTATTTCGATCATCTTGACGAGAGCCATCAAATGATGACATGAACTCATAATTTTAACCTCATCCCATTATAGTCTCTAGTCACTCTTTGCGATCATGTCATTTTTGAGTGTCAACACATGCCCCCCCTGTTTTTCGGCAAAGATAGTGCCGAAAAATAACTTGCACATAACTTATTCTAAGGACGATGTCAATACTCCATCGGCCACTTTGCATGCTTAGGGCGATAAATATATATCGGCCGTTGTTTGTTTGAATCCTTGATGCAAATTTGGGTGAAACCTTCTCAACTTTATTAACAATTCGATGATAAAGTTCCATGGATATGTATGTCAAGGTCATCCTCCAAACCATTTTGTTCACCCTTTTGCTAGGATTTCGTAGATAATCAACAATAAACATTCTCCAATCCTTACTTTCGCCTGCATAAAAATTTCATTGGTGGCCAAAGCTGTGGACTTCGGTTCGGCCTTACCTATGTTGACGAGACTAAGCATCGGCTATTGAGAGAAATGCAACACACCATGATTAACATAGTAGCCGGATGCTTGCTGTGCCAACTCTTTTGAATTGTCATATCTAAATATATGAACAATTGTAAAGCAACCCAAGGTAAATTTTGCATCTAGACATACCCCAAGATAAACTATAAGCGATTCGTCAAAACATGGATAACCCTTGGATATTTGTTGCACTACACATAACGAATCACCGAAAGCCTCAATATGTATAGCACCTATAGCAAGTAAAAGAGTCAATCCGAATAACAATGCACATTTGGCTCTCATTAGCCGTGCATAAAAATATTCTAAGCAACATGAGGCTTCAAAAAAATAGTACCACAAGGAGATATATAAACAACACCAACACTTTGGCCATTGCTACAAACTGAACCATAAAAAATAATCTCCACAGTACTTAGAGAGACAAGGCTAACATCTATATTATGCATGTCATTAATCCGATGTTTAGTAATAAAATCAGCTATGCTTTGGCCTCTTATAGATCTCAAAGATGCATAAGCCAAATCGTATCCAAACAAAATATAAGCCCACTAGCCAATTCTGCAACTGTGAATTGGTCTATGCAATGTATATTCAATGATGTCTCAACTCCATTCAATCATAATATAGGCATACATATGAACTTCCATACGCACATACCTTGTCTCGCTCTCCAATCGAACTAAGGACGATGTTAGAATACTACACCGGCCATGCATCGACATATTCTTAGGACGATAGATAAATATCGGCCATTACCATGTAAACTTCATTCAAAGCACATATAGCCGAAACAAATAAACGAAATGACAAACTAAGTATTTCGGCCCTTTGGATCAGCAACAAACTTGTAGCTAATCAAATGTATAGTGACTTGGTAATACCCTTTCATGATGTAAGAAATTATATGGCATCCATGGATTAAAATAAGCCCATTGAGGGTTACCAATCATACCTGATGACGAATTCCATGACATGGTCGTTAATGGCATAGTTGAAGAATATGGATAATGTGTAGACCGAAGATGCTGAAACCTTCGGCTTCGTCCTTCATAGTTTTCACTCTTTTCCTTCTTCACCTTTGTCGCACTTCTTGTAATGGAAGCTTGCACATAATTCTTATTTTGAGCACTTCCTTTGGGAACCCATGCCATGTTTCTTTCTTCAAGTTCTTGTGCGCTAAGTTTTTGCAACTTCTTCTTTTGCCAATATGATAAGCCGAGTGAGCACCCCGGCTGTGATTTTGTCTTGGCAAATGGCAATTCCTTTTTGGCCTTGTGCACTCTCAACCTTTTTTCTTCAGATTTGGCACTTTGACTCTCAATAATTGGTTGCTTCATCTCATTGCCTTTAGTAGCCAATGTCACCACTTTAATTGGCTCTTTTTCATTTGAGATCAAATCTGAAGTTGCACTCTTAAGACCATCTCTTTTAATATGGTAAACTTGCTTGACCACCTCTTTCTTCTTCCTTGAGCTCCGGATCAATTCCCTATGTTTGAAACGGTCTTTAACACGTGATTGTTCAAATGTTCATCTTCTCGGAGCTACATAATATTGGTGACATGGTCTAAATAAGATGGAGAATGCGCCCTTGTATCATACCTGTCCCATGATGGATATGGATCTACTTGAGCACAGGGAGGCATCCACGACATTGGCATTGGCGGCCCAAAATAAGGATATGAATATGTTGCATAAAAATTGTCACTTTTCCAATACCGATCCTCATACTTGCGCCTTGGGGGTGATCTTGGTTTCTTTGCATGATTTGGCTGATAAGCATTCTTCTCTTCACTCTTCTTTTGATACTTATCCAATAGTTCAGCGAAAGTGATTTTTGATCTCTTACACTTGTGCTTATTTTGGCATTTGCTTTCTTTTGGTTTGCTTTCATCGATCATTGGATTTGCTTGTTGCCCCCCAGTCCTTGGCGTCTCCATTGTAGCTTCGATGGAATTCTTGGCCTCAGGATTATGTTCATTATGCTCTTCAACAACTTCTTTACTTGAAAGCTTGATCCCATCACCTGCTGTTTGTACCTTTTATTTAAATGGATCGGCTTGAAGCAGTCAATGCAAAAACTTTCTGCCATCGGGACCAATCGGAATAGACTGATCATCTTTTGGTGTTTCAACAAATTTCAATCGTCCTCTTTCAATGGCCGATTTAACTATTTGACGAAACATATTGCAATCCTCAAAATTTTGTTTGAACGAATGATGCAACCTACAATACATTCATCCTTGAATTGATGGATTGACATGGTGATCAAGAATTCTTATGTAATTATTTTTCAGGAACAAATCAAATATTTGATCGCACATACTTGAATTGAAGGTAAACTTTTTATTCTCTAGCCGATCTTGCTGTGAGAACGGCTTTGAAGTTAAGCAAACGAATGGTAAATATTTGCATTACCCCATTCGGCTATGCATTGTGTTTTGCACTCTATCTCCGATGTCTTTGAAAAGGAAATTACACCATGATCGGTTTTCTCAACAGAGTATAACCTTGGCTTTAAATTTCTGAAATCAAAGTAGTTAGAACATACATGTCTCAATTGAGGCCATGCGTAAGCCAAGTATGAAGCAAGCAAATCAACCCAATTAGATATGAATTTTAAATAAAGCAACGGGAAAAACTTTGGCCGCAATAATAAATCACTATCGGTCTTTGTAAATGGCACAATAGGTTGACCGATATGTTCTATAATAATTTTATTGCTAACAAGTACATTACCCTTCTTCATTGGTCTTTCAAAATTACTTATGAGGATTTTTCTAATAGATGCATCAACAATAAAGTTGTGACCAAATTTGAAAACAGGTAAATTACTTTCTAGACATACCTCTTTAAATATGTTGAGAGATCATGATGGTGGTGTAACTTGAACAATATCTTGCTCTATCTTTGGATGGCTCTCCAACACCTTATCATCATGTTTTTATTGATTCCATGCATCATTACTTTGAAGATCTTTGTCAGCCGAACAAAGTTCGGCTACTTGCTCGTGTCCTTGAGGCTTGTCAATCTCTACAGCATGGAACTCATAGGGTAGGAAGTAGGTTCCATTAACTTCAGAAAAATCAAGCATGGCTGTTTTCCTATGCTTGCAATGCCCTTTCTCCATGATGCTTGCATCTTTGAATTTGATCGATTCGGAATATATAGCACTTGATTCGGCTTTTACAACTGAAGTACTTTTAGTTTCCGAAGCATCATTCTTTTCATCGGTTGTATCAATTGGCAAAGCTTTTTTCCTTTGAGCCAATTCCCTATCAATTCTCTCTTGGCGAAGTACTTGCACCCTATCGCGCAAAGCTTTAACTCCCCTCACAATTTCATCCCGCTCTAGATCAGTTTGCCCCCCAATGCTTTTAGGATCTTTCGGCAATGAACTGTTAGTGTTGCCGAAATTCTGCAACTGTGTAGGGGGTGTATAATATGTTGTGGTACTAGGTGGAGGTGTATGTACTGTTGTATAACCATATGTTCTTTCGCTAATTCTATCAGTTGATGAAGTTTCATCTTCTTGCAAAACTCTAGCCTTTATGGCAGCATAATCAGGATATAACCCCTTTTCATATTGTTCAAGGCAAAGAGCATTAATCCTCTTATTTTGTGTCAAGCTCTTTTTTAACGCAGCCACAACCGCTTCTGGAAGGGATTGCTCCACAATACTTTCAGATTCTTTAGGCAATGATTCGTGAGTGTTGCCGAAATTCTTGACTTGCATAGAGCATGCATTATATGCTACAATATTAGATGACGGCATGTGCACTGCTGGAAAATTTTCACTTATTCGGCTATGACCATGAAGGTGCGGAGCCGAATTATGAGCATATACAGTTGTATACAGTGTGAAAAATTACTAGCATGAGGTGTAGCATAGGATGGTTGAGAGTAACTGGCCGAATAGCTACTAGTAGCATGGCCAATTCTCCCATCCACCGGGAAGGTTGGATTCACATATTGCAAATTAGTTGCCGATGAATAAAAGGGTGAAACACTTTCTTGTATGCTATTGGAAATTTTAACATGAGGTGTTTCAATTTGATTAACCAAATCCATCATGTTCTTCATCGACATATGGATTTGTGGGGTTGCCGATGCATGAGAGTTTGGATACATATGTTGTACGTTAAATAAATCATAAGAATTTAAAGCATGAAGATTGTTTTGCATCGGCCCTTGCGCATAATTAGATGCATGATTGGTAAAACTAGGGCTAGTCGATACATTATGCTCAGTAGGTGATCTAACAACTACATATGGATTATTTGCATCTACAAAGGGGAATTGGGTACTCATACTACCTTTGTAGATTGCAGCAACTTGATGACGATCTCTTTGTAGCAAGAACGGGCCGGAGACCGTTCAAAGCTTCGTCCCCAGTGGAGTCGCCAAAAAGTGTGTTCGCACACGAACATGTCACCGTGTACCCTCGACGCCGGGGGTGATGCACCGCAGCTCACGTCGAAGGAGACTCGTCCGGAAGCGCGGTACGCAAGACAATCCGGCGGGCGCTTTTGTAGACCCGAAACCCCGCTTGCCTGGGAGGGACCCCATCAGGGCGCGCGGCGGCTATGGGCTGCCCTAGGTCGGCTTGACCACCCCTAGGGCCTCAAGGTTCGCCGCCCTGCAATAAGAATAACGAATGAAGAATGAGAAGAAGAAGAACAAAGGAGAGGATAAAAGTAAAGGTAAAAGTGGTAGATGTGTTTGTTCGATTGTGTGTTGTTCAATCGGCCATCACCTCCTGTCTATATATGAGGCGGGCGGACTGCCCATACAAGAAAGGACTTTCCTAGCCATCCAAATCATCAAAACCTAATAAAACACGGACTATTCACGACCTCCGGCCCGGATGTCCCGCTCAAGGCCCGGATGATCCGGCCTAGCCCAGTTTTGTGGCAGCATCTCACTAATCGAGCGGTAACTTTTGCATAGGAACTCGGATTAAGATGATTTTTATATCAAAATCAACCGCCTCGACGAGACACACAACTTTTCTGTTTAACACTTTTTTATGTGAGGACATCTTGAGGGTGTTTCGGGCCGTTTTGTAAAGTCTGCATCAGAAAAAGTTGTCCGGACGTCCGGCCTCCACCCGGATCATCCGGGACTGGACCCAGATCATCCGGCTTCATTGCAAACCTTCTGTTGTCGTTGGTGCTTCAATTTCACGGATGATCCGGACCCCGCCCCGGATGATCCGGCCAAACATGGCTGCAGCGCACAGTTTTGCCTGCAACTTTTGCATACGAACTCGGATGGGGACGATTTGTATATCAAAATCGTCCGTTTCGACGAGACGAAGAATTTCACAGTTGAAGACCTTTTCATTGGAGGCCATCTTAATTAGGTTACATGCCATTTTCTAATCTGATGTCAACACGGGTATCTCCAAAATTGGCCTATCTTTTGCACTTGAGCTTCGTTTTGATCCATCTTCATATTTATTTCGATCATCTTGACGAGGGCCATCAAATGATGGCATGAACTCATAATTTTAACCTTATCCCATTATAGGCTCAAGTCACTCTTGGCGATCATGTCATTTTTGAGTGTCAACACTAGCCCAGGGAGAGCGGCAGTTGCACGGCGCTCTCCCCGGCGCGCCCTCCTCTGTAGCCTTCACGAGGCGCCCGAACAGGGGCTCGTAACTGACGCGCCCCCATTCTTACGTCCGTGCCCCACGGGTACCGCGACAAGGGGTGGCCGATCATGCTCGTCCCGCATCAAAGGCCTCGAGCAGTAAAGGATAATAACCTAACGAGTTTTTGCGGCCTCATGAGGAGTCAAATGACACGAGATGAGAGCAATCCCGAACGCATCAAGATAAGTCTCCTCACCCTAAGGACATGTAAAACACGGATCGCACAGCAATAGGTAGGAACACTAATCATGGTGCTAAATGTCATGAAGCCACAGTTCATTACATGCCCCCTGGGGCTCCATGCTTGTTTGATCAAACTATGCAGGACAAAAGGAGAGATACTAAGGACCGCTGATAGCGGCCCTCGAGGCGCGGTTGCTTGTGAGGACCTACGCCCCAGGCTCAGGCAGAGCTCTCTTCACGCTTCACCCAAGCGTGATGACGAGACGACCCAACGCCGCCCTACAGGCGGGCGCGGAAGCGTGGCGGCTGGTCATAGCCACCGCTGCTGGAGCTGCCGTTGAAGGAGTAGCCGCCGTAGCTGGACGAGCTGCGGCCATCGCCCAGGCCAAGAACCTCCCCGCCACCATTGTCCTCGGGGCAGCACTCGGCGTGGCGCCTGTCTTCTCCAAACACCCTCACGAAGAGGGTCGAGTCATCGCCGGACTTGAAGTGAAAGGTGCATCGGACGCCCAAACCGCGTGCGCGAGCGAACGTCTGCCAGCCTCGGGCCAAAGCCACGGCGCCAGGCAGAGACCTCCACCGCGACCCACGACACCCTGCTGCAACAACCATCCGCGTGCAGCCAAAAGCTGTCGGAGCTCGCGTCAAGAAGTTCGTCGGCCAAGGATCACGGGAGCTGGAGCCTGGTGCCGGCTGGGCTGTCCAACCACACGATGAACTCCAGCGACGCCTCCACCAGGTGGGAATGCGGCTGGGGGGGGGGGG
>LR738710.1:614677486-614733388 GCA_902687465.1 Secale cereale | reverse complement strand
GCTTCTCGCCGTTCAACGGATCGCCAACACCACGACGTTCCCCGCCACTCAAGGGACCACTACCACGGCTACCAAGGGCAATTACGGCGCTGTGGGGGTCCGCCCCCGCCCGCTCGCGGCCCCGACGGGGGTTGCGGCACACTTACGAAGATGGCCCCGCCACTGTTAGCTAGTGGAGAGCCAAGCCCCTCCTGCAGAGCCTTCCCTTTTTCCATGGATGAGTATTTCCTGGGCGGCGCCATGGGCGGTTCGGTCAAGCAAAAGAGCAAGGGGAACGAAAGAAGAAGATGGGCGGCAAGGGCTCAGCCTGCCGCCCAATATATAACCAGAGGAAGGCCAACCGCCGACCCCATAAATGCAGGTAATGATGGTCCGCTGTGCATGTAGGGACTTGACGAGTCGCGCAGTCACCGAGGCTACGTGGGGAGGTGGAGGCGCCCACGTCCCATCAAGCGCCACGCGTCGAACAAGGCCGCAGGCTTTGGGGCCCACGACGCTCGGCACTTGGCCCTTGGCCTCGCCGTGAAGCCAAGCCCAAGCACACCTTGGGCCCGGGGGCTACTACCAGTGTTCTGGGAACGGGGGTACCTAGACTTGCCTTCCTGTGGCCCAGGGCGTGGCTGACAAAGCGGCCTAGTAAGGCCCAGCATCTTGAGCAACACTCAAGACCCTCGCGAGAGGCCAAGCCTCGCGAGGCGGACGACACAAGGCATCCCCTGGGGCGGCCTCGTCAGGCCAGCTCGCGAGGATCAGAGATATCAAGGCAAGGGGCACCTCGCGAGGTCCTTGTAACGTGAGCAATGACGACCAAAGCCAGGCGGGCGCCAACGGGCACATAATGCCAGTTTTCTCTTCGGTGCTGAAGGAGCAGGTGCAGGCGCAGAGTCCCGAGGCGTCAGGCACATGTTTCCATATTGGTGCAATGAGACCAAGACCAGCAGGATGGCAGGACAGAGGTCATCGCGGATCCCACAACGGCGTCACCACCAGAGCCTTTGGCAGGCGAAGACCACCTTTTGTTAGGATAGCTTGTACTAGCTGCCCCCCTTCAAATTTTGTCGTTGCGGGATTCCTTCCCGCTCATATTTGGGAAGAGGACCCGGGCCACTATAAATAGGGCCTAGCCACCATCATAGAAGGGATCGGATCATCGACACACACACACACTAGCTCACCCGAGATGAAGAACACCTCTCCTCAGAAGGCAGTTCACCCTTGTACTAGTTCTTCCTCAGCCTACAAGGCAATTCACCACACTGCACTGGATTAGGGTGTTACACCACAACAGTGGCCCGAACCAGTATAAATCATATGTCTCTTGTTCATCAGATCTGACGAGCTAGGCCTAGGGCTGTTGAGTAGACGAGCTAGGGTGGAAGGAGAGATCTTCGTGTGCACCCCAGTGTTCGAACCTCAACGGTTTTGCCGGAACCCAAGATCCGACAGGCCCCAAATGCATGTGGCGCTGACTTGACGTGTGGCACGTGACAGGTTGCTGGCGCCTCCACTTCCCCTCGTCGCCTCGGGAACTGCCCTTCCTCATCATGGTGCCCGAATGTGAAGGGCCTTCGGTTGCCTATAAATGGGCGAAGGGGACAGAGTCACAGTTCACCTTCGTCCACATGCTTCTCCACCCCGCTCCCTTGCAACAATACTCATGGCGCCGGTGAGGAAGTTTTCAGCCGCCGAGAAGGGGAAGGCTCCGCTCAACAGGCCAGAGTCACCCCCACCGAAAAGGGGGCGGGGCCATCCTCTCAAGAGCTTTGCCACGCAGGCGATTGCCATTCTGGGATGTGAGCGCGCCTTCGCCGGTGTTCGCATTGCCCTTGCCAACCATGGGAAAGGCCGTCGCCACGAAGGGCACGCCGGAGGTTGCAGCGATCATGGTCGGGGCTGAGGGCCATCGGCGGTCGTCCGGCCGCCGCGCCCATGACTTCACTCGGTTGATGCGGCCCGGGAGTTTGTGGTGTGGGTGGAAAGGTCGGAGGACCCCTGGTGATGTGGAGCATCCTACGGACATCACCATGTTAAGAATTCATTTGGCAAGTGACACGTGCGACATCTACTTTGCACGCACAAAGGTGAATCATCTCCTTTACACGTGTTCATTTGACCCCTTCGAGGATGGTATGCTACTTAACACTTCTCCCGTGTGCATGGATATGTATTGCCGAAACTTCGCCATTGACGAGGAGTGCAAGCACAAGAGAACACCTACATCATCCCCGACGGAACTGTGGAAGAGAAGACGGAAGATTGGAGAAGAAGACGGACAAGTCTGCACTTGCCCGGATGATCCGGACCCCCACCCGGACGACCCGGATGATGCCCGGATGATCCGACTAATGCACCTCAAGGCACTCGAAGGCTCATGACGAAGCCGGATCATCCGGACGAAGGCCCGGTTCATCCGGACGCCCATCTGGATCATCCGCCCTTGCGTGCGTGCATGACTTGGGCCGAGGCCCGTGTACCCACTTTGCTCCATCACTTACCCCTTTGTGGCTTAGACAATAAATAGACCCCTTCCTCCTCATTTCTAGTGTTAGCAAATGTGATATCTCATTTTAGACTAGAACTTTGCTCATCTTAGTGGTTCTACTCCTACGAGAGACCGCCGCCCCTCTACGGAGAAGATCCACACCGGATTCAAGACCTCCTCACGGAGAAGATCCTTCTAGGATTCAAGCCCCCATGTCCTTTGGATTTGGGATGAATTCTACCTTGTATCTTTCCCTTTGTTGTTCATGTACCTTGTGATCTTGTGTGTTTGATTGTCTAGTGGATGTGTGATTGGACTTATTCTTGAGTATTTTCCCTTGTGATTTGCCCCGTTCTTCCCTGTGTTCATCGTGTTCTTCGTGGGTCCCCCTCCATTTCGTGAAAGATCGGCCTTAGGGTCTCCACCCTACATCACCTGGATCCGCCTCCCGAACTTCTATGCACAGGAGTTGCCAGGAGGAGGGTCGGGCGGCCTTTGATTGCAGGCCGACGGCTGCTGCAGCAGGGCCTCATGGGTAGAGATCAAGGTCACTCCCGTGCGGTATGTTTTCCTGAACCGCGGCGCATACGCATTTGCCCACGCCCACATCTTGGTAGGGAGGCGCACCCTGCACTTCAAGTACGACAAAGCTGTGATGCTGAACGTCAACGTCTTCGGCGGGGCCGGCAAGCTCCTGGGGTGCTACTGTAAGGACATCGGTAGTGACGATGACCACCCCTTCGACGGCACCGCTCGTCGTGGCCACGACGTCCTCACAAGTGAACTTGCCCTTCGCGACTGTTGCGAGTTCTTCAGTAGCAGCATCACCTCGTCCGACCAAAGCTCAAGCGATGACGACTACAGTGAGCCGCCTCGCCGCCGCTCCCGGACCCAGGAGGAGGCCAAGCTGCCGCACCAATGTGCCCCCGTCAAGGAGGAGGAGGACTCCGAGTGAGCGCGGATGGCGCAGAGGTCCAGCTTCAGAAGCTTCGGTCTTCGGGAGGCTCCTCCTTTTTTTATTTCCTCTGCATCAAGAAACAAGAAGGGCCCCACGGGGGCATGTAATGAACTGGGGTGCTTGCGCCTTTTTATTAGTATTTCCTGCTCATATTTTGCCCTTTGTGTCAGCGTTACTTGAAGGGCTCATGCCCAATGCGATTAGGATACTTAGCTTGTTGTGCTTGGCGGTTGAAGGCGGCCTGCCATGTCGCAAAGGTACGACCTTCGAGAGATTTTGATCCAGCACGCCCTCCTAGGCCGGTTGGCCCATGAGCCTTGTGGGGGCTTGCGGCTCACGAAGCACCTGGAGATTGCACCCCGATCTTTGGAGACACCCTCCAGAGTCCATCCTGCACCATAGGCCATAACGCAGGTTGTTCCTGAGGTAACGCCCGCAGTCTGGTGCCGCGTTCGTCTGCTGACTTGTCTGAGAGCGCCGCGCGAGGAGCCGGACGCCAAAGCTTTGGTGATGTGTGCGCATGGGCGGGCCCATGGCAACTGTGTTCTTGGCCTTGCGGTGCCTCGTTACCCCCAGGGCTAGCCTAGGCGCGCATACCGTGCCTAGCCCCCGCTCGCGAGGTTCTCGGGAGGATGCAGCAGGCAACAGCGAGCCTCCAAAGATATGAACACAAGGAGAGAGAGAAAGGAAAGATCGCAACGAAAAAATTCCCCCCTTTTTTTAAATAAAGTCGCGAAACTTCAAACTTCGTTCAAGAAATAGCAAATTCTAGTACAAAAGAGAATCAAAAAATAGCCGCGTCCGGCACCTATGCTAGTCTACTCACCAGCGCGGAGCATGGTGCTAGCACTGGGTGTGGGCATAGTCATTGGTGGGCAGTCTCGACTGCCAGCGCGGAGCATGGTGCTTCCACTTGGGCATGTGCGTGGGCCCCCACGGGGTTGAGGAGCGGCGCACCGAGGACCCTGGGGCGTGTACATCCCCACTCATTATTATGTGAGAGTGTCACGGGTAGAACTTGCGGAGGTGTTGGATGTTCCCGACGTTCTGGACGGGGATCACATCCTCCATCTAGGCGCATGGCGCTAGGCCTAGAGACTCGGACGACCTTGAATGGGCCCTCCCACATGGGCAAGAGCTTGAGAAGGCCATCCCTAGAGAGGACCCGTCTCAGGACGAGATCCTCGACCTCCAGAGTCGGAGGGCGGACGTAATGGAAATGGTATCGCCGCAAGGCCTGCTGGTACCTCGTGGCATGTAGGGAAGCCTGGCGGAGAGCTTCCACCCCGAGCACGAGGTCGGCCCCTCACGAGGCATCTTGACGCGCCTCGTAAAATGTCAAGATTCGCGAGGAGTGATGTCTGACCTCGTGTGGGAGGACCGCCTCAGCCCCGTAGACGAGGAAGAACGGGGTTTCGCTGGTGGGCTTAGTCATAGTGTTGTGGATGGAGCACATCACACATTGAAGCTCATCGAGCCAACCCCGACTGCATGCCTCAAGTTTCTTATTGAAGCTCCTCACTTTTAGGCCCCTCGGGACCTCCGCGTTAGCACGCTCGGCCTGGCCGTTGCTCCTCGGGTGCGCCACCGAAGCGTACCATATCTGCGTTCCAAGGTTAGTACAATATGTCCTGAAAAGGTTGCTCGTGAACTAAGAGCTATTATTGGTAACGATGCGATTTGGGACGCCGAAACAGCTCATGAGGCTCTTGATGAACTTGACCACCGAGCCGGCGGGGATGGTGCGCACGGGCTCCACCTCCGCCCACTTGGTGAACCTGTCGATGGCGACATAGAGGTAGCGGTAGCCTCCAGATGCTCGGGGAAAGGGCGCAGTATATCCAGCCCCCATACCACAAAGGTCCATGAGGGCGTGATAGTCTGGAGACCCTGCACCAGTTGATGAATCTTCTTGGCATGGATCTGACAAGCCTCGGAGGCCCTGACCAGTTCAGTGGCGTCTTGGAGCGCTGTGGGCCAGTAGAATCTGCTGTGGAACGCCTTCCCCATGAGAGTGCACGATGAAGAGTGGTGCCGTAGTCCCCACCGTAGATATCGGCTAGCAGCTCCCGCCCCTTCTCTTTGGATATGCATCACAGCGAGATGTCATTGGGACACCTGCGGTACAACTCACCATCCTACAAGCAGTAAGCAGTAGCCTGCCGAGCCACGTGCTCCGCGTCTCCTCTGGTAGGGCGCCGCAGAGCACATCCATGCTACTTCTTGAGATTGCGTTGGTTTATGTCCGTGTCAATGATTACGTCTTGGAGCGTTGTGGGCCAGAAAAGCGCAAAGTTATGAAGATATCTAAGGCAATGATTATGCAATATAGGCATCACGTCTGTGTCAAGTAGTCCGACTCCTGCCTACATCTACTACTATTACTCCACACATCACCGACTCCTGCCTGCATCTAGAGTATTAAGTTCATGAAGAACAGAGTAACGCTTTAAGTAAGCTGACATGATGTAGAGGAATGAACTCAAGCAATATGATGAAAACCCCATCTTGTTATCCTTGATGGCAACAATGCAATATGTGCCTCGCTACCCCTTCGGTCATTGGGTGAGGACACTGCAAGATTGAACCCAAAGCACTTCTCCCATTGCAATAAAAAAATCTAGTTGGCCAAACCAAACCGATAATTCGAAGAGAATTACTAAGATATCAAATCCTGAATATAATAATTCAGATAAGATTCAAATAGTATTCATAGATAAGTTGATCATAAATCCACAATTCATCGGATCTCAACAAACACACCGCAAAAGAAGATTACATCGGATATATCTCCAAGAACATCGAGGAGAATATGGTATTGAGAATCAAAGAGAGAGAAGAAGCCATCTAGTTACCAACTATGGACCTGTAGATCTGTGGTAAACTACTCACGCTTCATCGGAAGGGCAATGGTGTTGATGTAGAAGCCCTCCGTGATCAAATTCCCCTGTGGCAGGGTACAGGAGAAGGCCTCCAGATGAGATATCATGAGTACAAAAGGTTACGGCTGTGGAAAAGTGTTTTTTTGCCTCTTCTGGTGTTTCTGGAATATATGAGAATATATAAGCAGAAGAATTAGGTCAGGGGAGTGGAGCTGCGAGGGCCCCACAAGGTGGGGGGCGCGCCTTCCCCCTTATGGCCACCTCGTGTCTCCTCCAACTTGATCTCCAAGTCTTTGGGGTGTCTTCTGGTCCAAGAAAATCATCACGAAGGTTTTATTTCGTTTGGATTCCATTTGGTATTCCTTTTCTGTGAAACTAAAAAACAAAGAAAAAAAATAGAAACTGGCAATAGGCTCTTGGTTAATAAGTTAGTCCCAAAAATGATATAAAATAGCATATTAATGCATATAAAACATCCAAAATAGATAATATAATAGCATGGAACAATAAAAAATTATAGATACGTTGGAGACGTATCAAGCATCCCCAAGCTTAATTCCTGCTCGTCCTCGAGGAGGTAAATGATTAAAACAAATTTTTTTGATGTGGAATGCTACCTTAAATACCACTAGCATGAATCTAATGTTACCATCTTAACATCTGAAAACAATTATAAGGAATTAAACTTCTCATAGTATTCGATGCTCTATATATTAAAGTTTTTATTATATCTCCTTTGGATGCCTATCATATTAGGTCTAAATTTTTAACCCAAGCAAATATATAAGTGAAGCAAGAGAGTTCAATAATTTCTATAAAATAAAGCCACCGCCGTGCTCTAAAAATATTTAAGTGAAACACTAGAGCAAAATTGCCTAGCTCAAAAGATATAAATGAAGCACATAGAGTATTCTAAGAAATCACGATTCAAGCGTGTCCCTCTCAAAAGGTGTGTACAACAAGGATGATTGTGGTAAACTAAAAATCAAAGACTCATATCATACAAGACGCTCCAAGCAAAACACATATCATGTGGTGAATAAAAATATAGCTCAAGTAAAGATACCGATAGACGAAGACGAAAGAGGGGATGCCTTCCCGGGGCATCCCCGAGCTTAGGGTCTTCGTTGTCCTTGAATATTACCTTGGCGTGCCTTGGGCATTGATACGTCCATTTTGCATCATGCTTTCATATTGATATTTATTGCATTATGGGCTGTTATTACACATTATGTCACAATACTTATGTCTTTTCTCTCTTATTTTACAAGGTTTACATGAAGAGGGAGAATGCCGGCAGCTGGAATTCTGGGCTGGAAAAGGAGCAAACAATGGAGACCTATTCTGCACAACTCAAAAAGCCCTGAAACTCCTCGAAAGTCAGTTTTGGAAAATATAAAAAAATATTTGGCGAAAGAAGTACAGGAGGGGGGCCACCCACCGTCCACGAGGGTGGGGGCGTGACCTACCCCCCTGGGCGCGCCCCCTGCCTCGTGGGCGACCTGGTAGCCCCTCGATGCCCATATTCTGCTATATCAAGTGTTTTGACCTGTAAAAAATCATAAGGAGGCTTTCAGGACGAAGCGCCGCCGTCTCGAGGCGGAACCTTGGCGAAACCAATCTAGGGCTCCGGTGGAGCTATTCTGCCGGGGAAACTTCCCTTCGGGAGGGGGAAATCGTCACCATAGTCATCACCAACAACTCTCCCATCTTGGGGAGGGTTATCTTCATCAATATCTTCACCAGCACCATCTCATCTCAAACCCTAGTTCATCTCTTGTATCCAATCTTTGTATCAAAACCTCAGATTGGTACTTGTGGGTTGCTAGTAGTGTTGATTACTCCTTGTAGTTGATGCTAGTTGGTTTATCCAGTGGAAGATCATATGTTCAGATCCCTTATGCATATTAATACCCCTCTGATTATGAACATGAATATGATTTGTGACTAGTTACGTTTGTTCCCGAGGACATGGGAGAAGTCTTGCTATAAGTAGTCATGTGAATTTGGTATTTGTTCGATATTTTGATGAGATGTATGTTGTCTTTCCTCTAGTGGTGTTATGTGAACGTCGACTACATGACACTTCACCACGTCGATATAAGAGTTTGTCCAGGCTTGTCCTTTGCTACAAAAAGGATTGGGCCATATTGCTGCACCTTATTTACTTTTACCACTCGTTACTTGTTACCAATTTCCTTATCACAAAACTATGTGTTACCGATAATTTCAGTGCTTGCGGAGAATACCTTACTGAAAACTACGTATCATTTCCTTCTGCTCCTCATTGGGTTCGACACTCTTACTTATTGAAAGGACTACGATAGATCCCCTACACTTGTGGGTCATCAGGCACCCCCAATCTTAGGATCTTCCCACTCCTTATTGCATAGTCCATCAAATCCTTACCCAAAACTTGAAAACTTCACAGCAGAAAACTCGTGAGCTCCGTTAGTAAAACAAAGCAAATAACCACCCAAGGTACTGTTGTGACCTCATTCTTATTTTATATTGGTGTAATATCTATTGTATTCCAACTTTTCCATGGTTCATACCCCGCGATACTAGCCATAGATTCATCAAAATAAGCAAACAACACATAGAAGACAGAATATGTCAAAACCAGAACAGTATGTAGTAATATGAAAACTTCACGTACTTCTGTAACTCTAAAAATTATGAAAAATTAGGAAGAAATGGGGAGTTTCTATATAAATTATTTGTAATAATTTCATACGATTTTCGCACTCTAGTAGATTATTGAATTTTCTGCACTCGACGCAAAAGTTTTTGTTTTTCCGCAAAATCAAATAAACAATCACCGTAAGCCAACCCAAAGGTCTTACTTGGCTCAAACACTAATTAAAACACAAAACACAATTACTACAGAAGTAATAATGTGTACTCTCACAAAACAGAAAATAAAAATATTAGATTGTCTCCCAACAAGCACTTTTCTTTAAAGCCTTTATGCTAGGCGTGGATAATTTTAATGACGCTCACATGAAAGACAAGACTTGAAGCACAAAAAGAGCACCATATAGCATGTGAAAATCACATCTAAGTCTAACATACTTCCTATGCATATGCATTTTATAGGAAAACAAATGAGCAAGACAAGCAAGATCTAGCATATGCAAGGAAGAAGAAAGAGCCAATAGCAATCTCAACATAACGTGAGGTAATTTAGTAACATGAAAATTCCTACAACCATATTTTCCTCTCTCAAAATAATTACATGTAGGATCATAGTCAAATTCAACAATATAGCTATCACAAAAAATATTCTCTACATGATCCACATGCATGCAAAGTTGTCACTCTTTCAAAATAGTGGGATTATCATTAACTAAAATCATAAGATTGAATATTCTCCAAATATGTGGGATCTAAAGTTGACACTCTTCCAAACCCACTTTCAATATTATTGTAGACATTATTATCAATCTAATATTCATCATGGGGCATAAATAAATTTTCAAGATTATAACAAGAATCACCCCAACCATGATCATTGCAACAAGTAGTAGACATAGCAAAATTAGCATCCCCAAGCCTAGGGTTTTGCATATCATTAACACAATTGACATTAATAGAATTTATAATAACATAATTGCAATCATGCTTTTGATTCAAGGAACTATAAAGTATGGGTGCAATAGCATTAATCTCATGTTTAACATAAGGAACTATAGCAAATTCATCTCCATAAAAAATTGGCATCATCGCCATAAGAATAGCAAGCATCATGTTCATCAAGGGAAGATATCTAAATCAAATCAATGGAATCATAATTATCTATAGATTCATGTATATCATTATTTTATTCCAAAGCAATGGTCATTCTCTAAATAAATTCTTTGACATAGGCATTGTGAGCATAGTTTTCATAGCAATATTTAAGTATGTCAAATTTTTAGATTTGTAGAAAGTAATATCATACTTTTCAATTAAAGAAGCAACTTCATAAGCACCCTTAAAAGCAACAAATTCTTCAATTTGTTCGATATCATAGTCATAACCCACAAGTGTAGGGGATCGCAACAGTTTTCGAGGGTAAAGTATTAAACCCAAATTTGTTGATTCGACACAAGGGGAGCCAAAGAATACTCTTAAGTATTAGCAACTGAGTTGTCAATTCAGCCACACCTGGAAACTTAGTATCTGCAGCAAGATAGTTTAGTAGAACAGTAATATGATAGTGGTGGTAGCAGCAATAAAAGTAAATATAGTGTTTTCGTAGTTTTTGTGATAATAGCAACGGAAAAGTAGATAAGCGACAAGCAATATAGGTAAAGCTCGTAGGCATTCGATCGGTGATGGAAAATTACGTCGGATACAATTCATCATGTAGGAGTTATAACCTAGGGTGACACAGAACTAGCTCCAGTTCATCAATGCAATGTAGGCATGTATTCCGAATATAGTCATACGTGCTTATGGAAAAGAACTTGCATGACATCTTTTGTCCTACCCACCGTGGCAGCGGGGTCCTATTGAAAACTAAGGGATATTAAGGCCTCCTTTTAATAGAGTACCGGACCAAAGCATTAACACATAGTGAATACATGAACTCCTCAAACTATGGTCATCACTGGGGGTGGTCCCGATTATTGTCGCTTCGGGGTTGCCGGATCATAACACATAGTAGGTGACTATAGACTTGCAAGATAGGATCAAGAACACACATATATTCATGAAAACATAATAGGTTCAGATCTGAAGTCATGGCACTCGGGCCCTAGTGACAAACATTAAGCATAGGAAAGTCATAGCAACATCAATCTCAGAACATAGTGGATACTAGGGATCAAACCCTAACAAAACTAACTTGATTACATGATAGATCCCATCCAACCCATCACCATCCAGCAAGCCTACGATGGAATTACTCACACACGGCGGTGAGAATCATGGAATTGGTGATGGAGGAAGGTTGATGATGACGATGGAGACGATCTCCACTCTCCGGAGCCCTGAACGGACTCCAGATCAGCCTTCCCGAGAGAGATTAGGGCTTGGCGGCGGCTCCGTCTCGTAAAACGCGATAATTCTTTCTCCTTGATTTTTTTCTCCACGAAACGGAATATATAGGACCTGGGGATATGTCGGTGGGGCACCGGGCTGCCCTCGAGGCAGGAGGCGCGCCCTAGGAAGGGGCGCGCCCCCAGCCCTCAAGGACGGCCCGTGGGCCCCCAGGTGTGGATCTTCTCGCCACTATTTTTTATATTTTCTAAAATAAGTCTCCGTTGATTTTTAGGAAATTCCGAGAGGTTTTTATTTCTGCACAAAAACAACACCATGGCAGTTCTGCTAAAAACAGCGTCAGTCTGGGTTAGTTCCATTCAAATCATGCAAGTTAGAGGCCAAAATAAGGGCAAAAGTGTTTGGAAAAGTAGATACGTTGGAGACGTATCAACTCCCCCAAGCTTAAACCTTTGCTTGTCCTCAAGCAATTCAGTTGATAAACTAAAAGTGATAAAGAAAAACTTTGACAAACTCTGTTTGCTCTTGTTGTTGTAAATATGTAAGCTAGCATTCAGGTTTTCAACAAGATCATGAACTAACCACATTCACAATAACTTTCAGGTCTCAAGACTACTCACATCAATAGCATAATCAACTAGCGAGCAATAATAATAAACCTCGGATGACAACACTTCTCAAAACAATCATGATATGATATAACAGGATGGTATCTCGCTAGCCCTTTCTGAGACCGCAAAACATAAATGCAGAGCACCTTTAAAGATCAAGGAATGACTAGACATTGTAATTCATGGTAAAAGAGATCCAGTCATGATCATACTCAATGCAAATTAATAGTCATACATGCAACGACAGAGGTGCTCTCCTACTGGTGCTTTTTGATAAGAGGATGATGACTTTGCATAAAAGTAAATAGATAGGCCCTTCGCAGAGGGAAGCAGGGATTTGCAGAGGTGCCAGAGCTCGATTTTTAAATAGAGATTGAATAACATTTTGAGCGGTATACTTTCATTGTCAACATAACAACCAAGAATATCGATATCTTCCATGCTACACACATTATAGGCGGTTCCCAAACAGAATGGTAAAGTGTATACTCCCCCAACCACCAACAAGCACACTCCACGGCCAGCCGAATCCACGGGTTACCGTCCAAACAAGCAACCGCCCTGGGGAGTTTTGTTTAAGTATTATGATTTAGAGCATGGGACTGGGCATCCCGATTACCAGCCATTTTCTCGTGAATGATGAGCGGAGTCCACTCATCGTGAGAATAACCCACCTAGCATGGAAGATATAGACATACATAGTTGATACATGAGCTGTTCGAGCATACAAAACAGAATTTCATTTGAAGGTTTAGAGTTTGTCACATACAAATTTACTTGGAACGGCAGGTAAATACCGCATAAAGGAAGGTATGGTGGACTCATATGGAACAACTTTGGGGTTTATGGAAGTGGATGCACAAGCAGTGTTCCCGCTTAGTACAGGTGAAGGCTAGAATAAGACTGGGAAGCGACCAGCTAGAGAGCAACAACAGTCATGAACATGCATTAAAATTAATCAACAATGAATGCAAACATGAGTAGGATATAAATCACCATGAACATAAATATCGTGAAAGCTATGTTAATTTGTTTCAAATACATGCGTGAACATGTGCCAAGTCAAGTCACTTAAATCATTCAGAAGAGGATACCAACCATCATACCACATCACAACCATTTTAATATCATGTTGGCACGCAAGATAAACCATTATAAACTCTCAGCTAATTAAGCATGGCATAAGCAGCTATGATCTTTAATTGTCATTGCAAACATGTTTCATTCATAACAAGCTGAATCAAGAACGACGAGCAATCATATTTACAAAAACAAGAGAGGTCGAGTTCATACTAGCTTTTCTCATTTCAATTAGTTCATCATATATCATCCTTATTGCCTTTCACTCGCACAACCGAACGGTGTGGATAATAATAATAGTGCACGTGCATTGGACTAAGCTGGAATCTGCAGGCATTTAATACAAGAGAGAAGACAAGGTAATATGGCTGAAGGTTAAATCAACAACAAAGCATATGAGAGCCACTAAGCATTTTAATCATGGTATTCTACTCTTCACCCCTAAAGAAAAGAAAAGAAACTATTTACACGGGAAAGCTCCCAACAAGCAAAAGAAGAACGGGAAATCTTTTTGGGTTTTCATTATTTTTAGTTACTACTACAAGCAAAGAAAGTAAACTAGCTAGAAGCTACAACTGATTTTTTTTCTGGGTTTTTCTAGCACACAAGAAAAAGACTAAGAAAAAGAAATTTAAACTAAGCATGGATGGTACAAGGACACCGACAACTAGAATAAGTGTGTGAACATGAATGTAAAGTCGGTGAGTAACACGTACTCCCCCAAGCTTAGGCTTTTGGCCTAAGTTGGTCTATGGCCTCGGATCGAAGCCACTCCCTCCAGTGTACTGAGATGTGTCCTCTGGATGCCACTGGTTGGCGAGCTCGTCCAGATCCCACCCATAAACAAATTGACGAGAAGGATCAAATGGTGGTTCTGGCTCAGGCTCCGAACTTGTGCCTGGCCTTGGTACTGGTAGAAGGCATCTGATGTAATGAGGTACTTCCTTGTGGACAGATCAAACAGAGATGGTGCAGGCAAGGCAACAATTTCACAGTATATTTCATCAAACTTCAATTTATAAAGTAGCTGGATATTTTTGTCTTTAACAAGAAAGTCATGAGCTACCATGCTCTTGTAGTCTAGATAAACAAGGGCAAGCAATTTTTCTTCCTTCTCATGATGCCTAATAGGTATATTAAAATGTTCAGCAAGGCGAGAAGCAAAGATGCCTCCAAAGACGGGCCCCTTTGAGCGGTTCAGACTCAAACGTTTGGCAACGGCGGCGCCCAAGCTAAAAGTTGTGTCACGAAACAAGGCATGGCGTAAAATAATAATATTAGGGGCACTAAGATTCCCTCTGTTCCCGCGACCAATTAAACACCTACTAGCAAATAAAACAAAGTAGCGCAGAACAGGGAAGTGTATACTGGTGATTCTTGCCCCTGAAACTTGTCTAGTTTCACCTACGGCTATCATATCAATAAACCCTTTGAAGTATTCATGACGTGGTTCATCTAGTCTACCTTCAAAGGGTACTTTGCATATTTCACAAAAATCTAACAGTGATATCTCCTTAACCACATCATATAAGCTAAACTCCACCATAGGTGGTGTTTTTCTAGAATGAAAATCAAAGCTTTCCGTAAAAAAATATTGGTGAGTAAGAGATACTGTTCTTTTTGGTCGTTGATGAAGTCGGTGAGGCCTGCATTATTAGCCATCCAATAAAAGTCTTCGTAAATACCGGCGGACATCAAGAAATTATTACAAGGCCACTCGCACGGTCGAACTTCCGCCATGCGAGGGAGATGATACTTGGGCTTCTTGTTTTCTTCTTTCTTCTTCTCCTCCGAGCTCTTGCTGGAAGAGCCCCTCAATATTCTTTTTAACATTATCCTTTTCTGAAAATTTCTGAAATTTTTAGTATCTCACAATAAAAGTTAACCGAACTCAGTAAGATTGATAGCAACAACTCCTATAAGTGCCTAGAAGCATATCATGCATTAGAACTACTTGGGACCAAGAAAAAATGACATGCAAGCTCAAGAACAAGGCCACCACAGCAGCAAAAATTTGCAAAAAATAAAGCACTAGAACAAAAACTAATTGGACCAATGGAGGAGTCGCATACCAAGGAACAATCTCCCCAAACAGTTTGGTGAATGGTGCTTTGAGCAAGGAGATCGAAAATGGCAGCAAAACGAGCTAGAACTCGGGTTTGAGCTGGTTGGGGATTTTTTTTTGGGAGGAAGAAGAAGGGAATGGGTGAAAGGATAAGTGGAGGGGACCCACGTGGGGCCCTCGAGGCAGGGGGACGTGCCCTGTGCCCTCGAGGCCAGGTACTGGCTCCCCTTGCTGTGTGTTCGGTGCCATATTTTCTTAAATATTCTAGAAAAAAATCATATTTCATTTTCATGGCATTTGGAGAACTTTTATATTCAGGATATTTTTCTATTGCATGGTTAAGTTTGGAATCAGACAGATAATGCTATTTTTTATTTAACCTAATTAATAGAAAGTAAAAGGAGGGTACAGAAGATTTGTGCTATCTAGATTCACCTATCCCATGTTCATCAAAAGGAATCCATTAACAAGGTTTATCAGGTCTTGTTAATAAACTCTTTCCGAGTAACATGAAACCGGAGAATTTTCGAGTAACACTATGTTACCTCAATGGGGATATGTATGTCCCCAACAATAAGTATGTCATATGCCTTCTTGATAGTAGGAATAGGAAACTCAAAACCTCCAATAGTAATAGTTGAAGTTTTTCCAATATAATTGATACTGAAGACCTGGGGTTGTTTCCTCGGAAAGTGTACCGTATGCTCATTACCATTGACATGAAAAGTGACATTGGCTTTGTTGCAAACAATAACAGCCCCTGCAGTATTCACAAAAAAAAGGTCTTCCAAGAATAATAGACATACTATCATCCTCGGGAATATCAAGTATAACAAAGTCCGTTAGAATAGTAACATTTGCAACTACAACAGGCACATCCTCACAAATACCGACATGTATAGCAGTTGATTTATCGGCCATTTACAAGGATAATTCAGTAGGCGTCAACTTACTCAAGTCAAATCTACGATATAAAGAGAGAGGCATAACACTAACACCAGCTCCAAGATCACACAAAGCAGTTTTAACATAGTCTCTCTTAATGGAGCAAGGTATAGTAGGTACTCATGGATCTCCTAATTTCTTAGGCATTCCACCCTCCAAAGTGTAATTGGCAAGCATGGTGGAGATTTCTACTTAAGGATATTTCTTTTGTTGGTAATAATATCTTTCATATATTTGGCATAAGGATTTGTTTTAAGCACATCAGTCAAACGCATACGCAAAAAGATAGGTCTAATCATTTCAGTGAAGCACTCAAAATCCTCATCATCATTTTTCTTGGATGGTTTCGGAGGAAAAGGCATGGGTTTCTGAACCCATGGTTCTCTTTCCCTGCCGTGCTTCCTAGCAACAAAGTCTTTCTTATCATAACGTTGATTCTTTGATTGTGGGTTATCAAGATCAACAGCAGGTTCAATCTCTATATCATTATCATTGCTAGGTTGAGCATCAACATGAACATCATTATTAATATTATCACTAGGTTCATGTTCATTACCAGATATTGTCTCAGAATCAGAAACAGATATATCATTGGGATTCTCAGGTGGGTGAGCTACAGGTTCACTAGAAGCATGCAAGGTTCTATCATTTTTCTTTTTCTTTTTCTTAGAAGAACTACGTGCCTCTAAATTATCTCTCTGAGAATGTTTCTCAATTCTCTTAGGGTGGCCTTCAGGATACAGAGGTTCCTGAGTCATTTTACCACCTCTAGTAGCAACTCTAACAACATAGTCATTATTCTTACTATTTAATTCATTGAGCAAATCATTTTGAGCCTTAAGTACTTGTTCTACTTGAGTAATGACCATGGAAGCATGTATACTAATAAGTTTCAGTTCATCTTTAGCACTAGACAGATAATCACTCAAGCGTTCAATCATATGAGCATTGTGTTGTAATTGTCTACCAACATAAGCATTGAAGTTTTCTTGTTTCACAATAAAATTGTCAAACTCATCTAAGCATTGGCTAGCAGACTTATAACGAGGAATATCACTTTCATCAAATCTATAAAGAGAATTTACATTTACTACCTGTGTCGGGTTATCAAGACCATGTATTTCTTCAATAGGCGGTAAATTCTTAACATCTTCAGCTTTAATACCTTTTTCTTTCATAGATTTCTTTGCCTCTTGCATATCTTCAGGACTGAGAAATAGAACACCTCTTTTCTTCAGAGTTGCTTAGGGGCTGGTTGAGGAAGTGTCCAATTATTTTCATTGGCTAGCATATTATTCAATAATAGTTTAGCTTGTTCAACTGTTCTTTCCCTGAAAACACAACCAGCACAACTATCCAGGTGGTCTCTGGAAGCATCAGTTAGTCCATTATAAAAGAGATCAAGTATATCATGCATCTCAAGAGGATGATCAGGCAAAGCATTAATTAACTGGAGAAGCCTCTCCCAAGCTTGTGGGAGACTCTCTTCTTCAGTTTGAGCAAAGTTATATATCTCCCGTAAGGTAGCTTGTTTCTTATGAGCGGGAAAATATTTTGCAGAAAAGTAATACATCATATCCTGGGGACTACACACACACAACCAGGATCAAGAGAATTAAACCAAGTCTTAGCATCACCCTTTAACGAGAACGGAAACAACTTAAGGATATAATAGTAGCAAATATTTTCATCATTGGTAAACAGGGTGGCTATATCATTCAACTTGGTAAGATGTGCCACAACAGTTTCAGACTCATAGCCATGGAAAGGATCAGATTCAACCGAAGTAATAAACTCAGGATCAATAGAGGATTCATAATCCTTATCAGTAACACAAATAGGTGAAGTAGCAAAAGCACGATCATGTTTCATTCTAGCATTCAAGGACTTTTCTTTCAACTTAGCTAATAACTTCTTAAGATCATATCTATCATTGCAAGCAAGAAAGTCTCTACCAGTTTCTTCATCCATAACATAACCCTTAGGCACAACAGGCAATTCATATCTATTGGGAGTAGTTTCATCATCACTTTCATAAATATCATCAACATTTGCACTCTCCCTAACCTTAGCAATTTGTTCATCTAGAAATTCACCTAGTGGCACAGTATCAGGCATAGAGATAGTTTCATCATACATAGCAGAAGTAGCATCATCGAGAACATACGACATATCAGATTCAATCGCAGGAGTAGGTGTCGCAAGTTTACTCATAACAGAAGGAGAATCAAGTGCAGAGCTAGATGGCAGTTCCTTACCTTCCCTCGTAGTTGAGGGTAAGATCTTGGTTTTTGAGTCCTTCAAATTCTTCATAGTGATAAGCAGATATAAATCCCAAGTGACTTAAAGAATAGAGCTATGCTCCCCGGCAACGGCGCCAGAAAATAGTCTTGATAACCCACAAGTGTGGGGATTGCAACAGTTTTCGAGGGTAAAGTGTTAAACCCAAATTTGCTGTTTCGACACAAGGGGAGCCAAAGAATACTCTTAAGTATTAGCAACTGAGTTGTCAATTCAGCCACACCTCGAAACTTAGTATCTACAGCAACATAGTTTAGTAGCACATTAATATGATAGTGGTGGTAGCAGCAATAAAAGTAAAGATATTGTTTTTGTAGTTTTTGTGATAATAGCAACGGAAAAGTAGATAAGCGACAAACAGTATAGGTAAAGCTCATATGCATTGGATCGGTGATGGGAAATTACGTCGGATGCAATTCATCATGTAGGAGTTATAACCTAGGGTGACATAGAACTAGCTCCAGTTCATCAATGCAATGTAGGCATGTATTCCGAATATAGTCATATGTGCTTATGGAAAAGGACTTGCATGGCATCTTTTGTCCTACCCTCCCGTGGCAGCGAGGTCCTATTGGAAACTAAGGGATATTAAGGCCTCCTTTTAATAGAGTACCGGAACAAAGCATTAACACATAGTGAATACATGAACTCCTCAAACTATGGTCATCACTGGGAGTGGTCCCGATTATTGTCACTTCGGGGTTGCCGGATCATAACACATAGTAGGTGACTATAGACCTGCAAGATAGGATCAAGAACACACATATATTCATGAAAACATAATAGGTTTAGATCTGAAATCATGGCACTCGGGCCCTAGTGACAAGCATTAAGCATAGCAAAGTCATAGCAACATCAATCTCAGAACATAGTGGATACTAGGGATCAAACCCTAACAAAACTAACTCGATTACATGATAGATTCCATCCAACCCATCACCGTCCAGCAATCCTACGATGGAATTACTCACACACGGCGGTGAGCATCATGGAATTGGCGATAGAGGAAGGTTGATGATGACGATGGCGACGATCTCCACTCTCCGGAGCCCCGAACGGACTCCAGATCAGCCCTCCCGAGGGAGATTAGGGCTTGGCGGCGGCTCCGTCTCATAAAACGCGATAATTCTTTCTCTTTGATTTTTTTCTCCATGAAACGGAATATATAGGACCTGGGGATACGTCGGTGGGGCACCGGGCTTCCCTCGAGGCAGGGGGCGCGCCCTAGGAAGGGGGGCGTGCCCCCCACCCTCGAGGACGACCCGTGGGCCCCCAGGTGTGGATCTTCTTGCCAGTATTTTTTATATTTTCTGAAATAAATCTCCGTTGATTTTCAGTCGATTCCGAGAACTTTTTATTTCTGCACAAAAACAAAACCATGGCAGTTCTGCTGAAAACAGCGTCAGTTCGGGTTAGTTCCATTCAAATCATGCAAGTTAGAGTCCAAAACAAGGGCAAAAGTGTTTGGAAAAGTAGATACGTTGGAGACGTATCACGTAGTAACTATAAACACCCTTTGTCGTGGGAACGTATCTGATAGTAAAGGTAGGGGCTATGAAGGAGAAGGCAGAGTCCTAGCGACGGCAAGGTTGTGACACAGATTTTACGAGTTCGGGCCCCTCTCGATGTAGGTAACAACCCTACGTCTCGGTGCCGCGGAGGATATGTCGATTGGTATGTGGAATAGTTACAAAAGGTGTGAACCCTTGCGCATGAGAGGAGGGGTGGCTTATATAGAGTGTGTCGGACCCTCTCAGCCCTCAATTACACAGGGGTTCAGTTGAGAGTTAAGTCCTGGACGTAACTGGTAACGTCCGTACTAAATGGTCTTTATGATGATGGAGTGAATACCTGACCGTTGCCATCCTGGGGTGACTCTAGGTATTTTGTACTCCGAGTGAGTTCTTTTGCCGTCGAGTGGAATTGGGTATTCCGAGTGATATCACTGTCGAGTGTATTATGCTTTAGGTGAGTTCAGTCAGAATCTTCAGAGAAGCTCTTTTTAGGATTTGGGCTACTGTTAAGTGTACTTCGGTAGGGCGTACAGGTCAGGCCTAAGAACCCACCCTAGGTACATGTCCTCGTCATTAGCTCCCGAATGGATCAGGCCTCGACTGAGTAAAGGCTTAGAGGAAGATCCAAATTGATCATGTGCTTCGAGTAAATTTGTTGGGGCGCCCGAAAGCGAGTCCACGATTTGACTCTTCTTCAATCGCCCCAATCCATTCTGGCCTTTTGGAATCGCCGAGTGAATTATGCTGTGTGTCTTTGAGTAGATTAGGTTCCGATATCTCCGGCGCGATCAACTGTCCTGCGGTGTCCGGATCTCATGGGATTTGAAATCCGGAGAAGCACGCTGGATGGGACGCGACGCAGTAGGCGGGGCCGGAGGATAGGGACTCCTCGATCTTTGTGCCACCTTTTCACCACGTATAGGGCCGGCATTTCTTACGAGATGCGACAGGACTACATGGGCCCATGGGTCAGCCACTCGAAAGCGGGGCCATAAAAGGCGTCATCGCCGAGGCTTGGCACTGTGCCCCTCATCCGCCCCTTTCTTCTTTGTTTCTCCACCTCGTCTCTCCCATTACCCCGTTCCTCAGCCCGCTCCTCCCGAGCTCTGCTCCAATGGCGAAGGACAAGGGTGCGGCTTTGGAGCGTGCAAAGAAGGCAGCAACCAAGGGCAAGAAGAAGGCGAAGGGACCGACCTCGTGGTCCGGTCTGTCGCCTGGCTAGATCCAGGTGGACTGGATTCGCTCCACCATCACGGAGGACGACCTGGAGGGCCTCGCCGCCGATGGCCTGATTGCGGATGGATCTTGGAGGTTGCCAAAGGGGGAGGTTGAGGCCGAGCCGCGCGAGGGAGCGTGCATCCTTCTCAACACCCACGTTGACCGAGCTTTCTCTATGACTCCTCATCCATTCTTCCAAGGCTTTTTGAACTTCTTTGGTGCCCAGATCCACCATTTTCCTCCGAACACGATCTCTTATCTTACTGCATTTGTCACAATGTGCGAAAGTTTCTTGGGGCGCCACCCCCATTGGGGGCTTTTTAAGCACATCTTCACCTGCTGATCTTAGACGGTGAAGAAAGCCAATCCAACTAATGAGAACACACACGTGATTCAGATGTGTGGGGGGTTAGGGATCCAGAAGAGAGGTAGGAGCACTTTTCCACCGTTGACCTTTCCCAGATCTTTTAGGGGATGGCAGTCGACCTGGTTCTACTGCAAGGACATCCCGACTCCTGGTTAGTCGACCAGACCTCCCCCTTTCTCCATGGAAAGACTCAGCAACCCTCGTTCTTTGCTTGTAACCGTGGAGGAGAAGGGCGAGTTATCAATTCTGGTCAGTGCGGTCGTTGCACTTGTCCAGGGTGGAGTGACGGGCATGGATCTATTAGACGTGTTCCTCAATCGATGCATCCAACCCCTGCAAGCTCGCGACCATCCCATGTGGATGTACTCGGGCCCATAAGACACCACTCGGGTCCACTCGGAGGAGGTTACCGAGAAGACGGTGGCTCAGTGGTTGCGAAGCATCACTGGTAACAAGAACAACCCCCGTGGAGCCAAAAGGATCTTGCCATTTGATGTTGATAACTCTGTAGGAGAGGTTAGCGCAACCCGTCGAGTGATTGTCTCTTGTAATCCCCATTATGCAGTTATTCTTGGATATGACTGATGTTCCTGGCTTGTGACTCGCAGGTTTTCACGAAAATGTACTCTATGCCAAACAGAGAGCGGCATCTTGAAGAAGAAGGAAGTGAAGATGGAAGCGCCAACATTGACTATGCAGATGAAAGCGACGACGACGGCGAGGACTCCGACGACAGTGAGGAGGTCAAGTCACCACCACGCACCCAGAGGAGCTCGAAGCAATCGCAAGATCCTGCGGGTGGCCATGGCAAGGCAGTGGCGTCAAGAGCGAGAATTCCAAAGTGCACTTGAATGTCGACCCCAGAACCATGTGAGAAGACTGCGAAGCAGGCCAACGTCGCCGCAATCAAGACTCGGAAAGTCCTTCCCAGGATCAAGGTGGCCGTACCTATCACTTCAGGGTAAATGTTTCTTTTCTTTGCTATCTATCATTGCCATAAACTCTTTACTTGTCCAACCGAGTGGAATTCTGAGCTTCCAGGGCCGCCACCTCTGCAACATCTAGTATGGAAATCGACAGGGAGTAGCGTGATGCGGATACCACCGACGTAGTCACCTCTCGAGCAGGTATGCCACTACGGATGTGCTTTCCCCTTTCTAACCATTTCGGGTGGCCGACTGGAGTCTCACCCTCCAGTGGTTATACTGCCAACATAGATTATCGAGAGGATCGAAGAAGAGGTGCCTAGAGGGGGGTGATTACACACTCAACAAGAAAAGTAGTAGTTTTTAAGTTCCTTGAGTTGAGGTAGAGTTTTTATCACAATTTCAAACATTCACAATACATTTCAAGCAAGCATGCCAAGAGTGTATGAGCAGCGGAAATTAAGGCATGCAATTTGCAAGAAAGTAAAGGGATGGGATTGGAGTGTGCAAATGCAATTGGAGACACGGATGTTTTTGGCGTGGTTCCGATAGGTGGTGCTATCGTACATCCACGTTTATGGAGACTTCAAGCCACGACGGGTAACTGCTGCGCGAGCCCACGGAGGGCTCCACCCACAAAGGGTTCACGAAGAAGCAACCTTGTCTATCCCACCATGGCCATCGCCCACGAAGGACTTGCCTCACTAGGGTAGATCTTCATGAAGTAGGCGATCTCCTTGCCCTTACAAACTCCTTGGTTCAACTCCACAATCTTGTTGGAGGCTCCCAAGTGACACCTAACCAATCTAGGAGACACCACTCTCCAAAAGGTAATAGATGGTGTGATGATGGTGAACTCCTTGCTCTTGTGCTTCAAATGATAGTCTCCCCAACACTCAACTCTCTCTCACAGATTTGGATTTGGTGGAAAGATGATTTGAGTGGAAAGCAACTTGGGGAAGGCTAGACAAGATTCTTGTGGTTGGATTGGAATATCTTGGTTTCAACACATGAGTAGGTGGTTCTCTCTCAGAAAATGAGTAATGGAAGTGTAGGTATGTTCCGATGGCTTTCTTTTTGAATGAAGAGTGGGTGGAGGGGTATATATGGCCTCCACACAAAATCTATCTGTTACACACAAATCACCAAACTCGGTGGGACCGAATCAAGAAAGTCGGTCGGACCGATTCAGTTCAAAATGTGAACGTTAGGCTTTTCGGTGGGACCGACTTGGTCAACTCGGTGGGACCAATTTCATTTGGGTTAGGGCATAACGTAATCTCGGTGAGACCGATCACATAAACTCGGTGAGACCAATTTCTGTAATAGGCACACAGAGGGTTGGTCAGGCAAACTCGATGGGACCGATTCCCTCATTTGGTGAGACCAAAATGTTACGAAGAGGAACACAGAGTTTGCATTGCGAACTCGGTGAGACCGATTCTCACATATCGGTTAGACCGAAATGTTTCAAACAGGAAATAGAGAGTTTGCAATCCCATCTCGGTGAGACCGAGTTCCCTATCAGTGAGACCGAAATGATAAAGGTCTTGGCAGTGGCTATGTCAGATCAACTCGGTGGCGCCGGATAGTTCAAATCGATGGGGCAGAGTTTGACTTTAGGTTTAGGACAAATGTGGATAACAGAAAGTGGTTGAGGGCTTTCGAGCATATCACTAAGCACTTTGAGCAAGCAAGCCATTACGCAACACCTCATCCCCTTTTTATTGTATTGGCTTTCATATGGACTCAATGTGATCTTGGATCACTAAAATAGAAAATGCAAAGTCTTGAAGGGCTTTCGAGCATATCACTAAGCACTTTGAGCAAGCAAGCCATTACGCAACACCTCATCCCCTTTTTATTGTATTGGCTTTCATATGGACTCAATGTGATATTGGATCACTAAAATAGAAAATGCAGAGTCTTGAACTTTGAGCTTTTGCCAATCTTCTGTCCTTAGCATCTTGAAGGGATTCCACATCCTCTTCTCCGTGCCACACCACTGTTGAACTCATCTGAAATATACTAGGTAAAAGTATTAGTCCAACAAGAGATATGTTGACATTAATTACCAAAATCACCTAGGGAGCACTTGTGCTTTCATCTCCCCCTTTTTGGTAATTTATGACAACATACATCAAAGCTTTAGATAAAGATATAGAGAATAGCAAGTAAAGCTTTGGAAATACATGTAACATTCATAGGCTCCCCCTACATGTATGCAATCATTTGAATATGGAATAAAGATGCAGGTGAATGCATAAGCATGTCAGAGCAAAGCAATGAGCTACATGTATCTTGGCTGTATGCATCAGAGCAAATGGATATAGTAAATGTACCTTCATGTTCATGAGTCCTTCTTGCAAACAATATGTACATTAGCAAGAGATCATTATGCACATGAGTGTGATGCATATACTTACCTTGTGGTCTTGAGCTAGATTTGGAAGAGACAAACCTGAGTAAACAACGTTAGATAACACATAAACATCTATTAAGCAGAGCAAGAGTAGCAAACCACAAGAGTACCAAGATTGGGATGACATGTAGTGAGTGAGTACTAGGTACTCTATTGAAGTATAGACATGTCCCCAGAAAGATATGTAATGAATTTGAAGATTTCCTTCCCTTAGATGTCTTTCTCCCCCTGAATCTTATATTTGATAATGGGAGAAGATCGGGACAAGAAAATCAGAGCAAGACAAATAATCATAACAAATACTGACATGTCTTTCCCCTCTAGAAGACATGTGACTTCTCTCCTCTTTTAATACCAAGCATCTGGGAGGACTAAGAAATTTCTCTCTCCCGTAGGGTCTCTCTCTCCCTTTGGTGTAAGTAAGCTTTGATGTGATCTCTATCTCCCCTTTTGACCTCAATTTCCAAGAAGGGATCTTCTGGATTATGAGTCAAGTAGGTTTGGTCCTTGAGTCATAGTACAAAGCAATATGTAGAATGTGATGCTGATAGAGGATAAGAATCATCAAGTGGAGCTGTAACAAATGTCCAGGATGCAAATGACAAAGTGACTCCTCGTTATTGAAATCGGTAACGCCGAGTTGTTTTCTTCGGTCGCACCGAGATGGTTCGGTTTGACCGAAAGAGGCAAATAGGTGTGTCCGAGTTCAACACAGAGAGAACAGTTTCATCTCAGCTCACTAGGCAAATAAAATCTCACAGAGATTTGCAAGGAATTAACTAAAAGATTTGCAATGAATTGGATATAGGAAATAACAGAGAAAAGAAAATAAATCTAGATGAAGTATTTTTTTAAAGGGGAAACAAGCATGCAAAAGACAAATGCAAGAGCACAAAGAAACATTAGAGAACTTCATCTAGAATTGGTCGGCGACAAGGTCACCTATGTTAGAGTATATTGATTTAGGAGTCAAGTGAAGACACTTGATCATAGGTCATACTCGTCGTTTAAGCTCAAAATGCGGTTGCCATTTTTCGTTTAAGCATTTTGATGTAGCGACCACGATTCCAATAAATAAAAGTCTTTGTGCTCAGTATCATCCATGGATCGGTATGCTGACACACACAGTATTCAAGGATTTATAACAGAGTTTCAATCACACATATTACATCGAAAAAGTCCTCGAAGAGGCAATATCCATTACATGAAAAATGGCTGAAGGCCATCTAATAAAATAAACTGCGGAAGCTATGAAGAGTAGTTGAGTCCATCCAACTCCACGGCAAACATTGAGTGCATGACAACGAGCTATCGTACCTTATTCTTCATCTCAAAACTCTGCAACATGATACGTTGCAGCCATGTAGGTCAGCACATTGAATATGCTGGCATGAACATACTGTAATAATGATGAGCAATGTCTACAACTATATGCATATTTGGCTGGTGGAGGCTGTAAGGTAAATTTTGCATAAAGCTAGTTTTTCCCTACAACAAAGGGATGCATTTTGTTTACTACTTAGTTAAAATTAAGCATGAACATTGAGAATGGTACCCCCATCTCAATCCCAAACCACCAAAGTCATTATTAACCAAACAAGTTAAAATCAAGTGTTGAGATCAGTCCATAATTCAAATACCAGGATACTCAAGATGTCCATAACCGGGACACAGCTACTCATAAATAGTTTGTACACTCTGCAGAGGTTGTGCACTTTTCCCCACAAGACTCGATCGCCTCCGTTTAGTTTCTCGCACTACATGGTGTTTGAGAACCGGATGACCGAGACACAGTCTTTCAGAAGCATTTGCTCTTTACTCCGGGTAGACCGGTACACCTACATTTGCTACATCTGCTAGTCTACCACTAAAAGAAATCACACAACATACTCAACTATGCCAGAGCCCGAATGGCTTGTGGCTGCACACGGAAGTTTCGAGGCATGAAAGATGTATGATCCCTTTGAGACTGGATGGCATTCCTTGGGCAGAACTGGTATATCCCCAGGTGCCCTGACAACCACTGGTCCATCCCCAGGGTGCCATAACCAATCCACCCAGAGGTGTATTAATTTCCACCTTAAAGAATCCCTTAGTTGTTATTACCCTCACAACTTTCATGATAACTCTCATACCAATACACGTCTACAACCATGGCTAAGCAATAAATAACAACACATATATTCCCGGATTTGATCACAAGTCATTGGGTTCCTACCTCATGAACTACAAAGCATCTTCACATATAACCAGTCCTACTCATGCAAGTGTTTGAGGATATAACTAATGCAAGTAAAACAGGGTATTGGAAAGTATGATCAAAGTATGAACTTGCCTTGCTTACGATCGTTGAATCCTAGAGACTCGTAGTAGCAAGCTTCGCACTCCGAAAATTCTATCGCAATCAAACAATAGCATACATAAGCAATCATGCAACAGAACTGAAAAACGAAACTCGAAAGACTTCGAAAATGAGCAAACGGCTCTTGTAACATAAATTTTTTCCAACATTACCAACATTAAGTGAATTTGGCCTTATCGGAAAGTTTAGGTCAAGAGCTCCGATTTGCAAAAAGAATCGATGAAAACAGAGTTACGAAACTCAAGTTATGCTCAAACAAAGTTCAAATTCAAAACTAGTTGAAATCAAATTTTGAAAAAAAAAAACATGTTTGAGTTGACTAACTGGACAGAGGGGATTACAAC
This sequence comes from Secale cereale, assembly GCA_902687465.1. Lineage (NCBI taxonomy): Eukaryota > Viridiplantae > Streptophyta > Magnoliopsida > Poales > Poaceae > Secale > Secale cereale. The sequence continues at coordinate 614,705,925 of LR738710.1, read as the reverse complement.
GAAAATGTGGGCGTTGGTTTCACCTAATTCCGATAAATGAGTAAAAAGTTGTGATCAAAAGAAGTTCAGGGGCTAAACTATAAAAATAAAAACTACGGATAGGTCCCTGGCTATTTTAAAAACAGATCTAAACTATGAACGTTCATTGTTCTATGCTAACTAATGAATTTGTTCACTACAGAGCCGTAACCGACGAACGCTCGCTAACTAACCGCGTATAAATAAATAAATAAAATGATCTATCCTAATTAATCGAACTAAACCAAATAAAAAAATAGCCTAGGGTTTTACCTCGAAAACTGATAGGAAAATCGGCCGACGACGAGGTTGGAGGCGGCGGCGACGGGTTCGGCACGGCGGCGGCGACGACGGGGTTCGGCTGCGGGCGAGGGGGCGAGGCGATGCGGCTCAAGGCGGCGGAGCGGACGGCGGACTCGGTGGCGGCGCGGGGCGGCGGAGTTGGGTGCGGCGGCGGTGGCTAGATGCGGCGGCGGCGGAGCTCCGGCGATGCGGCGACTTCGATGCAGGGCTCGCGCGGCGGCGGCTTCAGGAGAAACGTGCAGGGGGCGGCATATTTATAGGTTGGGGAGGGGCAGGGTGGCTTGGAGGAGGGGAAAACGAGGCGGCGGCGACTAACCTTTTTTTAAAACATTTTTTCAGAGAAGAAAAAAATAACCCAAAATAAATAAAAATAAAAAATATCAGAAAATTCACAATAATATATGGTCTTATATATGACCTAGGGAACATTTTTCTGACATAACTAAAAATGCCTAAAATTTAAAATAACTTTTTAATGAAAATTTTAAAATAACAAAAAGCAACTAAAATCCAATAACAATTATTTTTACTCAAAAATAAAATTCCAATATTTTTATTCTATTTTTGAAGAAGTCATATTATCTTCTGTCATTTATTTTAAATATTGAAAAGTGAAATTTGGCAAAAAAATATTATTGATCCAACCCCACCTGAGAATAATAAAAAAAAGTGGGCTTCACTTTGGAAAAACTTCCAACTCTCTCACTTGGGTCCTTGAGTTGCTTAAAGTTTTGGATCAATTTTCAAATAACCTCAACTTCAAAAATGCTTAGATGATGAATGCATATGAATGATCTATGATAACATCCAAATTGAAAATTGGGATGTTACAAACCTACCCCCCTTAAGATGAATCTCACCCTCAAGATTCGGGTTGGATAGAAAATAGGTGTGGGTGGTCCTAGCGTAGATCATCCTCTCGTTCCTAGGTGGCTTCGTCCTTTGTATGGTGACTCCACTTCACTTTGCAGAACTTGATGACTTTGCTGCGGGTAACTCTGTCGGCAAACTCAAGAATCTTAACGGGCTTCTCTTCATAAGTCAGATCGCTCTCTAACTGAATTGCTTCCAAGGGTACTGTATCTCGTAGCGGGATATTTGCCATCTCCGCGTGACATTTCTTCAACTGGGAAACGTGAAACACATTGTGAACTCCGGACAAAGCTTCGGGCAACTCTAGCTGATAAGCTACTTCTCCTCTGCGCTCCAAAACCCTATACGGTCCCACGAATCGTGGTGCTAATTTACCCTTAACTCTGAAATGCTTAACTCCTCGAAGCGGGGACACACGTAGATATGCCCTATCTCCAACTTCGTAGGTCACCTCCTTGCATTTCATATCTGCATAACTTTTCTGCTTGGACTGAGCTATCTTAAGTCTGTCACGAATCAACTTAACCTTCTCCTCCGAATATCTGATTAAATTGGGTCCAAATAACTTGTGGTCCCCAACTTCATCCCACATCAATGGTGTTCTGCATCTTCTTCCGTACAAGGCTTCGGAAGGAGCCATTTGTAGACTGGTCTGATAACTGTTGTTGTAAGGGAACTATGCGTAAGGTAAATTATCATCCCAACTAGATCCATAATCTAGCGCACACGCTCTCAGCATGTCCTCCAGGATATGATTGACTCTCTCGGTCTGTCCATCGGTATGTGGATGAAAGGATGTACTGAACTCAAGCCTCGTACCCAAAGTCTCGTGCAACTGCTTCCAACACTTTGAAGTAAACTGTGTTCCTCTATCTAACACAATGGTCCTTGGACCTCCATGCAGACATACGATCTTGATCATGTATATCTTAGCCAACTTAGCACTCGTGTAAGTGGTCTTCACGGGGATAAAGTGAGCTACCTTGGTCAAGCGATTGACTATCACCCAAATGGAATCGTACCCTGAACGTGTCGTGGGTAGTCCTGTGATAAAAGTCATTCCAAGTTTATCCCACTTCCATTCGGGTATTGGTAACGGCTGTAATAACCCTGCTGGTTTCTGATGTTTTGCCTTAACTCTCTGACAAACGTCACACGCTGCTACATACTCAGCAATGTCCTTCTTCATTCCAGTCCACCAGAAATTCTGCTTCAAGTCCAGGTACATCTTAGTGTTGTATGGGTGAATCGAATACGGCGAAATGAGCCTCTTGGAAAATCAACTTCCTGATCTCGGGGTCATTAGGCACATATATACGTTTTTCAAACCAAAGTGCCTCGTATTCGTCCTCAAGAAATCCTTCTGCCTTTCCTTTGGCCATCCTTTCCTTTATTTCTGCAATTTCCTTGTCCATCTTCTGGGCTTCTTGAATCTTTCCCAATAAAGTGGACTGAATTTCGAATGTGGCAACATAGCCTCTAGGGACTATCTCTAACTGGAAATCCCTAAGATCATCAACTAACTCCTGAGGTAAACCTCCGGTTACGATAGTATTAACATAACTCTTACGACTTAGAGCATCTGCCACGACATTGGCTTTTCCTGGATGATAATGCAATCTCATGTCGTAATCCTTTATAAGCTCCAGCCATCTCCTTTGCCTGAGGTTTAATTCCTTCTGTGTGAAGATGTACTTCAAACTCTTATGATCCGTGTACACATCACAAAGGTTTCCAATAAGAAAATGTCTCCAGGTCTTGAGTGCGTGCACTACGGCTACTAACTCCAAATCATGCGTGGCATAATTCAACTCATGGTCGAAGCTGACGTGAGGCGTATGACACAACTCTTCCATCTTGCATGAGAATGCCTCCAAGTCCTTGACGAGAAGCGTCACAATACACTTGAAAATCCTTGCGTATATCTGGAAGAATCAGCACTGAGGATGTAACCAGACGTTTCTTCAGCTCCTGAAAACTGGCCTCACACTCTTTGGTCCATTTATACTTAGTCTCCTACTTCAATAACTCTCTCATGGGATTCGCAATCTTTGAAAAATTTTCTATGAATCTCATATAATATCCTATGAGTCCAACAAAATTGCGAATCTCACCAACTGAGGTGGGTGCCTTCCATTCAGTGACTGCCTCAACCTTGGCAGGGTCTATGGCTATACCATCTCCTGATATAACATGTCCAAGGAATCCAACTTCCTTCAACCAAAACTCACATTTGCTGAACTTGGCATATAACTGATGTTCTCTAAGCTTCTCGAGAACTAAACGCAAATGTTCCTTGTGCTCCTCTTCATTCTTGGAGTATATCAATATATCATCTATGGATACTACCACAAACTTATCCAAGAACTTCATGAATACCTTGTTCATCATACTCATGAAATAGGCAGGGGTGTTAGTCAAACCAAATGACATAATGTATACTCGTAGAGCCCGTACCTCGTGGTAAAAGTTGTTTTTAGGTATATCTTTCTCTCGGATCTTCTGTTGATGATATCCGGATCGCAAATCGATCTTGGAGAATACATTGGCTCCTTGCAGCTGGTCAAACAAATCATTGATCATCGGCAGTGGGTACTTATTCTTGATTGTCACCTTGTTTAGTGCATGATAATCCACCACCATTCTTAAGGATCCATCCTTCTTCTCAACAAAGAGCACTGGGGCTCCCTGATAACCCACAAGTATAGGGGATCAGTTGTAGCCTCTTTTGATAAGTAAGAGTGTCGAACCCAACGAGGAGCTAAAGGCAGAACAAATATTCCCTCAAGTTCTATCGACCACTGATACAACTCTACGCACGCTTGATGTTTAAGTATGAAACTAGAAGTACTTTGTGGTTTTTGTGGGATAGGTTTGCAAGAATATAAAGAGCACGTTAATAAAATTAGGGGCTGTTAAGATAAAGACACAACTAAATTAGTTTTAGTAGAGAGCTTTTTGTCACGAGAAAGTTATTTGTCCCTAGGCAATCGATAACTAGACCGGTAATCACTATTGCAATCTTATTTGAGGGAGAGGCATAAGCTAACATACTTTCTCTTCTTGGATCATATGCACTTATGATTGGAACTCTAGCAAGCATCCGCAACTACTAAAGATCATTAAGGTTAAACCCAACCATAGCATTAAAGTATCAAGTCCTCTTTATTCCCATACGCAAACAACCTACTTACTCGGGTCTGTGCTTCTGTCACTCACGCCACCCACCATAAGCAAATCATGAACATATTGCAAACACTACAGCGGGGATCCCTCACGCTTGCGCGACACGGAGAGCACCATAGGACAGCACCGATAATAAAACATGCAACTCAAACCAATCACGATCATCAATTAACCCATAGGACAAAACGGATCTACTCAAACATCATAGGATAGCCATACATCATTGGGAAATAATATATAGTGTTGAGCACCATGTTTATGTAGAGATTACAGCGGGTAGAAGAGGGGTTACACCGCTGCATAGAGGGGGGAAGAGTTGGTGATGACGGCGGTGAAGTTGTTGGTGTAGATTGTGGTGACGATGATGGCCCCGGCGGCACTCCGGTGCCACTGGAAGAGAGGGGGAGAGATCCCCCCTCCCTCTCCTTCTTCCTTGGCCTTCTCCCTAGGTGGGAGAAGGGTTCTCCCTCTGGTCCATGGCCTCCATGGCATGGGAGGGGCGAGAGCCCCTCCGAGATTGGATCTGTCTCTCTGTCTCTCTCTGTTTCTACGTTCCCAGATTCTGGCCCTTCACCATTTCTTAAATTCCCGGAGATCCGTAACTCTGATTGGGCTGATTTTTGGATACGATTTTTATCTGGATATTAGCTTTCTTGCGGCGAAAGAAGGGCATCAACCGCCTTACGGAGTGTCCACGAGGGCCCAGGGCGCACCCCCCACCCTCGTGGGCCACTCAGGCATCGTCTCATGTTGGTTCCGCTTCCCAAAATTCACATATATTCCAAAAAAATCTCCGTCCGTTTTTATCCCATTTGGACTCCGTTTGATATGGATATTCTGCGAAACAAAAACATGCAACAAATAGGAAATGGCACTGGGCACTGGATCAATATGTTAGTCCCAAAAATAGTATAAAAAGTTGCCAAAAGTATATGAAAGTTGTAGAATATTGGCATGGAACAATAAAAAATTATAGATACGACGAGACGTATCAGCATCCCCAAGCTTAATTACTGCTCGTCCTCGAGTAGGTAAATGATAAAAAAGATAATTTTTGATGTGGAATGCTACCTAGTATAATCTTGATCATGTAATCTAATCATGGCATGAATATTAAGACACGAGTGATTCAAAGCAATAGTCTATCATCTGACATAAAATAATTTAATACTCGGGCATCCCAACAACAATCAAGTCTTTCAAAATGTCAATGCTAAAGAACGTTATCCCTACAAAATTGTATAGCCTTTTATGCTCCCTTTTCTTAACACAAGGTACCCCTCATGCCCATCCCGGTGTCAGCCAAGGAATTGTTTTCATACTTTACTTTTTTGAACTTTTTTAACTCTTCACGCAATACATGAGCGTGAGCCATGGACATAGCACTATGGGTGGAATAGAAGGTGGTAGTAGACAAAAGTAGGAAGAAAGTATCACATCGACTAGGCGTATCTACGGGCTATGGAGATGCCCATCAATAGATATGAATGTGAGTGAGTAGGGATTGCCATGTAACGGATGCACTAGAGCTATAAGTGTATGAAATCTCAAAAGAAAACTAGTGCGTGTGCATCAACTTGCTTGCTCATGAAGACCTAGGGCATTTGAGGAAGCCCATCGTTGGAATATACAAGCCAAGTTCTGTAACGAAAAATTCCCACTAGTATATGGAAGTGACAACATTGGAGTCTCTCTATCATGAAGGTCATGGTGCTACTTTGAAGCACAAGTGTGGAAAAAAATATAGTAGCATTGTCCCCTTTTTCTTTCCATTTTTTCTTTTTTTTTTCTTTTTTTTGGGCCTTCCTTTTTTTTATTTGGCCTTTTTTTGCCTTTCTTATTTCTTTTGGCCTTTTTTTTCAAGGGACAATGCTCTAATAATGATGATCATCACACTTCTATTTACTTACAACTCAATATTACAACTCGATACTAGAACAAAAATATGACTCTATATGAATGCCTCCGGTGGTGTACCGGAATGTACGTTGATCTAGCGTAGCAATGACATCAAAAAGGACAAGCCATAGAAACATCATGCTAGCTATCTTACGATCATGCAAGGCAATGAAAATGATGGTGCGTGTCATAATAAATGGAGCGGTGGAGTTACATGGCAATATATCTCAGAATGGCTATGGAAATGCCATAATAGGTAGGTATGATGGCTGCTCTGAGGAAGGGTATAAGGTGGTTTGGTGCACCGACGAAAATTGCGCGGTACTAGAGTGGCTAGCAATGGAAGGGTGAGAGTGCATATAATCCATGGACTCAACATTAGTCTTAAAGAACTCACATACTTATTGCAAAAAATCTATTAGCCCTCGAAGCAAAAATACTACGACGCATGCTCCTAGGGGGGAGGTTGGTAGGAGTTAACCATCGCGCGCCCCCGACCTTCACGCAAAGATAAACAATCAAAATACAATGCGCGCCAATTTGGTTACATAGTTAGGAGACCATACATGCATGCTTCGGGAATCACAAACCTTAACACCAATATTATTACTAAACCACAGTCATTCACTAGTACCTCCCACATATTAGCATCTCTATATCGCAAAACTATTGCAGGGAATCAAACATATCATATTCAGCGATCTAAAAGTTTATGTAGGATTTTATGACTAACCATGTGAATGACCAATTCTTGTCAACTCTCTAAATAGATATAAGTGAAGCAAGAGAGTTTTAATTCTTTCTACATAAGTTATGGCCACGCTCTAACAAATATAAGTGAAGCAAAAGAGCATTCTACAAATGGTGGTTTGCTATGTGAGGAGAAACAGGCAATCCAAACTTCAAATGATATAAGTGAAGCACATGAAGTATTCTATAAAGCCATACTCAAAAGATATAAGTGAAGTGCAAAGAGCATTCTATGAATCAACCAAGGATTATATCATACTAGCATGGTGAATTTATTAAAAAAAGCACACGATGATCCAAGAGTTTACGCATACCATGTGAACGAAACGAATTGGAAAACATACCGATACTTGTTGAAGAAAGATGGGATGCCTTCTGGGGCATCCCCAAGCTTAGACGCTTGAGTCTCCTTGAATATTTACTTGGGGTGCCTTGGGCATCCCCAGGCTTGAGCTCCTGCCTCTCCTCCTTCTCCTCATATCGAGACCTCCTCGATCTTCGAACACTTCATCCACACAAAACTTAATCGAAGTTTTAGTGGCGGGGTTAGTGCATATGATCAATAAAATCCCATCATGTACTGCTCTAACATTATTTTATAGTTATTAAAAAACATTACCTACTGTATTCTATCACAATTCTATGGCCCCAAGTCAAGGAGGCATCAACAAGAATTCAAACATAAGCAAATAATGAAGCTATAACAGCAATCTGTGAAAACAGGACAGTCTGTAGTAATCTGAACATTAACCATACTTATGTAACACTAAAAATTATGGAAAATTATGAAAAATCAAAAAATTGTATAGCAAGACTTTGCAAAAAGTTTCAAATCATTTCGACGTTCCAGTTAAAAAAGGTAAAATCGCGCACTACAGCCAAAGTTTCTGTTTTTGCACCGCACAAACCAACAAGCAGTTTAATCATCTAAAGGAAACTATTGGCACATTATTTTCATAATACAATGGATTTGTACAAGGGGATAATTATTTTTGTTGAAAAGTTTCTATAATCAAGGTTCACAAAGTTTCCATGGGCATGAACAAAGTTCAAGGCTAGCTCCCGCTTTAACAATGCTCGTCTTTCTCACTTTCGCTTTTCTTTTTGAAAAAGTTTTAGGTTCCCCTCTTTATTTTTTTTGTTTTTAAACTTTATAAAAGCACACAAAAGAAATAAATGACTCTCTAAAACTTCCGGGTTGTCTCCCTGGCAGCGCTTTCATTAAAGCCATTAAGCTAGGCATATAGTGCTCAAGTAATGGATCCACCCGGATCCCAAGGTATATCAAAGCCAATTTTAATTAGCAATGATTTGGCATTTAGTAGTGAGCACAAAGTGATATGTGTCATGCAAAAATGAAGTCTAACTCTCTTCCTATGCATAGGCATGTTATACAAGAACAATTCATGCACATCAACTAAAGGACAATGCATAGTATAAGCAGTTTCTTGCAATTTTATCGTGTTGGAAACATAGAGAGGCGGAGATGTAGTTCCTCTCTCATAATAATTGCAAGTAGGAGCAGCAAGCACATGCATATTATACTCATCAAAATCATCACGTGTAACGGAAAAAGGCAACCCATCAATATAATCCTTAATAAGTGCAAACTTCTCCAATATAGTGTAGTTTGGAGAATTCAAAAGATAATAGGACTATCATGTGTGGGTGCAATAGCAAGTATCTCATGTTTGACATAAGGAACTATAGCAAGTTCATCTTTATAAGCATAATTCATATTGGCATCTTGGCCACAAGCATAGCAAGCATCATCCAAAAGGGATATTTCAAACGAATCAACGGGATCATAACAATCATCATAGCATTCATCCTTCGGTAAGCACGAAGGGAAATTAAACAATGTATGAGTTGAAGAGTTACTCCCATTAGAAGGTGGGCACGGGTAGCTAATTCGCTCTTCCTCCTTTTGTTCTTCGCTCTCCTCGTCATCTTTTTCATCCAATGAGCTCACAATGTCATTAATTTCTTCTTCCATAGACTCCTGCAAAATATTAGTCTCTTCTTGGACAGCGGAGGAGCCCTCAATATATGGTTTAATATAAGGATTAGAAGCATAATCATCATAGCAATATTTAAGTATGGCCAAATTTTCAGATTTGTAGAGAGTAGTATCACATTCTTCAATAAGGAAGCAATTTCACAAGTACCCCTAAAAGCAACAAATTCTTCAATTTGTTGAACATCATAATAATCATAAACACCCTTAGTATACAAAGATACAGTTCCATCATCACTAAACTTACATTGGTAAGGAAGGTGTTTCTTAGGGTCTTTAGAACAACAAGTACAATCATGTATTTCACATAAATTCCAAGCATAGCACTACAAACGATGAATTTGATCCAGTAAAAGTTTCCCTTTTTTAGATATGCTGTGTCGCACATAACAAGCATGCTCATCTAAAGATTTTCCCTCGGCTAAGCTAGTTGGGGTTTCACCCGAGCACATAGGGATCGAAGATGATCCAAGTAATTAGCTTCAGTAGTGTGATAGATTTTGAGTAGTTCTTCAACCATTGGTTCAATAGGTACCACTAAATTGTTTGGTATTTTTCATTTCCTACCCATAACTAAAGATAGAAAACAACTTAGAACAACAAACAAAATCTACTTAGTGATAAAGCAAACAAGCACACACGAGAATATTCACCCCACGCTATTGCTCCCCGAGAACGGCGCCAGAAAAAGGTCTTGATAACCCACAAGTGTAGGGGATCAGTTGTAGCATCTTTCGGTAAGTAAGAGTGTCGAACCCAATGAGGAGCTAAAGGCTGAACAAACATTCCCTCAAGTTCTATCGACCACCGATACAACTCTACGCACGCTTGACGTTTACTTTACCTAGAACAAGTATGAAACTAGAAGTACTTTGTGGTTTTTGTGGGATAGGTTTGCAAGAATATAAAGAGCACGTTAATAAAATTAGGGGCTGTTAAGATAAATACACAACTAAATTAGTTTTAGTAGAGAGCTTTTTGTCACGAGAAAGTTATTTGTCCCTAGGCAATCGATAACTAGACCGGTAATCACTATTGCAATCTTATTTGAGGGAGAGGCATAAGCTAACATACTTTCTCTTCTTGGATCATATGCACTTATGATTGGAACTCTAGAAAGCATCTGCAACTACTAAAGATCATTAAGGTAAGCCCCAACCATAGCATTAAAGTATCAAGTCCTCTTTATTCCCATACGCAAACAACCTACTTACTCGGGTCTGTGCTTCTGTCACTCACGCCACCCACCATAAGAAAATCATGAACATATTGCAAACCCTACAGCGGGGATCCCTCATGCTTGCGCGACACGGAGAGCACCATAGGACATCACCAATAATAAAACATGCAACTCAAACCAATCACGATCATCAATTAACCCATAGGACAAAACGGATCTACTCAAACATCATAGGATAGCCATACATCATTGGGAAATAATATATAGCGTTGAGCAGCATGTTTAAGTAGAGATTACAGCGGGTAGAAGAGGGGTTACACCGCTGCATAGAGGGGGGAAGAGTTTGTGATGACGGCGGTGAAGTTGTTGGTGTAGATTACAGTGACGATGATGGCCCCGACGGCACTCCGGTGCCACCGGAAGCGAGGGGGAGAGAGCCCCCCTCCTTCTCCTTCTTCCTTGGCCTTCTACCTAGGTCGGAGAAGGGTTCTCCCTCTGTTCCACGGCCTCCATGGCATGGGAGGGTCGAGAGTCCCTTCGAGATTGGATCTATCTCTCTGTCTCTCTCTGTTTTTGCGTTCCCAAATTCTGGCCCTTCACCGTTTCTTAAATACCCGGAGATCCGTAACTCCGATTGGGTTGATTTTTGGACACGATTTTTTTCCGGAGAATAGCTTTCTTGCAGAGAAAGAAGGGCATCAACTGCCTTACGGAGTGGTCACGAGGGTCCAGGGCGCGCCTTCCCACCCTGGGCGCGCCCCCACCCTCATGGGCCACTCGGGCATCGCCTCATGTTGGTTCCGCTTCCTAAAATTCACATATATTCCAAAAAATATCTCCGTCCGTTTTTATCCCGTTTGGACTCCGTTTGATATGGATATTCTGCAAAACAAAAAACATGCAACAAACAGGAAATGGCACTGGGCACTGGATCAATATGTTAGTCCCAAGAATAGTATAAAAAGTTGCCAAAGGTACATGAGTTGTTTAATATTGGCATGGAACAATCAAAAATTATAGATACGACGGAGACGTATCACTCCCCACGGCGATGAACTTGGTCGTATGTAACCCTTATCCATTAACTCCTAGATTTTCTTCTTAATCTCCTCCAGATCATTAGCAGGCAACCGGTATGGTCTCTTAGATATTGGTCCGGTGTTGGGTAACAGCTCAATCAGGAACTCAATTTCTCTATCCGGTGACATGCCGGGTAACTCCTCCGGGAACCCATCGGGGTAATCCTTCACAATAGGTACTTCCTCTTGAATGACTCCTGAGAGTGCATTCACTTGTTTTCTCCTCGGTGTGTGCCTCGACACATACTTAATCTTTTTTCCTTCCGGGGTGGTGAGAAGAATTGATCTACTGGCGCAATCAATATTTCCTTCATACTTGGATAGGCAATCCATACCTATGATCACGACCAAACCTTGGGATTCCAAGGCAATTAGGTCTGAGGGAAATACATGTCTCCCAATGGTCAATGGAATTTTGTAGCATCCTCGGCTAGCCATATACTCTGCTCCAGGGGAACTCTCTAACCTAGGTGTCTTAAGAGCTACGGTTGGCAACTTATACTTTTCCACAAAACCCCTTGATATGTATGAGTGCGATGCACAAGTGTCAAAAGAACAAGGGCAGTAAATGCATTAATCAAAACTTACCGACAACTGCGTCGGGTTGGTCGTCAATCTCCTCCACATTGACGTGATTCACTTGTCCTCTAGTGAACGGGTTGGGCTTGTTTCCTGAGCTTCCATTACCATTCCCATTCTTTGGCTCGAAACATTCATTGGCGTAATGTCCGGTCTTCCCACACTTGAAACAAGTAACGTGACTCAGTTCCTTATTTGCAGGCATTGAGGGAGTGGAACGGTTCTGATTGTTGCTTCCTCCATTCCCATTGCCATTCCTAGGACCACTGTGGTTGTGTGAATTCCCTCCATTGTTAGAATGGATTCCATGGTTGTGAGTGGGATGGTTATGCCCTCCTGAGTATGTAGTGTAGCGGGGCTTCTGCTGAGCTCCAGAGTTATACTTCCCAGATCCATACTTCCTCTTGCGGTTCTCAATCTGCTGCTTATTACCTTCGATCATGATGGCCTTGTCCACTAGCTCTCGATAGTTCTTGTAGGTTGCTAGCATCAGATGCATACTCATGTCATCATTAAGTCCTTCTAGAAACTTCTCATGCTTCACAGCGTCAGTGGCTACATCGTCTGGCGCGTAGAGAGCTAACTGCCTAAAGTCATCCATGTACTGCCCCACAGTACGGTTTCCTTGGCACAAGTTGTGAAATTCACGCTTCTTTAGGCTCATGGCTCCAGCTGAGACATGTGCGGTACGAAAAGCTTGCTGAGACTGATCCCATGTAACGGTAGCAAGTGGATAAGTGGCGGTGTAGTTCTCCCACCATGCGGCTGCTGGTCCCTCAAGCTGATGTGCGGCCAAGCGCACTTTCTCTACATCTGTGCATCCCGCAGTTGCTAGCTCTCTCCCATCTTGCGGAGCCAGTCATCTGCAACAATCGGCTCAGTGCTACTAGAGAACACCGGCGGTTGCAACCTTAAGAAGCAGGTCAGGTTGTCATGGGGAGGCGGAGGTGGGTTGTTGTTGTTGTTGTTGTTGTTGTTGTTGTTGTTGTTGTTGTTGTTGTTGTTGTTGTTGTTGTTGTTGTTGTTGTTGTTGTTGTTGTTGTTGTTGTTCTGTTTCTGTACAAGTAGTTGCATCAAAGTGTTCTGCTACTGGATCAAATGCGTGAGCTCAGGGGGAAACTGGAATCCGGTCTCACGTCTCGGAGGCATCTGATGGGTTAGAGGGATGAGGAAAGAATAGAATTGAGGCCTAGTGAGAATTTCACTACCCATATGCACATGAGACAAACAATTTCATATCATACAATTTCACTCAATAGCACACAAAAGTTCCTATTACAAAGCTACCGAACGATTCTAACTACTCGGATTACCACTAAGGATTACAAGGTGGTCATCTAATCACTATCATCTGAACACTCCATGATATCTGCTCCAGCTTCGTCTTCATAGTCACTTTCATCACTGTTGGTGTTGTCTATCAGAATGTAGTTCTCCATATTAATACCCGTCCCTGTTTCTGGCTTCACCGTGCGGGTTCCAGCCTTCTTTTTTAGTGCTTCATTTTGCTCCAATAATACGGCGATTTCCTCTTCATATCCATCGTGCACTGTCTTGAGTTCTTCTTCTAGCTCCACGTTCCGGGTTATAACCATATTGGTTTTCTGCATAAGTATGCACATCTGGTTCTCGTAGCGTCGAATGTGTTGGTCCATCTCCTGGATGTATGCTGCAATGGATCCATCCTTCCTAGTGCGAAGCATCTCCCATTGCTCGTCTCGACGTCCACAAATCTAATAGATGGTGTCTTCAAGATCCTTGTTGTAGACTTCACATATGCGTCCAAACGTGATATGAGCTGCCATACTTTTTCCCAAGCTCCAAGTCGGTGCGTCAAAGGCAACCTCAAGTGGCTCCATGAATGGTGCAATAGTCCTCCCAGGTACACTAACTTTGATCTTCCAGCACTCCCCTTATGGCGATGTTGCATAGAGATCTCCAGTGATACTTGGTATTCCAATATGTAAGTACCTAGTGACTTCCTTCAAGTGTCTTCTGAAAGGGGTGTCATCGTCTGGCTGAGTGAACTTGCTCCCTGGGTCTGACATCTATCGAGTAGAAATAGAGAAGAATTAGAATGAGTGGAGAGAAGTAGAATGAATAGAGAATAACATCATGTGGCTTATCCTAGTGGTCGCATCCTACAGTCAACGTGTGCTCTGATACCATCTTGTAGCGACAACGATTCCAATGAATCAAAGTCTCTGTGCTCAGTGTCATCCCTGGATCAGTATGCTGACACACACAGCATTCGAGGATTTATAACAGAGTTTCAATCACACATATTACATCGAAAAAGTCCTCAAAGAGGCAATATCCATTACACGAAAATGGCTGAAGGCCATCTAATAAAATAAACTACGGAAGCTATGAAGAGTAGTTGAGTCCATCCAACTCCACGACAAACATTGAGTGCATGACAACGACCTATCACACCTTATTCTTCTTCTGAAAACTCTACAACATGATACGTTGCAGCCATGTAGGTCAGCACATTGAATATGCTCGCATTAACATACTATAATAATGATGAGCAACGTCTACAACTATATGCATATTTGGCTGGTGAAGGCTGCAAGGTAAATTTTGCATAAAGCTAGTTTTTCCCTACAACAAAGGAATGCATTGTATTTACTACTTAGTTAAAATTAAGCATGAACATTGAGAATGGTACCCCCATCTCAAGCCCAAACCACCAAAGGCATTATTAACTCAACAAGTTAAAATCAAGTGTTGAGATCAGTCCATAATTCAAATAACAGGATACTCAAGATGTCCATAACCGGGGACACGACTACTCATGAATAGTCTGCACACTCTGCAGAGGTTGTGCACTTTTCCCCACAAGACTCGATCGCCTCCATTTAATTTCTCGCACTACATGGTGTTTGAGAACCGAATGACCGAGACACAGTCTTTCAGAAGCAAAGCATTTACTCTTTACTCCGGGTAGACCGGTACACCTACATTCGCTACATCTGCTAGTCTACCACTGAAAAAGATCACACAACATACTCAACTATGCTAGAGCCCATAATGTCTTGTGGCTGCACACGGGGTTTCGAGGCATGAAAGATGTATGATCCCATTGAGCCTGGATGGCATTCTTTGGGCAGAACTTGTATATCCCCAGGTGCCCTGACAACCACTTATCCATCCCCAGGGTGCCACAACCAATCCACCCAGATGTGTATTAATTTCCACCTTAAAGAATCCCTTAGTTGTTATTACCCTCACAACTTTCATGATAACTCTCATACCAATCCACGTCTACAAGCATGGCTAAGCAATAAATAAAAACACGTATATTGTCGGGTTTGATCTCAAGTCATTGGGTTCCTACCTCATGAACAACAAAGCATCTTCACATATAACCAGTCCTACTCATGCAAGTGTTTGAGGATATAACTAATGCAAGTAAAACTGGGTATTGGAAAGTATGATCAAAGTATGAACTTGCCTTGCTGCCAATCGTTGAAACCTAGAGACTCGTAGTAGCAAGCTTCGCACTCCGTAAATTCTATCGCAATCAAACAATAGCATACATAAGCAATCATGCAACAGAATTGAAAAATGAAACTCGAAAGACTTCGAAAACGAGCAAACGGCTCTTGTAACGTAAAACAATTTCAAATAGTACCAACATTAAGTGAATTTGGACTTATCGGAAAGTTTAGGTCAAGAGCTCCGATTTGCAAAAACAATAGGTGAAAACAGAGTTACAGAACTCAAGTTATGCTCAAACGAAGTTCAAATTAAAAACTGGTTGAAATCGAATTTTAATTTTTTTCAAAAACATGTTTGAGTTGATTAACTGGACATAGGGGATTACAACGAAAACGTGAGCGTTGGTTTCACCTAATTCCGATAAACGAGTAAAAATTTGTGATCAAAAGAAGTTCAGGGGCTAAACTATAAAATAAAAACTACGGATAGGTCTCTGGCTATTTAAAAAACAGATCTAAACTATGAACGTTCACTGTTCTATCCTAACTAATGAATTTGTTCACTACAGAGCCCTAACCGATGAACGTTCGCTAACTAACCGCGTATAAATAAATAAAACGATCTATCCTAATTAACCGAACTAAACCGGACTAAACCAAATAAAAAAACTTCCTAGGGTTTTACCTCGAAAACCAATGAAAAAAACGATCGGCGGCGAGGTTGGCGGCGGCGGCGGCGGCTTCGGCGCGGCGGCGGCTCCAGCGGGGTTCGGCTGCAGGCGAAGGAGCGAGGCGAGGCGGTGGAGCGGACGGCAGACTCGGCGGCAGCGCGGGGCGGTGGAGTTGGGTGCGGCGGCAGCGACTAGATGCGACGGCGGCGGAGCTCCGGCGATGCAGCGACTTCGATGCGGGGCTCAAGCGGTGGAGGCTTGAGCAGAAACGGGCCGGGGGCGGCGTATTTATAGGTTGGGGAGGGGCAGGGTGGCTTGGAGGAGGGGAAAACGAGGCGGCGGGGGCTAACCTTCTTTTTTTTTAACATTTTTTGAGAGAAGAAAAAATTAACCCAAAATAAAAAATACTAAAATTATCAAAAAATTCACAATAATATATGGTCTTATATATGACCTAGTGAACATTTTTCTGACATAACTAAAAATGCCTAGAATTTAAAATGACTTTTTAATGAAAATTTTAAAATAACAAAAAGCAACTAAAATCCAATAACAACTATTTTTACGCAAAAATCAAATTCCCCTATTTTTATTTTGTTTTTGAAGAAGTCATATTATCTTCTCTCATTTATTTTAAATATTGAAAAATGAAATTTGGCAAAAATATTATTGATCCAACCCCACTTGAGAATAATAATAAAAAATGGGCTTCACTTTGGAAAAACTTCCAACTCTCTCACTTGGGTCCTTGAGTTGCTTAAAGTTTTGGATCAATTTTCAAATAACCTCAACTTCAAAAATGCTCAGATGATGAATGCATATGAATGATCTATGATAACATCCAAATTAAAAATTGGGATGTTACATGATGTATTCACTGAAGGAAATATGCCTTAGAGGCAATAATAAAGTTGTTATTTATATTTCCTTGTATATCATGATAAATGTTTTTTATTCATGCTAGAATTGTATTAACCGAAAACTTGATACATGTGTGAATACATAGACAAAACAGAGTGTCCCTAGTATGTCTCTACTAGACTAGCTCGTTAATCAAAGATGGTTATGTTTCCTGACCATAGAAATGTGTTGTCATTTGATCAACGGGATCACATCATTATGAGAATGATGTGATGGACAAAACCCATCCGTTAGCTTATCACTAAGATCGTTTAGTTTTACCGTTATTGCTTTCTTCATGACTTATACATTTTCCTCTAACTATGAGATTATGCAACTCCCGAATACTGGAGGAACACCTTGTGTGCTATCAAACGTCACAACGTAACTGGGTGATTATAAAGATGCTCTA
Organism: Secale cereale; assembly: GCA_902687465.1. Classification (NCBI taxonomy): domain Eukaryota; kingdom Viridiplantae; phylum Streptophyta; class Magnoliopsida; order Poales; family Poaceae; genus Secale; species Secale cereale. The sequence continues at coordinate 614,688,612 of LR738710.1, read as the reverse complement.
CAGGTGTCTCTGAAGGTGTTTGTGGTGTTGGCATAGATCGAGAATAGGATTTGTCACTCTGAGTGTCGGAGAGGTATCTCTGGGCCCTCTCGGTAATACACATCGTAATAAGCCTTGCAAGCAAATGACTAATGAATTAGTCATGAGATGATGTATTACGGAACGAGTAAAGAGACTTGCCAGTAACGAGATTGAACTAGGTATGATGATACCCACGATCGAATCTCGAGCAAGTAACATACCGATGACAAAGGGAACAACATATGTTGTTATGCGGTTTGACCGATAAAGATCTTCGTAGAATATGTAGGAACCAATATGAGCATCTAGGTTCCGATATTGGTTATTGACCGGAGATGAGTCTCGGTCATGTCTACATAGTTCTCGAACCTGTAGGGTCCGCACGCTTAACATTTAATGATGATTGGTATTATGAGTTTATGTATTTTCATGTACCAAAGGTTGTTCGGAGTCCCGGATGTGATCACGGATATGACGATGAGTCTCGAAATGGTCGAGACATGAAGATTGACATATTGGAAGGTTGTTTGGACACCGGAAAGCAAGGGAGGAAACCTACTCCTACTAGGAGTAGGAATCCCACTTGGGGCGCGCCATAGAGAGGGTCGGCCCTCCCCTCCTCCACTCCTTTATATACGGGGGAGGGGGGCACCCACAAACACACAAGTTGATTGTATACCCGTGTGTGGTGCCCCCCTCCACATATATCCAACTCGGTCATATTGTCGCAGTGCTTAGGAGAAGCCCTGCATCGGTAACTTCATCAACACCTTCACCACGCCGTCGTGCTGACGAAACTATCCCTCGGCCTCAACTGGATCATGAGTTCGAGGGACATCACCGAGCTGAACGTGTGCGGATCGCGGAGGTGCCGTGTGTTCGGTTCTTGATCAGTTGGACTACGATGATGTTCGACTACATCAACCGTGTTACTAAACGCTTCCACTTTCCGTCTACGAGGGTACGTGGACACAGTCTCCGCTCGTTGCTATGCTTCTCCTAGATAGATCTTGCAGGATCGTAGGAATTGTTTTGAAATACTACGTTCCCCAACAGTGGCATCATGAGCCTAGTCTATGCGTAGATGATATGCACGAGTAGAACAAAATGAGTGGGCGATAATAGTCATACTGCTTACGAGCATGTCATACTTTGATTTGGCGGTATTGTGAGATGAAGGGGGCCGGACCGACATTAAGCGTACGCTTACATGAGACTGGTTTCGCCGTTACGAGCACTCGTTGCTTAAAGGTGTGCGGCGGGTGTTTGTCTCTCTCACTTTAGTTTAATCGAGTGTGACTATGCCCGGTCCTTGTGAAGGTTAAAGCATCACACTTGATGAAAAATCGTTGTGGTTTTGATGCATAGGTAAGAAAGGTTCTTGCTAAGCCGTAGCAGGCACGTAAAACTTGCAACAACAAAGTAGAGGACGTCTAACTTGTTTTTGCAGGGCATGTAGTGATGTGATATGGTCAAGACGTGATGAGTTATACGTTAATGTATGAGATGATCATTTTGTAAATTATCGGCAACCGACAGGAGCCTTATGGTTGTCTCTTTATTGTAGGATCTGCGAAAGCCATGTAATTGTTTTACTTTATCACTATGAGTGAGCGATAGTAGTAGTAGCATTAGTTGGCGAGACGACCACGACGCTACAATGACGATCATGCTGTCAAGCTAGTGACGATGGAGATCATGACGATGCTTTGGAGATGGAGATCAAAAGCACATGATGATGATGGCCATATCATGTCACATATTTTGATTGCATGTGATGTTTATCTTATTATGCTTCTTATTTTGCTTAGTACGGCGGTAGCATTATAAGATGATCCCTTACAAAAATTTAAAGGTACAAGTGTTCTCCCTGAGTATGCACCGTTGCGAAAGTTTGTCGCCGAGACACCACGTGATGCTCGGGTGTGATAAGCTCTATGTTCAAATACAACGGGTGTAAGACCGTTTTGCACATGCAGAATACCTGGGTTAAACTTGACGAGCCTAGCATGTACAGACATGGCCTCGGAACACTAGAGACCAAAAGGTCGAGCGTGAATCATATAGTAGATATGATCAACATAAGATGTTCACCATTGAAAACTACTCCATCTCACGTGATGATCGGACATGGTTTAGTTGATTTGTGTCACGTGATCATTTAGATGACTAGAGGGATGTCTATCTAAGTGGGAGTTCTTTAGTAATATGATTAATTGAACTTTAATTTATCAGGAACTTAGTCATGATAGTTTTTGCATATCTATGTTGTTGAAGATCAATGGCCCATGCTACCGTTCTCTTGAATTTTAATGCGTTCCTAGAGAAAGCTAAGTTGAAAGATGATGGTAGCAACTACACAGACTGGGTCCATAACTTGAGGATTATCCTCATTGCTGCGTAGAAGAATTATGTCCTGGAAGCACCGCTAGGTGACAGGCCTGCTGCAGGAGCAACTCCTGACATTATGAACGTCTGGCAAGCTCGTTCTGATGAGTACTCGATAGTTCATTGTGCCATGCTTTACGGCTTAGAATCGGTACTTCAAAGACGTTTTGAACATCATGGAGCATATGAGATGTTCCAAGAGTTGAAGTTAATATTTCAAGCAAATGCCCGGATTGAGAGATATGAAGTCTCCAATAAGTTCTATAGATGCAAGATGGAGGAGAACAGTTCTATCAGTGAACACTTACTCAGAATGTCTGGGTACTACAATCACATGACTCAACTTGGATGCGAAGTTGATGAAGATAATGTTATTGATAGAGTTCTTCAACCACTGCCACCATGCTATGAAGGCTTCGTGATTAACTATAATATGCAAGGGATGCAGAAGACTATTCTCGAGCTCTTCGCTATGCTCAAAGTTGCGGAGGTAGAAATCAAAAAGGAGCATCAAGTGTTGATGGTTAACAAGACCACTAGTTTCAAGAAAAAGGGCAAGGGAAAGAAGGGGAACTTCAAGAAGAATAGCAAGACAGTTGATACTCCCGCGTAGAAACCCAAGTGTGGAGCCAAGCCTGAAACTAAGTGCTTCTACTGCAAAGGGACTGGACACTGGAAGCAGAACTGCCCCAAGTATTTGGCGGATAAGAAGGATGTCAAATTGAAAAAAGGTATATTTGATATACATGTTATTGATGTGTACCGTACTAATGCTCGTAGTAGCACCTGGGTATTTGATACTGGTTCAGTTGTTAATATTTGTAACTCGAAACAGGGGCTACGGATTAAACGAAGATTAACTAAGGACGAGGTGACAATGCGCGTGGGAAATGGTTCCAAAGTCGATTTGATCACCGTCGGCACGCTACCTCTAAATCTACCTTCGGGATTAGTTTTAGACCTAAATAATTGTTATTTGGTGCCAGCGTTGAGCATCAACATTATATCTGGATCTTGTGTGTTGCGAGACAGTTATTCATTTAAATCAAAGAATAATGGTTGTTCTATTTATATGAGTAATATCTTTTATGGTCATGCACCCTTGATGAATGGTCTATTTTTGTTGGATCTCGATCGTAGTGATACACATATTCATAATATTGAAGCCAAAAGATGCAAAGTGGATAATGATAGTGCAACTTATTTGTGGCACTGCCGTTTGGGTCATATTGGTGTAAAGCGCATGAAGAAACTCCATGCTAATGTACTTTTGGAATCACTTGATTATGAATCACTTGGTGCTTGCGAATCATGCCTCATGGGCAAGATGACTAAAAATCCGTTCTCCAGAACAATGGAGCGAGCAACTGACTTATTGGAAATCATACATACTGATGTATGTGGACCAATGAGTGTTGAGGCTCGTGGTGGGTATCATTATTTTCTGAAATTCACAGATGATTTGAGCAGATATGGGTATATTGCTGGGGAACGCAGTATTTCAAAAAAAATCCTACGATCACGCAAGATTTATCTAGGAGATGCATAGCAACGAGAGGGGGAGTGTATCTTCATACCCTTGAAGATTGCAAAGCGGAAGCGTTTATCAACATGGTTGATGTAGTCGTACACCTTCACAATCCGTCCCGATCTAGCACTGAACGTACGGCACCTCCGCGTTCTGCACACATTCAGCTCGATGACGTCCTCGCCTTCTTGATCCAGCAAGATGGGCGAAGTAGTAGATGGGTTTCGGCAACACGACAGCGTGGTGACGGTTGGTGATGAAGAACAATCTCTGTAGGGCTTCGCCAAGCACTACAGAAACTAGACGAAGGATAAACTATAGGGTCGGGGTTGCCGACACACGGCTTGGTGTATATTGATGTCTCTTGGGTGCTAGCCATGCCCCTCTATTTATATGTTGAGCCTTGGGGTCGAAACTTGGAGTAAAAGCCTCCAAAAAGTCGGTTTCACCCGAAAGGCAAGAGTCCTTCTCGGACTCCACGGCCCGACGCCAGGGTTCCCGGCGTTTGGACCCAGACGCTAGGGACCCTGGCGTCTGGCCCCTGGACTCCGCAAAACTTCCATTTGTGCTTTCCAAAAACCTTGTGGGCTTTCCCCTTTGGCCCAAATAAAGTGTCCTCGTACCCAAACATTTCGGGAAACATCCGGAACCCCTTCCGATGAATTCCAGAACCCTTACGGAGGCCAAACACTATTATCCCATATATCAATCTTTATCTCCGGACCATTCCGGAGTTCCTCGTCATGCCCGTGATCACATTCGGGACTCCGAATAACATTCGGTCACCAACCTACATAACTATATCGTCAATGAACGATAAGCGTGCGTACCCTATAGGTTTGAGAACTATGTAGACATGACCGAGACATCTCTCCGGTCAATAACCAATAGCGGAACCTGGATGCCGATATTGGCTCCTACATATTATACGAAGATCTTTATCGGTCGAACAGCATAACAACATACGTTGTTCCCTTTGTCACCGGTATGTTACTTGCCCGAGATTCGATCGTCGGTATCATCATACCTAGTTCAATATCGTTACTGGTAAGTCTCTTTACTCGTTCCGTAATACATCATCTCATGACTAACTCATTAGTCATTTGCTTGCAATGCTTATTATGATGTGTATTACCGAGAGGGCCTAGAGATATCTCTCTGACACTCGGAGTGACAAATCCTATTCTCAATCTATGCCAACACCACAAACACCTTCGGAGACACTTGTAGAGCATCTTTATATTCACCCGGTTACATTGTGAGAGTTGATAGCACACAAGGTGTTCCTCCGATATTTGGGAGTTGCATAATCTCATAGTCAAGAAGAAAGTAATAGCAATAAAACTAAACGATGATTGTGCTAAGCTAACTGTCGGGGGAAACTGTCCTCCCACGAGCACCTATGGGACCGGAGCCCCTTCTACGTTGCGGTAAGGGAGCAGAGGGAGCACGAAGAGCAGATCGAGGGGCGCACGCGGGCAGTTTACCCAGGTTCGGGCCGCGCGGACGCGTAATACCCTACTCCTGCCTTGGTTGTATTGAGCTCGGGAGCTTGAAGAGCTACAGTACTAGCTACACCGAGCGAGAGAGTTGCTTAGGTTTCGAACCCCCTCTACGTTGTGCATGGGCCTCCTTTTATAGCTCAAAGGGGTCACCGACAGGTGCCAACGTAGAGGAGGGTAAAAGCGTAATTTTGGTGGTAGTTGTAACAGTGCGGGAATAGTGCGTGAACAGTGGATGAACAGTGGTCTTCACCTAACTTTGACAGTGGGGGACAAGGGCATTAAATGCCCGTCACCGTCGACCCCAAAAGTGTCCGTCCATGCTTCTCCGTTCGCCACGGCGGTAGCCTCGTCACCATGGCTTGCCACCGTGTGCCCCAGGCTGCACAGCCATCCGCCACGCGTCCCTGGAAGGGCCCCAGGGCGACGCGTGGGCAGGTGAGCTGGAGCGCGGGCACACAGCATAAGTTTCCCCCGGCAAGCACCTTGCCGGGGCCGTGACCTTGCCGGGCCCAGAAGCTTGTCGCTCTCCGGGTCCTGCCGGGGCGCGTGATGCGCCGAGGCATTTCTTGAGGTGTGCATTTCTTCGCCTTCCCGGCAAGCCCCTCTTGCCAGGGTCTTGTGCTAAAGTGATAACCTTGAGCCTGGTGCGGCCTTCCCGGCAAGCTCCTCTTGCCGGGGCCTTGTTCCTCTGTCTTGTATACTTTGTTCTTGAATGGCTTCATAGGGACCAGAAAGGTTCTCGGCGAGCACGTGGTAAACCCTGCCGCGGGAAGCTGCTACTGCCCGTGCACAAGTTGGGGTACTAAGGTACCCCTCTCTTAGTACACCGACAGGAGCCCCCAGGCCTGGGCCACACACGGTGCCGAGCGCTGTTGGGCCAGGCCCAAGACAGTGCACGGGCACGCGCGGCCCACGGCACGCCGTACCTCCTTCCGTATCCGCCGCATACCCCCTAACGGCACGCGTCGATTGCGGCGTCGTGGGGGAGATCGTGGCCTGTTCTTTAATGGGAAATGCGGAGCGTCCCCCACTTCCCCCTTAAAAGCAGAGGAAGCAGGGGCAGTTCCCTCCTTCGTCTTCATTGCGTCCTAACTCTCCAGAAACCCCCGCTGCTTCTTGCCTCCACCCCTCCTCCGCCGTCTTCCGCATCCGCGGCGCCGTCGAGCTCCTCGCCTCTTCCCTAGCCGCCTCCGCCATGGCTCCGAAGAGCGACAAGGCGAAAGCGGACAAGGCCAAGAAGGAGAAGTCCGAGCAGGCGGCGAAGCTGGCCGCCCTGCGGAAGAGGAGCGTGGTCTTCGCGCCGAGGCTTGGCGCGAAGGAGCTGCGGAACAAATATTATCTGTTCTGGTCGGGAGAGACCAAATCTCATCCCCGCACCAGAGCCTTCCCCGCCGTCGCCAAAGATATGTTCCCCGGCGGGTACTTCTTCTTCGCTGCTTTTTTCCACTCTGGATTGTGCCCTCCGTTCTCGGAGTTCTTTTGTGATATCATGAACACATATGGCCTCCACCTCCTAGACTTTACTCCCAACGCCATCCTTACGATGGCTGTTTTCGTACATCTGTGCGAAAACTATGTTGGGATCCATCCAAACGTAGCCCTTTTCCGCCATTTCTTCATGCCTAGAGTAGAGGCTGGCGCTCCCCTTTCCGGCGGCATCTCCTGGATCTTCCGGCTGAACAAGAAGGATTCATACCTGAAGGGAGAACTCCGCGGCAAGTGGGAAGAATGGCGTGTAGATTGGTGTTGGGTAGTGGAGGATAAGCCGGAGCCTTTCACCGCGCCCCGCACAACTGCCATAGTGCGCGGCAGAGATTGGAGCGAATTGGCCCCGAAGGACAACAAGCTCAGCATTGCCCTTATTAGGATTATTCGCCTTCGGGTCGCCAATCTGACTATCGGAGAGGTTGGGGCAGATTTCCTCCGCCGCCGCATCGCCCCTTTACAAGAAAGGAAAAGGCCCGCCTGGGAATTCGGCAATGCGGCGGATACCATGAGGCTGCGCCCTGGACTAAACTTCAATTTCACTGCTTTGGAGCTGAAGGGGATGGTCCGAGAGCTCTTCAAGCATGACCCGGCCCACCCGGAGTGGTTCAAACCTCCCTGGGGAGTGGTGCCGCTGTGCAACAGCACTGCGCGGGATTCCTTGCGCGCGATGATGCCTGCGTGCGACTCCCATGGCGTCGTCCCCACCTGGATCGAGCCTCCGCCGGATACCGTGCTGAGCTTTTTCGACAACTTGGTCGAGACGCCCAAGAACACCGAGGAGAACAGGGGCCTCACCCGGGCCACTACGGCTCGGGATATAGCCTACATCGCCTCCAGGATGGAGGAGGCCGCCGCAGCCGCGGCGGCGGGTGACTTTGGATACACCGTGGACGATGCAGAGGCCGCGGACGCGGTGTGCCAAGCAGAGGAGGCGGAAATCCTCAAGCTGCTCAAGCTTCCGCCCGAGGAGTTTGCCGGGGTGCCTTCCCTGAAGTTTGCCGGGATAGGTGGAGTTGTCGGGGTGAGCGAGGCCGCCGGAGGGAGCGAGGTCGCCGGAGGGAGCGAGGCCGCTGGGCATGGTGCTGAGTCCAGCGGGCCTGCCGGGGAGGAGGAGGAGGACGTCGAGGCTGATGAAGACACTGGTGGATCTCTGGGACTTGACGACGATGCCTCCTCGTCTTCAGAGAACTCCCCGCCTCCGGCAAGTCCTACGCAACAACCAAGGAAGCGCCTCCGCAAGGCGGCTACGGCGACGAGGCCGCAAGCGCCTCGACACCAGCCTGCGCGCCGGGTGACGCGCGCCACCAGGGCGAGCAAAGTCGCGAAGGAGGCGCCCCGCGCACCGGCGCCAAGCGGAGGGGGATCCTCCCGGAGCGGGACGGCTGCTACTTCTGCTCCTCGGCCCTCGGCGACGACGAAGGCTGGGTCTTCGCAGCCCACAGCCCCGGAGACCGCCAAGCGCCCGAGGGAGCCTTCTCCTCCTGCTCCTCGCGCGGGAGCATCTCTGGTGGAGTTCGACTTCTCCGCCCTCAGCTCCGACGACGAGGAAGAGGAGTAAGTACTTGCAACTTGTAATTTCTTTGACTTTGTCTTGATCTTCCTTGATGATTCCGATCTTGTTTTTGTTTTGCTTTCAGGACCCTGGCACAGCGGATGGCGAAGAGGGCCAAGATCCCTGTGGTTGAGGTTGAAGACGACTCGCCCACCGCGGCGACCGGAGACGCGCCAGCGGCAAACTTGCCGGATCAACCCGCTGCTCCGAGGAGCAGCCCCCAGCGCAGCCCCCAGCGTAAGTCTGGTAGTTATTCTTTTCTGTTGGTCGGGCGCACTTGAGGTAGTTGCCTGTGCTGATGTCTTGGTTATTTTGTGCAGAAGTGGAGCCGCAGCCGCAGGAGCGCGCGGAGGTCGCCCCCGAAGAGCTACGTGCTCCACCCTCCCCGCCAAGGGTGAGGTCCCCGGCACGGGAGGGCGCGGGCGGCCCTCCGCCAGCAGGGGCCACTGCTCCGCCGCCAAGGGAGAACTCCCCGGCGAGGGATCCTGTCATTGAAGAAATCCGTGAAGGTAAGTCTTGCAAATTCTTCTTCTTGGATTCTTCTTTTTGGATATTTGCTTGACTTTTTCTTTTCTTTTCTTCTGCTAGATCCTCCTGCACCGGAGCGGATGGAGACGGAAGCCACCGTCGAGGAGGAGGTGCACGGCGACGGCGGCAACGCCACTGCCGCTGACGAGCCGACCGCCGCAGAGACCGCCCCGGCCGCCGACGCCGCGGCTGGGGAAGAGGCCGGCGACCACACTGCTGCCCCGGAGGCAGCAGGAGCGACAAGCGCTGCACCGGCCGCCGACCCCTCCGCCACCACGGAGCGGTCGGGTGTCTACCTTGAGGCCCCCAACGGGATCTTCATACAAGTCCCGTGGGCATCCTCGTCGCGAGCCCCCATGGAGGGAGAGACCTACGATGGAGAGGTCCTCGCCTCCGCGGGGTTGAAGGTTGTTGAAGCGCCCGGCGGTAGCGACGAGCCCGAAGAGGAGAAGCTACTTCGCCGGCTCCTGGCCCTGTACCGGGCCAGGCAGGCGAAGTTGGAGTCCCGGGAGGTTCTTGCCGCCAAGGCTGGAGTTGATCTGGATAAGCGCGCCGCGGAGCTCCGCGCCGCCAACCAGGCAGCCCTCCGCAACTTGGCGGAGGAGCGGGAAGAGCTTGCCGGGGAGCAGCAAGCCTTCCTCCTAGAGAAGGCTGAGGCAGAAGAGCGGCAGCGGCTGGCCACCGAGGAGTTGTCTCGGCGGGAGGGGGTGCTCAACCAGCGGAAGGTCGAGCTCGACGCTCATGACGACGAACTCACCGCCTGGGAGCAGGCCATCGGCAGGGCCTTGAAGGAGGCAAAGGATGCCGCCGCCGCCGCGGAGACTGCCAAGAGGGACCTGGAGCTTAAGGTGGAGCAGCCGGAGCGGTACCTGAAGGCGAGCGAGGACAGAGTCACCGCGCTCAATGTGGAGCGGGAGAAAGATGCCCACACCAACTCTGACTTGCAGGTACGTCTCTCCAAGAAAGGCGACGAGCTCACTGCCGCCAAGGATTCAATCGCTGACTTAGAGTTGAAGGTCTCCACTTTGACTGATTCGCTCGACGCCGCCCGGGACCGCGAGACGAAGCTGAAGGACGAGCTCCGCAAGGAGCGGAACTTGGTGGAGAGCGCCGCCGTCTCAGCGAACAACTTCAGCCGGGCGGTGGAGCAGTGGACTGACGATCTGGTCACCTCCGCTGCCAACATTGATAAGGAGATGATGGCGCTGAGGGCGGAGCACCTCGTGTACTCTCCCGACGAGGACCTCCCCCACAGCGCCAAGTTAAGACTCTTCTTCAGGGGAATCGCGCCGGCGCTTGCACGGCTGCGGGAGAAGCTCCCCATGCAGTTGGCCGACGAGTCGCGTCGGCTCTGCATGGGCACCTTGGAGCGCGTCTTGACGAAGATCGTCTACCGCAACCCCGGCATCAACCTCGTCAACGTCCTCCGCACCTTGTCGGACGACGCAGATCAGAAGGCGTTGAAGGCGCAGGTCGCCCACATCGTTGCCAAGGCGAACAAGGTCACGAGGCGTGAAGGCGACCGCGTAGATTAGGCTTCTTTCTTTCTGTTCCCTTTGCCGCTGCAAAGTATGTTATGGACATGAATCGATTAGTTATTGCGGCCAGTTATCTTTGTAATATACAATCTTATTTTGATCAATCAATGCAGTGTTATCTCCCTTGCTTTTGGTCCTCCACTTTGTATGCTTTTTGCCCTACGCTTTTAGGGGACTTGCCGGCAAGGGGCCTTTGCCGCGAGCGCTGAGTGCTGGACTCTTAGCAGCCTGCTGGCAAAGGACCTCGTCGGCAAGTAACCTTGCCGCAGCTAGTCGCAGCGCACTTAGCTTGCTGAGCGAACTCGAAAACGAAGTAAGGGCGCGACACTTGTCGCAGCTCACTTAAGTCGTTGAGCGTGCTCGAAAACAAAGTAAGGGTGCGGCTAGCCACGGGTAGGTTCCTCCGCGCACAGGTTTTCCATACAAAGTGTGGTTGTTCAAGGAAGACAACTAAAAATTTAAAAATTTGAACTGCTCAAACTTTGGTGACTTAGCTTTCATATATTGTTTGCTCCCCGACAAGGCTTCTCTTTCTTGAACAGCACTTGGTTCATACCTCCATCTCCTCCCCCCCCCCC
>LR738710.1:614651321-614677368 GCA_902687465.1 Secale cereale | reverse complement strand
CGGCAAACTTGTGCACGAGGAATACTCCTTCTGCTTAAGAGGGGAAGAAAAAGAGGAGGAAAAACAAGTATAGGGCCTCACGGCTTGCTAGCGCTTACCGGGGATGTGCATTGCACAAGGTGTCAGATAATGCATGCAAATAACAAAGAAAAGCATGGGAATGACAAACAGTGCGAGGCACAAAAGCTTTACTGATGCACGGGATCTGCGCCCGGCTTTGTACAAAGGTTTACATGCAACAGCGGCAAGACTCGTACAAAAGGTGGTTGCCGGAGCGGATCACGGCAACCGCGCCTTATGGGTGAAACTTGCGAAGATGCTCTATGTTCCAGGAATTGCTCACCGGTAAGCCTTCTTCGGTCTCAAGGCGGACAGCTCCGAGCCTTGTGACTTGTCTCACCTGATAAGGGCCTTCCCACTTCGGCGTCAACTTGTTGGAACTCTTGGCGGACTAAACACGCCGAAGAACAAGGTCGCCTTCCTCGAGACTCCTGGCCTTGACCTTGCGGCTATGGTAGCGACGCAAGGCTTGCTGGTATCGAGAAGCTCGTACAGCAGCCTGGAGACGTTCCTCCTCGAGGAGCAATGCATCATCTTGTCGCAGTTGCTCTTGCTCGAGCTCATCATAAGCGAGCACTCGAGGAGACCCGTATACGAGTTCCGTGGGGAGAACTGCCTCTGCTCCATAGACAAGAGCAAAGGGTGTCTGTCCGGTGGCTCGACTTGGTGTCGTCCTGATTGACCAAAGAGCCGCCGGCAACTCCTCTATCCAGTTTCTTCCGCACTTGCGTAGCCTGTCGAAGGTTCTTGTCTTGAGCCCGCGCAGCACTTCAGCATTGGCCCTCTCCGCTTGACCATTGCTCCTCGGGTGAGCAACAGAAGCGAAACAGACCTTGGCGCCAAGGTCTTGGACGTACTGCATGAAGGTGCGACTTGTAAACTGTGTGCCGTTGTCGGTGATGATCCTATTAGGGATTCCGAAACGACAAACAATCGCTCTGAAGAACCTGACCGTTGACTGTGCCGTCACCTTTCTCACTTGTTCCACTTCTGGCCACTTTGTGAACTTGTCGATTGCTACGTACAAGTACTCAAAGCCCCCGACTGCACGGGGAAAGGGGCCGAGGATATCGAGCCCCCAGACCGAGAAGGGCCTGGACAAAGGAATCGTCTGGAGAGCTTGAGCTGGCTGGTGAATTTGCTTGGCATGGAACTGGCACGCTTCACACTTGGTTACTTGTGCAGTTGCATCTTGGAGGGCTTCTGGCCAGAAGAACCCTTGCCGGAACGCCTTTCCGGCAAGTGCCCTTGCGCCAATGTGGTGGCCACATATGCCTCCATGTATTTCTGCCAACAGCTTCTGTCCATCTTCTCTGGAAATGCACTTCAACCTGACACCATTGAGTCTTCTTCTGTACAGTTCATTGTCAACGAACTGGTACATACTTGACTGTCTGGTTATTTTCTCTATCTCTTCTGGTTCGTCGAGAAGTTCTCAAGTTTGCGGAAAACGGACGATCTGCTGTGCCCACGCTGGAGCCCGGGGCTCGACGGCGAGGACTAAAGGCATGAGGGCTGCTGCGGGGACCTCAGCTTCTGCGGCAAGAACTTGCGGTTCTGCCGGAGCTGATGATCCCCCGGCAAGCCTGCCGGGGCAAGGCTTGTCGGGAACGCTTGCTTCAACTGTACAGAACTTTGGATCTGCAGGAGCAAACTGTTCCTCAGCATCTTGGCGGTTGATCTTGGGGATCTTGGCGGCGGCTTCTGGAAGATCCGCCGGCAAGTAGTCGTCGGAGACCAACTTTCTCTTCTTGTTTTGCCCAACTGATGGTGTAACGGATGGCTCAGTTAACTTGAGCAGGAAGGTCCCTGGTTCCACAGGTAACTTCATCGCTGCACACTTTGAGAGGCCATCGGCAATATCATTTTGAGCTCTCGGGACATGCTCCATTTGCAGACCTTCAAAGTGCTCTTCAAGTTTCCTCACTTCATCAACATAGGATTCCATCAAAGGGCTCTGGTAACTCTTATTCACTTGTCGGACCACCAACTGTGAATCTCCCCGCACAATCAACTTCTTGATCCCAAGCTCGGCCGCGATTCTGAGGCCGGTAAGCAAACCTTCATACTCAGTAGTATTGTTTGTCGCTTGTTCCTTGGGAAAGTGCATTTGAACAACATACTTGAGGTGTTCTCCGGTGGGTGTTATGAGTACCACGCCGGCACCGGCGCCTTGCAGCGAGAAGGCACCATCAAAGTACATTACCCATTCGCTGCTCGTTTCTTGGACGGGGATGCTTGTCTCTGGGACTTCTTCATCGGGCGTTGGGGTCCATTCTGCTATGAATTCTGCCAAAGCTCTGCTCTGTATGGTTGAAGTACTCTCAAACTTGAGGCCAAAGCTTGACAGTTCCAGTGCCCACTCGACGATCCTGCCTGTTGCTTCGGGATTTTGCAATATCCTTTTCAACGGAAAGCGAGTGACGACTGTTATCTCGTGTGCTTGGAAGTAATGGCGCAGCTTTCTCGAGGCCATGAGGAGGCCGAAAAGCAACTTCTGCACCCTAGAGTATCTTGATCTAGCTCCTTGTAAGAGGGAACTTACAAAATACACTGGGCGCGGCACCATCTTCTTTCGCACTTCACCTTGTTCCTGAGCAGACTTGTCCTTGTCGGGGCCAGAGCTTGTCGGGGAAGCCCCCTGCTTGTCGCTGGAAGTACTTGCCGTGGCCGCGGGTTCTTCCTCTGCCCTCCTTTCCGCTACCAACGCAGCACTAACCACTTGATTGGTTGCCGCTAAGTACAGCAGCAACTTCTCTTGCGGTCTAGGTGCGACAAGTATTGGAGTGGAGGACAGTTATCCTTTCAAATCCTGCAGCGCTGCCTCCGCTTCCGGAGTCCATTTCATAGGACCTGCCTTCTTCAAAATTTTAAAGAAAGGCAGGGCGCGTTCTGCAGACTTTGAAATGAACCTGCTGAGGGCAGCCACACAACCAGCAAGTCTCCTTACGTCCTTGACGCGCTTCGGGGCTTCGATCTGCTCGATGGCTTTTATCTTGTCGGGATTGGCTTAAATCCCCCTCTGGGACACAAAGAACCCGAGAAGCTTGCCGGAGGGGACTCCGAAGACGCACTTCTCGGGGTTCAACTTGAGCTGGATCTTGCGCAGATTTGCAAATGTTTCTTCCAAGTCTTGGATCAGGGTATCCTTGCTCTTGCTCTTGACCACGATATCATCCATGTAGGCTTCCACGTTTCTGTGTATCTGTGGCTCAAAAGCGGTGTGCACCACCCTTGCAAATGTAGAGCCTGCATTCTTCAATCCAAAGGGCATGCGTATGAAGCAATATGTGCCGCATGGAGTAATGAATGCAGTCTTCTCTTCACCTTCCTTGGCCATGAAAATCTGGTGGTACCCTGAATATGCATCAAGGAAGGAAAGCAGCTCACATCCAGCGGTGGAGTCAACAATCTGGTCAATACGCGGCAAGGGAAATGGATCCTTGGGACATGCTTTATTCACATCAGTGAAGTCTATACAAAGTCTCCACTTCCCATTGGCCTTGCGCACGACAACCGGATTGGCCAACCACGTAGGATGGATCACGCCTCTAACTAGGCCTGCTGCTTCCAACTTCTTTATCTCTTCGGCGATGAATTCTTGGCGCTCCACGGCTTGCTTCCTGCCTTCTGCTTGACGGGCCGCGCATGAGGACAAACATCAAGCTTGTGCTCAATTACCTTCCTGGGAACGCCGGGGATGTCAGATGGTTGCCAAGCAAACACATCGACATTCACCCGCAGGAAGGCAACGAGCGCGCTTTCCTATTTGTTGTTGAGCGTAGCACTGATGGTGAAGGTACCACCAGTGCCGTCCCCCTTGGCGGACACCTTCTTGGTTGCCGGTGGAGCGGCCATCCCCTTCTTGCACTTGCCGGTGGAGCTCGATGGTGCGTCCTCGACGGCAGCGCAGCACTCCGAGGAGGTGCGTTTGCCGGAGTGGGCCCCAGAGCTCTTGCCGGACTTGGTCTTGGTCTTCCCCCCGGGAGCTTCAGCGGCAAGTGTGTTGCTTTCTGCTGCGGCTGCTGCATCCTGGTATATCTTGTCGGCGCAGATAAGCGCGTCCTTCTCGTTGCCAGGGACAGAGATGACGCTTATCGGCCCCGGCATCTTGAGTACGTTGTAGGCATAGTGGGAAGCTGCCATGAAGTTGGCGAGGGCAGGACGTCCAAGTATCCCATTGTATGGCAATGGGATATCGGCAACGTCGAAGGTTATCCTCTCCGTCCTGAAGTTGAGCTCCCCGCCAAAGGTCACGGGCAGTGTAATCTTTCCCTTCGGCTTGCTTCTTCCCGGGTTTATTCCTTGGAACGACCCGGTTTCTTCGAGCTCGCCGTCTGGGATCTGGAGCTTCTTGATCACAGCTGAGGAGATCAAGTTCAGGCCGGCCCCGCCGTCAACCAACATTTTGGTGACCTTGAGGTTGCGGATAGTTGGTGAGACCAACATCGGCAAGCACCCGACCGTCGTTGTGCAGTCTGGGTGATCCTCAAGGTCAAAAATGATGGGCGTGCTGGACCACTTCAGCAGCCTGCGTGACTCGACGGGCGGCTCAGCTGCGTTTACTTCCCGCACCCACTGCTTGAGTTGGTGGTGGGAAGTGTGCAGAGAAGCGCCTCCGTCGACACACAGAACTTTTGTGGCCTTCTGGAACTCCTGCTCGCTGTTATCTCCTTCCTCCATGTCGTCGTCGTCGTCTTCTTCCTCATCCTTGTCGCGGCCCCGGGGAGGTCGATCACCTTGCCGCTGCTTGGCCTTGCCGCGGCGTCCTCCCCGGCCATTGAATGGCCGCTTCTTGTTGGGCTCTCCTCTGCCTCCTTGGGCCTTCTCCTTGTCGCGACGCTCGTATTCAGCCTTCTGCTGCTCTACGAGGTACTCGACTCGCTTACAGTTCTGAAGGTCGTGGCCCTTGGTGCGGTGGATCTTGCAGTATTGCTTGTCGGAGCCGTCCTGCTTGTCGGCTGCCGCTACAGGGGCAGGCTCCTTGCCGGAACCGCCAGCCTGTGCCTTCTTGGCGGGAGCCTCCTTGCCGGACTGCTCAACGACTAGCACCTCCTTGCTCTTCTTTCTTCTGTTGTTCCGCCGCCGGCTCTTCTTTGCCGGGGCAGCGTCCTCACTGTCGCTTCCTCCTGCGCCAGTATCCTCTCCGGGGAGTCTCCTCCCCTCTTCGGCGCGCGCGCACTTGTCAGCCAGAGCATAGAGCTCGCTGACATCCCGAATCTTGGTCATGGCCATCTCTTCCCTCATGCGGCGGTTACGCACGTTCTGGTGGAACGCGCTGATAACCGCGGCAGGGTGGACGTCGGGAATGGTGTGTTGCACGCGGCTGAACCTCTGGATGTACTTGCGCAGGGATTCTCCCTCCTTCTGGGCCAAGATGTGGAGATCGCTCTCCTGGCCGTGGGGTTTGTGGCCGCCCGTGAAGGCGCCAACAAACTGGTGGCACAGATCTGCCCATGAAGAAATGGAGTTCTCCGGCAAGTGCATAAGCCAAGAACAGACGTTTGGCTTAAGCACTAGCGGGAAGTAGTTAGCTAGTATCTTCTCGTCGCGTCCCCCGGCAGCCTGCACCGCGGTGGTGTAGATGCTGAGGAACTCCGAGGGGTGCGTCTTGCCGTCGTACTTCTCGGGTACGTCGAGCTTGAAGTTTTTCATGCTGGGCCACTGGACTCGCCGCAGCTCACGGGTGAACGCAGGGCAACCTGCCGCGTACGGCAAGTCGCCTGGCTCACCGGGCGCCTACGTGTCGACAGCGGTCCCAGCGCGGTGATCCGATTGTCGTCGGGCTTCTCGTCGGCGCTCGATGCGCGTCCGAGCATCTTCTTGCCGCCGATCGTCGAGGACTTGGCGCTGGTCCCGACGAGCCCGCGGATCCGACGACGCTGTAGAGTCGTCGTCGACGTTAATCCGGCGGGGTGGCGTCTTCTGCTTCCGCGGCGGGGAGTGCACGGTAGTTGCGCCCCCGGCGGTCTTGTCGCCGTCGGCCTTCGTCTGGTCGACTTGCCGTGGCCGCGACGTCGCAGGCTGCTGCGGCGTGTCGTTGTTGGCGAAGGCGATGAGGCTTTGGATCATCGCCCTCCAGTCTTCGGCCTTGTCTACCGCTGGAGGGAAGTCGAGAAGTAGTTGCGCTCTTTCTAGAGCTTCTGCTGGAGAGGAGGGGAGCGGTGGCGAGCGGTGCGAGGAGCGAGATATGCTCGGACTCCTAACAGGGCAAGAAGGAGCAGTTTCCCGCCCCGGCGACCGTGCCTTGCTCGTGCCAGGACGATGGCCTTGAGCGTCCCGCGATCCTCCAGTTTGTCCTTGCCCCAGCAAGCGAATGGTACCTCCTGTACCACGGCGCTGCTGGCTTGGCACCTCCCGAGAGAGGCGTGGTGCGTCTAAGGACACCGAGACCTTGGAATTCGCCCGGTCGTCCGTCTTGTCCTTAGATTTGGTGGCGCCATGAGTTTCCTCGCCGGCGACCACCCTTCCGCCGGCGTCTCCTCCACCAACCGTTGGTTCTGGTGGTGGTGGAACCGACGCAGACGGGCCTCCGACCTCCGAAGCCTTCTTCTTCGGAGCCATGTTGTTGTAGCTGATGAAGTTGACGAAGCTGGAGAGGTTGATGAAGAATGCGCCCGCGTGAGCGCCGGATCAGGTTCGCACAACCTCGACGCCCCCTACCTGGCGCGCCAAAGATGTCGGGGGAAACTGTCCTCCCACGAGCACCTATGGGACCGGAGCCCCTTCTACGTTGCGGTAAGGGAGCGGAGGGAGCACGAAGAGCAGATCGAGGGGTGCACGCGGGCAGTTTACCCAGGTTCGGGCCGCGCGGACGCGTAAAACCCTACTCCTGCCTTGGTTGTATTGAGCTCGGGAGCTTGAAGAGCTACAGTACTAGCTACACCGAGCGAGAGAGTTGCTTAGGTTTCGAACCCCCTCTACGTTGTGCATGGGCCTCCTTTTATAGCTCAAAGGGGTCACCGACAGGTGCCAACGTAGAGGAGGGTAAAAGCGTAATTTTGGTGGTAGTTGTAACAGTGCGGGAATAGTGCGTGAATAGTGGATGAACAGTGGTTTTCACCTAACTTTGACAGTGGGGGACAAGGGCATTAAATGCCCATCACCGTCGACCCCAAAAGTGTCCGTCCATGCTTCTCCGTTCGCCACGGCGGTAGCCTCGTCACCATGGCTTGCCACCATGTGCCCCAGGCTGCACAGCCATCCGCCACGCGTCCCTGGAAGGGCCCCAGGGCGACGCGTGGGAAGGTGAGCTGGAGCGCGGGCACACAGCATAAGTTTCCCCCGGCAAGCACCTTGCCGGGGCCGTGACCTTGACGGGCCCGGAAGCTTGTCGCTCTCCGGGTCCTGCCGGGGCGCGTGATGCGCCGAGGCATTTCTTGAGGTGTGCATTTCTTGGCCTTCCTGGCAAGCCCCTCTTGCCAGGGTCTTGTGCTAAAG
Organism: Secale cereale; assembly: GCA_902687465.1. Lineage (NCBI taxonomy): Eukaryota > Viridiplantae > Streptophyta > Magnoliopsida > Poales > Poaceae > Secale > Secale cereale. The sequence goes on along the minus strand of LR738710.1, from coordinate 614,669,868 downwards.
TGATAACCTTGAGCCTGGTGCGGCCTTCCCGGCAAGCTCCTCTTGCCGGGGCCTTGTTCCTCTGTCTTGTATACTTTGTTCTTGAATGGCTTCATAGGGACCAGAAAGGTTCTCGGCGAGCACGTGGTAAACCCTGCCGCGGGAAGCTGCTACTGCCCGTGCACAAGTTGGGGTACTAAGGTACCCCTATCTTAGTACACCGACACTAACAGATGGGTCTTGTCCATCACATCATTCTCTAATTTTGTGATCCCGTTCATCAAATGATAACACACATCTATGGTTAGGAAACATAACCATCTTTGATCAACGAGCTAGTCAATTAGAGGCATACTAGGGACACTCTGTTTTGTCTATGTATTCACACATGTACTAAGTTTCTGATTAATACAATTCTAGAATGAATAATAAACATTTATCATGGTATAAGGAAATATAAATAAAAAATTTATTATTGCCTCTACGGCATATTTCCTTCAGTCTCCAACTTGCACTAGAGTCAATAATCTAGTTCACATCGCCATGTGATTCAACACAGATAGTTCACATCGCCATGTGACCAACACCCAAAGGGTTTACTAGAGTCAATAATCTAGTTCACATCGCCATGTGATTCAACTCCGATAGTCCACATCGCCATGTGACCAACACCCAAAGGGTTTACTAGAGTCAATAATCTAGTTCACATCGCCATGTGATTAACACCCAAAGAGTACTAAGGTGTGATCATGTTTTGCTTCGTGAGAGAAGTTTAGTCAGCGGGTCTGTTACATTCAGATCCGTATGCATTTCGCAAATTTCTATGTCTACAATGCTCTGCATGGAGCTACTCTAGTTAATTGCTCCCACTTTCAATATGCATCCAGATTGATACTTAGAGTCAAGTGGATTAGTGTCAAAGCTTGCATTGACGTAACTCTTTACGACGAACTCTTTATCACCTCCATAATCGAGAAACATTTTTTTAGTCCTCCAGTTACTAAGGATAATTTTGACCGTTGTCCAGTGATCTACTCCTGGATCACTATTGTACCTCCTTGCCAAACTCATGGCAAGGTATATAACAGGTTTGGTACACAGCATGACAGACTTTATAAAACCTATGGCTGAGGCATAAGGAATGACTTTCATTCTCTCTATATGTTTCTGTCGTGGTCGGGCTTTGAGTCTTACACAACTTCACACCTTACAAATCAGGCAAGAACTCCTTCTTTGACTGATCCATTTTGAACTACTTCAAAATCTTATCAAGGTATGTACTCATCGAAAGTCTTATCAAGCGTCTTGATCTATCTCTATAGATCTTGATGCCCAATATGTAAGCAGCTTCACTGAGGTCTTTTATTAAAAACTCCTTTTAAACAATCCTTTATGCTTTCCAGAAAATTCTACATAATTTTCAATCACCAATATGTCATTCACATATACATATCAGAAATGTTGTAGTGCTCCCACTCACTTTCTTGTAAATACAGGCTTCACCGTAAGTCTGTATAAAACCATATGCTTTGATCACCTCAACAAAGCGTATATTCCAACTCCAAGATGCTTGCACCAGTCCATAGATGGATTGCTGGAGTTTGCACACTTTGTTAGCACCTTTAGGATCGACAAAACCTTCTGGTTGCATCATATACAACTCTTCTCTGAGATATCCATTAAGGAATGCAGTTTTCACATCCATTTGCCAGATTTCATAATCATAAAATGCGGCAATTGCTAACATGATTCGGACAGACTTTAAGCATCGCTACGAGTGAGAAAATCTCATCGTAGTCAACACCTTGAACTTGTCGAAAAACTTTTTCGACAAGTCGAGCTTTGTAGATAGTAACTCTACCATCACCATCCGTCTTCCTCTTGAAGATCCATTTATTCTCAGTGGCTTGCTGATCATCGGGCAAGTCCACCAAAGTGCACAGTTTGTTCTCATACATGGATCACATCTCAGATTTCATGGCCTCAAGCCATTTTGCGAAATCTGGGCTCATCATCGCTTCCTCGTAGTTCGTAGGTTCATCATGGTCTAGTAACATGACTTCCAGAACCGGGTTACTGTACCACTCTGGTGCGAAACGCACTCTGGTTGACCTACGAGGTTCAGTAGTAACTTGATCTGAAGTTTCATGATCATCATCATTAGCTTCCTCGCTCATTGCTATAGGAATCATTGTTACTAGTTTATGTGATGTACTACTTTCCAATTCGGGAGAAGGTACAATTACCTCATCAAGTTCTACTTTCCTCCCACTCGCTTCTTTCGAGAGAAACTCTTTCTCTAGAAAGGATCCATTCTTAGCAACGAATATCTCCCCTTCGGATCTATGATAGAAGGTGTACCCAATAGTTTCATTTGGGTATCCTATGAGGACACATTTCCTCGACTTGAGTTCGAGCTTATCAGTTTGAAGCTTTTCCACATAAGCATCGCAGCCCCAAACTTTAAGAAATGACAACTTTGGTTTCTTGGCAAACCACAGTTTATACGGTATCGTCTCAACGGATTTAGATGGTGCCCTATTTAACGTGAATGCAGTTGTCTCTAATGCATAACCCCAAAATGATAGTGGTAAATCGGTAAGAGACATCATAGATCGCACCCTATCTTAATAAAGTACGGTTTACGACGTTCAGACACACCATTACATTGTGGTGTTCCGGGTGGCGTGAGCTGTGAAACTATTTCACTTTGTTTTAAATGAAGACCAAACTTATAACTCACATATTTGCCTCCGCGATCAGATCGTAAAACTTTATTTTTCTTGTTACAATGATTCTCTACTTCACTATGAAATTCTTTGAACTTTTCAAATGTTTCAGACTTGTACTTCATCAAGTAGATATACACATATCTTTTCAAATCATCTGTGAAGGTCAGAAAATAATGATACCCGCCAGGAGCCTCAACACTCATCGGACTGCATACATCAGTATGTATGATTTCCAACAGGTCAGTTGCTCGCTCCATTGTTCCGGAGAATGGAGTCTTAGTCATCTTGCCCATGAGGCATGGTTCGCAAACACCAAGTGATTCCAAAAGCCCATCAGCATGGAGTTTCTTCATGCGCTTTACACCAATATGACCTAAATGGCAGTGCCACATATAAGTTGCACTATCATTATCAATTTTGCATCTTTTGGCTTCAATATTATGAATATGTGTATTACTATGATCGAGATCCAAAAAACTATTTTCATTGGGTGTATGACCGTCGAAGGTTTCATTCATGTAAACAGAACAACAATTATTCTATGACTTTAAATGAATAACTGTATTGCAACAAACATGATCAAATCATATTCATGCTCAACGTAAATGCCAAATAACATTTATTTAGGTTCTACATTAATCCCAAAAGTATAGGGAGTGTGCGATGATGATCATATCAATCTTGAAACCACTTCCAACACACATCGTCACTTCACCATTAACTAGTCTCTGTTCATTCTTCAACTCTCGTTTCGAGTTACTAATTTTAGCAACTGAACTGGTATCAAATACCCAGAGGTTGCTATGAACACTAGTAAAGTACACATCAATAATCTGTATATCAAATATACCTTTGTTCACATTGCCATCCTTCTTATCCACCAAATATTCGGGGAACTTTCGGTTCCAGTGACCATTTCTTTTGCAGTTAGAAGCACTCAGTTTCAGGCTTAGGTCCAGCTTTGGGCTTCTTCATGGGAGTGGCAACTTGATTGCCATTCTTCTTGAAGTTCTCTTTCTTACCCTTGCCCTTTTCTTGAAACTAGTGGTCTTGTTAACCATCAACAATTGATGCTCTTTCTTGATTTCTACCTTTGTTGATTTCAGCATCACGAAGAGCTCATGAATCGTTTTAGGCATCCCTTGCATATTATAGTTCATCACGTAGTTCTAGTAACTTGGTGATAGTGACTAGAGAATTCTGTCAATTTATTATTTTATCTGGAAGATTAACTCCCACTTGATTCAAGTGATTGTAGTACTCAGACATTGTGAGCACATGCTCATAAGTTGAGCTATTCTCCTCTATCTTGTAGGCAAAGTACTTGTCAAAGGTCTTATACCTCTGAACATGGGCATGAGTCTGAAATACTATTTTTCAACTCTTGGAACATCTCATATGCTCCGTAGCGTTCAAAACGTCTTTGAAGTACAGGTTATAAGCCGTAAAGCATGGCGCACTAAACTATCAAGTAGTCATCATACCGAGCTTGTCAAACGTTCATAACATCTGCATCTGCTCCTGCAATAGGTTTGTCACCTAGCGGTGCATTAAGGACATAATACTTTTGTGCAGCAATGAGGATAATCCTCATATCACGAACCTAGTCCACATCATTGCTACTAACATCATTCAACTTAGTTTTCTCTAGGAACATATCAAAAACATAGGGGAGCTATAAGGCGAGCTATTGATCTATAACATAATTTGCAAATACCATCAGGACTAATTTCATGATAAATTAAAGTTAAATTAATCATATTACTAAAGAACTCCCACTTAGATAGACATCCCTCTAGTCATCTAAATGATCACGTGATCCAAATCAACTAAACCATGTCCGATCATCACGTGAGATGGAATAGTTTTCAATGGTGAACACCTTATGTTGATCATATCTACAATACGATTCACGCTCGACCTTTCGGTCTCCAGTGTTCCGAGGCCATGTTTGTACATGCTAGGCTCGTCAAGTTTAACCCGAGTATTCTGCATGTGCAAAACTGTCTTACACCAGTTGTATTTGAATGTAGAGCTTATCACACCCGATCATCATGTGGTGTCTTGGCACGACAAACTTTCGCAACGGTGCATACTCAGGGAAAACACTTGTACCTTGAAATTTTTGTAAGGGATCATCTTATAATGCTACAGCCGTACTAAGCAAAATTAGAAGCCTAATAAGATAAACATCACATGCAATCAAAATATGTGACATGATATGGGCATCATCATCTTGTGCTTTTGATCTCCATCTCCAAAGCATCATCATGATCTCCATCGTCACCGGCTAGACACCATGATCTTCATCGTAGCATCGTGGTCATCTCACCAACTATTGCTACTGCTACTATCGCTAACTCATAGTGATAAAGTAAAGCAATTACATGGCCTTCACAATTCATATAATAAAGAGACAACCGTAAGGCTCCTGCCGGTTGCCGCTAATTTACAAAACATGAGCATCGCATACAATAACGTATAACTCATCACGTCTTGACCATATCACATCACAACATGCCCTGCAAAAACAAGTTAGACGTCCTCTACTTTGTTGTTGCAAGTTTTACATGGCTGCTACAGGCTTAGCAAGAACCGTTCTTACCTACGCATACAAAACCACAATGATTTTTTGTCAAGTGTGTTGTTTTAACCTTCACAAGGAACGGGCGTAGCCACACTCGATTCAACTAAAGTGAGAGAGACAGACACCCGCCGGTCACCTTTAAGCAACGAGTGCTCGTAATGGTGAAACTAGTCTCGCTTAAGCGTACGCGTAATGTCGGTCCCGGCCGCTTCATCTCACAATACCGCCGAATCAAATTATGACATGCTGGTAAGCAGTATGACTATTATCGCCCACAACTCATTGTGTTCTACTCATGCATATCATCTACGCATAGACCTGGCTCTTGATGCCACTGTTGGGGAACACAGTATTTCAAAAAAATTCCTACGATCACGCAAGATCTATCTATGAGATGCATAGCAACGAGAGGGGGAGTGTATCCTCATACCCTTGAAGATCGCAAAGTGGAAGTGTTTATCAATGCGGTTGATGTAGTCGTACACCTTCACGATCCGTCCCGATCTAGCACGGAACGTACGACACTTCCACGTTCATCTCGATGACGTCCTCGCCTTCTTCATCCAGCAAGACGGGCGAAGTAGTAGATGAGTTCCAGCAGCACGACAGCATGGTGACGGTTGGTGATGAAGAACAATCGCTTCATGGCTTCGCCAAGCACTACAGAAACTAGACGGAGGATAAACTAGAGGGTCGGGGTTGCCGGCACACGACTTGGTGTATCTTGATGTCTCTTGGGTGCTAGCCATGCTCCTCTATTTATATGTTGAGCCTTGGGGTCGAAATTTGGAGTAAAAGCCTCCACAAGGTCGGTTTCACCCGAAAGGCAAGAGTCCTTCTCGGACTCCAGGGCCAGACGCTAGGATTCCTAGCGTCTGGCTCCTGGACTCCGCAAAACTTCCTTTTGCGCTTTCCAAAAACCTTGTGGGATTTCCCCTTTGTCCCAAATAAAGTGTCCTCGTACCCAAAAATTTCGGGAAACATTCGGAACCCTTTCCGGAGGCCAAACACTATTATCCCATATATCAATCTTTATCTCCAGACCATTCAGAGTTCCTCGTCATGTCCTTGATCACATCCGGGACTCCGAATAACATTCGGTCACCAACATACATAGCTATATCGTCAACGAACATTAAGCGTGCGGACCCTACAGGTTCGAGAACTATATAGACATGACCGACACATCTCTCCGGTCAATAACCAATAGCGGAACCTGGATGCCCATATTGGCTCCTACATATTCTACGAAGATCTTTATTGGTCGAACCGCATAACAACATACATTGTTCCCTTTGTCATCGGTATGTTACTTGCCCGAGATTCGATCATCGGTATCATAATACCTAGTTGAATCTCGTTACCGGAAAGTCTCTTTACTCGTTCAGTAATACATCATCTCATGACTAACTCATTAGTCATTTGCTTGCAAGGCTTATTATGATGTGTATTACCGAGAGGGCCCACAGATACCTCTCCGACACTTGGAGTGACAAATCCTATTCTCGATCTATGCCAACACCACAAACACCTTCGGAGACACCTGTAGAGCATCTTTATAATCACCCACTTATGTTGTGACGTTTGACAGTACACATGGTGTTCCTCTGGTATTCGGGAGTTGCATAATCTCATAGTCAGAGGAACATGTATAAGTCGTGAAGAAAGAAATAGCAATAAAACTAAACGATCATTGTGCTAAGCTAACGGATGGGTCTTGTCCATCACATCATTCTCTAATGATGTGATCTTGTTCATCAAATGACAAAACATGTCTATGGTTAGGAAACATAACCATCTTTGATCAACGAGCTAGTCAATTAGAGGCATACTAGGGACACTCTATTTTGTCTATGTATTCACACATGTACTAAGTTTCCAGTTAATAAAATTCTAGCATGAATAATAAACATTTATCATGGTATAAAGAAATATAAATAACAACTTTATTATTGCCTCTACGGCATATTTCCTTCATATCTCCCACTTGCACTAGCGTCAATTATCTAGTTCACATCGCCATGTGATTCAACACCGATAGTTCACATCGCCATGTGACTAACTCCCAAAGGGTTTACTAGAGTCAATAATCTAGTTCACATCGCCATGTGATTCAACACCGATAGTTCACATCGCCATGTGACCAACACCCAAAGGGTTTACTAGAGTCATTAATCTAGTTCACATCGCCATGTGATTAACACCCAAAGAGTACTAAGGTGTGATCATGTTTTGCTTCATGAGATAAGTTTAGTCAGCGGGTCTGTTACATTCAGATCTGTATGTATTTCGCAAATTTCTATGTCTACAATGCTCTGCATGGAGCTACTCCATGGGTGTTCAAATCATTACTATGTCATCTAGATTATTGACTCTAGTGCAAGTGGGAGACTGAAGGAAATATGCCCTATAGGCAATAATAAAGTTGTTATTTATATTTCCTTGTATATCATGATAAATGTCTTTTATTCATGCTAGATTTTTTTAAACGGAAACTTGATACATGTGTGAATACATAGAGAAAACAGAGTGTCCCTAGTATGCCTCTACTGGACTAGCTCGTTAATCAAAGATGGTAATGTTTCCGGACCATAGACATGTGTTGTCATTTGATCACCAGGATTACATCATTATGAGAATGATGTGATGGACAAGACTCATCCGTTAGCTTAGCACTATGATCGTTTAATTTTACTGCTATTGTTTTCTTCATGACTTATACATGTTCCTGTGACTATGAGATTATGCAACTCCTGAATACCGTAGGAACACCTTGTGTGCTATCAAACGTCACACCGTATCTGGGTGATTATAAAGATGCTCTACAGGTGTCTCCGGAGGTGTTTGTGGTGTTGGCATAGATCGAGAATAGGATTTGTCACTCTGAGTGTCGGAGAGGTATCTCTGGGCCCTCTCGGTAATACACATCGTAATAACCCTTGCAAGCAAACGACTAATGAGTTACTCACGAGATGATGTATCACAGAACAAGTAAAGAGACTTGCGAGTAACGAGATTGAACTAGGTATGATGATACCGACGATCGAATCTCGGGCAAGTAACATACCGATGACAAAGGGAACAACGTATGTTGTTATGTGGTTTGACTGATAAAGATCTTCGTAGAATATGTAGGAACCAATATGAGAATCCAGGTTCCGCTATTGGTTATTGACCGGAGATGAGTCTTGGTCATGTCTACATATTTCTCGAACCCGTAGGGTCCGCAGGCTTAACATTCGATGACGATTGGTATTATGAGTTTATGTGTTTTGATGTACCGAAGGTTGTTAGGAGTCCCAAATGTGATCACAGACATGACGAGGAGTCTCGAAATGGTCGAGACATGAAGATTGATGCATTGGAAGGTTATGTCAAAGGTTTCGGATGAGTTCGGGCATTTTCCGGAGTACCGGGAGATTACCAAAACCCCTCGGGGGGTTAATGCGCCTTAATGGGCAATGGTGGGAGGGAGGAGGAGGCAACCAAGTGGCAGGCGCGCACCCCCCAAGCCCAATCCGAATTGGGGGGGGGGGCTTTCCTTCTCTCCTTCTCCTCCTACTCTAACTAGGGAAGGGGGAAAACCTACTCCTACTAGGAGTAGGAATCCCCCTTGGGGCGCGCCATAGAGAGGACCGGCCCTCCCCTCCTCCACTCCTTTATATACGGGGGAGGGGGAACCCCATAGACACACAAGTTGATTGTTCAGCCGTGTGCGGTGCCCCCCTCCACAGATTTCCACCTCGGTCGTATTGTCGCAGTGCTTAGGCGAAGCCCTGCATCGGTAACTTCATCAACACCGTCACCACGCTGTCGTGCTGACGAAAATCTCCCTCGGCCTCAACTGGATCAAGAGTTCGAGGGATGTCACTGAGCTGAACGTGTGCAGATCGTGGAGGTGTCGTGCGTTCGGTGCTTGATCGGTTGGATCACGAAGACGTTCGACTACATCAACCGTGTTACTAAACGCTTCTAATTTCAATCTACGAAGATACGTCGACACACTCTCCTGCTCGTTGATATGCTTCTCCTAGATAGATCTTGCGTGATTGTTGGATTTTTTTTTTTGAAATACTACGTTCCCCAAAATTCACATCTTGTTGAGCTGCTTTGACCCATGAATTGGGGTAAAGCTTCTCTAAGATGGATTGATATACCTTGGGTGGTGGTGTTGATCTTGATCATGTAGTTGAACTTGTGTGGGATGCTCAAGGTTGAGGTAGCTCATCAAGAATTGGGAGCACCAATTGTAGTTTGAGTTCATCTTCCTACATGGGTTAGATTTGCAAGGAAGAGCACTTGTGTATCCAAAATGACAATCATGAAAATTTGATACCAAGTGAAATTTGATATAGAGAAATTGTCAAAGGATATATTGAAAGGATTCATGCTTCCTTGACTTCAACCACCATATTGTAGAGACTTGGTGATGTAGAGATTGCTTAGGATATGAGTGAGTTGCAATCTCATGGAGTTGGGCTTATCCAAGCACCTACAAGGGTTAGATAACATGCAAGGGTACAAGTATATCCAAGGCATATGATTATCATCATAAGAGAAATATCAAGGATTAGTCAAAGGCTCATGCCTTGCATGTATCCAAATGGAGTTATTACTCCAAGTTTGAGGCATCAATAATGTTCAATTCACCTCTCAACATGTAAAACACTTTCTCATCAAGTGATTTAGTAAATATATCCGCCAATTGCTTATTGGTACGAACATGTTTAAGATTTATATCACCCTTAGCAACATGATCTTGAATGAAATGATGACGAACTTCAATATGCTTAGTTTGAGAATGTTGCACGACGTTGTGTGCAATCTTAATAGCACTTTCATTGTCACAAAGCAATGGAACATGTTTCACATAGATCCCATAATCTTTAAGTGTTTGGGTCATCCAAAGTAATTGAGCACAACATGAACCGACGGCAAAGTATTCGGCTTCGGCGGTGGATAAGGATACCGAGTTTTGTTTCTTGGAGGACCAAGACACAAGAGATCTACCAAGGAATTGACAAGTACCCAAAGTGGACTTTCTATCAACCTTGTCACCGGCATAGTCCGAGTCGGAGTAGCCAACAAGATCAAAAGAAGACCTCTTAGGATACCAAATGCCAAAATTTGGTGTATGAATGAAGTACCTCACTATCCTTTTCACAGCCTTAAGATGACATTCTTTGGGGGTCGCTTGATATCGTGCACACATGCACACACTTAGCATAATATCGGTACGTGAGGCACATAGATATGACAATGAACCAATCATAGAGCGGTAAACCTTTCGGTCAACCGGTTCGCCATCCTTTGTCAAGTCAAGATGTCCACTAGTAGGCACATGTGTAGTCATATCTTTGCATTCTTGCATGTTGAACTTCTTGAACAAGTCCTTGGTATATTTCGTTCGAGAAACAAAGGTACCCTCCTTAGTTTGCTTGATTTGCAAAACAAGAAAGAACTTGAGTTCACTCATCATAGACATCTCAAACTTTTCCGACATTAGCTTTTCAAACCTTTCACTAAAATGGGGGTTAGTAGAACAAGATATGATATCATCAACATAAATCTGACACACAAATAATTCACCATTAACCCTTTTAGTAAAAAGTGTGGAATCAATTTTCCTAATTTCAAAGCCTTTTTCAATAAGAAACTTGGTCAAGCATTTATACCATGCTCTAGGAGCTTGTTTAATACCATAATAAGCTTTGTGAAGTTTATAAACATGATTAGGTTTCTTGGGATTAACAAAGCTGAGAAGTTGTTTAACATAAACTTCCTCCTCAATTTCACCATTGAGGAAAGCACTTTTAATGTCCATTTGGTATAAATTGATATCATGGTGATTGGCATAAGCAAGTAAGATGTGTATGGACTCAATTCTAGCAATGGGGGCAAATTTCTCACCGTAATCCATACCTTCGACTTGAGTGTATCCTTGGGCGACGAGACGGGCCTTGTTGCGTACAACTTGTCCATCTTCATCTTGCTTATTGCGAAACACCCATTTTGTACCGATGATGTTTTGGTTGTTGTCGGGCTTCTCAACCAATGTCCAAACTTGGTCTCTCGAAGTTATGTAGTTCCTCATGCATAGCGTTCACCCAATCCGGATCATCAAGAGCATCTTCAACCTTCATAGGTTCAAGGTTAGATATGAAAGAGTGGTGTTCACAAAATTTAGCTAAGCGAGATTTAGAGTGAGTGATTCTCGCAGTTTGGATATCATCGTAGATTTTCTCTACGAGATGATCTTTAGCAATTCTTGCTCTAACTCATGAGAGCTTTTGTTTGGGTCGAGGTGGAACATCCTCTTAATCATCTTGTTCTTCCTATGGGCCTTCTTCGTTGTTGGTGTTGTCTTTCTCTTATCGAGGTGGAGAAGGAGGTTGATTAGGTTCATCTTGGTGTACTTCCTCGTTTTCTCCATCTGGGTGTGTCCAACTTGTGGATGCCTCCGTGTAAACTCTTGGTTCACCTTGTCGTGAGGTAGAAGCTTCCACTTGGATGGACGAGGTACTCTCCTTCACCTCCATTGGATGGATCATCCCAATAGACAAGTCTTGGATTGCTTCCGAACGATCTTTGTCATCTACATCAATTGGCAATTGCTCTACTTGCGAGCCGTTAGATTCATCAAACCTCACATCTACCGTCTCTTCAACCTTTCGGGTGAAATTGTTGTAGACACGGTAAGTGTGAGAGTTTGAGCCATAACCGAGTAGGAAACCTTCATGAGATTTAGGGGCAAATTTTGAATGACGATGCTTATCAAGAATATAGCACTTTGAGCCGAAAACTCGAAAGTATCCAACTTGGGGTTTGTTACCGGTGAGAAGCTCGTATGCCGTCTTGCCGAGAAGTTTGTGAAGATATAGACGATTTCTAGCATGACAAGATGTCTCAACCGCTTCCGCCCAAAAGTGTCTTGGGATCTTGTACTCATCAAGCATCGTTCTCGCCATTTTGATGAGTGTCCGATTCTTCCTCTCAATAACTCCATTTTGTTGAGGTGTGTACGTAGCCAAGAACTCATGTGAAATCCCTTTTTCGTCAAGAAAGGTATCCACATTGGCGTTCTTGAACTCCGTTCTATTGTCACTCCAAACCATCTTGATCTTCACTTCAAATTGATTTTGGGCCTTCCTAGCGAAGTTCTTGAAGATCTTTTGGACCTGCAATTTATCATCAAGAAATAACACCCACGTAAATCTTGAAAATCATCAACAATGATCAATCCAAAAGAGTTACCACCGAGACTCTTGTAAGCATTGGGACCAAAAAGATCCATATGAAGTAGCTCGAGCGGTCTTCTCGTGGTCATGATGTTCTTCACGAGATGACTTCCGCCAACTATTTTTCCTGCTTGACAAGCACTACAAAGTCCATCCTTGTCAAATGTAACATCTTTAACACCAAGGATATGATCACCTTTAATAAGCTTATCAAGATATCTCATGCCGACATGACCTAACCTTCTATGCCTCAACCAACCTTTAGAAGATTTAGCAATAAAACAAGTGCGGGGTTGGGCTTGCTTAGCGAAGTCAACAATGTATAGGTCACCACTATGAATGCCGGTAAAGACCAGATTATGATTATCTCTACGAAAGACTTGGCAATCAACATGAGTGAATAGCACATTTAAACCAAAATCAGCTAATCTAGACACATAGAGAAGATTATATCCGAGAGATTCTACAAGCATGACATTCTTGATAGAGCTATCATTGGATATGGCCACCTTGCCAAGGCCAACAACTTTACCCTTAGAGTTGTCACCAAAGGTAACATACTTTTGTGGACCATCATTTCTAGCAAGCTCATCAAACATGTCCTTATATCCGGTCATATGATCCACACATCCACTGTCAAGCACCCATTCCTTTCCTCCGGCTGCGTAACCACGAGGATTTTCTATAAGACCAAAATGTCTCATTTGTTCATCAAGGTCAAAGTCACTATCATCATCCTCATCATAATAACCATGTTCAACATTTCCTTGAGGTAGATCAACACCTGGAGAGAGAAATTCATTAGTTATGTGATCATGACAATGTTCATCTTTATGAATTCTAGTGACTTCCGAGATGATATTACTAATGATTCCTACATCTCCTTTGGAACGCATAAGGTCACGAAGCTCAAATAAACATTCATCAAATTTGGGGTCACTAGAGTTCATCTTATTTAAAGCAATGGACTTTTGAAGGATAACATCTAGATTTTTCAAAGTGTAGTCCGGAAATCGTTCCTCAAGGAATCTCCATATAGTGTAAGCACATTCGAAAGTAGGCAAACATACAAGCAAGTTTCTAGGCAATCCTCTAGTGATAAGATCAACAGTTCTAAGATTTCGAATCATGTCAAGTTTCTCATTGGAAGTAGGATTCGAAGCATAAATGGGGGGCATACAAGGACTAACAATATACTTGTTCAAATGATATTCATTGAAGATCTCAAGCATTTCATTTTTCCATTCCTAATAAAATTCTCCATCAAGCATAGATACTCTACGTCTAATACTCCCGATCGTAGACTCATCCATCTTCCTCCAATGGTGATTAAACCAAAGCAATGGAGACCAAAGCTCTGATACCAATTGAGAGGATCGAAGAAGAGGTGTCTAGAGGGGTTGATTAGACACTCAACAAGAAAAGTAGCAGTTTTTAAGTTCCTTGAGTTGAAGTAGAGTTTTATCACAATTTCAAACATTCACAATACATTTCAAGCAAGCATGCCAAGAGTGTATGAGCAGTGGAAAGTAAAGCATGCAATTTGCAAGAAAGTAAAGGGATCATATTGGAATGTGCAAACGCAATTGGAGTCACAGATGTTTTTGGCGTGGTTCCGATAGGTGGTGCTATCGTACATCCACGTTAATGGAGACTTCAACCCACGAAGGATAATGGCTGCGCGAATCCACGGAAGGCTCCACCCACGAAGGGTCCACAAAGAAGCAACCTTGTCTATCCCACCATGGCCATCACCCACAAAGGACTTGCCTCACTAGGGTAGATCTTCACGAAGTAGGCGATCTCCTTGCCCTTACAAACTCACTGGATCAACTCCACAATCTTGTCGGAGGCTCCCAAGTGACACCTAACCAATCTAGGAGACACCACTCTCCAAAAGGTAATATATGGTGTGATGATGATGAACTCCTTGCTCTTGTGCTTCAAATGATAGTATCCCCAACACTCAACTCTCTCTCACAGATTTGGATTTGGTGGAAAGGTGATTTGAGTGGAAAGCAACTTGGGGAAGGCTAGAAATCAAGATTCTTGTGGTTGGATTGGAATATCTTGGTCTCAACACATGAGTAAGTGGTTCTCTATCAGAAAATGAGTAATGGAAGTGTAGGTATGGTCTGATGGCTTTCTTTTCGAATGAAGAGTGGGTGGAAGGGTATATATAGCCTCCACACAAAATCTAGCTGTTGCACACAAATCACCAAACTCGGTGGGACCGAATCAAGAAACTCGGTCGGACCGATTCAGTTCAAAATGTGAATGTTAGGCTTTTCGATGGGACCGACTTGGTCAACTCAGTGGGGCCGATTTCATTTGGGTTAGGGCATAACGTAATCTCGGTGAGACCGATCACATAAAATCGTGAGACCGATTTCTGTAATAGGCACATAGAGGGTTGGTTAGGCAAACTCAGTGGGACCAATTCGCTCATTTCGGTGAGGCCGAAATGTTACGAAGAGGAACAGAGAGTTTGCATTGCGAACTCGCTGAGACCGATTCTCACATATCGGTTAGATCAAAATGTTTCAAATAGGAAACAGAGAGTTTGCAATCCCATCTCGGTGAGACCGAGATCCCTATCGATGAGAACAAAATGATTAGGGTTTTGGCAGTGGCTATGTCAGATCAACTCGGTGGCGCCGGATAGTTCAAATCGGTGGGGCCGAGTTTGACTTTAGGTTTAGGACATATGTGGATAAGAGAAAGTGGTTGAGGGCTTTGGAGCATATCACTAAGCACTTTGAGCAAGCAAGCCATTACGCAACACCTCATCCCCTTTTAATAGTATTGGCTTTCCTATGGACTCAATGTGATCTTGGATCACTGAAATAGAAAATGTAGAGTCTTGAGCTTTGAGCTTTTGCCAATCTTCTGTCCTTAGCATCTTGAAGGGGTTCCACATCCTCTTGTCCATGCCACTCCACCGTTGAACTCATCTGAAATATACTAGGTAAAACCGTAAAATTATTAGTCCAACAACATATTTGTTGACATTAATTACCAAAATCACCAAGGGAGCAGTTGTGCTTTCAATTATCCAACTTTCGGACGATGATGAAGAGGGGCCCAAGAGGAGTAGAGAGAGAGGAGGGGAAGGGCCTTGAGCAGGAGAGTGTCTTCCAACCGGGCGTCTCACCCATCTTCTGAGCCTGTCATTCGGGAGGTCGATGACTCGTCTTGAGTCGTTGTTTCTTTTGCTGACCCCTTGTCGACTGACCAGCTGCCCGTGTCGACTGTTCAGACCTCGGGTCCGACTGGGCAGCCTCAAGTTCTGACCCCCTCCGGCGGCGTCATCAGCTCTGACTCAGTTCGCTATGCATCACGTCCCCGAGGACCAAACAAGAGATGCTAAGGAGACGATGATCCAAGCCGGCGTGATGATGGACCGACAGAAGGTGGTGTATGAGGCTAGCAGGGCCGCTTATGATGCCAGCTCTGCTCTTCAGACCAATGTCCAAGTAAGTGGGACTGTAAGTTGATTTACGATTGTCTTTTAAGCTTCAACCTTGCCTTTCTTAGGATATGCTACCAGAAAACTGCTCCTTTGTCATCCGCAAGATGCCTGTGGATGAGCGTTTTGGAACCTTTAATGTGCATCTATCATAGGTCTGAACCTTGCATCTGTACACCCACTGGGTGTTTAGTTTTATAGTGCAGCTCCTCCACTCGAGTTAGTAAAGTTGTGTCGAGTGGGTACCTAATCCAGTGCGGGCACTCTGAGTGCACCTAGTGGCTTTAGTCCCCGAGGCTGCCGTCGGATGTTTGATTCGGCGGGGGTCTTAAATGTACGACTGTTTGTAAGTATTCACTCGGGTCGGCAGGCCATGCCGAGTGAGACATCAAACCAGTGGGGGTACGCGGAGTGCACCCACTTGGTGTAGTCCCCGAGACTGCTGTCAACTGTTGGGAGTCGGTGGTGGTCTTAGAACAAAATATTTTTCTTTGTGCTTTTTATATATGTCCACTCGGGCTGGGCAGGCCGTGCCGAGCGAGAAATCAAAACCAGCTGGGGCACACTGAGTGCACCCACTGGGTGTAGTCCCCGAGACCGCCGTCAGATGTTCGATTCAGCGGTGGCCTTATAAATCTTTTTGTGGTGGCGATCTGAACTTGCCCATTTTTATTTGTTCCCGTTGATTGACTTGTCCTTCGATTGATTACAGAAATCTTGTTAGTATGCTGCCTTGCAGAAGGACAAGATCTCGCTCTAGGTGGAGCTGGAGGCCATCAAGAAAAAGCTGGAGCATTCTCAAACCAAGGTGAAGTCCATGGGAGGTAACTTTTCTGTCGACTGAGAGCTCCATCGCCTTCTCATTCTACTCCTTGAATTTAGTAATTCCACTCGAACAGATGTGCGTAGTGAAAACCGTCGGCTACAAGCTCGACTCAGGACTGCTGTTTCTTTAGACACAGTGAAAAAGGCCTTGGAAGAGAAGGATAATGCTCTTGTTGTGGCGTAGAAGACGGCCAGAGAGAAGACTGAAACAACTGATATGAAACTGGCTTCAATCGGCAAACTTGAAGAGGAAAACGCAACTCTGAAGACTGCAGTCGACGAAGCAAAAACGGAAGCCTCTCAATTGCGTGAGGAGAAGACAACTCTGTCTAACAAGGTCGACCAACTCACTCAAAAGAGAAACTAGCTGTAAGAATACTTCGGGGGCCTTGCGCAGAAGATGTACATCATGCTTGAAGGTACTCTCCATCGCCCGATTGAACATGTTTGTAGGTACGCTTGTGGTAACACCTCTTATGGAATGCAGTTCACTCATATTTTTCTCTTTGTGCATAATTTTTCAGTGCTTCGACCAAGAAATGGATCAAATCGAAACTGGCCTGGACCCTCCAAATCACTCGTCAGTGATGCCGCTGCCATGAATGTGCTAAGGCTTGAAGCGCGTCTTGAGGGTGTCGTAGGATACATTGCACAACTGAAAGCTGCATTGGCGGGGATAGATAAGGAGTTATGGCCGGAGGATCAACTTCAGAATGACCTCGAGTCATTGATGACTTGACTCAATGACCTCCCGAACTGAGTATAGGCGTGGAAAAAATATGTCGCCCGCTATGGAGCTGATGCGGCACTTTCACTTGTGTGTGTCCATTGCAAGGAGGCCAGGGAAGACAAGTTGAAGACTCTCCGGGTGGCAAACACAAAGAAGCTTCAATTTTGAAGTTTCATGGAGACCTTCCTTGACGCAGACACTCGGATTGAGATGGCATTGATATGGACACTTTTGTCGAGCCTGCCAGCCCTCCTATGGAGTGAAAAACATTTTATGTTCTGAACTTATTTGCCTCGGGATGCCGAGTGATCCTGTAATGGTTAAAATTTGCTCGGGTGCTTTGTTCGAATACTTTTGCTTTGGAACTTGGGGGATTTATCTGAATATTTGCACATTCAGTTGATCCTTGCTATGCTTTGATCGAAAAAGTTTCTAACTTAGGCGAAGACTAACTCGTGGCTAAGCCCCCAAGTGAGAGGGACGCTCTCACCAGGAGTAGTTTTGAACATAGGCGAGGACTTGGTTCGCGGCTAAGCCCCCGAGTGAGAGGGACGCTCTCACTCGGAGTAGTTTTTAACTTAGGCGGGGACTGGCTTGCGGCTATGCCCCCGAGTGAGAGGGACGCTCTCACTCGGAGTAGTTTTTAACTTAGGTGAGGACTGGCTCGCGGCTAAGCCCCCGAGTGAGAGGGACGCTCTCACTCAGAGTAGTTTTTAACTTAGGCGAGGACTGGCTCACGGCTAAGCCTCTGAGTGAGAGGGACGCTCTCACTCGGAGTAGTTTTTAACTTAGGCGAGTACTGGCTTCCTCCTAAGCCTCCGAGTGAGAAGGACACTCTCACTCGGAGTAGTTTTTAACTTAGGCAAGGACTGGCTCGCGGCTAAGCCTCAGAGTGAGAGGGACACTCTCACTCGAAGTATTTTTAACTTAGGTGAGGACTGGCTCACGACTAATCCTCCAGGCGAGAGGGACGCTCTCACTCGGAGC
>LR738710.1:614635152-614651232 GCA_902687465.1 Secale cereale | reverse complement strand
CTGGCCCACGGCTAAGCCACTGAGTGTGAGGGACGCTCTCACTCGGAATAGTTTTTTAACTTAGGAGAGGACTGGCTTGCGGCTAAACGCTCTCACTCGGAGTAGTTTTTAACTTAAGGCGACGCCTAGCTCGCGGCTAAGCCTCCGAGTGAGAGGGACGCTCTCACTCGGAGTAATTTTTAACTTAGGCGAGAACTGGCTCACGGCTAAGCCCCCGAGTTAGAGGGGCGCTCTCATGCGGAGTAGTTTTTAACTTAGGCGAGGACTGGCTCGCAGCTAAGCCTCCGAGTGAGAGGGACGCTCTCACTTGGAGTAGTTTTTAACTTAGGCGAGGACTGGCTTGCGTCTAAGCCCCCGAGTGAGAGGGACGCTCTCACTCGGAGTAGTTTTTAACTTAGGTTAGGACTGGCTTGCGGCTAAGCCCCCGAGTGAGAGGGATGCTCTCACTCAGAGTAGTTTTTAACTTAGGCGAGGACTGGCTCGTAGCTAAGCCTCCGAGTGAGAGGGACGCTCTCACTCAGAGTAGTTTTTAACTTAGTCAAGTACTAGCTGCCGGCTAAGCCTCTGAGTGAGAGGGACGCTATCACTCGGAGTAATTTTTAACAAAGGCAAGGACTGGCTCGCGACTAATCCTCTGAGTGAGAGGGACGCTCTCACTCGGAGTAGTTTTTTCACTATACGAGGACTGTCCCACGGCTAAGCCTCCGAGTGAGAGGGACCCTCTCACTCAAAGTAGTTTTTAACTTAGGTGAGGACTGGCTCGCGGCTAAGCCCCTGGGTGAGAGGGACGCTCTCACTCTGAGTAGTTTTAACTTAGGTGAGGACTGGCTTGCGGCTAAGCCTCCGAGTGAGAGGGACACTCTCACTCGGAGTAGTTTTTAACTTAGGCGACGACTGGCTCACGGCTAAGCCTCCGAGCAAGAGGGGCGCTCTCACTCGGAGTAGTTTTTAACTTGGGCGAGGACTGGCTCGCGGCTAAGCCCCCGAGTGAGAGGGATGCTCTCACTCGGAGTAGTTTTTAACTTAGGCGACGATTGGCTCGCGGCTAAGCCTCCGAGTGAGAGGGACACTCTCACTCGGAGTAGTTTTTAACTTAGGCGAAGACTGGCTCGCGGCTAAGTCCTCGAGTGAGAGCGGCGCTCTCACCCGGAGTAATTGTTAACTTAGGTGAGCACTGGAATGAGAGGGACGCTCTCACTCGGAGTAGTTTTTAACTTAGGCGAAAACAGATTTCGCGGCTAAGCCTCCTACTGGGGGATTTGAACACACGTTTAGGCGAAAGTAATCCTTAAAGATTGCGAGAGTCAAGTCTTGATAATAATCGAAAGGAGTACTTTTATTACATCACGGCTATCTGAAGGCTAGGTGTAGAATCGACCAAGTGAGATGGCCATGCGTAACATGGTCCAGTGCTCCGAGTGAATCTGAGTTGGCCATGCGTAACCCGTATTGAAGTGCTTCGTATTCAGCTTCATTGTTGGTGCAGTCAAAATGGATCTGGAGAGCGTAGCTAAGTTGGTCACCCCTTGGAGACACAAGGACCACACCAGCATCGGGCCCATTAAGCATTTTGGATCCATCAAAAAACATGGTCCAGTGCTCCGAGTGAATCTGAGTTGGTTGTTGCTGCTCAATCCATTCGGCCAAGAAATCGGCAAGCGCTTGGGATTTGATCACCTTCTTTGCTTCAAACTTGATGTCAAAAGGGAGAAGTTTGATTGCCTACATAGCCACTCGACCGGCCGCATCTCGATTGTTCATGATCTCAAACAACGGAGCATCACTGTTGACTGAAACCGAGTGGTCTTGGAAGTAATGGGCAAATTTCTTCACAGTCAAATAAATCCCATAAACAAGCTTCTCGTAGTGTGGATACCTCTGCTTGGACGGAGTCAGGACCTCGGAGACATAATGCACAGGACGTTGCACTTTATAAGCTTTGCCTTCTTCCTCCCGCTCGATTGTAAGCATCGTGCTGACAACTTGGCCAGTTGCTGCTGTGTACAAGGGCAGAGGTTCTTTGCTATTCGGGGCAGCAAGCATCGGCTGGTTGGAAAGCAGGGCTTTGAGTAACACAAATGTTGCTTCGGCTTTGGGAGTCCAATCAAATTTATCTGACTTCTTCATCAGTCGGTAGAGGGGTAGTGCCTTCTCTCCAAGATGAGAAATGAATTAACTCAGTGCAGCAAGGCATCTTATGAGTCTCTGGATGTCATGCACACGTTCTAGACATTTCATTCGGACAATTGCACTGATCTTCTCGGGATTGACATCTATCCCTCGTTCAGAAATGAGAAAATCGAGTAATTTACCTCCTGGAACTCCGAATATACACTTGGAACATATTCGATTTGATGACATACCTCCTCGGGTTAGTGAAGGTTTCTGCGAGGTCAATCAGTAGGTCGGAACCTTTTCGTGACTTGACTATGATATCATCCATATAGGCCTCTACATTTCGACTAATCTGAGTGAGCAGGCACTTCTGAATCATGCGCATGAATGTGGCACTTGCATTTTTTAGACCGAATGGCATTGTGATATAGCAAAAACACCCCAATGGGGTGATGAAGGCCTTTTTTATTCCATCTGGCCCAAACAGTCGAATCTGATGGTATACGGAATATGCATCAATAAAAGACAAGCGCTCACATCTCACAGTCGATCGGCAATCTGATTGATGCGGGGGAGCGGAAAATGATCTTTCGGGCGGGCCCGATTGATGTGTTTGAAATCGATACACATGGGGAGTGAGTTATCCTTCTTGGGAACCATGACGACATTTGCAAGCCACTCGTAGTGGCAGATCTCGCGTATAAACTCAGCTGCAAGGAGCCGAGCCACCTCTTCTCAAATCACCTTCCTTTTCTCCGCAGCGGACCGACGGAGATGCTCTTTGACAGGTTTAGCCTTCGAGTCGACGCGCAAACGGTGCTCAACTAGTCCCCTGGGTACACCCAACATGTCTGATGGTTTCCATGCAAAGATGTACCAGTTCTCACGGAGGAACTGGATGAGCGTGGCTTCCTATTTGCTGTCGAGTGTCATTGAAATGTGAGTCGGTGCAGCATTGGAGTCTTCCGGGTGAATATGAACTAGCTTCATCTCTCCCGCAGACTAAAATGCAGACTCCGAAGTAGGCTTTTTGGCTCGGAGCAAGTCACTCGGATCAGTGCTCTTTTTGTACTACTCTAGCTCCACTACTACCATCTGCTCATCAACAATTTGCAACCTTATTGGAGGCACTCCCCCGCTCTCTGTCTGTTGCCAATGAATGTAATCACTCCTCTAGGTCTGGGCATCTTCAATTGGAGGTACACATAACATGGGCGGGCCATGAAATGCGCGTACGCTCGTCTACCCAGAACAGCGTGATAGGCACTTTGAAAGTCTACCACTTCAAATGTCAGCTTTTCTTTGCAAAAATTCTTCGAGTCACCGAAGGTCACATCCAGAGCAATCTGGTCGAGTGATTTCGCCTTCTTCCCCGGGATGACTCCATGAAATGTCATATTGCTTTCACTGAGCCTGGACACTGGGATAGCCATTCCCTAAAGGGTTTCGACATATAAAATGTTCAGACCACTGCCGCCGTCCATGAGAACTTTACGCAGTCGAGTGCCCTCGACAACTGGGCCGACCACTAGTTGCCGTCCTGGGGTAGCTACATGGGCTGGGTGATCAGACTGATTGAAGGTGATTGCGGTCTGCGACCACTTAAGATATGTGGGGGTCGCTGGAGAGACCATGTTAACTTCGCGATTGATAACTTTCAGTCAGCTTTTGCTCTCAACATCAGCAAAAAATCATCATAGTGGCGTTGACCTTTGGGAAGTTGTCCATCTTCTCTTCATCCTCATCTTTGTCCGAACCTTTTTCACTCGACTGACCTTCCCGAAACTGTTGTATAAGGAACCTACACTGTCGAGTGGTGTGCTTGGGGTAAACCGGGTTAGCTTCTTCGTCCTTCTTCGTGCGGATGGGGCATGGGAGATCTAGGACGCCTTGAATCGATTGATCTTTCATTTTCTTGGGTATCCACGGACCTTTGGGCTTCCCCTTGGTCTTGTTTTGGGTCGTCACAACTGCCGCCTCGGCCTGAACGGTGGCTTCGGGTTTGCGCTTTTGCTTCCGGCCGGTATTTCCGCCACCGGCCTCTGGATCTGCTGCCTTCCCTTTTCCACTACGGAGGCGTTCTTCTTCTTCACCATTGGTGTACCGAGTGGCAATCTCCATCATGTGGTTCAGAGTCATGTCACCTGAACGGACGAACTTAAAGATGATCTCTCTGTATCTGACGTCTTCTTTGAAGGCACACACCGCCTGATGTTCTGAAACATTCTCTACTGCATGGTGCAAAGTGGTCCAACGCTGGAAGTAATTCCTCAAAGTTTCACTCGGCTTCTGGACGCAATGTTGCAATTCAGTCAGTCCAGCTGGCCACTTGCAAGTGCCTTCAAAAGTCCTGATAAACACTCGGGCCAGGTCATCCCAACAGTATATGCTAGAAGGCGCCAACTGGTTGAGCCATGCCCTAGCTGAGCCTTCGAGCATCAAGGGAAAATGCTTCATAGCCACCTCGTCATCGCCTCCACCAATTTGAATAACCATTCGGTAATATTCTAGCCATGTGACTGGCTTCGACTCACCGGTGAACTTGCTGACTCCCATCGCCAATCTAAAGTTAGGGGGAATTACAACAACTCGAATGGCACGACTGAAACACTCAGGCCCAGAAAGAAATGTTCCACTTCCACTCGGACGATCTCTGACCGAACTGTCTTTGTTAGCTCTCCCTCTATCAACCAAACCTTGCACGAGGAGCGATCTCGCATCAAAATCCAGCTCACGGGGGTCGACTGGGAATCTCTGCTCGTCGCCGTGTGGGTTACTTTCATCGTACCGTCGCGGCACGTACGAGCCATCCCTCAGAGGGGGCGTGGGCACTCGACGGTGGTCGTCACGGTGATGTCGGGGATCAAACTATCCTTGACCTCGATCCAGATGCTGACCTTGAAGGTAATTACGTCCTTCTCGCCACGGAGGCGATCTGGGATTGTGGGCAGACTAAACTGTTTCTGCTCTGACTGACCGGCCATGTATCCTGTTGGGCGACTGAGACACGGCAAAATTCTGCTCGCCAGCTGCTCTGAGTAATGTGCGAATCTGTTCCAGGCCTCTTCCACCCTCGGAACGCGATGGTTGGACTGAATCCGCTATGCGTGCAGCTGCTATGACATTTTGAATTGGCGTGCGGTATACCTAACACTCGTCTCGAGTTCCACTCAGAAACAGTTGTTGCTGACGTGACTGGAACTTGGGGACCATGTGCGGGCGCGTTCGTCGAGTGTTCTCTGGAAATTCTCCAGTCGCGCACGCTCGGCCAGAGTGGCTCAGCATGCAGACTCCAAAGCCTGTGCTTCTGGGGTCTCCCCAATGATGGGGGTTCAGAGGTCTTGCTCGTTCCTGCGTCGTGCCGCCTCCCTCTGCTCTGTTGTGAGGGGTTGCGGGTGGTATTCTCCATCGCCGTGTGACGGACCATCGCCATCTTCTCCGCCGTGGGAAAACCCAGGTGGACCGCGCTAAGCATCGACCACGAGGACCTCACCAGCGGGATCATTGCTTTCGCACTCGCAAAGTGAGCATGTATGACCGGTTGACAGATCCAACAAGTCATACAAGGACTCATCGGGCTCGATAGTCGCGGCCTGTGGACGCATCGACTGATGACTCACCACATGGCGGAGCCACCGCTGAAGTCGCGAGCGACCGGATCGTTTGCGATGGCGAGCGGTGAGTGGTGAAGACGACACCGGGGCCGACTAATACTGAGTTGACGGCTACCGCAAGCGGACGTTGCACGCACTTGCACGAAAGTGCGCTCACCCATGGATTGGGAGTGATTCGACATCGAGGGGATCTTCTTGTTGCCAAGCCGAATCATCGGCGATGAAGATGAGCTCGCCAAGACGAATCTCGTGGCGCGGAGACAGCTCACCGCCGAAAACCATGTTGAAGGGGATCGAAAAATGCAACCTTGCCGGAAGTGGCCTAGACGCCTGCCCCACGGTGGGCGCCAACTGTCATGGGAACGTATCTGACAGTAATGGTAGGGGGTATGAAGGAGATGGCAGAGTCCTAGATATGGGAAGGTTGTGACACAGATTTTACGAGTTCAGGCCCCTCCCGGAGGAGGTAACAACCCTACGTCTTGGTACCGCAGAGGCTATGTCGATTGGTATGTGGAATAGTTACAAAAGGTGTGAACCCTTGCACCTGATAGGAGGGGTGGCTTATATAGAGTGTGCCGGACCCTCTCAACCCTCAGTTACATAGTGGTTCAATTGAGATTTAAGTCCCAGACGTTACTGGTAACGTCCGTACTAAATGATCTTTATGATGACAGAGTGAATGCCTGAACGTTGCCATCCTAGGGTGAATCTAGGTATTTTGTACTCTGAGTGAGTTCTTATGCCGTCTAGTGGAATTAGGTATTCCGAGTGATATCACTGTTCGGTGTATTGTCCTTTAGGTGTGTTCAATCGGAATCTTCGGAGAAGCTCTTTGTAGGACTTGGGCTCCTATGAAGTGTCCTTGGGTAGGGCGTACATGTTAGGCCTAAGACCCTACCCTAGGTACATGTCCTCGTCACCCTTTTCGTAAGAATATAAGATTTCATTATCATTAAACTCACATAGGTAGGGAAGGTGTTTTTAGGGTTCTTAGAGCAACAAGTAAAATGACAAAGTTCACAAAGATTCCAAGCATAACAAAGCAAACAATTTACTTTATTCCATAAGAGTCTCCCTTTTTCAGACAAATGGTGACGCACAAAATGAGCATGCTCATCTAAAGATTTTCCATCAAGTAAACTAGTTGGGGTTTCAGCATGAGCACATATGGATCTAAGATGATCCAAGTAGAAAACTTTAAGTGGATCCAACTTTGTTTCTAATTTTCAATAAACACACAATTATACCAAGCCAATGAGCAAACAATCCAAGTAAGACATGAGGGCAAACAAAAGTACGAACGGAAAAAAGGGTGAAGGAAAAAAGGCAAATCTTTTCAAAAATCGTTTTCAAAGTAGGGGAGAGGAAAACGACAGGCAAATGGCAAATAATGCAATGCAAGAGATGAGAGTTTTATGATGGATACTTGGTGTGTCTTGATTTGGCATAGATCTCCCCGGCAACGGCGCCAGAAATTCTTCTTGCTACTTCTTGAGCATGTGTTGGTTTTTCCCTTGAAGAGGAAAGGGTGATGCAACAAAGTAGAGATAAGTATTTCCCTCAGTTTGAGAACCAAGGTATCAATCCATTAGGAGATGAACATACAAATCACCAATACCTGCACAAACAATCAAACAACTTGCATCCAATGCGATAAAGGGGTTGTCAATCCCTTCGGGTTATTTGCAAAAGTGAGATCTGATAGAGATAGATAAACAAAAGGTAAAATATTTTGGGGGGGTTTGGTTTATAGATTGGAAAGTAAAAGATTGCAAAATAGTAGATCGTGAACTAATATGATGGAAAATAGACCCAGGGGCCATAGGTTTCACTAGAGGCTTCTCTCTTGATAGCAAATAATACGGTGGGTGAACAAATTACTGTCGAGTAATTGATAGAAAAGCGCAAAGTTATGAAGATATCGAAGGCAATGATTATGCAATATAGGCATCACGTCCGTGTCAAGTAGACCGACTCCTACCTGCATCTACTACTATTACTCCGCACATCGACCGACTCCTGCCTGCATCTAGAGTATTAAGTTCATGAAGAACAGAGTAACGCTTTAAGTAAGATGACATGATATAGAGGAATTAACTCAAGAAATATGATGAAAACCCCATATATAGGCGGAAGAATTAGGTCAGGGGAGCTGCGAGGGGCCCACAAGGGTGGAGGGCGCGCCCTCCCCCTTGTGGCCGCCTCGTGGCTCCTCCGACTTGATCTCCAAGTCTCTGGGGTGTCTTCTGGTCCAAGAAAAATCATCGCGAATGTTTTATTCCGTTTGGTATTCCTTTTCTGCGAAACTCAAAAAAAAGAGGAAAAAAAACAGAAACTGGCACTAGGTTCTCGGTTAATAAGTTAGTCCCAAAAATAATATAAAATAGCATATTAATGCATATAAAAGATCCAAAACAGATAATATAATAACATGGAACAATAAAAAACTATAGATACGTTGGAGACGTATCAATACACCTTGATCTCCTCGGTCTAGTCGCCCTCTCGAGGCTCCAACATGAGAAGCAGGCGAGCTCCTGAGGCCGGGCCACATGCCGGGGCTCCTGAGGATGGCGCCAGAGGCAGCTCCTCCTGAGGCAGGGTTGCGCCCGCGGGCTGGGGGGCGGCCGATGGCTTTAAAAGCCTCTCCTCAAAGACGCCGGACTTCTAGGGCTCGCAGCGTGATGCTCTCTTGACGATGTCGTTGGCCTCCTTGTTCACACTGCGTGGCACGTGCAGTAGTTCCAGTCCTGAAAAATGATTCTCACCTCTTCTAGGTACTCCTCCATGTGCTCGTCTTTCGATGTGTACTCTTTGTTGGAGAAGTTGATGAGGAGCTGTGTGTCGCCCTTGATGGTGAGGCTTTTGATCTCCAAGTCAGCCACGGCCTTGAGGCCTGTGATCAGGCCCTCGTATTCCGTGATTTTGTTGGAGACCTTCTCGCCATGCCAGAAGCATAGTTTCACGGTGTAGTAGAGCTTGTCCTTGGTAGGCGAGATGAGCACGACCTCAGCCCTCGCGCCCTTCCGCGCGAAGGTGCCGTTGAAGTGCATGACCCACCCTCAGGAGCTTCATTGCCAGGTGCGAGGGACTGGTTCTCGCCCAGCCCCTGGTCCGGGGCATCCGTCCATTCGACCATGAAATCAGCAAGGGCAGCGCGCTTGATGACTCTAGTGGTGTTGAACTCCAGTTGGAATGCTTGTAGCTTGATGTTCCACTCTGTGACTCTCCAGCTGCATTGGGGATGTGCAGTAACTTCTCGAGAGGTGAGGCGCCAACTAGAGTACCAACGGCACGCGGGGGTGAGGCGCCACCATGACGGGTGGGCTTGTGAGGTATTTCTTGAGGCCTTGGAAAGTGGCCTCCGCCTCTTGAGTACATTCAAAAGGGGTCTTCTACTTCATGAGCTTGAAGAAATCGAGAGCTCGCTCGCCTAGCTTGGAGATGAAACGTCCCAGTGCGGTTACGCGGGCTGCCAATTTCTACATTTCCTTGAGAGTTTGAGGCAGGCACATATTCTTGATTGCCTTGATCTTCTTAGCGTTGGCCTCGATTCCTCGGTGTGACACAAGGAAACCCAACAGCTTACCAGACGGGACCCCAAAGACGCACTTCTCCAGGTTGAGCTTCAAGTCAATGCGGCACAGGTTGGCGAACCTCTCCTCTAGGTCTTCGATCAGTGTCTTTGCCTCTCGTGTCTTGACCACGATGTCATCGACATAAGCTTCGGCGTTCCTTCCCTGTTGCGGCCCCAACGCGATGTGCATCAGCCGTTGGAAGGTCGCTCCAGCATTGCGCAGCCCGAATGGCATGCATGTATAGCAATGTATCCCGTAGGGAGAGATGAAGGCCGTTTTCTCAACGTCTCCTGTCACCATCTTTGATTTGGTGATACCCAAAGAAGGCGTCCAAGAAGCATAGCAAATCACATACGGCGGTGTAGTCTACGATCTGGTCAATGTGCGGGAGCGAGAAGGGGTCCTGAGGACATGCCTTGTTGAGGCTCGTGAAGTCGACGCACATGTGCTCCTTCCCGCCCTTCTTGGGGATGACAACGGGGTTGGCCAACCACTCGGGGTGCCGCACTTCACGGATGACCCCCGCTTCTTGCAACTTGCGCACCTCTTGAACGATGAATGCATGCTTCTCGTGTTCTTGGTGCCGTGCCTTCTGCTTCATCGGGCGCGCATTGGGGCATACCGCTAGGAGATGCTCTATTACTTCTCGGGGGACGCCCACCAGGTCGGACGCCTCCCATGCGAATACGTTCTTGTTGGCCCGGAGGAAGCTAACCAGCACTTCCTCTTGCTCTAGAGGGAGGCCGGTGCCGATGGTGAAGATGAGACCCGATCCCCCTTTGCCGACAGTCACGCTTGCTTTGTCTCAGCTCGGTCCTGAGTGAACAGATGTTTCTTCTTTGCTGGCACGGCCTCTGGAGCCTCCGGAGCGCCTGCTGGGCCGGGGCGCAAGGCCGCGGTGGCCTAGAAGACGTGCTTGAGGGCCCGGACTGCCTCCTTCGTATCTCCAGCCACCATGATGATGCCGCTGCTGCCCGGCATTTTGATGATGTTGTAGCCCGGATGGGTCACTGCCATGAACTTAGCAAGGGCGGGGAACCCAAAATGGCATTGTATGGCAGGCTCATTTGTGCCACGTCGAAGTCGACGAACTTGGTTCGGTAATTGTCGCGGGTGTCGAAAGTCACTGGGAGGCGCACCTGCCCAAGGGGGCAGTGGAGCCCCTGGTCACCCTCGCGGATGGCTTGGTGGGTGCGAGCTAGTCACGTGACATCGGGAGCATGCCGAAAGTTGCCACGGAGAGAAGGTTGAGGCCCGCGCCGCCGTTGATGAGGGTCTTGGTGACCGCGACGTTGCTGATGGTCGGCGTACAGAGCATGGGGAGCGCACCGGCGGCCGCCGCGGTCCTGGGGTGGTCTCCGGAGTCGAAGAAGATGTCGGTCTCTGGCCCCGGTTGACCCCGCGGAGCCTCCTGCTCTGACCTGGCGGAGCCCGCCTGGCAGAGAAACTGATTGGTGTTGTGGCTTGACGCGGGCGCCTGTGACCCGCCAAGGGTGGACGCGGCCGCATGCAGTCCACGGGCCGCGAGGCGCGCAATGAACTGGTTGCGGAGCTCCTCCCAAGAGGAGATCGATGCATCCGGAAGGCCGTGGAGCCAAGACCGAGGGACCTTTGACAGGGCCAAAGGGAACCAGTTCGTCGCGGCCTTGTCGTTGCCGCCCGCTACTTGGATGGCCTGCTCGTAAGACCGGAGGAAAACCTCTGGGCCTGCAGCACCGTTGTACCGCCGGGGTAGCACTGGCCTGAATTTTGCCGGCCACCTTACTCGGCGCAGGTCTGGAGTAAAAGTCGGGCAGCCCGCGGCGTCCCGTAAACTTCGGGCAAGCACGCTCGCAAGGCAGCGCCCGCCATGAGGGAAAGGAAGCTAGAGCGGAGCGGAGTTGGAGGAGAGGCGGAGCTTCAACATGCCCCTACCTTGCGCGCCAAATGTCGGATTCAGGCCTCCACAAACCCAAGGAGGTTCGAACAATGGGGCGTGTGCGAAGATCTTGACCTCACCGGCCCCAATCCGCTGGTCCGCAACCTAACCAAGCCAGATTCACGTGAGAGGGGAAGAAGATGAACACAGAAGTTTACCTAGGTTCGGGCCATCTTGCGGTGTAAAACCCTACTCCTGCTTTATGGTGGATTGGCCTTGCGAGGGGCAGGATATGAACTTGCTGCACTGGAGGAACGGCCTTGTGAGGGCTCGTATGAAGAAGGTGGACTCAAAGGATCGATCCCCTTCTACGATGAATGTTGGTCCCTATTTATAGTGGCCTCGGTCCTCTTCCCGCATCATTTGGGCAGGAAGGGATTCCACAACGCCCAATCTCAAAGGGGGACAGAAGGTACATCTTATGCTCGTGAAAGATGGTCTTCACCTGCAAAGTCTCTGATCATGACGCAGGAGTGGGCTCGACGATGACATCTGCCCTGCTGAGCCAGCGGTCTTGGTCTTGTTGCACCGAAAATAGAAGCCTTTGCGACACTCCTTGGGAACCCACGTCTGTCCTTGTCTGCTTTGCACCAAAGAGGAAATTGCTCCCTCTGTGCGCGCCGGCGCCAGCCTGGCATCGGTCATCATGGCTCACGTCACCGCGCCCTCATGAGGGGGGCACTTGCATAGGAATCTCCGCCCCTCGGGAGGCGGCTTGCGGAGCCACTCTCTAGGAGGTCTTGGCGAGCTTCTTCTCGCGAGGGCAGGGGCCCCTCGCAAGGGTTCTCCTTGAGTAGCCTTGAACTGGGCCTTGTTGGGCCGTTGCGAGGCCACGCGTTGGGCCGCATGCAGGCAATTTTGGGTACCCTGATTCTCAGAACGTCGACAAAATATGATAATAACCAATTTATTATTGCCTCTAGGGCATATTTCCAACAATCACATGCAAGTGACCGGACATATGAGAAGAAAAATGGGAAGTATGGCCGCGCGGACGAATAAATAGGGGCTCAAAATAGACACACCCGGTCATTGACCGGGCGCGTCCGCGTGGTCATATTTGCAATGTCCGGTTGTAGATGCTCTAAGCACCTAGCACTGTACAAGACTTAAGGGATACGAAAACAATGGAAAGTTAGTGTAATTTTGTAAACACAAGCAGTTCAATATATATGTTTTCCAGAATTCTATACTGAAACAAAAACTCATGACTATGAGACAAGGGCTAAATGATAATGATGAGCTCGAGCTGTTACTGGTTATTTTTTGACATTGTATATATAGTTGTATACACCCGTGTGAATGCACAGTTGACAACTAGTTATATTTATTTGCCGATAAGATATGTTTCTTATATGTTGTCCTTTTCTTTCCGCTTGGGTTCTTCATCTACTCCTCTTTCCCCCTTCTCCTTCATGGCCACGTCGATGATAGGACCGACCACGGAATCCACCTCTTTTGTTATCTCATCAACCTGCATTAACCAGGAAGAGAGTTTCATTTATACCCTCCTACATGACAACAATATCATCACATGCTAAGCAGTAAGCAGTGTACTAAATGGTATAGCATGATGTTTTGGTGCCCCCGAGCAAATGAACAATAAATTCAGAATGAATATCAAACGAAATTTAAAAAAAAATCCATTATTTTTTTACATCTACATGTAGTATCCAAAGCGTGCTTGACAGTTTTCACGTGAAACTTGACAATTTTTGTTTCTTTGGCCAGAAAAATAAGATTCAGTGGTCTAGAAATGCCAAAAATGAGGCACTCAACTTGGTTTTCTGCACAGGTCAAAATGATTGGCCTTTTCCCCTAAGCATTTACAGATAACATTTGGACATGGACATGTCTAATTTTTTTTCTAGTCTTTTAATATTTGCAAAAACATTTTGAACGCGCAGGAGCAAACGGTATCCGGAGCCGAATTGGATATCCGCTACACAAGTAGCAACGCTGCTTAACATGCATGTCCCTATATCACTCTAGAAGCAACACGTATCATGGAACGGTCAATAACTTGCACGGCTGAACCGTGCCCTGGTTAAGCAACAGGTCTGAACATCAGCCGCTGCCGTAGTGTAAACGTTGAGGAACTTTGGATTCACAGGAAGCCAAAACGTGCAAGTAATAAACTAGGCAATCAATCAACCTAACCTTATGGATTAGTGCCTCGGCTTTCTCGGCGTCCTCCTCGATCGCATCGGCGACGGTCTTGATCCTGGATGCTGCCTCCTTGAGGCCTTCATTTTCGGGGAACTCTTCGGCCACCTCGCCGGCGACTTTCTCGGCAGCTTCGGCCACCGTGTCGATTACCTCGACTGCCACCTCTGCCGTCTTCTCCACCTTATCTACAAATGCGATTTACAACCACAACCACAGGCAGAAGTTGAGATGAAAATGCACGCTAAGATCGACAGATAGCATATTAAGAAGTCATGGATATCTGAATCAGATTTACCTTCCAGTGCTCTTATCTTTCTGTAAATAGGTATCGCAACAAGGACGGCACCGACGACCAGCGTCATCCTGAGAGAACCACATACATGGCCTGTGAATGCGAGAAGGAAATCGACGAAACACGAGCATCCGTAACCCCTCTGCACTTACCATGAAGGCATGTTGGACATAGGGAGATTTCCTCTTGGCAGATTTTCGGGGCCTGGAACAGCTGCAGGGATTCTGAAAATGACACGTGAAATATAGTGAACGATCTTGTACAGTAACTGCATCCTGAGAACAAGAAGGCACTTACCGTGTTGCTCCCCTGATCGGCAGGCTATGGTTGGCGCCCCAGAACTTCATGGCAAGGATTCGCGGGGGATGAGCCGACGCGAATGAAACCGCGCTCCTTCGATGCCGAGAAATCTCCGGAGTGTAGAGCGCCAAGGCTTTGGAAGCAACGGAGGATATGAGAACCGCCATGGCGTGAGATCTTAGGGAAGAAGGTTTCTTGGACGTCCAAGCTACTCTTTATGGGTTCCTACGGAACATAACTTGTGGCAACCTGCTTGTGTTGCTTTCTTCTGCAAAGTTCTGCTCAACTTAGATCTTATCAGTCTGCACCAACCATTCAAACGTGAAAGTGACAATCAGTACACACATCACAAGGATATCTATAAACTGCTTTAGTATACATAGAGACACGCGGTTACCTGGTTCCTTAAATTGGGTTGCACGACAGAGGTTGACTGTGAAGTAAGATTGAATAAATGAAGCGTTGGTTCTTGACACCTCTGTGCCAGAAAATACTTGCACGACAGATTGAATACTCTGCTTTAGTATAAACATTGGTGTAAGTCGTTGTAAAAAAGCAAAATCAATGCTCAGAAAATGTTACTTTCAAACACAATTTTGAGCTCTGATATTTTTTTTACCATGAATTCCATCAATGTGATTTCGTGATGAAATTTTGCATGCACAACAAACATTTCTTAAGGTATGCCACAAAAAACTCAGATTTAATGATTTTTTTCCTAGTTCACACCGGCAGCATTGAGCTCAGGTGTAGAAAGGTACTTTCATACTGTGAGCAACTCCAAAGGGCCAACCCATTTCGTCCGCCTGCGTCCGTTTGGGTCGGCGCGGACAAAAGCGGCAGCCCAACGCGCCGACCCAAACCCAAATCACGTCCGCGTCGCGTCCGCGCCGATGCATTTGCAGCCCAAATTTGCGCCCCAAATGCATCGGCGCGGACGCCGAACGGACACTTCGCGCGCCTTCTCGCTATCCGCCGCGTCCTCATATGGCGGCCTTTCAACTACCCGCTGCCCACGCGGTCAGCTTAATTTATGACGACGGGCCCACGCGTTAGCGACGGCCCTCGTCCTTTTTTAAGCCGACCGTGCGGCGGGGCGTCCTCATCCAAACTCGCCGTCCACATCTGCCATCCTTTGCTCCCTCGTCGCCGGCAAACCCTAGCCACCACAACCACAGCGAGATGGGCTCTTCTCCGGCGCCAGCGGCAACAAGGCCAAGGGCAAGTCCCCAGCGACCCCGTTCCCTTCAGAGTTCCTCCCACCTCCGCCGGCGCCGGCGCCTCGCCGGCAGAGGCAGCGCGTGAACATGCTAGTGCACCAGGCGGAGTGGCACTGGCAGCACCGCCAGCCTCTGCCGTATCCCGACATGACGTTGCCGCACGACTGGCATCTGGATCCAGATAGGATCCCAGTGCCGGCGGCGCCGCGGTCGGCTCGTGCTCACGCGGAGGAGGTGCGGCGCAGGCCGTCGCTGCTGACGCCGGAGCAGCGCCGCGACCCCGCCTACGCAACCGACTCGCCCAACTAGGCGAGGTGGTTCGCCTTCGAGCACGAGGAGGCGAGGCGACGGGGCGTGCGCGAGGTCGGCCAGAGGTCGCCGCCACCGACGCTCGTCGTCCGCGAGGAGGACCAGGCGGCGGAGGACGCCTACCAGGCGGCCCTTGCGGCCATCTACCTGGAGAGCGAGGAGGATGAGCGGCGCAGAGCGGAGACGACGGAGGCGGTGGAGACGGAAGAGGAGGCTCGGTACGAGGCGGCAATGGCGCAGGCCCTTGCCCTCTCCGCGGTGGGCGACAGCGCGGTGCCACCGGTGGCCCCGCCGTCTCCCATCAAGCCGGAGCCAGAGCGGGAGTCGTCCCCCATCGAGCGCTACTCCAGGACGGGAGTACTGCGCGAGTGGGAACGCGCGCTGTCGGTCTAGATGGGGGCGACGCCGACGCAGGAGCAGGCGTACCTCGAGATGTGGCGCCAGCGCCGGCTGGTAGAGGAGCGCCGTCAAGGCGAGTACGAGGATATGCTCGAGCGCGACCTCGAGGAGGAGCAACGCAAGGCCGAGGAGGAGGCGCGCCAGGCCAGGGCTGCACAGGCGA
>LR738710.1:614619222-614635049 GCA_902687465.1 Secale cereale | reverse complement strand
CCCCCCCCCCCCCCGCCCCGGCACCGCCTGCGCTGGCACATCCCGACATGACGGCGCTTTGGAACACGGCGTTCGCCTGGGCCGGGCCGGCGCCGACGCTCATCATCCTCACGGACTCCGAGGACGACGAGGACGACGCCTAGGGCAGCGCGCCGCCTCGTAGTTTAGGTTGTTTTTATTTATTTTTAAATGCAAATGTGGACGCGTGGACTCTCGCCGGCATTCGTGGCCGGCTTTAATGTTTAATTAATGATGTTTCTCTTTTTTTATATGCATGCGTTCATTTTTTTTTGCACCGTCAAAATGAGTTCAAGCTAGCGTTGGGCGCACGCGCCGACCCAAATGCGGAAGCGGGCATCCGTGTCCGTCTGGCCGACCCAAACGGACAAAAAGCGGATAAAATCGTCGTCCGTTTGGGTCGGCCGGTTGGAGTTGCTCTAACGTAAGAATGTTATCTAGTCCGTCCCATTGGCGGACACATCAAATAGTTTTAGCCTTTTGGGAAGCTTCCGTAACATTCTGTCCGGTCTCTGAAAGGTTGTAGAGGATGAAATGGAAGACCGACAATGCCCCCTCCCACGACGCGCTCTGCGCGTGCGTCACGGGAGCCCTTGGTCTGCCGCCGGTGCTCAGCCCCCTTATGTCCTCTCCTCCTTCTCACTGCTACCAGAGGGTATCCGCCACGCGAAGCCCGTGCGACGCAGGCGGCAGTAAGGCCTCCTCTTCCCTCCCATAGTACGTGTTTTTGCGGCACGGGTCAGCCGCTCGTGGGGGCGCCGAGTCCAGCGGGGGAGCCCGGATCTGACGGTTGTTGGGCTGGGGAGGCGGTGGCGTGACACCATGGCTGGTGGCGGGGGCTCAAGCGAGGCCGCCCCGATATGGCTGGTGGTGATCCGTAAGTGAAGCGCTCAGGTGGCCGCGACTACTACACAGTGGGGCCTCCTTCCCGGCGGCAAGGCACTACAAGAAATATGTCAACTAGTGACCTTCTGTCAGTAACCCTGGAAGAATTGGTCATAGATCTATGACCATTTCAGACCAATTGGTCAAAAACTGTTCGGGGGGCTCCAAACCCTAAACTATAACGACCATTTTGGTCAGAAAGGTCGTAATTTCCTTACACAAAATGGTCATAAAGCAGATAGCACTGATCTGTTGCCTTATTTCTAGTTGATCACGACCAATATAGATGGTCATAACCTTGTAAATTGTGGTGGGTTTTGCCTATGTGTCATGTCCATTTGGCATTTTTTGTCCCAGGTTGTGAAGCAACCTATATTTCTGTCATTCCCAAAATTCCCAAAAAAAATCTCATAAATTCTTTGGGTCATATCTTCGTCAAATATGTAAAAAAAACCTTCCTTGCCTAGTTCAAAAATACTTCAACAATATTCATTTTCCTATTCTGTTCAGAACAACACTTTGTGAAGGAAGTACCACTTTGGCATGTCCAAATAGTATCCATTTTCTACAGTGCTTTCCTATGCCCAAATAACCATCCTCCACCAAATGTCAGCTCAATCCATTCATTATTTTGAGCCCAGCTTCAACATTCGTATTTATGTCCAGTGTGGTACTTTGCAAAGCAAGTACCACCTAGGCTCCTCCTTTTGAGCTGAAAATTTGTGAAGACGCTCTTCTTAGTAACTGATCATCCTCAGCCAAAACTCATGCCCATTAGCCATGTACATTTCCCGTACCGCTAATCAAACACTTGGCTGCTAATTCATGTTTGAGCATCGATCGGTCTCCTCATGAGAATCTTATGTTGTAATTTTCTTCCTAGCACCTACCTGGGGAGTGCCCAACCTACTAGACATGCCTAGGCTGCCCATAACACATGGCAACGCCACGGTCACGCGGTGACCACGCGGCGGGCATGCGAGTTTACGCGCTCTAGAGTTGGGGCCCTCGGCCACCGCCCAAACCTCGACGTATCGCCACCAAACCATGTATTTATGGTTAATTAGGTACTTATGTAACTATAAATGATTTTTGGAAAAAATAAATGGCAAACTATGAGGCAGCCGCAGTTCAAATTTGACCCGCTTCCAACTGAATCAGCGGAAATTTGTCTTTTTCACCAGATGTGGATCAAAACTTTTTACACCCAACCATTTGGTCAATTGTGCATTAAATATGGCCTGGTATTTTAGAAAAAATGATTTGGTCCAATTTTGCAATAATTATTTGGGAGGTCCTTCACAAAAAAACCTCCTTTTGGGCACTTGAAAAATGGAAAATTGTTTTTTCGTCCAAAGAAAATGAAAACTTCCTTAGGCAACATTGTTTGCCATTCCAATATGCATCCCTGTGCACAATATGAGATGATTTGAACAAACTATGCCATGAATGCGGCAATAGGATTGATCATTTGGCTTGAAAGACATTGATCTCCACACGTGATAGCTCGTTTCTGAGAACACTTTTTTAAAATAATTGCCGTATTAAAAGTTTGTTATTTTTCTCGGGAACTTGACCACATATAATGACACAGTGCGTAGGTTTTTCAATTTTTTGATTTTTTTGAATTTTTTTTGCCCGTTTCAAAATGCAGTCAAAACGGTGCGCTTGACCGTTCCTAGCTAGTGGTTGAATATTGGAAAACTTTTGATGTTTCTCTGATTAAATAGATACTTATGTAACTAGAAATGATTTTTGGAAAAAATAAATAGCAAACTATGAGGCAGCCGCAGTTCAAATTTGACCTGCTTTCAGCTGAATCGGAAATTTGTCCCGCTTCCAACTGAATCGGCAGAAATTTGTCTTTATCACCAGAGATGGATCAAATTTTTTAAACCCAACCATTTGGTCAATTTTGCATTAAATATGGCCTAGTATTTTATAAAAATGATTTGGTCCAATTTTACAATAATTATTTGGGAGGTCCTTCACAAAAAACCCTCCTTTTGGGCACTCGAAAAATAGAAAATGGTTTTTTCGTCCAAAGAAAATGAAAACTTCCTAGGCAACATTGTTTGCCATACCAATATGCACCCTTGTACACAATATGAGATCATTTGAACAAACTATGCCATGAATGTGGCCATAAGATTGATCATTTGGCTTGAAAGCCATTGATCTCCACACGTGATAGCTCGTTTGTGAGACACTTTTTTAAAATAATTGCCGTATTACAAGTTTGTTCTTTTTCCTGGGAACTTGGCCACATATAATGACACAATGCGAAGGTTTTCGAATTTTTTGATTTTTTGAAATTTTTATGCCCGTTTCAAAATGCGGTCAAAACGGCGGGCTTGACCGTTCCAAGCTAGTGGCTGAATCTTGGAAAACTTTCGATGTTTCTATGATTAAATAGATCCTTATGTACCTAGAAATGATTTTTGGAAAAAATAAAGAGCAAACTATGAGGCAGTCACGGTTCAAATATGACCCGCTTCCAACTGAATCGGCGAAAATTTGTCTTTTTCACCAGAGGTGGATCAAAACTTTTTACACCCAACCATTTGGTAAATTGTGCATTAAATATGACCTAGTACTTTAGAAAAATGATTCGGTCCGATTTTGCAACAATTATTTGGGAGGTCCTTCACAAAAAAACCTCCTTTTGGGCACTCGGAAAATGGAAAATGGTTTTTTCGTCCAAAGAAAATGAAAACTTCCTTAGGCAACATTGTTTGCCATTCCAACATGCACCCTTGTGCACAATATGAGATCATTTGAACAAACTACGCCATGAATGTGGCCATAAGATTGATCATTTGGCTTGAAAGCCATTGATCTCCACACGTGATAGCTCGTTTCTGAGAACAGTTTTTTAAAATAATTGTCGTATTACAAGTTTGTTATTTTTTCTGGGAACTTGGCCACATATAATGACACAATGCGAAGGTTTTCCAATTTTTTTGATTTTTTTGAATTATTTATGCCCGTTTCAAAATGCGGTCAAAACGACGGGCTTGACCGTTCCTAGCTAGTGGTTGAATCTTGGAAAACTTTTGATGTTTCTATGATTAAATAGATACTTATGTACCTAGAAATGATTCTTGGAAAAAATAAAGAGCAAACTATGAGGCAGCCGCAGTTTAAATTTGACCCGCTTCCAACTTAATCGGCGGAAATTTGTATTTTTCACCAATGGTGGATCAAAACTTTTTACACCCAACCATTTGGTCAATTGTGCATTAAATATGGCCTAGTATTTTAGACAAAATGATTTGGTCCAATTTTGCAGCAATTATTTGGGAGGTCCTTCACAAAAAAACCTCCTTTTGGGCACTCGAAAAATGCAAAATTGATTTTTCGTCCAAAGAAAATGAAAACTTCCTTAGGAAAAATTGGTTGCCATTCCAATATGCACCCTTGCACACAATATGAAATCATTTGAAAAAACTATGCCATGAATGTGGTCAGAAGATTGATCATTTGGCTTGAAAGCCAGTGATCTCCACACGTGATAGCTCGTTTCCGAGAACATTTTTTAAAATAATTGTCGTATTACAAGTTTGTTATTTTTCCTGGGAACTTGGCCACATATAATGACACAATGCGAAGGTTTTCCAATTTTATGTTTTTTTTGAATTTTTTATGCCTGTTTCAAAATGCGGTCAAAACGGCGGGCTTGACCGTTCCTAGCTAGTGGTTGAATCTTGGAAAACTTTTGATGTTTCTCTGATTAAATAGATACTTATGTACCTAGAAATGATTTTTGGAAAAAATAAAGAGCGAACTATGAGGCAGCCGCAGTTCAAATTTGACCCGCTTCCAGCTGAATCGGCGGAAATTTGTCTTTTTCACCAGAGGTGGATCAAAACTTTTTACACCCAAACATTTGGTTAATTGTGCATTAAATATGGCCTAGTATTTTAGAAAAAATTATTTGGTCCAATTTTGCAACAATAATTTGGGAGGTCCTTCACAAAAAACCTTCTTTTGGGCACTCGAAAATGGAAAATGGTTTTTTCGTCCAAAGA
Organism: Secale cereale; assembly: GCA_902687465.1. Taxonomy (NCBI): domain Eukaryota; kingdom Viridiplantae; phylum Streptophyta; class Magnoliopsida; order Poales; family Poaceae; genus Secale; species Secale cereale. Next base: position 614,630,115 of record LR738710.1, on the reverse strand, counting down.
AAATGAAAACTTCCTTAGGTAACATTGTTTGCCATTCCAATATGCACCCTTGTGCACAATATGAGATCATTTCTTTGAATTTTTCATGTAAAAACGTAGAAAATGACCCCCCGCCCCCTAAAAACTCATTTCTCATAACAATTTTTAATAGATATTTGTCTTATTCCAATTCCAAGTTTGTTAGTTTTCCTAAAAATTATGTCACATTTGGTGACACAATGAGAATGTTTCTTTTTGAATTTCTCATATCATAAAACTGTTGTTGGAAATATGCCCTAGAGGCAATAACAAAATGGTTATTACTGTATTTCCTTGTTCATGATAATTGTCTATTGTTCATGCTATAATTGTATTAACTGGAAACTGTAATACATGTGTGGATACATAGACCACAACATGTCCCTAGTAAGCCTCTAGTTGACTATCTCGTTGATCAATAGATGGTTATGGTTTCCTGACCATGGACATTGGATGTCATTGATAACGGGATCACATCGTTAGGAGAATGATGTGATGGACAAGACCCAATCCTAAGCATAGCACAAGATCGTGTAGTTCGTTTGCTAGAGATTTTCTAATGTAAAGTATCATTTTCTTAGACCATGAGATTGTGCAACTTCCGGATACCGTAGGAGTGCTTTGGGTGTATCAAACGTCACAACGTAACTGGGTGACTATAAAGGTGCACTACAGGTATCTCCGAAAGTGTCTGTTGGATTGGCACGGATCAAGACTGGGATTTGTCACTCCGTATGACAGAGAGGTATCTCTAGGACCACTCGGTAATGCATCATCATAATGAGCTCAACGTGACTAAGGAGTTAGCCACGGGATCATGCGTTACGGAACGAGTAAAGAGACTTGCCGGTAACAAGATTGAACGAGGTATGGGGATACCGACGATCGAATCTCGGGCAAGTAACATATCGATAGACAAAGGGAAATGAATACGGGATTGATTGAATCCCCGACATCGTGGTTCATCCGATGAGATTATCGTGGAACATGTGGGAGCCAACATGGGCATCCAGATCCCACTGTTGGTTATTGGCCGGAGAACATCTCGGTCATGTCTGCATGGTTCCCGAACACGTAGGGTCTACACACTTAAGGTTCGGTGACGCTAGAGTTGTTATGGGAAATAGTATGTGGTTACCGAAGGTTGTTCGGAGTCCCGGATGATATCCCGGACGTGACGAGGAACTCCGGAATGGTCCGGATGTGAAGATCGATATATTGGACGAAGGGTATTAAAGTCCGAAATTGTTCTGGGAGTACCGGGTGACGACCAGCGTGACCGAAAGGTGTTTCAGAGGCCCCGGCAAGCGTCGGGGGGCCTTATGGGCCAAGGGAAGGGGCACATCAGCCCATTAAGGGGCTGTGTGCCCCTCCCACCCCATCTCACGTAACATGGAGAGGTGGGGGCGACTTCCCTAGGGCAGCCACCCCTCCTGGCATGGGGGGCAAGTTTCCTAGGGGTGGGGGCACCGAAACCCATCTAGGGTTTCCCCTGTGGCCGCCACCCCTCCCATAGGGAACCCTAGGGTGCTTCCTCCACCCCCTACCCCTATATATAGTGAGGGGGAGAGAGGGCAGCCACACCCCTTCCCTGGCGCAGCCCCTCCCTCCTCCAACTCTTCCTTCTCCTCCGTAGAGCTTAACGAAGCCCTGCAGGAATACCACAAGCTCCACCACCACGCCGTCGTGCTGCCAGAGTTCTCCCTCAACTTCTCCTCTTCCCTTGCTGGATCAAGAAGGAGGAGACATCCCCGGGCTGTATGTGTGTTGAACGCGGAGGCGCCGTCCGTTCGGCGCTAGATTGGATCTTCCGCGATTTGAATCGCCGCGAGTACGACTCCATCAACCGCGTTCTTGTAACGCTTCTGCTTAGCGATCTTCAAGGGTATGAAGATGCACTCCCTCTCTCTCGTTGCTAGCATCTCCTAGATTGATCTTGGTGACACGTAGGAAATTTTTGAATTATTACTACGTCGGGTACGCGATCAACCACTCCTCTCTTTTGCTCTCTCTTGCTCTATTATCTTGCTCTGCGTGTCCACGACCATACACCCCTTCTGCTAAGTTATGTTCTGGCCATGGTGATTTCTGCCTAGTGCTTATAAGGCTTTGGACTTGTAGTTTAGTGACGCCAAGTGTTGCATCAATAATATTAGATCAAAACCACCCAATTAAGAGAGCCTGCTGCTAACAGACATGTTTCCTTTCCTAATAAAGATTGGATTGTTGTCCTGGCTCTGAAACATGCAACTTTTTTACCTTTCTATAAGTCTTGATCAAATCCAGCTTGTATCTACTTGTAGATGTAGACTGTTCTATATTTTTTGTCGATTAAAAACCTGCTTGCATGTTGTTGGATATCAACCATGGTTGAACCTAAAAATGGCTGATTTGATATCTTTTCTTTTTTCTGCACTATACTAGTTAGGGATGGCACCCGCAGGGTTTGGGCACGGGTAGAGCCACCCCATACCCTTACCCGTCGCCCCAAACCTTACCCATCACCCGTACCCATACCCGTTGATGGGTACAACTTTTTCTCAAACCCATCACCCGTCAGGGTAAATGGGTACCCGCAGGTAAAATTACCCAGATTTGCAACACATCAATTTGAGCATTACATAGTCGTAAACAACAACTTATAATAATAATTTATAAACATCAGCACGTCATGACAGCAACACATGAATACATGACATTATCTATGGACAACAAATATATTCCTACTCTAAGATCAGCGCTCATAATCATAAAATAGTAAATAAAGTTGAAACTCACCTAGCCGAAATAACCTTGCTCTTGTTCTTGTGTTTGGTAGCAGCAGCAGCAGCAGATGGACCATTGCTAAGCAAGCTAGGGTGTCGCTGCTTCATGGACAACTTGGACATAGTGGTGCAACGATGATGCGCCTTGGACCCCAAGGCAGGAGGTGGGAGACCTTGATGTCAGCCGGGGAGTTGGCTCTTTCCTAGCGCGCGGAGGCGCAAGGCCCTGGATTCATAGTGTTGGCGTCCACCTCGGAGGACAGGAAAGGGGTGGTGGTGTGAGGCATCAAGCGGCTGGAGGCGCCGGCGGAAGTGGGCAGCAGCGAGAAGATGAGATTGATCTGCTGGGCGCTGGCTGCTACGAGCCTGCAAGGTAATTTTATACGTGAATCACGCTGATATAGCCATATAAGGAACGAGGCAATTCTGGACATTAATCACCTTTTTTGAGACAAGGACATTAATCACCTAGATACGTACACGTATGGGATGGGCTTGTGGGTCCCGTGGCTTTGTTGTGGGCCAGTTGCGGGATTTATGTAAAAAAATGTTTAGTATATGGATACATAACATTTAAGGCCGATTAAAAAATCATATTACATGCGGGTACATGGGTACACGGGTATGGGTTATACTAAACCATACCCGTACCCACTATACCCGATGGGTTTCAAATTTTCCTATTTATGTACCCAAGGGTATTTTTGTGACCCATACCCTTGTCCTAATAGGGTTTTTACCCACCGGGTACGCGGGTAATGGGTACCCATTGCCATCCCTAATACTAGTCGTCGTTGCCACTGCCATAGTTGGGTTCGAGTCGTCTCTGCTAAAGATCACCGTTGATACTATAGTCCACAGGTATCTCTCTCGGTTCCCTTTATACCCTTCTACCTTTGTGATGTTAGTATGCTTGTGCTGACTAGTTTTGTTAGATCTTGCCGGTTGAATGGATGGTCGTGTTAGTAGAATGGTATTTTCTTTTAGGTGCAATGTGTTGTAGTGAAGTTTTTTGCACGACTTGCACTTGAGCCATGCATATTCATATTCTGTATCTGTTTTCTTGTATGTATGGGTATCTCATTTTAACTAGTTGGAGGACAAAAAACATGGCACTAGCTCAATTTGTGTTATCATTCTAAATAAATGTCATTTTCTTGACTGGTCTGTTCATAATATATTTGCCCCATTTTTTCTTATTCTTCTCTCATTCATGTAACAGGGTGACAGAGGAAGCCATGTTGCAGTTTTGTTTGTTGCCAGCCCTGACTTTGGTCGTCCAGTGAGTCTGGCATGTTGTTCATCTGACTACGGTCATCCAGCGAGTCTGTCATGTTGTTCATCTGACTACGGTCGTCCAGCGAGTCTGGCATGTTGCCATTTCTTGTAAAGCAGTATTGTATTACACTTGTAGAACTCGTTACACTTGTAGAGCTTGAAAGTATTATATTACACATGGTCATGTATTGGCACGTATAGAGCTTGTTATTGTGATTGCCATTGTATTATGTGATCTGGTTGCTCTTAGTTGAAGTATCATGTGTGCTTTTTGTCTGGAATTTGAATACTGGGTGAAATATGAAGAATATGAGCCTGATCGATGGTACCCACTTACGAGAACATGAAAAATGGGACCCAGTTACAAGAACATGACAATTGGGACCCATCTGGACCCATTTAATAAAAAAGGGAAAATGAAATAGTTTAGACAAAAAGGCCATGGCCCAACAATAAAAAAGCTCCAATGTTGGGCTTGGCCCATGAACCCAACAAAAAATTGATGGAAAAAAACACAAATAGGCTGAATTAATGTGCTCGGCCCATGTAAAACACCGAATTGGACCGGGCTAAATCTTGTCAGTGACCTTTTCAATTGGTCGCAATTTTGCCACGTCAGATTGCCATGTCGGATCCGACGTGGCCTGGGCAGACAGCCAGTGACCAAAACAAAAGGCCATGGGTTCAACGACCTTCTGTTTTGGTCGTAAACATCTACGACCTTCTCACAAAGAAGGTCGCTAATTTCAGTTTACGACCGCCAGCTTTTGACCTTCTATTTTTGGTCACAAAAAGGTCGCAAATGAAAACCTATGACCTTTCAACGGCCGATATTGAGGGTCACAAGTTGACATATTTCATGTAGTGAGGAGTGGCGTCGTTGCTTATGTGTGTCGTCCTTGGCTTCTCAAGTAGCGAGACAGTGGCGAGCACGTGCTAATTGCGTGGGTGTGGTGGTGGTGGGTGGCATTGCAGGCGGTCTTCCGGCGGTGGCATTGGTTCGAGAGGAGATCAACTACATTCCCATGTTGTGCTTGTCCAGGATGCACATAAGGTTTGGACTTTTCCTAGCTTGCTCATCGTTGAGGGATGATTCGTTGGCGGGAGGGCCATGATGTCATCCTTGCCTCCCATCTGGCGGCGCGCTATCGGGGACCTTGTCTTTGCCTAGGAGGGGCAAGGTGGGGTGGTTGTGGCTAGGTCTGACCGGCCCGAGGGGGTGTGGACCTGGGGGTTGTTCCGGGGTGGGGAAGGACGAGCCTTTCCTCCTATTTTCATCGTCTTGGTTGCAAGCATGGGCGCTGATGGAGTTGGAGCCATGGACGTCTGGGCAATGGACTTGTTGGTGGTAGGAGCCGTGTTGCTCGAGGGCGAAGCTCACGGCTCGGGTGTTGGCTTGGTACCATGGCCATGCCAGCGGCGTGGTGACTAGGGTACGACACTCATGGTGCAACAGACATTCTTGGCCTACTGTACGGTAAGTGTTTGTTGGGGTGAAAACCTTATCCGGCTCTGCCAAGACGACGAGGGCAGCGCCTATGGGTGTCATTTCCTTCTTGAAGGCGTCGTCAAAGTTACTCTTCGTCCTCCCAGTTGCTTCGAGGGAAACCTTGATCCTTGGATCGGGCGGTGGTGGCGCTCCGATGTCCCGCCCCTCATGAAGGCGCCGCCTTGAAGTATCCGACTCGTCGTCCATGGCTCCGTCTTTTCCTGGTGATTCACTCACAGTTGACAACTCCGAAGACTTCAAGTGGCTTCCTCATGTAGTTTGCTTGGAGTGTTATGTGGGTAGTGTAGTTGTTCATTAACACCCTTATATCTAGCCTTGTGTGTGTTGTAGTATGGTGATGTATGGATGGATTTGTATGATAGTTGCTTTATATACAAAGCGGGGTGCAACGCTTTTTGGGTAAAGGTTGTAGAAGGTTTCGTTCTTTATTTTTGTTTTGTTTTTCTCTTCATAACTTTTCTTGGATTTTATTTAGGAAATTTATTTTCAGACTCTTTTTCCTTTTCTTTCTATCCCTTTTTCCTTGTTCTTTTACAATATCTGACGAATTTTTTTTGATTTGCGAACATTTATAAATCCGTAAACATTTTTAAAATTTCCAAGATTTTCCAAATCCAAGAATATTTATTTTTTTAATCATATTTAGGGACATGAACATTTCTGAATACCGTAATTTAAAAAACAAGTGTGAATATTCTCCAATTCAAGAACATTTTTAAATTCAGAAAAAACTTTTGACATACTTTATAATTAGTGTTTTTTATAAACAATTGTGAATATTCTCCAATTCAAGAACATTTTAAAATTCACGACAACTTTTAAAATAGTTTCAAATTCATGTTTTTTCTAAATTAACAAACATTATTCAAATTCACATAAATTTTTCACGCATGATTTATTTTTCAAATTCATGAACATTTTTTAAATATATTATTAGTTTCTCAAATTCGTCAACACTTTCAAATTCACAAATATTTTGAATTTGTGATTTGTTTAAAAAAAATTAAACATGGTTTGAGCATCTTTGGGGTGTTTTTGCAGTGTGAAAAAAACGGAATAAATAACCCACATACCATACCTACACTACGCTATTTTAGGAAGCTTCTAGATAGTTTTTCCTTTTTTTCTAAACATGTTATTCAGGGTTTATTGAACAGTTTTTTATTCACAGTTTTTTTTCTTCATTACGTCTTTCTTTCTCTCTATTTATTTTCACTTTGATTTTCAAAATTAATTTATTTTTAAAATAAATTATTATAAGTTCGCGAATATTTTCTTATATTAACATTTTTTTGACTTTGTGGACACTTCGCAAGTTTGTGAAAATTTTATGATTTGGCCAACATTTTTTGAATCCGGAAACTTTTTTTGAATTCAGGAACAATTTTCCAATAATTGAAGATTTTTTAATGTGTCCACCAGTGGTTTAGGGAAGCTTCAGATGGTTTTTGTTTTATTTCTTTGTGTTTTCTCAACCAGTTTTCCAGGTTTTCTTCATTGGGTTTTAGACACTATTTTCTCTTTTCGTGTTACTTTCTTCTCCTTTACTTTTCATTTCCTTTTCCAATTCATAAATGCTTTATAAAAATATGAAAATATTTTAAGTTCTTGAATACTTTTTAAGTTACAACAAAATATTCACTTAGCGGACATTTTTTGAGTTAGCAAACTTTTTATGGTTTCGTGTTTTTTGAATATGTGAACATTTTCTGAAGTCGTGAATATGTTTTTGAATTAGCCGTGATCATATTTTGAATTAGCAAGCATTTTTGAAATTCATTTTGTTTTTTAATTTGCATTTTTTTTAAAATCACGAACATATTTTGAATTCGTGAACATTTTGTTAATTCACAAACTATTTTCGTGTCCATGAACATTTCTGAATTCATCACCATTTTCTTCCTACAATCATATTTTGACGAAGATTTTTTGGATTCACCATCAAAATATTTTATTGTATTCGTTCTGAATTAGAATTTGTGAATATTGTTTGAATCCAAGGAATTTTTTTGAATGACGAACGTCTGGACTTTGCAAACAGTTTTTAACACTTTACGAATTCATGAATATTATTTGAGTTAATGAACATTTTTATTTATGGAAAAGTTTCCAATTTCCAAACATTTTTACAAATAACTACATATTTCTTATTAAATAAAACTATTCAAAATAAATAAACGTGAAATAAATCGGTTGTCATTGCTACTTGGGGAGGGCTAAATTTGGTCCAGGATTGGTGGAAGGCAACGGTTCTTCGCCATGGCCACACGAGGAAGGCGATCTCCTCACTGCTGATGCTGGTGGCATAGGAGGTTTAGAAAGAGAGAAACGCCATGGTCTTCCGCAACAAGGCATCGATACCATATATTGTCATTGGTAACATTAAAGAGGAGGTCAAAATTGTGTTCTTTGCGTGGCAAAATATTTTGAGCTCAATCATGTCGCGAGAGTAGGCTTTTTTGCTTTGAAGCGGCATTTCTGTGCACCTAGGTGCAGATGCTCCTCGGTGTGAACAGTAAAATCATTCAAAATAGCAAAAAAAAATCTGAATTTTTTTATGGAGCAAGATTGTCAAGTGCTTGATGCCCATGCAAAGTTTTGTGCAGTTTGGAAATTCAAGGAGCTCGTGTAAAAAAGGACAATTTTATGACCTATGAGAAAGTTTGAAAAAAATGCACTGTTCATAGCTGATTTTATCTTTTTTGGTGCGAGCTCCTCGAATGTCGCTTGTCCATGATTTTTTACATGCACCTAGCGCACTCAAGCATTTTGCGTGCAAAAAAGTTTCATGTTTTTTTAATATTTACTTTAATTTTACTGTTCATCAAGTGTAGATAAGCCCGGGCTCCGAATTGAATTATCGTTTTTGTTTTCATTTTTGAGAGTCCATTACCTTGTTGCTTTTCTCCTTTACTAGTGCTGAAGAAGCGCGGCGCACGCCGAGCCTGTGACCGATTCCGTATGTATTTTACTGAAATAAGCAAAAAAGCAACATGTATTACATGAAAAAGGAAACGAAAAAAGAGAACACAAATTCTATCTTTACCCCATAATCTGTGTGGGCATGCAACAAATATTAAATGAGTTAACGAATTAAGTAAACTAGCTGGCCTATTAATATTTTTTCATAATAACATATTTTCCTCTTTCGTTAGTAAAAATATATATAATGGTCACAGTAGTAATATGTATTTGGATTGATTCTCATATGACCTGTTTGATCAACAGTGAGATCGAATGGGATTGTTACCAATGTGTAGACCTATAGTAGGGAAATATTTCTTGTCCAATTTATGCGTCCTTTTCACCTACATTTCATATCAAGTTCCTATTCGACACTCTTTCATTCCCTCTCAAACATGGATTTATCCAATAAAATTCAAATTTGAAATTTTGTAAGTAATTTAAACCCCAAATTTGTCTGGTGTAAAAATGGATAGTAATTGATGAAGAGCTTATTTTAACGCACTTTGTATGAATGGCTAATAATCTATTAATAGCACGTTCATCCCAATGCGCTTTTGAAACTGTGATATAGGAATAACTGGTTCTACAATAGTTTTTTGAGCAAACACTACCTTCCACGGATGATTCATTGTCTTGTATTTTCTCTTTCTCTTTGAATCGGTCATAGAAATAGAATAGAGAGTGGAGTGAAGAGGTTGGTCAAGTGACCCTTTTTATTTTCATGTTGTCTCTTCTCATTGGTTGCTTATAGACTGTCGTGATGGGGCGCATCGTAAAGGTGACTTTAGTAACCGCATTGTGGTTAAAGCGGGCTTCAGTAACCGCATTGTGGTTAAAGCCTTGATTTGGTTGGCCACAGGGAAGGAGAAGGTGAGGTAGACGACGGCAACAACACCGGTTATTCTTCTTTCATAGGTGAACGCACCGAGGGAGAAGGAGTCTTATTTTGTCAGGGATTTTTTCTTGGCATTTCTTCTGGATTACTGTTCAATTGAATGCATAATGGTGATTCATTGTTTTTATTGTCCCGGTTTATTCGGGTGTATTGCTTTGGGTTACAATTCGGGTATTGTTTTCGGTTTATGGTTTGGATGGGTTAATTTTTTTTGGTTTATTTAGGTGTTGTTCCGCTTCACTGATTTTACTGTTCCGAGTGTAGGGAGGAGGAGTCTCTTTTTTTCCTTCCGGGTTACTGTTCATGTGAATGCATAGTGCTGGTTTACAGTTTTTGTTGTCCTAGTTTATTCGAGTGTGTTGCTCTGGATACAATTTGAATATTGTTTTGGTTTATGGTTTGGGTAGGTTTATATTTTCGATTTATTCATGTGTTGTTTTGTTGCAATGGTTTACTGTTCAGGTTATTCGAGTTTGCTGTTTTAGTTTATTTGGTCTATTGTTTCGGTTAGTAGTTCTGGGTTTATTCGGATAGTGGTCCGATTTTTTGTTCAGGTAATTGTTGATGCACTATGCATTGATGTCGTGGTGTAGAGATGGACAACAATTGATAAATAATTATTCCCACTGGTTATTGTTCTTGCAAATATACTGTCCCGGCCTACTGTTTCGTGCCTCGGCAGCAACAACACCGAAAAGAATCGGGAGGCGATCGTGATGGCTCTGCATCGGTATGCCGATGAAGAGAAATGATGTGTTAAAGAAAACCTAAATCATAATCCTTTATGTAAGGACGCGGGGTGGAGGAGGGGGAGAGAAATGATGTGTAAAAGAAATCTCAGTTTTTTAATAGTTTGCCCATTTTGCCTACGGTAGAATTGTTCACACAAAGGGCAATGTTCGCTGATGGGCATTGTTCACGCGTAAAGTACTGTTCGTACACGATTACTGTCCCCTAGCACTGTTCATGGTGTCCACGTAATTGAACCGTAAACTCTAAGAAAAAAGTTAGAAAAAGGAGAAAAAACAAATTCTTCCTGCTTTAGTATAATAACTTATTAATGAGATGAGGCAAAACTTTTGGCTCTGTTTAAAAAATAAATAAAATAAGTGAATCTTCTCTCGCATGATGAAATGGCGGCATCTCAACAAAATATAAATACTAAATCGCAGGGCAAGACATGTGAAGCACCAACGCAGAATCCAAACCCTAAACCGCAAGAGGCCAAAATCCCAAAAGTCCAGACAGAAGCAAGAGTCCCTCTTCCCAACCATTCCCTCCGCCCGTCCCTCCCGTTCATGGCGGAACAATAGATGGATTCCTCTACACAGCCAGAGTTCTGATCATTGTAAGACGCCAGCACAAGCAGCAACGGCGGAGACGGTGTGGGAGAGAATCCAAAGGAACCCAAGCAAGAGAGGAGGGAGGGATTGTAGGAAGACGAGGTTTTGGGGGGGGGG
>LR738710.1:614512522-614610673 GCA_902687465.1 Secale cereale | reverse complement strand
AGCAGCGGCGAGCGACGAGCCGTGCAGGGCGATCGACGGCGGCGGGGGATGTGGGATGGCGCGGAGGGAAGGAGGCCGTGGCATTAGGGGCGGGTCGCGCTAGCATGCGCGTGCTTCGGCGCAGGCAGGCGCGACCAGGAGCAGGGGCGCGACGCGTGTGCGGGTGCGGGCTGGTCACGGCCGGGCGCGTCCAAACGAGGCAGGGCGCAGCCGGGGAACGCGTCGTGCGCGAACATGGCGGTGGTGAGTGCAGCATCGGCCACGGCGACCTACGGCAAGGGAAGGAATGGAAAAGTTGGGGCGGAGAAGGAGGCTCACCGCGAGGCACATGAAAGGCCGGTGTGAGCTTTGGAGCATAGGGGATGCCGGATTTGACGGTCGATGCCGGCGGTGTAGAAGAAGGGACCGGCTCGATCCGGCAGCTTGAAGGCTACCCAGCTCGACCTGGTGCTTGTAGGTGATGCAGGTGAGCTCGGCGGAGCTCTAGGTCAAAACGGCGTGGCGAGGGACAGCTGGTATCCACGGTGACATCGATGACACATCGATGGCGCGGTTGGGAGAGAGGGCAGAGACGAGGGAGAGTGACGATGAGGGGGGAAAAGATCTCGGGCTGACGAGGATGAGGCCGAGGGGGAGACTTATCCCCTCGGCGTCGTGGGTGGTTAGAGTGGGCCAGCCTGGCCGACCAGCTGGATGGCGAGATGGGCCACGAGGCCCACTAGGGGGGGTGGCCTTTTCTTTTCTTTTTTTTTGTTTTTTTTGTTTTTCCTCTATTTCCTATATAAAAGAGCTACCGAATTATTTTGTTAAATGTGGCACTTTGCATAAAAATAGATAGGAACAAAGTGAAGTTGCATAAAAAGTTTCGGGCCAGAAGGAGTTGGCTAACCATTTTTAGAAATTGGAATGGCCAATTTAATTATTGTTGGACCACAAGATAAAATCCTAGGGCATCTTGGGAACTCAAATGAGGTTGGTTCCAACATGAAAAAATATCCAAGGATTATTTGCCACACTTTGAACATTTTAGTTTTCATGTTTGGCAAATTCGAATTTTGGACTTTGATTTGAATTTGAAATTTGAACCGGTTTCGAACCAACGTGAGTATAACAACAGTAATCGTGGTGACGTGGCACAATTACGAGAGGGTTACTGTAGCTTGATTACCCGGGCGTTACATTGGGGTGCCTTGGGAATCCCCAATCTTGAGCTATTGCCTCTCCTCCTTCTTCTCACATCGAGACCTCCTCGATCTTCGAACACTTCATCCACGCAAAACTTAACCGAACTTTTAGTGGCGGGGTTAGTGCATATGATCAATGAAATCCCAACATGTACTGCTCTAACATTATTGTATAATTATAAACAAACATTACCCGCTGTATGCTATCACAATTCTATGGCCCCAAGTCAAGGAGGCTTCAACAAGAATTCAAACATATGCAAATAATGAAGCTATAACATCAATCTGTGAAAACAGGATAGTCTGTAGTAATCTGAACCTTAACCATACTTTTGTAACTCTAAGAATTATGAAAAAATAGAAAAAATCAACAATTTGTATATCAAGACTTTGCAAAAAGTTTCAGATCCTTTCGACGTTCCAGGAAAAAATGTAAAAAACAGCCAAAGTTCCTGTTTTCGCACCGCACAAACCAACAAGTAGCTTAGTCATCCTAAAGGAAACTCTTGGCACATTATTTTTATAATACAATGGAATTCTACAAGGGGATAATTATTTTTGTTGAAAAGTTTCTGTAATTAAGATTTGCAAAGTTTCCATGGGCATGAACAAAGTTCAAGGAGCTCCCCCATTTCAACGGTGCTCGTCCTTCTTACTTTCACTTTTCTTTTTGAAAAAGTTTTAGGTTCCCCTCTTTATTTTTTTGTTTTTAAACTTTATAAAAGAACACAACAGAAATAAATGACTCTCTAAAACTTCCGGGTTGTCTCCTTGACAGCGCTTTCTTTAAAGGCATTAAGCTAGGCATAAAGTGCTCAAGTAATGGATCCACCCAGATCCCAAGGTATATCAAAGCCAATTTTAATTAGAAATGATTTGGCATTTAGTAGTGAGCACAAAGTGATATGTGTCATGCAAAAACGAAGTCTAACTCTCTTCCTATGCATAGGCATGTCATACAAGAACAATTCATGCACATCAAGTAAAGGCCAATGCATAGTATAAGCAGTTTTTTGCAATTTTATCGTGTTGGAAACACAGAGAGGTGGAGATATAGTTCCTCTCTCATAATAATTGCAAGTACGAGTAGCAAGCACATGCATATTATACTCATCAAAATCATCATGTGCAACGGTAAAAGGCAACCCATCAATATAATCCTTAATAAGTGCAAACTTCTCCAATATAGTGTAGTTTGGAGAATTCAAAAAGATAATATGACTATCATGTGTGGGTGCAATAGCAACTATCTCATGTTTAACATAAGGAACTATAGCAAGTTCATCCCCATAGGCATAATTCATATTGGCATCTTGGCCACAAGCATAGCAAGCATCATCAAAAAGGGATATCTCAAAAGAATCCAAGGGATCAAAGCAATCATCATAGCATTCATCCTTCGGTAAGCACAAAGGGAAATTAAACAATGTATGAGATAAAGAGTTACTCTCATTAGAAGGTGGCCACGGGTGATCAATCCGCTCTTCCTCCTTTTGTTCTTCGCTCTCCTCCTCATCTTTTTCATCCAATGAGCTCACAATGTCATTAATTTCTTCTTCCATAGACTCCTGCAAAATATTAGTCTCTTCTTGGACAGTGGAGGAGTGCTCAATATATGGTTTAACATAGGCATTAGAAGCGTAATTATCATAACAATATTTAAATATGGCAAAATTTTAGATTTGTAAAGAGTAGCATCCTACTTTTCAATCAAAGAAGCAATTTCATAAGCACCCTTAAAAGCAACAAATTCTTCAATTTGTTGAACATCATAGTAACTATAAACACCCTTAGCATACGAAGATACAATTCCATTATCACTAAACTCACATTGGTAGGGAAGGTGTTTCTTAGGGTCTTCACAACAACAAGTAAAATCATATATTTCACATAAATTCCAAGCATAGCATTGCAAACGATGAATTTGATCCAGTAAAAGTTTCCCTTCTTGAGATAAGAGGTGTCGCACATAAGAAGCATGCTCATCTAAAGATTTGCCCTCAACTAAGCTAGTTGGGGTTTTAGCACGATCACTTAGGGATCGAAGATGATCCAAGTAAAAAGCTTCAGGAGTGTGATAGATTTTGAGTGGTTCTTCAACCATTGGTTCAGTAGGTACCACTATTTTTTTTTGGTATTTTGCATTTCCTACCCATAATTAAAGATAGAAAACAAGAGCACAAAATAAAAACTACTTAGTGATAAAGGAAACAAGCACACACGAGAATATTCACCCCACGCTATCGCTCCCTAGCAACGGCGCCAGCAAAAGGTCTTGATAACCCACAAGTGTAGGGGATCAGTTGTAGCCTCTTTCGATAAGTAAGACTGTCGAACCCAACGAGGAGCTAAAGGTAGAACAAATATTCCCTCGAGTTCTATCGACCACCGATACAACTCTACGCACGCTTGACATTTACTTTACCTAGAACAAGTATGAAACTAGAAGTACTTTGTAGTTTTTGTGGGATAGGTTTGCAAGAATATAAAGAGCATGTAAATATAAACTAGGGGCTGTTTAGATAAAGAAGAAATAAAGATAGTATAGCGAGTATGGAAAAGTGGTGGTAGGAGTTGCGAAATTGCCCCTAAGCAATTGACTACGTTACTAGACCGATATGACAACGAAAATCTACTCAGACATCATAGGATGGCAACAGATCATTGCATAATAATATGAAGCATAAAGCACCATGTTCAAGTAGAGGGTACAGCGGGTTGCAGGAGAGTGGACTGCTGTAGATAGATGGGGGAAGGTGATGGAGATGTTGGTGAAGATGACAGAGGTGTTGGTGTAGATCGCCGTCACACGATGATGGCCCCAGTGGTACTTCGGCGCCACCGGAAGTGAGGGGGAGAGAGCCCCCCTCCTTATTCTTCTTCCTTGACCTTCTCCCCAGATGGGAGAAGGGTTCCCCTCTGGTCCATGGCCTCCATGGTGGCGGATGATACGTCCAAAACGTATCTATAATTTGTGCTTGCTCCATGCCACTTTTGGGTGATATTGCTATGATATTCATACACTTCCATACACTTTTGATCATATTTGGACTAACTTAATAATCCAGTGCACCCCAGTGCCAGTTTCTGTTTTCGGCTGTTTTTGTATTTCAGGTTTTCACGTTACGAGAACTGCCAGGAAAAATCCAGAAAATTTATATAAAAAATCAGCGTTCCGGAAACTACCGTGCGTCCGAAGGGCAGCCGGGGGGGGGGGGGGCACCAGGGCTCCAGGCGCCCTGGCGGCGCGCCCCCCTGGGCCGTGCCGGGGGGCGCCTGGGCCCCCCGAAGCTTCCCCGATGCTCCCCTTTGGCATATATTTAAAGCGTCCTCCGAAACCCTCAGAACGGGAACTCTTTTCGCGATCCCATCTCTGTTCCGCCGCCGCCGCCGCTTCCAAGATTGGGAGCACCAGGAGAACTCTTCCCGGCACCTTGCCGGAGGGGAGGATCACCACCGGGAGCTTCTCCACCACCATGGACGCCTCCCGGATGACTCGTGAGTAGTCTCCCTTGGACAATGAGTCCATGACCAGTAGCTATGTGATGTTCTCCTCCCGTTATTGTGCTTCACTAATTAGTCCTCGTGAGCTGCCCTACATGATCGAGGCACATATGTAATCCTTATGCTGTTGCTATGTTGAGTTTGCTGGGATCCGATGGATTATGGGATTATGTTCAGATTGATCTTGAGTAATATATTTGATCTACCTCTTTTATATTTATGTTCATAAGTAATTCTTGCATGTTCTCCGTTGTTATTTATTGCTTTGGCCAAGTAATACGTAGTGACTCCAAGAGGGAACGTTATGCTCGATTGTGGGTTCATGCCCCTCGATGACTAGCTTGAGTGACAGAAACATGAGTCTAGGGGATGTGCTGTTGCCACAAGGGGGAAACAACGGTGCTTGTGCCCGCGGGTGCAAGGATTGTTTACTTTACGCAAAGTTCTTTTAATGCAGTTGTCTGTTGCATTGAGTTTACACTATGGGTGGGACTCGCAACTTAATACCAGCGAGATGTTCTGGATAGATATCTCAAGGTGGATGATTAGTAGTAGATATTGATGGATTTCGGTCTACTTATTTTGGCGTACCGCACATGCTTTGAACCTCAACCTTTCTGCAATGTAATCAGCATTGGTTTGCGTTCGTGGTCCTGTCAATTGCCCAGCTGTAATTTGTTTACCTCACATAGCTGTTTTATCGTCTTTTGGGAGAGAGACATCACTAGTGAACATCATGAGACTCCGGTCCATATTACCATCATTGATCACATCCGCTATTTACTTTTCGCTATTTACTTACTATTGCAAAACATTATCTATCACTACTATCATTTGCTTTTATCCCTTTTGTGAACTACAAGGCCGGAGGGATTGACAACCTCTCTATACTCGTTGGGAGCAAAGTTATTTGTATCTGTGTGCAGGTCCACGTTGATTGCTAATTTGCGCCGTTAGCAGTTGACACCTACTTGTTGAACCTAGGAGTCTCTGGGGATTCGATCCTTGGCATCTTTGCTAAGGGAAAACACTTCTACATACTGCATCTTACACCTTCCACTTGGGGTAACCAACGAGGGGTTCGAGGCCCATCAAGGAGTATTTTCTGGCGCCGTTGCCAGGGACTCCACTCTTCAGGATAGGGGAGTTGCACGCTATCTTTTACCTTTGCTTTTAGTCTTGTTAGTTTACCTTTCAGTTTTTGCTTTAGTACCTTTTATCGAAAATCACAAAAATAGTTATCTTGCTTGCTTGCTATTATGGGTTCTACCAAAAACACTAAATGGGAGGAGTACACCCCTTCTTCCATTACCCCAATTACCACTGTCGGGATCTACAAAAGTAATAAACCTTGTGATTATATTAGTCTTGACGGAGGGTTATGCCCATGGCATGGTCTTCCAGGAAAAGAGTATGAGCCTCAGTTTAAAATTGCTCCTAAGCTTCCCCAAACTTGGGAAGATGTTCAAACTCTTATAATAGAGAGCGATTCAAACAAAGAGGATGACACTACAATTCTGCCCACTAATGATAAAATTGATTTTGATAATTGTAGTATTTCAGAAGTTGTCACCTTTCTACAAGGAATGGCCAAAGATCCCCACACTAGCACGCTTAATCTTGCCTTCACAGAGCACATCACAAATGCTCTTATCAAAGCTAGGGAGGAGAAACTTAGAGTAGAAGCCTCCATACCTAGAAAGCTAGAAGATGGTTGGGATCCTATGATTAAAATTAAGATAAACAACTTCTCGTGCTATGCTTTATGTGATATTGTAGCCAATACTTCTATTATGCCCAAAAGACTATATGATATGCTTAAATTAATACCTTATGATTCTTGTTCTTTTGGTGTTCGTCTTGTTGATTCTTCCATAAAGAAACCTTTGGGGAGGATCGACGATGTTCTTATTGTTGTTAATGATAATTATGTTCCCGTTGATTTCACTATTATGGATATTGAATGTGATCCTTCATGTCCAATTATTTTGGGACGTCCCTTTTTACGCACCGTTGGTGCTATCATTGACATGAAAGAGGGTAATATAAAATTTCAGTTTCCTCTCAAGAAAGGGATGGAACACTTCCCTCGAAAGAAGATCAAGTTACCTTTTGAGTCCGTTGTACGGGCTAGCTATTCTTTTACTCTTGATAAAACTTGATCTATATGCATTATGCCTAGCTTAAAGGCATAAAAGAAAGCGCTTTTGGGAGGCAGCCCACATGAATAAATTTTTTTTGCTTTTGTTGTGTCTTGATGTTGTTTACTGCTGTAGCATCATCATTGTATCTTTGCTTTTCATATTTGTGCCAAGTATAGCCTCTGATTGCTAGAAAGTTCAAAAGTTGTGAGGTGCTGTCCAGAAAACAGATTCTGTCCTTGGATAGAAAAATTCGTATAAAATCACCAGATCATCTTTTTGGTCTGAATTTTTTCGACAGCATTCTCTATATAATTTTCTTTCGTGCATCTGTTCTGAGTTTTTTGATTTGAGTTGCAGAAGTATCCCGAACAGATCAATTACTACCTGCTGTTCTGTTTTTCACAGATTCTGTCCTGTTTTGCCTTTCCTTCATTTTGCAAATCAAGAGCTTGCTTTTTCTTTGCAAAAACCTTTTGGCAATCTTGAGAAACAGTAGAACTTCAAAAATATCTTTATTTCCAGCAAGGTATAATTATTTTATTAAGGGTACTAACCTCGCTAATCAGATTATGATGAGTTATGTATGATTGGAGTTTTCAAGTGTGCGAGGGAAGATGATAAAAAGATTCAGGAGTGTCAAGCGCTCAAGCTTGGGGATGCCCCCGTGCACCCCCAAGAAATATTCAAGGAGACTCAAGCGTCTAAGCTTGGGGATGCCCCCGTGCATCCCCTTCTCCATCAACATTATCAGTTCGTCTTTCGTTTCGCTATATTTTTATCACTTCATGTGTTATGTGCTATGCTTGGAGCGTCTTGCTTTTAGTTTTCTTTTTAGTTTTTCATAACGAGTCGGAACTCAGCATTCTTTATGTGGGAGAGAAACATGCTCCACTTCTACCTAGAACATAACATAGAATTTTCTTGTCTATCTTTGTTGTGTGTGTTCTTTGTCTTTTAATAGCTACTATCATGCTCTGCTCTTAGTATTCATGCTTATCTTTTCAAAGAGCTTTTGTTTAGTTGGTTGCTTGAACTCTCTTTAATTATCATGCTCACCTTATTAAGAGAGTTTGCTTCTGTTGCATTGGTTAATATGTCTATGATAAAGATGCTACGTGCATAATGGTGCTTAGTAGTTCAGGTTTTCTTATGGTTAGTCTCAAATAGCTGGGGGATTCCCAATGTGTTATTGGAATACCAACATGATTTGTTTGCCTATGATATGGTATGGTTTAGTAATATCTTCCTTCGAGAATTTATTTTGATTGACTTGGCGTATGCTCACGCATATTTAAGACTGTAAAGAAAGTCTGTCAAGCCTTGATGATATTTTATTTATGAGTAGCGATATAACTACCATGCCTGATTCAATATTGCTTTGTCACTCTGCATGATTATGACCGTCATTGCTCTCTTAGTTGGTCGCTCCCAGCCTTTTGCTAACCTCCACCTGTACTAAGCAGACTAACCTTGCAATACATAGCTCATGGGAAAGTAGCTTAAAAACTATTGTTGTAAAGAATATGTTGCTTATGTATCTTATTTCTTATAAGTTGCTTGCTGAGCGGTAACCATGTTTCTGGGGACGCCATCAACTGTCACACTTTTGTTGAATATCATGTGAGTTGCTATGCATGTTCGTCTTGTCTGAAGTAAGGGTGATTAGCCATGGGTTGAATGAGTATGCATATTGTTAGAGAAGAACATTGGGCCGCCAACCAAAGCCATGCATCATGGTGGAAGTTTTAGCTTGGACATTAATCCTCAATCTCTTATGAGAATATGCTTATGCATTAAAGAGGAGTCCATCATCTATTTTCTATGTTGTCCCGGTATGGATGTCCTCAAGTTGAGATCTATCAAAAACGAGAAATCAAATGCGATTTATCTCCTTGGACCTTTGTACAGGTGGCATAGAGGTACCCCTTTGTGACACTTGGTTGAAACATATGTAATGCAATGATAACCCATGGAAATCCGAGCTAATTAGGACAAGGTGCGAACACTATTGGTATTCGATGCATGAGGCTTGCAACTTATAGGATGTCTTATACATGACACATATGAAGTACTACTACCGTTGACAAAATTGCTTCCATGTTTTCAAAATAAAAAGCTCTAGCACTTAACCATTCTTTTACTTTTATGAGTCTCCACTTTCTTTTAAAAGCACCAACTACTCAGAGCATGATTGTCATTCTGAGTGTAATGTGCATTGTCCCAAAGTAGCATTGTCTTTTGCATGATTGTGATATCGTTTATTTTGAAATCATTGTATCTAGTCATCACTTAAACCTTGAAGGTGCCCCTGCATTTATGTTTTGCTTCACTAAAGGGGGCAAGCTAGATATCACTTTATCATATTTGCACATCATGTTCATTGCAAATCTTTTTGATGCTTCAATATCATGTTGTAAAACTTTCAGTCATTTGTGATTTTCTCATGAGGCAACTTAATTACTATAGAATCATTGTCTCAGTAAGCTTTTGTCATATGACTATGAATAAGTCCTATATGGTTAATAGCATGTCACCACAGAAATAATTCTTGTTATCATTTACCTACTCGAGGACGAGCAGGAATTAAGCTTGGGGATGTTGATACGTCCAAAACGTATCTATAATTTCTGCTTGCTCCATGCCACTTTTGGGTGATATTGCTATGATATTCATACACTTCCATACACTTTTGATCATATTTGGACTAACTTACTAATCCAGTGCACCCCAGTGCCAGTTTCTGTTTTCGGCTGTTTTTGTATTTCAGGTTTTCACGTTACGAGAACTGCCAGGAAAAATCCAGAAAAATTATATAGAAAATCAGCGTTCCGGAAACTACCGTGCGTCCGAAGGGCAGCCGGGGGGGGGGGGGCACCAGGGCTCCAGGCGCCCTGGCGGCGCGCCCCCCCTGGGCCGCGCCGGGGGGCGCCTGGGCCCCCCGAAGCTTCCCCGATGCTCCCCTTTGGCATATTTTTAAAGCGTCCTCCGAAACCCTCATAACGGGAACTCTTTTTGCGATCCCATCTCTGTTCCGCCGCCGCCGCCGCTTCCAAGATTGGGAGCACCAGGAGAACTCTTCCCGGCACCCTGCCGGAGGGGAGGATCACCACCGGGAGCTTCTCCACCACCATGGACGCCTCCCGGATGACTCGTGAGTAGTCTCCCTTGGACAATGAGTCCATGACCAGTAGCTATGTGATGTTCTCCTCCCGTTCTTGTGCTTCACTAATTAGTCCTTGTGAGCTGCCCTACATGATCGAGGCACATATGTAATCCTTATGCTGTTGCTATGTTGAGTTTGCTGGGATCCGATGGATTATGGGATTATGTTCAGATTGATCTTGAGTAATATATTTGATCTACCTCTTTTATATTTATGTTCATAAGTAATTCTTGCATGTTCTCCGTTGTTATTTATTGCTTTGGCCAAGTAATACGTAGTGACTCCAAGAGGGAACGTTATGCTCGATTGTGGGTTCATGCCCCTCGATGACTAGCTTGAGTGACAGAAACATGAGTCTAGGGGATGTGCTGTTGCCACAAGGGGGAAAACAACGGTGCTTGTGCCCGCGGGTGCAAGGATTGTTTACTTTACGCAAAGTTCTTTTAATGCAGTTGCCTGTTGCATTGAGTTTACACTATGGGTGGGACTCGCAACTTAATACCAGCGAGATGTTCTGGATAGATATCTCAAGGTGGATTATTAGTAGTAGATATTGATGGATTTCTATCTACTTATTTTGGCGTACCGCCCATGCTTTGAACTCAACATTTCTACAATGTAATCAGCATTGGTTTGCGTTCGTGGTCCTGTCAATTGCCCAGCTGTAATTTGTTTACCTCACATAGCTGTTTTATCGTCTTTTGGGAGAGAGACATCACTAGTGAACATCATGAGACTCCGGTCCATATTACCATCATTGATCACATCCGCTATTTACTTTTCGCTATTTACTTACTATTGCAAAACATTATCTATCACTACTATCATTTGCTTTTAACCCTTTGTGAACTACAAGGCCGGAGGGATTGACAACCTCTCTGTACTCGTTGGGAGCAAAGTTATTTGTATCTGTGTGCAGGTCCACGTTGATTGCTAATTTGCGCCGTTAGCAGTTGACACCTACTTGTTGAACCTAGGAGTCTCTGGGGATTCGATCCTTGGCATCTTTGCTAAGGGAAAACACTTCTACATACTGCATCTTACACCTTCCACTTGGGGTAACCAACGAGGGGTTCGAGGCCCATGAGCGGGGGGGCGAGAGCCCCTCCGAGATTGGATCTGTCTCTCTGTCTCTCTCTATTTCTGCGTTCCTAGATTCTGGCCTTTCACCGTTTCTTAAATTCCCGGAGATCCGTAACGCCGATTGGACTGAATTTTGTTCACGATTTTTATCCGGATATTATCTTTCTTACGGAGAAAGAAGGGAACCAACCGCCTTGCGGGGTGGCCATGAGGCCCAAGGGCGTGCCTGCCCCCTGGGCGCGCTCCTCACCCTCGCGGGCCACTCGGGCGTCGTCTTACGTTGATTCCACTTCCCAAAATTCACATATATTCCAAAAAAATCTCCATCCATTTTTATCCCGTTTGGACTCCGTTTGATATGGATATTCTGTGAAACAAAAAAACATGCAACAAGCAGGAACTGGCACTAGGCATTGGATCAATATGTTAGTCCCAAAAATAGTATAAAAAGTTGCCAAAAGTATATGAAAGTTGTAGAATATTGGCATGGAACAATCAAAAAATATAGATATGACGGAGACGTATCAGCTTACGACACCAAGTGCAATCCAAAAAAGAAATCTTGCACCTGCTCCTGTTCTAACTCGAGTATCATTACTATGATGAGTCATTGAACATACCAAGGACCTCTTGGCTATTGTAGTTGATACTTGCTATTGCTGAACATATCTCTGTATACTGAAAGAGAAACTAAATAATCTTTTACCCCATTTGTACGGAAGTATATCAAAAGGGTTAGAGAATTGGCATGTCCTGTGAACCATGTAAATTTTCCAATACCTGAAAGGGCATATGATTTACTCTGTTCCTTGTTGTGTTTGCGTCTGGCCATCGAAGATCTTCTCTAGCACACTCCTCTGCTTGTTATATATTATATTCATTCAGAACTTCAAGTAGATTGATAGATATGCACATGAAAAAAATCAATTCATTAGAATCTTGACAATGGAAATTTTGAATCTGCACAATAGTTTTTTCACAATTGTTCTCTGTTTTATTCCAAGTGGTACCTATATAGTAGGATACTTAAGTCGTGTATCACTAGAAGGCTATCAACTTTTACAGAATATTGCTGATATAAACGCATATACTCACTGATTGGTTTTTCTTGTTGATCTCAGAAGGTTTGTCTCAGCTATAAATGTGCTGATATGGATAGGGAGATTCCAGCCTTAATGGGTGTTTCGAAGGCTATATTGGATAATGTTATATTTGTGCACCAAGACGAATCCAACTGCCCGTTACAGGACCCGTCAACACTTAAGAAAAAGTTTGACGACATCTTTTCTGCTACCCGGTACATGAATGCATTAATATTTAATCAATAATTTGGAAGCTCCGATAACGGCCATAAGTTTTCTTATTTGATCGTTGCAATCTGTTTAAGATGGTGTAGTCTCCACTTCTACGGAGGTTAATGTTTCTTTGAAAGTGTGGAGCTGATGTCAAAACTAGCATCTCACTACCTTAATTTCCAAATATAATGTACATCTATACCAAAGCTCTGGAAGTCATAAAGAAACTTCACAAGGACTAAGCACAAGAAATCAAGACTTTTAGGTTAAAGCTGGAGAACCTTCAGACTCTTAAAGATCAAGTATACATGGTAATTTGTACCTTCTATTTATATGTTTTCATTTTCTAATTCATAACAATATGGCATGATTATGGAATCCTACTTTGTGTTGTGTTAGTGCCATGGGGGCTATAAATGTATAGAATACTTTGATGCCAGTTTAGTTCTCTCTCTCTCACAACTTCGTGATAGTATTGCACAAGATCAAGAGAAATCAGATGCATTAAAAGCTCAAATGGAGGACCTGAAAACAAACATCCAAGCTGTCGAAAACAAAATCCTTCGTACTGAGACAAGTATCATGGACTTGAGGAGACTTCAGGAGCAAATTAGAACCAAGGCAACAACTAGAAGTACATATTTAACACTTCAGCAGCAACAATATGCTGCTCTTTCTGAGGAAAATGAAGGTAAGCAATTCCTCATCATGCCGGTCACTCTAATGGCTCCTTCTCATCATAACGATGGCTTACCTTGCTTCATTTAGATACCGATGAGGAACTGAAGGAGTGGCAAACAACATTTGAAGAAAAAATTGCCCTACTGCAAACGAAAATCGTTAAACTTGAACGGGACATGGATGATGAATATGCAAAAAGCTCTCTGCTATCCAAGACAACCAATGATTCAATTCAACACATGAAATGGGAAAGCTCCAGGTAGAAGCTGATGTAATGCTGTAATCCTTAAAAAAACTCCTGACTGGCTTGACCATTTCGTAAATAATAGTGCACACTACGGTACGAGGTTAAATACAAATATGTTGTTTTCAGGCTCACATGATGGTGAATCACGAACGAGACTTAGCCATCGGAAAGTTATTCAATAAAAATAACCTTGGGCCAATTCCTGATGCTCCTTTTACTAATGGTATTGCCACGAACCTTACAGACAGGTCTAAAGCAAGACTATCGACTCTCGAGGATGATTTGCAGGAAAATAAGGTTATAATATCTATTCTTCATATTTTTGGAATTTAGTCGCAAAAGTAAACACTTTCATTTGAATTTTATGATTTTGTTTTGAACAGACCAAACATTTTCTGGGAAGTCATTTTGTTGGCTATTTTTGTTTGGCATCTCAGTGGTTCCGTGATCGTCTAATATGTTCATGCAGGGTTCCTTGCTTTACCATACTTTATTCAAAGCATCTGTACAAGTACATGCACAAATTAGGAATGTGTTGAGGCTGAAGACCTACACTTCTTATAAAGTGTCCCTTAGTAATCAAGTTCCTTTTCTTAAGCAGAAATCTAACGAGACACAGTTAGAGTTTCTTTGGGGACGTTATCTCAAAGTAAATGCTCGCTACTCTAAAGTTGATGGCCAGATACAATCTAAGAAAGAATCTAAGGTTAGTACTCCGTTATGAAGATTGAAATAACACCATTTATAAAATGCAGATATGATGAACATAAGGACAAGTTTAGTAGTGTTCTTAAGGGAAGGCTTCCTTATGAGAGGGATGTCAAGAAGGAGATTACTCAAGTTTTTGGGTTCGTGTCACGGTGCCTTATTCATATGCTTAAACCTGTAATATTTCCTACTAGTACATAGCATGCCCTATTTCGGCCCATATGATGAAACTGAATTTACCTATGTAAACCTGTAATATACTCATTTTTTCAATGCAATTGATCTTTTATGTTCATGCCATTAGTGGTTACTGAAAGTAGTAGTATTGTATCTCTAATCATGGACAGTTTGATCAATCAATTTTTGCATGTATATGTGTCTAGTTTGAGCAGACAAGTTAGTTGTAAACATTATTCACATGGATGTGTATTTCAAGGGTCGAGTATGTTAATGCGGCATCTAGGCCTCCACATTCTATTCTGTTCTCGAACTAATAATCTGTTAAGCCTCCATCCTAACACGGGGGACACAAAAATAATTCATTTTGCTCCGCATGCCCAACTAGTAATCTACTCCCTCCGTCCCGTAATATAAGAGCGTTTTTAACACTACACTAGTATAAAAATTGCTCCTATATTATGAGAGGGAGGGAGTAGTAATTTATTATGCTTTCATCCTGCCTTGCAGATTATACATGTGGAACTCTGTATTTTTGGTGCTTTTTGTTAATGGCTCCACAAAACTCTGCTTGACTCAGGTTTGTAGATGCAGAATACAATGATTTGAACACAAAATCTCTGGAAGCGGAACAACACTTGAAATTGACACAAATGAAAATTGCTGCTGCTAGAAGCCACTTGTCAAAGCCCCGAAAAGATTTGGACGGTAAATTTGGATATGACCACTGCATGATTACTTGTTTCATACAAAGTTGATGATTCTTTCTTCGACATAATTTGACATGTAAAAGCTCCACTATGTATGAAATTTGGATAATGGAAATCTGAGAGGTGCACAATACGTATACATCTCTCCTTTGCCTTTTAAGATGTACTGTATTATCATTCCATCATTTTGAGTTGGTATGCAGTTGAAATTGTTCCTTAGACATAATCACATAATTCCCCTGACCGATATTCTTACCCAGAATAAAAGTGAAAGTAATCTAAGTATGTGAAAGATCCATTTTGATTATCAATGGCTTCGACAATGCACCACACTGCACCATTGGGCATGCTTGATTTTGTGTCATTGTGTAGTATGAACCTTCTAGTGGTTCCAACTATCCCTATATAGGGATCAAAGGTAACCATCTGAATTCCATAAATGTTACCTTCCGTGCAGCAAAAAGAAACCATCTGAACTCGAAACTTCATCCCATTACTAAGGTATCTGTTGACATCAACACTTACCCCAAGATTCTCAAAGATGCCATGGATGACAGAGATGAACAAACAAAGTAGGTATCCATAATTGTAGCTATCTATTTAAGCCACATATTCTTTCGATGCCTAGATTCAATGCTTTCTTCCTGTTTGCAGTTCATACAATTACACAAAGGGGATGCGGCAAATGTATGAACCTTTTGAAAAAGTGGCCCGCCAATAGCACAAGTGTCCTTGCTGTGATCGTGCTTTCACACCTAATGAAGAGGACCTCTTTGTGAAGAAGGTGGATGATCTAGTAAACATAGCTGCCTTTTTCGTTTGATTTAGAGTTACTTTGTGCTGGATGCTTTCTTTCTGTTGATGTTGTTGTCTGGTGTATCTTTCAGCAAAGGACTACAGGTACAAGCATTGCAGAGTGCCTGAATGTACTGGCAATCGAATTATCAAATGTTGAAGACTTTTTCAATCAATTGGATAATCTCTGTGTGGTTTATGATGAATATATGAAACTGGGGAAAGAGACCATACCTTTAGCGGAGAAGGATTTGGAACAACTTTTGGCAGATGAAAGTGAGAAGGCATAGATATTCGAAGACATTAGTCATCACTATCGATGCCACTTTTATTTATGTATTCACATACGCAAAACAAAGATAGAGACAATCAAACATAATATCCCTCCGTCTCAAAATAAGTGATTCAACTTTGTACCAGCTTTAGTGCAAAGCTAGTACAAAGTTGAGTCACCTATTTTGGGACGGAGGGAGTACCTTAGATGACCTTTGTTTCTTAGCTCTACTATGTGTCCTAATAAAGATTCTCCACTCCCGAGGCATAATTCTAGATATCCTCTCTATACGTCAAGTGTCAAGTTGTAGTAAATCGGTTTATAGTACGGATGTACAAGACCACTTGTGTATATATTATGCTCTTTGGGAATAGGCCACGGAAAGGTTTCATCCTCTTCAGAGGGTTGGTAAATTATTTTGTTTGCAAATCTCCTAGGTCACATCCGTATGATGGTTTGGGCCGTTCTTACGTTTAAGCCCTTCGACATTGTGTAATGTTACTTTGGGTAATTGATATAATGGTGTAGTTGATAGGGGCAATGTCATTTGGGGAACTTACTTGAACCTTTTGCAAACACAGTTCAGGTCCGCTGTCTCCTGAGATCATGGATTTTCACTTTAGTTATCCAATAGTAAATGTAGTATCTATTTATAAACATAATTTATGACATATTCTTTATTTTGCTCCGCGGTGACTTGTATGATTGATATGTTGCAACTTGTGAGTGCTCTTGCTCAAGTTAAAATGAACAGGGATGGAGTCAAAGTCTTGTGACATCTGTTAAACACACACATATGTCACAATGACATTTAGAGTTGGCACACCAAGAGATAGACTAGGTTGTTAGGAAGAATCCCTTTATCCTATAAACCTCTCTTATCTCTTTATCTCTTCCTCCCCAAGATGTAATCTTCTCCAACAACTTTGTATGCGATATTGTTAGGGAGGTGCGCCCCTGATGCCTATAACATGTAACACGCCCCCTCACATCGAGGGTAAGACACTTTTGCCAAATCGCACATGGTATCAGAGCTGCCTCTTCCTAAACCCTAGCTTTTTTCAATCTCCAGCCAAGCTCGCAGCCATGTCTTCCTCTGCCACCTCCCACCCAAATCTTAGTGGATAGGTCACGGAGAAGCTCTCCCGCACAAACTATGTGCCCTGGCGGACTCAGATCACGCCGCAACTGAGGAGACTCGGTGTCTTTGGCTATGTCGATGGCACCGCACCAGAACCGGCCCGACTCCTCATCACCAAGGACAAGGACGGGAAGGAGACCATCGAGCTCAATCCTCTCCACCCCATTTGGGTCAGAGAGGATCATCAGGTCCTCAGCTATCTGCTCAACAACCTCGCAAAGGAGGTGCCCGTCATGGTGACTACGATCACCACCGTGCATGGCCTCTGGACGGCGCTAGCAGGTATGTTTTCATTGCAGTCTTTGAGCTGTGTCAAAAACATCCGTAATACCCTCATCAATGTGCAGAAGGGCAACCAGTCGATTGCCACCTACTTCGCCTACATGTGTGGCCTCGCCCACAAGCTCGCCGCGGCCGGGAAAGCAATCCAGGATGACGAGCTCATCTCCTATATTCTTCACGGGTTGGAGATGGACTACCAGCC
The DNA here is from genome assembly GCA_902687465.1 of Secale cereale. NCBI lineage: Eukaryota > Viridiplantae > Streptophyta > Magnoliopsida > Poales > Poaceae > Secale > Secale cereale. Next base: position 614,593,083 of record LR738710.1, on the reverse strand, counting down.
CCTTGTCTCGGCCCTCGACGCACGCATCACGCCCGTCTCTCTCGACGAGCTCTTTGCCATGCTGAGCAACTTCGACCAGCGTGTCGCTCGGTTACAGAACTCTGCTAGCGGCTTCAAGTCGTCTGCGAACGCGGCCACACGTGGTCGCGGTGGCTACTCGTCTCGTCATCGTGGCCCTTCTCGTCCCAAGGGCAAGCAAAGTGGCTCCAACAACTCCACCAGCTCCGGCTCTTGCAACGGCCGCCCCAACTTCACCAACAATCGAGGCCACCGTGGTGGTCCTGGAAAGTCCAGGCCCGATGCCGTGCGATGCCAGATTTGCAGGAAGCCCAACCACTCCGCCAAGGACTGCTGGTACCTCTTTAAATAAGACGACACCTCCTCTCAAGATGATGACAAGGTCGCTGCCGCCGCTGATGGGTGCTATGGCGTCGGTACCAACTGGTATCTTGACAACGGCGGCACCAACCATCTCATAGACGAGCTCGAGAAGGTGACTCTCTGTGAGAAATACCACGGGAAGGACCAGATCCACACAGCAAGTGGTGCAGGTATGAGGATAAGTCATATAGGTCATTCGGTTATACATACCCCTTCTCGCAAGATTCATCTTAGGGAAATTCTGCATGTTCCTAGTGCCAACAAAAATCTTCTCTACGTTCATCGTATTACTATTCATAATCATGTTTGCATTGAATTCCATCATTTCTTCTTTTTGCTCAAGGATCAGGCCACGAGGAAAGTACTCTACCGAGGTAGATGTGTTCGAGGGCTTTACCCGTTGATTCCGAAGTTTAGAAGATCAAGTAAACAAGCTTGTGGTGCTATCAAGCTTTGTTCCACACGATGGCACGATCGTTTAGGACATGCCTCTTTTCCCTTGGTTGAACGTTTGCTTAGGAAAAATAAGCTCCTGTTTGTTGGTGAGCGCAATATTGAAAGTATTTGTGATTCTTGCCAAAGAGCAAAATGTCATCAATTACCTTATCCCATATCTACTAGTGTCTCTACTCAACCCTTGAATTAATATTTTTCTGATGTTTGGGGTCCTGCCCCCTCTTTTGTTGGTAGACACACATACTATGTTAGCTTCATTGATGACTATAGCAAATTCTCTTGGATCTACCTCCTAAAGAAAAGACCGATGTTTTTCAAGTGTTCAAAAATTTCCAAGCACTTGTTGAACGTAAGTTCGATAGAAAATTTATTGATGTCCAATCCGACTGGGGGGAGTATGAGAAGTTAAATTCCTTCTTTCAACCACTTGGCATATCTCACCTGTGTCATGCCCCCATGCTCACCAACAAAACAGATCCACCGAACGCAAGCATAGGCACATATTTGAGGTTGGTCTAGCCCTCCTTGTAGGTGCTTCCATGCCCCTCAAGTATTGGGATGAAGCATTTCTCACGACCGTCCACATCAACAACATGCTCCCTAGTCGCGTCATCAACAATGAAACACCCACAGAACGACTTCTTCATGTCAAACCAGATTACACATCGCTTCGTGTTTTTGGTTGTGCCTGCTGGCCTAATCTTCGTCCATACAACTCTCGCAAACTTATGTTTCGCTCAAAACAATGTGTTTTTCTTGGCTATAGTGCTCAACATAAGGGGGTCAAGTGTCTTGGCGTTTCCACCGGTCGGGTATACATATCTCGTGATGTTGTGTTCAATGAGACTAAATTCCCTTTTGCTGGTCTGCACCCAAATGTCAGTGATTTACTTCGAAAAGAAATCCTTCTTCTATCTCCTAATCTAACCGGCTTTGATCACGGGGGGTATAGCTATAATGATCGTATCATGACTAACTCTCTCACCCCTTTGCATGAGTTGTGTGATGATGCAGGGGGCACACTGAAACGATCAGAGTTGAAAACAATGAAGAAAACTACCCAACAAGGCCATATTTCATGTGCCAGGACTTGGGGAGCAAATCCTCCTCTGGATCGGCACCTGCAGGCGGGGCTGACCTGGCAGCAGAATCCGCCTTGGGATCCCTGCCGTCAAACCAATCGGACCGCGCGTCTCTGGAATTTGCGCCGTCTGCTGGCCCCTCCGCGCCTGACCGCATGCCAGCGGACGATCCCGCCCGCGCCACGCGGCAACCAGTGGCTGGTGGTGACGCCACCCACGCCCCGCACTCACCTGGACCCACGGGCAGGCGCTTCCTTGTCCACCCCGTGTACTACAAGCGGAGTGACCAACATCGGCCGATCGGTGCAGGCCCCACGTCTGGCGCAAGGGGGGAACCGGGTCAATCATTGCCACATGATGATCCCCGCCAAACGGGATCCTCTACGGTGCGTGTGGCCTCTCCTCGCGTTGCTGCGCCCACGGGCACAGAAGATCTGGCGCCTGCTCCCGAAACGGCTGCAACTTCTGCTTGTGAATCCATCTCGGGATCCATCTCGGGATCGGACCCTGCAGCCAACACGGGATCTTCCGCGTCACAGGAGCAAACTACGTCACATCGTACTCGGCTCCAACAAGGGGTAATACAACCTATAAATTATAAACATATGTCAAAATTTGGGATGGTCAATTCCACAGGTGAACTAGGCGAGCCACATACACTTGAAGAAGTACTTGGTGATGAAAATTGGAAGAAAGCAATAAAAGAAGAGTACATGGCCGTGAAACAAAACAACACATGGCACTTGGTTCCTCCACAGCAAGGTAAAAACCTCATTGACTACAAGTGGGTATTCAGGATCAAGAGAAAATTCAATGGAACCATTGACCGCTACAAAGCAAGACTTGTGGCAAAAGGTTTTAAACAACGGTATGGCATAGACTATGAGGATACTTTTAGTCCTGTTGTAAAAGTTGCCACCATCCATCTTGTTTTGTCCATTGCTATTTCCATGGGCTGGAGTCTCAAACAGCTAGATGTACAAAACACGTTTTTGCATGATGTTCTGGAAGAGAAGTGTACATGAAACAACCTCCTGAATTTGAAAACAAGAATGCTCCTTCTTATGTATGCAAGCTTGACAAAGCATTATATGGACTGGAACAGGCTCCTAGAGCATGGTACTCACGTCCGAGTCACAAAATGCAAGCACTTGGCTTTATTCCTTCAAAGTCTGACACCTCCTTGTTCATTTACAACAAATGCAACACTCACATATTTGTTCTCATATATATTGATGATAGTATTGTCACAAGTTCATCTAAGGAGGCTATCACAGGACTTTTGAAGGATCTCAGTGCAGAGTTTGCTCTCAAGGACCTTGGAGAATTACATTATTTCCTAGGGATAGAAGTGAAGGAACATGAGGATGGACTTCATCTATCTTAGGAAAAGTATGCAACAGATCTATACAAAAGGCTGGTTTGCAAGGGTGTAAACCCTCACCGACTCCATTATCTAGTTCAGAAAAATTATCTCTTACAGAAGGACAACCTTCGAGTCAAGATGATAGTACAAGATGCAGAAGCCTGGTAGGTGAACTTCAATATTCAACACTTACAAGACCTGTTATCTCATTTGCTGTTAATATAGTCTATCAGTTTCTTCATGCACTCACCACAGTTCATTGGACCGCTGCAAAGCGTATAGTTAGATATGTCAAGAACACTCTCAATATTTATCTGAATTTCAGTAAGTCATCATCAACACTTTTGAGTGCTTTCTCAGATTCCGACTGGGCAGGATGCCTGGATGATAGGCGCTCCACTGGTGGCTTTACAGTGTTCTTCGGTCCTAACTTAATTTAATGGTGTGCAAGAAAACAGGCTACTGTCTCTCGATCCAGTACTAAGGCGGAATACAAAGCATTAGCAAATGCTACAACTGAGATCATATGGGTGCAATCCATGTTGAAAGAACTTGGTGTAAAAAGCACTCAAGCTCCATGCTTATGGTGTGATAACCTGGGTGCTACGTACTTGTCTGCTAATCTAGTGTTTCATGCTAGGACCAAACACATTGAAATTGATTTCCACTTTGTCTGAGAACGGGTGGCTCCGAAGAAGCTTGATATACGTTTTGTGCATTCCAAGGATCAGATTGCATATGGATTCAGAAAACCTTTACCCACAAGAAGCTTTGAAGACTTCAAACATAACTCAACTTGATGAAGTTGTGATTAAGGGAGGGTGTTAAACGCACACATATGTCACGATGACATTCAGAGTTGGCGCACCAGGAGATAGACTAGGTTGTTAGGAAGAATGCCTTTATCATGTAAACCTCTCTTATCTCTTTATCTCTTCCTCCCTAAGATGTAATGTTCTCCAACAACTTTGTATGCGCTATTGTCAGGGAGGTGCGCCCCTGCTAACTATAACATGTAACGCGCCCTTTTCAGCGAGGGTAAGACGCTTCTGCCAAATCGCACAACATCTAGTTGATACTATCAACATGCATGTGCAAGAAATACAGGAGTTAGAACCACACAAGTCAAAGATCTTGAATATAAGCTTGATTCTCGTGGCCAAGGTGTTATATTTGTCGAGGAAATCCAGTTGGAGTTGAACTCTGTGCAGAGGGCAAGGTAATGGTTTTCTATTTACCACAGAATTATAAGATCCTCTGCTTGGGAATTGAGAAAATAGTTCTTCGGGCAACTTAATTCTAGTAACCTTTGGAAATTAATAGGAACACTGAAAAATCCAACCAAACTTGCCATGTGGTGTATCATTGCCTTTCTGTGTTCTCCTTTCCATTTCCATGTATATCCATTTATTGGTCAATGCTGGCGGGAAAAGGAACTAGAGTTGGCAAAAGAGCATTGGCATGTATGTTTCACACTACGCAAGCCAGAGCTAAAACATTGGTCATTGACAAAATATTGGCAGGGTTGGCTTTGGTGATCAATCAAACATATGGGAAGTGCGTTCAAATGTTAAATATCCAATCTGTCATCATGAAACAATTGAATTTGCGTATTCTTCTTACTTCTTTTATGACTTGCTCTTGGAGGCTCAAGTATGCTAGTCTACTTACATATCTTTCTGGTAGGGAGACATTGATTAGTGAAGTAGACGATCTTAGTGATTAGCAAAAAAAATACTTAGAGAGGATTTGTCAAATGCTCAGACGCGGTGGCATGCTCTTAGGGAAGAAAAACTAAGAGCCTCAAGTGTATTGCTGAAGTTCAAAAAGGCTGAAGAAGATTTGGTACTTTTTGCCGAGGAAAACGAGCAACTGATCATAGATCAGAAGGTATTCATCATTAATTGAACCTCCATTTCTCTTGTTAATATTTTCTCTACTGAAATACTGTACCAGAGTGAAGTCTGTGGGCCTGTCTGGATATTGGAACTGAATTAGGTCATGGTATTGGGTCTTCCATTCAATTTCAGGTTGAAATGGATTTGTCCACAATTTTATTTCTGTTTTTTTGGATGACTTGTGAATTGGAAAGCGTTAATACTGGACTCAATTTCAAATGTCGTTTCATATGGAGCTGGGTAATATTAAGGACCACCCACTATTTTGATTATTTTATAGCTCACTTGATCAACTTTGGGAAGTACTGGTGCATACTTGTGAGTTGTGACATCTGTGAGATGTTTACCCAAAACCACCACACTTAGGGCTAGGGTAACAATTTATACCATTTGAGTTAGGGCATGAGCAAGAACACTGATTTTCTGCTAAGCTCATGAAAACAACAAAACTAACATGTTGGCCCCACCTGTCAGGCTGATGTGGCAAAGACAAAAAAGGTTGAATGAATGATGTGGCAAATGAGATATGGGCCTCACCTGTCAATGACTAGATGGTCATCTTCTTCACAACATTTTTTCTATGGAGTATTCCATTGAGCCAATTTTTTTTATCGGAACCGGCACCTAACGGTGAGACATCTGCCATTGATGCTGGTTAGGAGATTCGAGCCCTTATTTGACGTATAAGAGACATAACTCAAATACGCAGGAATACATGTGGGTCCTTTGGAGGTTACTGTCAACTTTTGTCAGGAGAGAGAGAGAGAAAATGCCCATAGAACACCGGTTGCATGCATCTTAAAATATTCCCTCTGTCCCCATAAAAAGACTTCCATTTTATTTCCTCGTGAAATTTTGGATGATAGATATCTTTTGAATGAAATCTCCAATTTTGAATTTTTATATATATTTGAATTCATAGCGAGTAGATCTTCTGAATAAGATCAATTATGGATACATTTGAACTACTTTCAATTTTGGTGATTTCAAAAAAGATATTTCACTCAAATTGAAAAACAAATTTCACTCATCTCCAAACATCATTTCAGTCGATTCAAAATAGCAAATCACTCATTTCAATTGACAGATTTCATGCATTTATGAAAATATATTTCACCCATATTTTTAAATTGATTTCATTCCTATCAAAAACCGATTTTCTTGTTTCATATAACAGATTTCACTTGGTTTTAAAAAGCACGCATGTTTAAAAACTGATTTCACTCAAAAACAAACTTCATTCGCTTCCTTCATTTTTGAAAAAACTAAGTTTCAGTCTTTTGTACAATATTATAGAGAAAAATGTTTTAGAAAGGATTCAAATCTTATTTTTTAAGAATTGAAATCAGTTCTTTGACAGTTGAAATAATCAGTTCACTCATTTTGAAATATGAATTTAGAAATGGAATAAGTGAAATGATTTTATAAAAAAATGAAATATTCTTTTGAAGAGTTGAAATCAGTTCTTTGTCGGTTGACATAGTCAGTTTCAATCATTGTGAAAATGAAAATGGAATTGGAGTAACTAAAATGACATTGTAAAAATTTAAAATTGTTTATGCCACTCTTTCGAAATAGTAAGTTCCGGTCATTCATACAATATGACAGTGAAATAGGCTTTCACAGTGAGTGAAATATTCTTTTTGAAGAATTGAAATAGGTTCTTTGATGGTTGAAATAATCAGTTTCAATGATTCTGAAATACAAAAATGGAATTGGAATAACTGAAATGGCATTGTAAAAAATTGAAAATGTTTATGCCACTCTTTTGAAATAGTAAATTTCAGTCTTTTGTACAATATGACACTGAAATAGGATTTCACAATTGAAGAATTGAAATTAGTTATTTGACAATTTAAAATAATTAGTTTCACTTATTGTGAAATATGCAAGCAGAATTGGAATAATCGAAATCTGTTTCAATGTGTGAAGCTTGTAATTTCAATGTCTGAAATTGTGAAAATGAATTCTTGAAAACAGTTTTCCTTCATTTATAAAAGTACAATTTCACTTATTTCAAAACATTGGTTTCAAGAAACCTGATTGAGGGAGTCCTGGATTGAGGGGTCCTCGGGTGGCCGGATAACTCATGGTGGACCTGACTGGTGGGCCGTGAAGATCATTGTCGAAGACCGTCTCTCGTATCCGGATAGGACTCCTGTATTCGTATAAAGGAAGGTTTTAGGTTCGGGTGTGATCTTTCCTTCCTCTGCAAGCTGGTTATGTACAAACCCTAGGCCCCTCCGGTGCATATATAAACTGGAGGGTTTAGTCCGTAGAGGCTAGAGAATCATAACATCCTCATAGGCTAGGCTTTAGGGTTTAGCTATTACAATCTCAAGGTAGATCAACTCTTGTAATCATATTCATCCAGATTAATATAACAGGAAGTAGGGTATTACCTCGTTTGAGAGGGCCTGAACCTGGATATAACATCGTGTCCCCAGTCTCCTGTTACCATCGATCCTCAGACGCATAGTTCGGGACCCCCTACCCGAGATCCGCCGGTTTTGACACCGACATTGGTGCTTTGATTGAGAGTTCCAATATGTCATCGACCGAAGGACCGATGGATCGCTTCGTCAACCACGAAGGCACCACCGAGGGAACTTTCCCTCCCGACCAGCTTTTTTTGTTCGGTGGCTTCATGCTCCGTGCCAACACAGAAGGCCACCTCGAGCAGATTGAGAGCTACGCCCCTGGCCGTCAGGACAGGTTTAGAAGCTTGTACTATGTTGCTGATATCCGCGGAGACTTGATCTTCGACAGATTCGAGCCCACAGCAACCTCTCCCTGCCACCATGATGAACACGACCTAACTCTGTCATCGGACAAGGAAATAGCACCTGTAACCGTTCTGGCCTTATATCCGAAACAAATCGCGTCAACCGAGGATGGGAAGCTCAACCCCGCCAAGGAAGCCGCAGACTCAACGACGCTGGAGCCGCACACGGACCCAACTCTGAGTGGGGTCTGTGTTATCGAAACTGCGGACCCGTCTCCGGCCGTAGGTTCCGAACCATGCGCATCCGCGCCCTTCAAGCTCGATTAGGCGTCTATCGCCGAATTCAGCGATGTAGATATCTTTAGGCACTCACCTTTTGGCGATGTGCTAAACTCGTTAAAATCTCTCTCCTCAGCTGGGGACACACCGTCAAATTATATCCGGTTCGAACTTGAGGCTGATGATGGAGAATTTTGCTTCCCACCCACCACCCACTTGGTAGCCACGGTCGAAGATCTAACTAATCTACTTGACTACGCTTCCGAAGACTTCGAAGGGATGGACCTCGAAGCCGAAGCAGATCTAGACCAAATCCGGCCCGTAACCGGGCGATGGAAAACTACGTCTTCATACGACGTGTATATGGTGGATACACTTAAGGAGATGGAGGGAGACGGCGAAAGCGATCCCGCAAAGGACAAGACTATCGATGAACCTCCCAAACGTCGGCGTCCGAAGCGCCGAACTAAATCCCATAAAGGAAAAGATAGTAACACTGTCACCAACAACGGTTATAGTCCGGAGCAAGCCGAAGACCCTGCAGACCCAGTGATGGAGGAGGATGAGCAAGAGGACGGCGTACATAGTCCGAAACCGCTGTCCGATGACAGCGATGCCAAAGACAATAATTATGAACCTGTCTCCGAAGAGGATGTTAGCCTCAGTGAAGACGAATACATCATCCCAGAAGAACCCTTACAACAAAAGCGCTTCCATCGAAGGCTTATTGCCACTGCAAGGAGCCTGAAAAAGCAGCAGAGACGACTTCGAGCCGCACATGACACACTCAATGATAGCTGGAACGAAGTGCTAGATGCTGAGCAAAAAAATGGCTACAATCGCCAAACCAAAGGCTATCCTAACCGTAAACTGCTGCCCCAATTCGACGACGAGGCCACTGCGTCTATACTACCGAAGAATAACACTAGCGATAAGCCGGACCGACCACCTCGTGGATGGGACAGAGTGGCTAGCAACGGCGTGCACAAGCCCGCAACCCCACCCCATAAGGGAAAGGAGGATGAGGCTCAGGCCCAGAAACACGATCTGTGCGAGGACCTGAACAAAAAGGCTGGCCAGACCAGATCCATCTACAGATCCAGGGACCGTGCTCCCGCACGGGACGGCGGCTATCAAACCAATCATGCCGGTCATATACCAGTTCGGGGTCAATACCGAACATCAGAACTGTCGGACATATGCCATGACATAGCAAAATACAGGGGTGCCGCACACCCTCTGTGCTTCACCAATGAGGTGCTGGATCACGACTTTCCAGAAGGGTTTAAACCCGTAAATATAGAGGCGTATGATGGAACGAAGGATCCTGCTTTTTGGATAGAAGACTTTATTCTTCACATCCACATGGCTCGCGGAGATGATCTCCATGCCATCAAATACTTACCCCTCAAGCTGAAAGGACCAGCTCGACAATGGCTAAACAACCTCCCAGAGAACTCCATTGGAAGTTGGGAAGAACTTGAGGACGCTTTTCGGGCTAATTTTCAAGGGACCTATGTCCGGCCCCCGGATGCTAACGATCTAAGTCACATCATACAACAACCTGGGAAGTCAGCCCGCAAGCTTTGGAATCGGTTTCTTACTAAGAAAAACCAAATCGTCGACTGTCCGGACGCTGAAGCCTTAGCGGCCTTCAAACCCAGTGTCCGGGACGAAGGGCTAGCTAGAAACCTCGACCAGGAAAAGCCAAGGACAATGGCAGCCCTAACTACACTCATGACCCACTTTTGCGCGGGCGAGGACAACTGGCTAGCTCGTAGCAGCACTAGCGACCCTGGAACATCTGAAGTCAGGGAAGGCAATGGGAAGCCACGACGTAATAAAAACAAACGTCGAAACAATGCTGGAAGCCCAGATGACACAGTGGTAAACGCCAGATTCAAGGGCTCCAGACCCGGTCAACAGAAGAAGCCATTCAAAGGCAACAAAGATGGTCCATCTAGCCTGGACAAAACATTGGATTGGCCCTGCGAGATGCATGGCACCCCAGAAAAACCCGCAAACCATACCAACCGTAATTGTTGGGTCCTCAAGCAGGCCGGCAAGATCAATGCCGAACACACGGGAAGGGGACCTCAGAGCGAAGACGAGGATGAACCTCGCGAGCCGAACACAGGGGGACAGAAGAAATTTCCACCGGAGATCAAAACAGTGAACATGATTCATGCCACTCATATCCCAAAGATGGAGCACAAGCGCGCACTCTGAGATGTCTACGCCGTCGAGCCTCTTGCCCCCAAATTAAACCCATGGTCGGCCTGTCCGATCACTTTTGGTCGCAGGGATCATCCGACTAGTATCCGTCATGGGGGTTCGGCTGCCCTAGTGCTCGACCCAATAATCGATGGATACCATCTCACTCGAGTCCTTATGGAATGCGGCAACAGTCTTAATGTGATATATCAGGACACTGTCCGCAAGATGGGGATCGACCCGTCAAGAATCAAGCCAAGCAGCACGACCTTTAAAGGAGTGATACCGGGCGTAGAAGCCCGCTGCACGGGCTCTTTAACATTGGAGGTCGTATTCGGCTCTCCTGATAACTTTCGAAGCGAAGAGCTAATCTTCAACATAGCTCCGCTCCGAAGTGGCTATCATGCACTACTCGGAAGAACGGCCTTCGCCCGCTTTAATGCAGTCCCGCATAATGCTTATCTAAAGCTTAAAATGCCTGGACCACGTGGCGTCATCACGGTCAATGGAAATATGGAGCGCTTTCTCCGTACGGAGGAGGACACTGCGGCCTAAGCAGCTGAAGTCCAAAACTTCCTATTCAAGCCGGACAACTTATCGGTCGTTAAAACTGTGGACACACCTAAACATGTCCGGCATACGCCTCAATGCGGCAGCTCAGATGAACCTGAGCTAGATTAGCAGTTACACCCCCATCGACTACCCCATAAGGTGATAACATACGTGCCTCGTGTACATAATTATGCCCTCAAAATCCCTTGGGCGGCGCTGGGGGCACACTGCATACACATAGTCCATAGTTCGGCTCGACCCTATTCAGACTCTAAAATTATCTTTCAAGGTTCACTAAACGAACCGGTTCTGTTTATGGCCACACTGGATTTCTTTTATTTGCTAGTTTTTTTTCCTTTTTTTCTCTTTTTTACAGATGGCCATCACACTCCCCCCTTCAAGGACACATCACAGAGGAGAAAACAACGTAGACGTGCAGCAGGGATCCACGCTAAGGTTTCTTTTTAGATTAAGACCCTGTGTAAACCTTTTTTCTCTTTATGTTTTATACTTTTTTGGCATGTAAAATGTCCAAGAAAGTTATCGGCATTATCTGTAAGTTTAAGGCCCGCCGTACTATAACAGGATATTATAGAAACAGCTTGGTTCATATTATGTTTGGAGTTTTATTCTCTCACCACCTATGTTCTCTCCTCATGTCAGATTGCCACATGTGCCTTGTCAACAGGGTCCATTACCAGGGGCTGTATTCAGTCCAGTATGTGTCAAAAAGTTCGAACACCTATAAAGGAGTGTTTGACGTCCTGGATATTTGCTCTATATGCATCAGTTCCGAATCATGTCTTGGGTCAATAGTTGGGTTGCCTGGCTCTTGTGCTTACCCCTACGTTCCCGATTGTTCGGCTAGGGTGTAAAGGGAGAACTACTGCGATTGTACTTCTGGCTCGTTCGGTCAAATACCTCAGTAGAGAAAGCTGAAAACTGACTGTCATGATATGTGAGAACCTGGTCCGCAATCCCGTGACTTAGTGATATACTATGATCGATGGAGATCTACCCCATGTTATACGAAGGGTTGGTTTTTTCGCCCAGCCGCGTGCAAATGGATACCTTAATACGGAAATATCATATCCGCACCAGGTGCCAGTACCTAGCCCCACTTGTCAAACTCCTATGGCTAGGTGAAAGCAATAACGCCGCATAGTCTGACTGCCGGGTTCGCTCCGCATACACCTCCTACACGGACCAAGAAGTTGGATAAAGAGTGTCTACGCGTATGACCGAACACCCCAGTACTATTTACATGGGGGATGAAGCCGGCGACTGGAAACTTTCAAATTTAAATAAATAGCCACACAGGAGGTAAAAGTCGCTCACATTATAATAGCGCAAAAGTTATATACATCGGTTCATAAGCTCAAGTCTTTACAACCAGATACAATTACTCAAAGATAACATCCTTTGAGCACTGGCCTTCTACAAGGCGGGCGCCTTCTATGACGTCCTCGAAGTATTTCTCCGGCTTGCGGTGCTCCTTGCCTACGGGCAGGCCAGTAGTATCTATATCATGCGCCTTCATCTTCGCCCAGTGCACTTTTACACGAGCGAAGGCCATCCAAGCACCCTCTATGCAGGCCGAACACTTCAAGGTGTCGACCCGCAGACTCGCTTTAACGAGCCGCTTCACCAATCCGAAGTAGCTACTTGGGATTGGATCAGCGAGCCATAGACGTACTATCAAGTCCTTCATATCCGAACCCGCCATATTGTGCAGCTCGACCAACTGCTACATCTGGTCGTTGTGGGGCACCGGATGTTTTGGCGCATAGAACTGCGACCAAAACAGCTTCTCCATGTCGTTCCCCTCCTGGGCTTGGAAATATTAGGCGGCGTCAGCACTGCTCCTCGGAAGATCAGCAAACACGCCAGGAGAACTCCATAACCGCGTCAGCCCAAGATATTCCGCCCTCCGAAGATGCTCTGTAAGAGGAAGGTCTTACCAGATGCTATCTCCCGTGCCTCCTTGATTTCTTCACAAGTGTTGTGCGACTCGCTTCGCGCATCTTGGGCAGCCTTAACTGACGCATTAAGCTCGGACACTTGTTCGGAAGCCTTCAACTCCAACGCCTCACAGTTGCGAATAGCATCTTTGAGTTCGTCCTCGACTTCGGACACCCGAGCCACGTGTTGTCGGCACACGACCTTTTCTGCCTCTAGTTCGGCAACCGCTTTGTCAGCGATTGCCCTGCTCGCCTCGACCTCCTTCTTGGCCTTCGGGAGCTCGCCCTTGAGGGCCTGGAGCTCAGTGGCGCCAACTGTGTAAAACAGAATATCATAAAGAGTTTATACTCATACCCAATTACTTAGTATTCTTGACATCTTAATTTTTTAATACGCATACCTTGTGTTTCATCTCAACGCTGGTTGATGCGGTCGAGGTCTGCGTTGGCCAACAAAAGCTTCCGATTTAGTTCGGCAACTTCTGCATCTTGTGCAGTTGCCACAACTAGTGAAGTCTTTTCAAATACAGAAGCATACAGTTCAGCTCTATAACATGTTATACTATGGACACTTTGTCCGACTCTGTTTAGAATCACACAAAGCATATAAAACATTACATTGCTTACCTCAAAGCCTGTTAACAGACTGTTAAAGGCTTCATTCAGTCCGCCTTTGACGGACTGAATCTTCTTCATCACCGCACCCATCATGGTGCGGTGCTCCTCGACGACGTAAGCACTCTGTAGTGCTCCCTCCAGAGAATCTGGTGCCTCCGAATTAACCCCAGGCGCTGCCGTATCCTCCCCCACATTGGGGATCTGGTCTTCGGACCCCGGAGCCACGCTAGGCTCCCAATCAGTATTTGGCAGGGCCCCGGACTGTCCGTGCCCCTGTCTTCAGTCTCCATGGGGATTGTTTCCCCATGGTCAGCGACAGTCGAGGTGTTACCCTCGGTCGCCCTGTCACTTGCCCCGCCCCCATCTCCTTGAGCGGAAGACACACGCTGGGAGGACACTTCGGTGTCACCGCCGGTCACGGGCGATGGAGCTCGGACCAGCGGGTCACTCTCCGTCTCTCTAGGCGCTAGAGAGTTCCCCTCCGATAAGGAGGCATCGGGGTGTGCTCGGGGAGTGCTGTAGGACAGCAGGTGAGAAATACTAAGTAAGCATTAAAATGCTAAACAAACAAGGTGCAACAATTAATATATCCGGACAAACTTACGTTTCGGTCGGGGGTTTCTCCCTGAGCTTCACCACAAAGCTATGTTCGGACGATGAGTCCGAACGAGCTGAGAGGTTTAGCCTCCTTCGGGGTGCGGTCGTGCCCACATCAGCGGCAACTACCCTCTTCTTCCCCCTACCTTGCGCAGGGGGATCTTCTTCTTCTTCTTCTTCTTCTTCTTCTTCTTCTTCTTCTTCTTCTTCTTCTTCTTCTTCTTCTTCTTCTTCGTCATCCTCCTCTTCGGAGGAGGAGAGGATGTTGATCTCCTCGGACTTCCCGTCCACAGGGCGGGGTCCACCCTCGGCACCCTTGCTCTTCTTCTTGGGCTTTGATACGTCTCCAGCGTATCAATAATTTTTGATTGTTCCATGCTATTATATTATATGTTTTGGATGTTTAATGGGCTTTATTATCCACTTTTATATTATTTTGGGACTAACCTACAAACCAAAGACCCAGTGCAAATTGTTGTTTTTTGCCTATTTCAGTGTTTCGCAGAAAAGGAATATCAAACGGATTCCAAATGGAATGAAACCTTCACGAGGATCGTTTTTGGAACTAACACAATCCGGAAGACTTGGAGTACACGTCTAGGAAGCCACGAGGCAGGAGGGCGCGCCCCCACCCTCGTGGCCCCCTCGTAGCTCCACCGACGCACCTCTTCCTCCTATATGTACTCATATACCCTGAAAACATCCGAGAGGACCACGGAACCCTATTTCCATCTCCGCAACCTTATGTACCCGTGAGATCCCATCTTGGGGCCTTTTTCGGAGCTTCGTCGGAGGGGAAATCGATCATGGAGGGCTTCTACATCAACACCATAGCCTCTTTGATGATGTGTGAGTAGTTTACCACAGACCTTCGGGTCCATAGTTATTAGCCAGATGGCTTCTTCTCTCTCTCTTTGGATCTCTATACAAAGTTCTCCTCGATCTTCTTGGAGATCTATTCGATGTAATACTTTTTGTGGTGTGTTTGTCGAAATCTGTTGAATTGTGGGTTTATGATCAATATTATCTATGAACAATATTTGGTTCTTCTCTGAATTCTTATATGCATGATTTAATATCTTTGCAAGTCTCTTCGAATTATCAGTTTGGTTTGGCCTACTAGGTTGATCTTTCTTGCAATGGGAGAAGTGCTTAGCTTTGGGTTCAATCTTGCGGTGTCCTTTAAGGCACGTATTGTATTTTTGCCATAGAGGATAAAAATATGGGGTTTATGTCATATTGCATGAGTTTATCCCTCTACATCATGTCATCTTGCTTAATGCGTTACTCTGTTCTTATTAACTTAATACTCTAGATGCATGCTGGATAGCGGTCGATGTGTGGAGTAATAGTAGTAGATGCAGAATCGTTTCGGTCTAGTTGTCGCGGACGTGATTCCTATATACATGATCATGCCTAGATATTCTCATAACTATGCGCTTTTCTATCAATTGCTCGGTAGTAATTTGTTCACCCACCGTACAATATGCTATCTTGAGAGAAGCCACTAGTGAAACCTATGGCCCCCAGGTCTATTTTCGAACATATTAATATTCCGTCAACTAGCTATCTTTATTGTTCTTTTATTTTGCAATCTTTACTTTTCAATCTATACCACAAAAATACCAAAAATATTTATCTCATTATCTCTATCAGATCTCACTTTTGCAAGTGGCCGTGAAGGGATTGACAACCCCTTATCGCGTTGGTTGCAAGGTTCTTAATTGTTTGTGCAGGTACTAGGGATTTGTGTCTAGTCTCCTACTGGATTGATACCTTGGCTATCAAAATCTGAGGGAAATAGTTATGCTACTTTGCTGCATCACCGTTTCCTCTTCAAGGGAAAAACAACGCATGCTCAAGAGGTTGCAAGAAGAATTTATGGCGCCGTTGCCGAGGATATCTACGCTCAAGTCAATACATACCAAGTACCCATCACAAACTCTTACCCCTCGCATTACATTATTTGCCATTCGCCTCTCGTTTTCCTCTCCCCCACTTCTAAAACGATTTTTGAAAACCTTTGCCTTTTTTCCGTTCGCCTCTCTGTTTTGCTTGTGTTGCCATGTGCCCTCTATTAGCTTGCATATTTGCTTGCTAAATTATGGATCCTCATCCACTTGCTAATCTTTTTAAGATATCCAATTATGATGAACCAATTGCTAGTGAGCTGCGTGCACTAGATTATCTTTATGAGGTTTTGCTCGAAATTCGTGAGTCCGAAAATTGTGATGAAGTGTTGAAAGAAGAAGATTATAAAGTGATTCACGATAGCTCTTTGAATAAAAAAACATGATTGCAATGATGTTATTATAAATTCTACTAATGTCAATTGTGCTAATGATATGCAAAACCCTAAGCTTGGGGATGCTTATTTTGCTATGCCCACTACTTGTTGCAATGATCATGATTGGGGTGATGCTTCTTACGATCTTGAAAACTTATTTAAGCGCCATGATATATATGAGATTGATAATAATGTTTGCAATAATATTGAAAGTGGGTTTGGAAGAGTGTCAACTTTAGATCCCACATATTTTGAGAATGTTCAATCTTTTGAATTTTTTGATAAAAGTGGTTTTGGAGACATCATGACTTTAGGTAATGTTAATCCCACTATTTTGGAAGAGTGTCAACTTTGCATGCATGTGGATCGTGTTGAGAATATGTTATGTGATAGCTATACTGTTGAAATGTCTTATAATCCTACATGCAATTATTATGAGAGAGGAAAATATGGTTGTAGAAATTTTCATGTTACTAAATTACCTCTCGTTATGTTGAGATTGCTATTGTTTCTTTCTTCTTCCTTGCATATGCTAGATCTTGCTTGTCTTACTAATTTGTTTCCTATAAAATGCCTATGCATAGGAAGTATGTTAGACTCAGATGTGATTTTCATATGCAATATGATGCTCTCTTTGTACTTCAATTCTTATCTTTCATGTGAGTACCATTGAAATCTCGTGCCTAGCTAGGGGCGTTAAACGATAGCGTTTGTTGGAAGCAACCCAATTTTCTTTTCTTTGCTTTTGATTCTCTTTAGTAATAAATATTGCATCTAGATTCTGTTTAGATGTGATTTTGTGTTTTAATTAGTGTTTGTGCCAAGTAGAACCTTTGGGAAGACTTGGGTGAAGTCTTTGCGACCTTGCTGTAAAAAACAGAAACTTTTGCGCTCACGAGATTAGCTGCCATTTTTTTTACTGAAGAGTGTTTTTAAGTTGATTCTTTTTCCAGATGATTAATAGAAAAATTCCTCACGTCCACCAATTTATTTCGGAATTTTTAGAGTTACATAAGTATTCTAAAGTTACAGATTGCTACAGACTGTTCTGTTTTTGACAGATTCTGTTTTGTGTGTGTTGTTTGCTTATTTTGATGAATCTATGAGTAGTATCGGGGGGGTATGAACCATAGAGAAGTTGGAATACAGTAGGTTTAACACCAATATAAATAAAGAATGAGTTAAATACAGTACCTTAAAGTGGTGGTTTGTTTTCTTATACTAACGGAGCTCACGAGATTTTCTGTCAAGTTTTGTGTTGTGATGTTTTAAAGTTTTTGGGTAAGGATTTGATGGACTATGGAATAAAGAGTGGCAAGAGCCTAAGCTTGGGGATGCCCAAGGTACCCCAAGCTAAAATTTAAGGATAACCAAAAGCCTAAGCTTGAGGATGCCCCGGGTGATTTAAGGGCAACCAAAAACCAATAGCGGTCGATGTGTAGAGTAATAGTAGTAGATGTAGAATTGTTTCGGTCTACTTGTCGCGGACATGATGCCTATATACATGATCATGCCTAGATATTCTCATAACTATGCGCTTTTCTATCAATTGCTCGGCAGTAATTTGTTCACCCGCCGTAGAATATGTTATCATGAGAGAAGCCACTAGTGAAACCTATGACCCCCGGGTCTATTTTCCAACATATTAATCTTCCGTCAACTAGCTATCTTTATTGTTCTTTTGTTTTTAAATCTTTACTTTTCAATCTATACCACAAAAATACCAAAAATATTTATCTTATTATCTCTATCAGATCTCACTTTTGCAAGTGGCCCTGAAGGGATTGACAACCCCTTATCGCGTTGGTTGCAAGGTTCTTAATTGTTTGTGCAGGTACTAGGGATTTGCGTGTAGTATCCTACTGGATTGATACCTTGGTTCTCAAAAACTGAGGGAAATACTTACGCTACTTTGCTGCATCACCCTTCCCTCTTCAAGGGAAAAACAACGCATGCTCAAGAGGTAGCAGGCTTCTTGACCGACGCCTTGTATGGCGCCGGGATTATCATTGCCGTCAGTCGAGGCGTCTCTGGGCCTTCGGGCAAAGGCGTCGGACACTTAATCTGGATTGCCTTCTTCGTCCTGCCATGTATATCACGCAAAAACTCCAATTCCTATTATCATTAAATAAGAAACGGGATATATATTCGACAATTTTTTTTATTACCTCTTGAGCGGTGAACGCGGTACTATAGCCCGCGTCCTCGGTTTCCTTTGGACACTCTTTCTGGCTCTTGAAGAGATGCTTCCAGATCTCTTTGTCCGTAAAGCCAAAGAGATGCTTCAGGGGCCGATCTCCTGTCGGATCGAACTCCCATAGGGAGGAGTCCCGACTTTGGCAAGGAAGGACAAGCTAGGCCAGCATTACCTGGACCACGGTCGAGAGCTGATAGCCCTTGGAAATCACGCCAGACACATGGCCCTGGAGTGCCGTCACCTCAACCTAAGACCCCCAGCTCAGACTCTTATTGGTCCTGTAGGTCAATCTCTCCGGGGGTCCAGATCTGAAAGCAAGTTCCGCTGCCCATTTGACATCGTGGGGTTCAGTGATATAGAACCACTCCTGTTGCCAGACCATGTTCATCTACACGAACGACCCTTTTGGCCAAGTTGCATTCGGGAGCTTGCTTATCATAGCACCCCCGCACTCCGCGTGTTGCCCGTCCACCACCTTCGGCTTCACGTTGAAGGTTTTGAGCCATAGGCCGAAGTGTGGGGGAATGCGGAGGAAAGCTTCACACACCACTATAAAAGCGGAGATGTGGAGAATTGAGTTCGGGGCTAGATCGTGGAAATCTAGCCTGTAGAAAAATAGCAAACCCCAAACAAAGGGGTGGAGCAGAAACCCTATCCCCCTAACAAAGTGCGAGAGAAACATGACTCTATCACCCTCCTCTGGGACGGGAACCACCTGGCCCTTGGCGGGGACTCGGTGCGCAATGTCAGCAGTGAGATAGCCCGCGCTCTGAAGATCCTCCACGCTTTTCTCAGTAACCATATAGGCCTCCCACTTGCCCCTAGCCCCGGATCCAACCATTGCTGGGGAAGGGAGTAGTGGTTGAGGAACGAAGAACAGCGGGGGCAAGAGATGAGGGTGTTGGGGCTAGCAAGATTGGAGAACTCGATCTTGAGGAAAGCGTGGGGCTGATGAAAGGGATTGGTATCCTTTTATAACGGTATGAATACAGAACGTCCCCCCCACTTAAGCTGTAAACCTCACTGTTCCCAAAGCGGTCATGCGTAATGCGCGGCTTGGATGCTCACGTCACATTGATAAGGATCCCATAATAAGCGGGCACGATCTCTGCTCTGATAAGACGTGTCAATGGGCTTATACCTTAAAACGTGAAACTAGGACCAAGGAAAATGGTTTGGTATGTTAATGGGATGGATGCGACGCTTCACCAAAAAGTTGTCAGTAAAGACATAATATTCATTTTCTTTCGATGCCTTGCCTTCGAGGCTAAGGGTTGTACTAATTTGCAGAGCCAAACACAATACACCTTTTGCAGAAGATATATTCGAAAGAAGGAACCCGCCTTGCAATGCCGAAGACAATACGGAAGCCGAACTCATCGTCATTGAAGACAGGTTCAGGGGCTACTGAGGGAGTCCTGGATTGAGGGGTCCTCGGGTGGCCGAATAACTCGTGGTGGGCCGGACTGGTGGGCCGTGAATATCATTGTCGAAGATCATCTCTCGTATCCGGATATGACTCTTGTATTCGTATAAAGGCATGTTTTAGGTTTGGGTGTGATCTTTCCTTCCTCTGCAAGCTGGTTATGTACAAACCCTAGGCCCCTCCGGTGCATATATAAACTGGAGGGTTTAGTCCGTAGAGGCTAGAGAATCATAACATCCTCATAGGCTAGGCTTCAGGGTTTAGCCATTACGATCTCCAGGTGGATCAACTCTTGTAATCATATTCGTCCAGATTAATATAGCAGGAAGTAGGGTATTACCTCGATCGAGAGGGCCTAAACCTGGGTAAAACATCATGTCCCCAGTCTCCTGTTACCATCGATCATCAAACTCATATTTCGGGACCCCCTACCCGAGATCCGCCGGTTTTGACACCGACACTGATTTCACTCATTTAAAAATAATCACTAGTGTCGTATCTCTGAAATAACAAGTTCACGTTGAAATATGTTTCATATGCATGATTGTTTTTCTTCAAAAACGGTTTCAATCATTCAATACCGATCACAATTATTTCAAACAAGTAAATTTGAAATGAGTGAAATTGAAAATCCGATATGATTGAAATAGCGAAAATTAAACTAGTTTAAATATATTCAAGATTAGTCTTGTTCTAAAGATCATGTGTTCACGAATATGAATATATATAAAAATTCAGTGATAGATCATTACTGTTGAAGATATTGGGCATCTAAAATTTTAGACAAAGAGAAAATGCATGGATATGTTGGAGATAGATGGTGCATGAATGCGTGCATACTAGCTCTGTAAGAAGGTAGTACACTATCCTGACATTGATTTGACTAAAATCAGAAATACAAGAGTTGTTGTTTATCAAATACTTATATATATATATAGGGTGGGTCTATTCTCATAACACCCCTTAAGACCTTATTCTCATAACAAAAACCTTATTCTCATAACACCCCCACTTAAATAGGTTTCTAGCGCGGAGCGCCCCGAGGACAGCAACCACTGCCCCGCCTCCTACCCCCGCGCTGCCGCCCTGCCTCCTTCCCCCAGCACCATCGCGCCGGCTCCTACCCTGATGCAGTGCAGTTTTCTTGTGCAGTTCGGAAGCGCAAAAAAACGCTCGCTACCATTATTCGTCGGTCGCACCGTTTTCAAAACTGCTCTTAAACCGTGCGGAATCTCGAAAAGTGTTCAACATGGCGAAGTTGCGTCTACTCCATAGCTTTTCAACGGTATATTACATGCATAATTCCGATAAACGGTTAAAAAACTAGAGCAAAAAGGTACCGAAAAATCAACACGTACAGTTTTTTCAAACATGCAGTTCACCGTTTTCAAAACTGCTCTTAAACCGTGCGGAATCTCGAAAAGTGTTCAACATGGCGAAGTTGCGTCTACTCCATAGCTTTTCAACGGTATATTGCACGCATAATTCCGATAAACGGTTAAAAAACTAGAGCAAAAAAGGTACCGAAAAACAACACGTACAGTTTTTTCAAACATGCAGTTCACTGTTTTCAAAACTGCTCTTAAACCGTGCGGAATCTTGAAAAGTGTTCAACATGGCGAAGTTGCGTCTACTCCATAGCTTTTCAAAGGTATATTACACGCATAATTCCGATAAACGGTTAAAAAACTAGAGCAAAAAAGGTACCGAAAAACAATACGTACAGTTTTTTCAAACATGCAGTTCACTGGTCTCTGTGCTGTAGTAACATGCAGTTCAGAAACGCAAAAAAACGCTTCGATTTGGGTGTCGCGAAAAACAGTGTTTCCGCGTTTTTGTAATTTCAAAACTGCTCTTAAACCGTAATGAATTAGAGGGGGTGTTCTACATGAAAAAGTAGAGTCTCGACGTTATGTTTCCAACGGTGTATCATTTGGATCATTTCGACCAACGTTATGTAAAAAATTCACGAAAAACGGCCACTGCCCTTCGTAGTCAGCCGCACGAGTTTTCAAATTTAACTAAAAACCTTAAGGAATCTCAAGAACATTTCAACATATGAAAGTTGCGCCTCGTTCATAGCTTTCCAACGGTATATTACATGCCTTGTTTCGAAAACGGTTAGAAAACTGGAGCGAAAACAGTACCGGAAATTTGAAATTTTTCGAAAAACACAATTCCGCGATTTAGTAAATTCAAAACTGCTCTTAAACTGTAGCGAATTAGAAAAAATAATAGATATGAAAAAGATGCGCGCCAATGATAC
Source organism: Secale cereale (assembly GCA_902687465.1). Taxonomy (NCBI): domain Eukaryota; kingdom Viridiplantae; phylum Streptophyta; class Magnoliopsida; order Poales; family Poaceae; genus Secale; species Secale cereale. Next base: position 614,570,778 of record LR738710.1, on the reverse strand, counting down.
CTTTCCAACGGTGTATCATACGTTTCATTCCGACGAGCGGTTTAGAAAAAAACGCAAAAATACGCTCGCTGCCATTCGTTGTGAGCCGCACGATTTTCGAAACTGCTCTTAAACTATGATGAATTTTGAAAAGTGTTCAACATGGCGAAGTTGCGTCTACTCCATAGCTTTTCAACGGTATATTACACGCATAATTCCGATAAACGGTTAAAAAACTAGAGCAAAAAAGGTAACGAAAAAACAACACGTACAATTTTTTCAAACATGAGGTTCTGTTGCAGTATCTGTGCAGTGCGCAAGAAGTGTTATGAGAATATTATTCTCATAATGTTATGAGAATAGACCAGCTGTATATATATATATATATATATATATATATATATATATATATATATATATATATATATATATATATATATATTGTCCCACAACTTTACATATGTTAGTACATGATTGGAGGCAAGGCCATCGGTAGCTCCCGGCTCTGCTAAAAATGACTTTGCGTCCACCGAGCACCTTCTGTGAGTTCATCCTCTGGTCAATGAAGAAGGCACAACATGCCATGGGCACGCCGGAGCAATGACCAGAGGAATGGCGGGCCGAACGCCTCCATCCCGTCCACCAGCTCACACAGCTCTTCATGTCCTCGTACCAAGGCGGTGACTACCTTGCTGCAGCTAGCATACACCTTGAGCACGCATGCATGGTCGGATGCGCCGACGCCAGACGTGAAGAAGATGACAGTCGTCATCCATGGCTGACTCGCGAGCGAACTCTGTCGCGTCGCCCGCTGGTATCGCCGTGTCCAGGATGCAGTGTGGGAGCCGTGCCTCCTCGCTGGCCTTGCCGGCAAGCCAGCATGCCGACGCCAGGCGTGAGGCGGCCCTGGACTAAGGAGATCCTGACATGGGCTAGCTCGAGCAGGGCTCGTCTGCCATGGCCATGGTGCCCATGGAGCTCTTAGTTCGGCCGTCCATGCCGGCGGGGACGGCGGCGGGCTTCGAGGGTTCATGGCGCGCGGGGAAGAGGCTGAGGTGGCCGTGGGTTAGCTTGAGAAGGGGCTCGGCTGCCATGGCCATGGAGCTCTCGGCTCGCATGGGCCGAGATGGCTCGGCCACCCACAAGCTGCTCGATGCAATGCCATAGAAATCATCTGCCACCTCACCTGGTCAAGACTTTTTTTGTGCTTGGTCTTTGCCACATCAGCCTGATAGGTGGGTCTCAACTTGTCAGTCTCGTTGTTTTCGTGAGCTTACCAGACAATCAGTGCTCTTCGATATTCGTTAGGCACAAATATAGTGGTTCCTCGTACCTTGGCTCAAATGTGGTACTCCCTCCCTCCCATAATGTAAGACAGAGGGAGTAACAAGTTGTAACCTGCTACTTCTTGAGCTTGCGTTGTATTCCCTCGAAGAGGAAAGGGAGATGCAGCACAGTATCGTAAGTATTTCCCTCAGTTTTTGAGAACCAAGGTATCAATCCAGTAGGAGACCATGCGCGAGTCCCTCGCACCCGCACAAACAAATAAGAACTTCGCAGCCAACACGATAAGGGGTTGTTAATCCCTTTACGGTCACTTACGAAAGTGAGATCTGATAGAGATGATAGTTTATATTTTTGGTATGTTTGTTTAGAAGAACAGAAAGTAAAAGCGGAAAAAGTAAAGTAGATGTAGATTGATATGTTGAGAATAGACCTGGGGGCCATAGTGTTATCTAGTGGCTTCTCTCATGATAGAGATATTCTACGGCGGGTAAACAAATTACTGTCGAGCAATTGATAGAAAAGCGAATAATTATGAGACTATCTAGGCATGATCATTGTATATAGGCATCACGTCCGAGACAAGTAGACCGACTCCTGCCTGCATCTACTACTGTTACTCCACACATCGACCGCTATCCAGCATGCATCTAGTGTATTGAGTTCATAAGAACAGAGTAACGCCTTAAGCAAGATGGCATGATGTAGAGGGATAAACTCAAGCAATATGATATAAACCCCATCTTTTTATCCCCGATGGCAACAATACAATACGTGCCTTTCTGCCCCTACTGTCACTGGGAAAGGACACCGCAAGATTGAACCCAAAGCCAAGCTCTTCTCCCATTGCAAGAACTATAGATCTAGTAGGCCAAACCAAACCAATAATTCGAAGAGACTTGCAAGGATATTATGAACACGCATAAAGAGTTCAGAAAAGAACCAAATATTTCTCATAGATAATCTTGATCATAAACCCACAATTCATCAGATCTCGACAAACACACCGCAAAAAGAGATTACATCGAATAGATCTCCTTGAAGACCGAGGACAACTTTGTATTGAGATCCAGAGAGAGAGAAGAAGCCATCTAGATACTACCTATGGACCCGAAGGTCTATGGTAAACTACTCACAACTCATGGTGAGGGCGATGATGATGATGTAGAAGCACTCCGTGATGGATCCCACCTCTGGCGGAGCTCCGAAATAGGCTCCATGATGGGATCTCATGGGAACAGAAGGTTACAGCGGTGGAATTAGGGTTTTCTCTCTGTTGCTGATGGTTTCGGGGTACGTAGACTTATATAGGAGGAAGGAGGACACCGAGGGACTCACGAGGGGCCCACGAGGCAGGGGGCGCGCTCTGGGAAGGGGGACGCGCCTCCTACCCTCGTGGACACCTCGTGGCTCCCCTGACATGGTTCTCACGTCTCCCGTGCGTTATTTTCTCCAAAAATATCTCTCCCGAAGGTTTCATTCCGTTTGGACTCCATTTGATATTCATTTTCTGCAAAACCCTAAAACAGGCAAAAACATCAATTTGGACAGGGCTTTTGGGTTAGTAGGTTAGTCCCAAAAATGATATAAAAGTGTATGACAAAGCCCATTAAACATCCAAGACATCATAAATAATAGCACAGAACAATAAAAAATTACAGATACGTTGGAGACGTATCAAGCATCCCCAAGCTTAATTACTGCTCGTCCTCGAGTAGGTAAATGATAAAAACAGAATTTTTGATATGGTATGCTAACCAACATAATTTTTCAATGTAATTCTCTTAATTGTGGTATGAACATTCATATCTGAAAGATTCAAGATAAAAGTCTATATTGACATAAGAAATAATAATACTTCAAGCATACTAACAAAGCAATCATGTCCTCTCAAACTACTATGGCTAAAGAAAGTTATCCCTATAAAATCACATAGTCTTGCTATGCTCCCTCTTCATCACACAAAATATTCATATCATGCACAACCCCGATTTCAGCCAAGCACTTGTTCTTATACTCTATTTTTTCAAACCTTTCAACTTTCACGCAATACATGAGCGTGAGCCATGGACATAGCACTATGGGTGGAATAGAGAGGTGGTTGTGGAGAAGACAAAAAGGAGGGAGATAGTCTCACATCAACTAGGCGTATCAACGGGCTATGGAGATGCCCATCAATAGATATCAATGTGAGTGAGTAGGGATTGCGATGCAACAGATGCACTACAGCTAAATATGTATGAAAGCTCAACAAAAGAAACTAGTGGGTGTGCATCCAACTTGCTTGCTCATGAAGACCTAGGGCATTTGAGCAAGCCCATCGTTGGAATATACAAGCCAAGTTTTATAACAAAAATTCCCACTAGTATATAAAGTGACTAAGCATGAGACTCTCTATGATGAAGAACATGGTGCTACTTTGAAGAACAAGTGCGGAAAAAAAGATAGTAGCAATTGTCCCATTTTTTGGGCCTTTCTTTTTTTCTTTGGCTTTTCTTATTTTTTTTCTTTTTTTCTTTTTTTTGCGGAGGGGCTTTACTGATTTAGCCTTTCCTCCCATGGGACAATGCTCTAATAATGATGATCATCACACTTTCATTACAACTCGTTATTACAACTCGATACTACAACAAAGTATGACTCTATATGAATGCCTCCGGCGGTGTACCGGGATGTGCAATGAAACAAGAGTGACATGTATGAAAAGTTATGCATAGTGGCCTTGCCACAAATACGATGTCAACTACATGATCATGCAATGGCAATATGACAATATGATGCGTGTCATATGAACGGAACGGTGGAAAGTTGCATGGCAATATATCTCAGAATGGCTATGGAAATGCCATGATAGGTAGGTATGGTGGCTGTTTTGAGGAATAATATGGTGGCTGTTTTGTGGAAGGATATATAGTGGGTGTATGGTACCGGCGAAAGTTGCGCAGTACAAGAGAGGCTAGCAATGGTGGAAGGGTGAGAGTGCGTATAATCCATGGACTCAACATTAGTCATAAAGAACTCATATACTTATTGCAAAAATCTACGAGTCATCAAAACAAAGCAATCACCGCATGCTCCTAGGGGGGAGGTTGGTAGGAGTTAACCATCGCGCGCCCCCGACCTCCACACAAAGGTTGACACTTTACAAATACCTCATGCTCTAACTTCGTCACATAGCAGTTCACCATACGTGCATGCTACAGGAATCACTAACCTTAACACAAGTATTTCTCAATTTCATAATAACTCCACTAGCATGACTCTAATATCACTATCATCATATCTCAAAACAATTATCAAGCATCCAACATCTCATCATATTCAATGCACTTGGTGTGAAAGTTTTTACTACATTGATATTGGATGTCTATCATGTGAAGACTAGTTTTATAGCCTAAGCACATTACCATGCTGTTTCAATAGACTCTCAAAAGGATATAAGTGAAGCATGAGAGTTCAACAATTTCTTCAAAATATTATCACCACCGTGCTCTAAAAGATATAAATGAAGCACATAGAGTGTTCTAACAATTGCTAGGCCATATTTAACTATCTCAAATAGGTGTGTCCAGCAAGGATGGTTGTGGCAAACTAACAAGCAAACACTCAAATTATACAAGACGCTCTAAGCAAAACACATATCATGTGGTGAATAAAAATATAGCTCCATGTATAGTTACCGATGGATGAAGACGAAAGAGGGGATGCCTTCCCGGGGCATCCCCAAGTTTAGGCTTTTGATTGTCCTTGAATTTTACTTGGGGTGACATGGGAATCCCCAAGCTTAGGCCCTTGCTACTCTTTGTTCCATACTCCATCAAAGCAATACTCAAAACTTGAAAACTTCACAACACAAAACTTAGACAAAAATTCTCGTGAGCTCCGTTAGTATAACAAAGCAAATCACTACTCAAAGGTACTGCAATGAATTCATTCTTTGTTTATATTGGTGTTAAACCTACTGTATTCCAACTTCTCTATGGTTCATACTTCACAATATTACTCATAGATGCATTAAAATAAGCAAACAACACACGAAAAACATAATCTGTCAAAAGTAGAACAGTCTGTAGTAATCTGCAGCTTTCGCATACTTCCGTAACTCCAAAAAATTCAAACTAAATTGGTAAACGTGAGGAATTGGTCTATTAATCATCTGCAAAAAGAATCAACTAAATAGGATGCTCCAGTAAAATCTGACAACCATTGTAGTGAGCGCTAACGATTATGTTTTTCACAGCAAGATCACATAAACTTCACACAAGTCTTCCCAAAGGTTCTACTTGGCACAAACACTAAACAAAACATGAAACCACATCTAAACAGAGGCTAGATGCAATATTTATTCCCTAACAGCAGCAAAAACAAAAAATATAAAATTGGGTTGCCTCCCAACAAGCGCTATCGTTTTACGCCCCTAGCTAGGCACGATACACGATAGATCTAGGTATTGCCATCTTTGGAAGGCAATCCATAAGTGGCTCTCACAATAGATTCATATGGTAATTTGATTTTCTTTCTAGGAAAGTGTTCCATGCCTTTTCTTAACGGAAATTGGAATCTAATATTTCCTTCCTTCATATCAATAATTGCACCAATCGTTCTAAGGAAAGGTCTACCAAGAATAATAGGATATGAATGATTGCAATATATATCAAGAACAATGAAATCTATGGGCACATAATTCCTATTGGCAACAATAAGAACATCATTAATTATTCCCATAGGTTTATTAATAGTGGAATCCGCATGATGCAAATTTAAAGAACAATCATCAAACTCATGGAACCCTAGCAAATCACACAAAGTTTTTGAGATAGTGGAGACACTTGCACCCAAATCACACAAAGAATAGCATTCATGATCTTTTATTTTTATTTTAATAATAGGTTCCCATTCATCATAAAGCTTTCTAGGGATAGAAACTTCTAACTCCAGTTTTTCTTCATAAGATTGCATCAAAGCATCAACTATGTGTTTGGTGAAAGCCTTATTTTGACTATAAGCATGCGGAGAATTTAGTATGGATTGCAACAAGGAAATACAATCAATCAAAGAGCAATTATCATAATTGAACCCCTTGAAATCCAAAGTAGTGGGTTCATCACTATGCAAAGTTTTAATCTCTTCACTCCCACTTTTAACAATTTTAGCATCAAGATCTAAAAACTCCGAATCATTGGAACACCTTAAAGGAGAATCATCTCCAATCCTATCTTCATCAAGATTTATACTAGAAAACAAGGATATAATAGGAGACACATCAATAACTTTCAGATCTTCATCTTTATTTTCATGATAACTAGAAGAACACGCTTTAATATAATTCTCTCTTTTAGCACGCATCCTAGCGGTTCTTTCTTTGCATTCATCAATGGAAATTTTCATGGCTTTGAGAGACTCATTGATATCATGCTTAGGTGGAATAGATCTAAGTTTCAAAGAATCAACATCAAGAGTAATTCTATCCACACTTCTAGCCAATTCATCAATCTTAAGCAATTTCTCTTCAAGCATAGCATTGAAATTCTTTTGCGAGATCAGAAACTCTTTAACACTAGTTTCAAATTCAGAAGGCATCTTTCCATAAGAGTTTTTGTAGGAATTACCATAATTATTAGAGGAATTACTAGGAAAAGGCCTAGGATTAAAATTACCTCTATAAGCATTCTTACCAAAATTATTCCTACCAACAAAATTCACATCCAAAGATTCATTGTTATTTTCAATCAAATTGGACAAAGTCATATCATTAGGATCAGAAGAAGCACTCTTAACAGCAAATAATTTCTGAAGTTCATCCATCTTTCCACTCAAAACACTAATTTCTTCAATAGCATGCACTTTTTTACTAGTAGATCTTTCGGTGTGCCATTGAGAATAATTAACCATAATATTATCTAGGAGTTCGGTAGCTTCTCCTAAGGTAGTTTCCATGAAAGTGCCTCCTGCGACCGAATCTAATAGATTTCTAGAAGCAAAATTCAAGCTAGCATAAAAGTTCTGAATAATCATCCATAGATTCAAACCATGTGTAGGGCAATTACGTATCATTAATTTCATTCTCTCCCAAGCTTGTGCAACATGCTCATGATCTAGTCGCTTAAAGTTCATAATATAATTTCTAAGAGAGATGATATTAGCAGCAGGGAAATACTTAGAGATAAAAGCATCTTTGCACTTATTCCACGAATCAATACTATTTCTAGGCAAAGAGGAAAACCAAGTTTTAGCACGATCTCTAAGTGAAAACGGAAATAACTTCAATTTAACAATATCGTTAGCTGTATCCCTTTTCTTTTGCATATCACACAAATCAACAAAGTTGTTCAGATGGGTAGCGACATCTTCACTAGGAAGGCCGGAGAATTGATCTTTCATAACAAGATTCAACAAAGCAGCATTAATCTCACAAGATTCATCATCGGTAATAGGAGCAATGGGAGTGCTAATAAAATCATTATTGTTGGTATTGGAGAAGTCACACAATTTGGTATTGTTCTGAGCCATAGTGACAAGCAAGCAATCCAACACACACAAGCAAACAAGAAGCAAGCGAACGATAAACACACGGCAGAAGAAGGGCAAATAAAACGGCAAGGGTGAAGTGGGGGAGAGGAAAACGAGAGGCAAAAAATGTAATGCGAAGGATAAGGGTTTGTGATAGGTACTTGGTATATGAATTTTGCGTAAGCCTCCCCGGCAATGGCGCCAGAAATTCTTCTTGCTACTTCTTGAGCTTGTGTTGTATTCCCTCGAAGAGGAAAGGGAGATGCAGCACAGTAGCGTAAGTATTTCTCTCAGTTTTTAAGAACCAAGGTATCAATCCATTAGGAGACCACGCGCGAGTCCCTCGCACCTGCACAAACAAATAAGAACTTCGCAGCCAACGTGATAAGGGGTTGTCAATCCCTTTACGGTCACTTACGAAAGTGAGATCTGATAGAGATGATAGTTTATATTTTTGGTATTTTTGTTTATAAGAACAGAAAGTAAAAGCGGAAAAAGTAAAGTAGATGTAGATTGATATGTTGAGAATAGACCCCGGGGCCATAGTGTTCTCTAGTGGCTTCTCTCATGATAGCAATATTCTACGACGGGTAAACAAATTACTGTCGAGCAATTGATAGAAAAGCGAATAATTATGTGACTATCTAGGCATGATCATTGTATATAGGCATCACGTCAGAAACAAGTAGACCGACTCCTGCATGCATCTACTACTATTACTCCACACATCGACCACTATCCAGCATGCATCTAGTGTATTGAGTTCATAAGAACAGAGTAACGCCTTAAGCAAGATGACATGATGTAGAGGGATAAACTCAAGCAATATGATATAAACCCCATCTTTTTATCCTCGATGGCAACAATACAATACGTGCCTTGCTTCCCCTACTGTCACTAGGAAAGTACACCGCAAGATTGAACCCAAAGCCAATCACTTCTCCCATTGCAAGAACTATAGATCTAGTAGGCCAAAACAAACCAATAATTCGAAGAGACTTGCAAGGATATTATTGTTGGGGAACGTACTATTTTAAAATTTCCTACGATCACGCAAGATCTATCTATTAGATGCATAGCAACGAGGGGGAGAGTGTGTCTACGTACCCTCGTAGACCGGAGCGGAAGCGTCTAATGACGCGGTTAATGTAGTCGAACTTCTTCGCGATCCAACCGATCAAGTACCGAACGTACGGCACCGCCGCGTTCGGCACACGTTCAGCTTGATGACATCCCACGAGCTCTTGATCTAGTTGAGCTTCACGGGAGAGTTTCGTCAGCACGATGGCATGGTGACGGAGATGATGAAGTTACCGTCGCAGTGCTTCGCCTAAGCGCTGCAACGATATGACCGAGGTGTGTTACTGTGGAGGGGGGCACCGCACATGGTTGGGAGAGATCAACTGATCAACTTGTGTGTCCTACCATATATAAAGGAGCAAGGGGGAGGCCGGACGGCCCCTCTATGGCGCACCTAGGGTGCAATCCTACTAGGAATAGGATTGCAATCCTATTCCTAGTAGGAATCACCAAGAGGGGAAGGAAAGAGAGGGAGAGAAGGGGAAGGAAAGAGGGGGCCGCCCCCCCTCCCCTAGTCGAATTCGGACTGCCCTTGGGAGGGGGCGAGCCACCTCCTGGCTGCTGCCCTCTTTCTCCCCTATGGCCCACTAAGGCCCAACTTTCCCCCGTGGGGTTCCGGTAACCCCTCCGGTACTCCCGTAAATTCCGAAACTTTCCAGAACACTTCCGGTGTCCCAATATAGTGGTCCAATATATCAATGTTTACATCTCGGACATTCCGAGACTCCTCGTCATGTCCGTGATCTCATCCGGGACTCCAAACTACCTTCGGTACATCAAAACTCAAAAACTCATAATATCGATCGCCATCAAACATTAAGCGTGCGGACCCTACGGGTTCGAGAATTATGTAGACATGACCGAGACTCATATCCGGTCAATAACCAATAGCGGAACCTGGATGCCCATATTGGCTCCTACATATTCTACGAAGATCTTTATCGGTCAAACCGCATAACAACAAACATTGTTCCTTTTGTCATCGGTATGTTACTTGCCCGAGATTCGATCGTCGGTATCTCAATACCTAGTTCAATCTCATTACCGGTAAGTCTCTTTACTCGTTCCGTAATACATCATCCCGTGACTAACTCATTAGTCATTTGCTTGCAAGGCTTATTATGATGTGTATTACCGAGAGGGCCCAGAGATACCTCTCCGACACTCGGAGTGACAAATCCTATTCTTGATCTATGGCAACACCACGAACACTTTCGGAGACACCTGTAGAGCATCTTTATGATCACCGAGTTACGTTGTGATGTTTGATAGCACACAAGGTGTTCCTACGGTATTCGGGAGTTGCATAATCTCATAGTCATAGGAACATGTATAAGTCATGAATGAAGCAATAGCAGTAAAACTAAACGATCATAGTGCTAAGCTAACGGATGGGTCATGTCCATCACATCATTCTCCTAATGATGTGATCCCGTTGATCAAATGACAACTCATGTCTATGGCTAGGAAACATAACCATCTTTGATCAACGAGCTAGTCTAGTAGAGGCATACTAGGGACATACTGTTTTGTCTAAGTATTCACACATGTACTAAGTTTCCGGTTAATACAATACTAGCATGAATAAAAGACATTTATCATGATATAAGGAAATACAAATAACATCTTTATTATTGCCTCTAGGGCATATTTCCTTCAGTCTCCCACTTGAACTAGAGTCAATAATCTAGATTATAAAGTAATGATCCTAACACCCATGGAGTCCTGGTGCTGATCATGTTTTGCCCGCGGAAGAGGCTTAGTCAACGGGTCTGCAACATTTAGATCCGTATGTATCTTGCAAATCTCTATGTCTCCCTCCTTGACTAGATCGCGGATGGAATTGAAGCGTCTTTTGATGTGCTTTGTTCTCTTGTGAAACTTGGATTCCTTCGCCAAGGCTATTGCTCCAGTGTTGTCACAAAAGATTTTCATTGGACCCGATGCACTAGGTATTACACCTAGATCGGATATGAACTCCTTCATCCAGACTCTTCATTTGCTGCTTCCGAAGCATCTATGTATTCCGCTTCACATGTAGATCCCGCCACAACGCTCTGCTTGGAACTGCACCAACTGACAGCTCCATCGTTTAATAAAAATACATATCCGGTTTGTGACTTAGAGTCATCCGGATCAGTGTCAAAGCTGGAATCGACGTAACCGTTTACGACAAACTCTTTGTCACCTCCATACACGAGAAACATATCCTTTGTCCTTTTCAGGTACTTCAGGATGTTCTTGACCGTTGTCCAGTGATCCACTCTTGGATTACTTTGATACCTCCCTGCTAGACTTATAGCAAGGCACACATCAGGTCTGGTACACAGCATTGCATACATGATAGATCCTATGGCTGAGGCATAGGAATGACTTTCATTTTCTCTCTATCTTCTATAGTGGCCGGGCATTGAGTCTTACTCAACTTCACACCTTGTAACACAGGCAAGAACTCTTTCTTTGACTGATCCATTTTGAACTTCTTCAAAACTTTATCAAGGTATGTGCTTTGTGAAAGTCCAATTAAGCGTCTTGATCTATCTCTATATATCTTGATGCCTAATATGTAAGCAGCTCCACCGAGGTCTTTCATTGAAAAATTCTTATTCAAGTATCCTTTGGTGCTATCCAGAAATTCTATATTATTTCCAATCAACAATATGTCATCCACATATAATATCAGAAATGCTACAGAGCTCCCACTCACTTTCTTGTAAATACAGGCTTCTCCAAAAGTCTGTATAAAACCATATGCTTTGATCACCTCATCAAAGCGTATATTCCAACTCCGAGATGCCTGCACCAGTCCATAGATGGATCGCTAGAGATTGCATACTTTGTTAGCACCTTTTGGATCGACAAAACCCTCTGGTTGCATCATATACAACTCTTCTTTGAGATATCCATTCAGGAATGCAGTTTTGACGTCCATTTGCGAGATTTCATAATCATAAAATGCGGCAATTTCTAACATGATCCGGACAGACTTAAGCATCGCTATAGGTGAGAAAGTCTCATCGTAGTCAACTCCTTGAACTTGTCGAAACCCTTTCGCAACAAGTCGAGCTTTGTAAAAAGTAACATTACCGTCTGCGTTGGTCTTCCTCTTGAAGATCCATTTATTTTCGATGGCTTGCCGATCATCGGGCAAGTCAACCAAAGTCCACACTTTGTTCTCATACATGGATCCCATCTCACATTTCATGGCTTCAAGCCATTTTGCGGAATCTGGGCTCATCATTGCTTCCTCATAGTTTGTAGGTTCATCATGGTGTAGTAACATGACTTCCAGAACTGGGTTACCGTACCACTCTGGTGCGGAACGTACTCTGGTTGATCAACGACGTTCAACAGAAACTTGGTCTGATGTTTCATGATGATCATCATTAGCTTCCTCACTAATTGGTGTAGGAATCACTGGAACTAGTTTCTGTGATGTTCCACTTTCCAATTCGGGAGAAGGTACAATTACCTCATAAATTTCTACTTTCCTCCCACTCACTTCTTTCGAGAGAAACTCCTTCTCTAGAAAGGATCCATTCTTAGCAACGAATATCTTGCCTTCGGATCTGTGATAGAAGGTGTACCCAACAGTCTCTTTTGGGTATCCTATGGAGACACATTTTTCCGACTTGGGTTCGAGCTTATCAGGTTGAAGCTTTTTCACATAAGCATCGCAGCCCCAAACTTTAAGAAACAACAACTTTGGTTTCTTGCCAAACCATAGTTCATAAGGTGTCGTCTCAACGGATTTAGATGGTGCCCTATTTAACGTGAATGCAGTTGTCTCTAAAGCATAACCCCAAAACGATAGTGGTAAGTCGGTAAGAGACATCATAGATCGCATCATATCCAATAAAGTGCGGTTACGACGTTCGGACACACCATTACGCTGTGGTGTTCCGGGTGGCGTGAGTTGTGAAACTATTCCACATTGTTTCAAATGAAGACCAAACTCGTAACTCAAATATTCACCTCCACGATCAGATCGTAGGAACTTTATTTTCTTGTTACGATGATTCTCTACTTCACTCTGAAATTCTTTGAACTTTTCAAATGTTTCAGACTTGTGCTTCATTAAGTAGATATACCCATATCTGCTCAAATCATCAGTGAAGGTCAGAAAATAACGATACCCGCCGCGAGCTTCAACACTCATTGGTCCACATACATCAGTATGTATGATTTCCAACAAATCTGTTGCTCGCTCCACAATTCCGGAGAACGGAGTTTTAGTCATCTTGCCCATGAGGCATGGTTCGCGAGCACCAAGTGATTCATAATCAAGTGATTCCAAAAGTCCATCACTATGGAGTTTCTTCATGTGCTTTACACCAATATGACCTAAACGACAGTGCCACAAATAAGTTGCACTATCATTATTAACCTTGCATCTTTTGGCTTCAATATTATGAATATGTGTATCACTACAATCGAGATCCAACAAGAATAGACCTCTCTGCAAGGGTGCATGACCATAAAAGATATCATTCATAAAAAATAGAACAACCATTATTCTCTGATTTAAATGAATAACCGTCTCGCAACAAACAAGATCCAGATATAATGTTCATGCTTAACGCTGGCACCAAATAACAATTATTTAGGTCTAAAACTAATCCCGAAGGTAGATGTAGAGGTAGCGTGCCGACGGCGATCACATCGACTTTGGAACCATTTCCCACGCGCATCGTCACCTCGTCCTTAGCCAATCTTCGCTTAATCCGTAGTCCCTGTTTCGAGTTACAAATATTAGCAACCGAACTGGTATCAAATATCCAGGTACTACTATGTGCATTAGTAAGGTACACATCAATAACATGTATATCACATATACCTTTGTTCACCTTGCCATCCTTCTTATCCACCAAATACTTGGGGCAGTTCCGCTTCCGGTGTCCAGTCCCTTTGCAGTAGAAGCACTCAGTTTCAGGCTTGGCTCCAGACTTGGGTTTCTTTGCGGGAGTAGCAACTGTCTTGCTATTCTTCTTGAAGTTCCCCTTCTTTCCCTTGCCCTTTTTCTTGAAACTAGTGGTCTTGTTAACCATCAACACTTGATGCTCCTTTTTGATTTCTACCTCCGTAGCTTTGAGCATAGCGAAGAGCTCGTGAATTGTCTTCTGCATCCCTTGCATATTATAGTTCATCACAAAGCCTTTATAGCTTGGTGGCAGTGATTGAAGAACTCTATCAATAACACTATCCTCGTCAACTTTGCAACCAAGTTGAGACATATGATTGTAGTACCCAGACATTCTGAGCAAGTGTTCACTGATAGGACTATTCTCCTCCATCTTGCAGCTGTAGAACTTATTGGAAATCTCATATTTCTCAATCTGGGAATTTGCTTGAAATATTAACTTCAACTCCTGGAACATCTCATATGGTCCATGACGTTCAAAACGTCGTTCAAGTCCCGGTTCTAAGCCGTAAAGCATGGCACACTGAACTATCGTGTTATTATCAGACCGCGTCTGCCAGACGTTCAAAGCGTCTACATTAGCGGGATGGGGCTTGTCACCTAGCGGTGCTTCAAGGACGTAATTCTTCTATGTAGCAATGAGGATACTCCTCAAGTTACGGACCCAGTCTGTGTAATTGCTACCATCATCTTTCATCTTAGCTTTCTCTAGGAATGCATTAAAATTCAAAGGAACGGTATCACGGGCCATTGATCTACAACAACATAGATATGCAAAAACTATCAGGACTAAGTTCGTGATAAATTAAAGTTCAATTTAATCATATTACTTAAGAACTCCCACTTAAATAGTCCGGTCATCTAAATAATCACGTGATCCAAATCAACTAAACCATGTCCGATCATCACGTGAGATGGAGTAGTTTCAATGGTGAACATCTTATGTTGATCATATCTACTATATGATTCACGCTCGACCTTTCGGTCTCCAGTGTTCCAAGGCCATATCTGCATATGCTAGGCTCGTCAAGTTTAACCCGAGTATTCCGCGTGTGCAAAAACTGGCTTACACACGTTGTATTTGAAGGTAGAGCTTATCACACCCGATCATCACGTGGTGTCTCGGCACGACGAACTTTCGCAACGGTGCTACTCAGGGAGAACACTTATACCTTGAAATTTTGTAAGGGATCATCTTATAATGCTACCATCGTACTAAACAAAATAAGAAGCCTAATAAGATAAAAATCACATGCAATCAAAATATATGACATGATATGGCCATCATCATCTTGTGCTTTTGATCTCCATCTTTAAAGCATCGTCATGATCACCTTCGTCACCGGCGCGACACCTTGATCTCCATCGTAGCATCGTTGTCGTCTCGCAAACTATTGCTTCCACGACTATCGCTACCGCTTAGTGATAAAGTAAAGCAATTACATGGTGATTGCATTTCATACAATGAAGCGACAACCATATGGCTCCCGCCAGTTGCCGATAACCTTACAAAACATGATCATCTCATACAAAACCGTATAACTCATCATGTCTTGACCATATCACATCACAACATGCCCTGCAAAAACAAGTTAGACGTCCTCTACTTTGTTGTTGCAAGTTTTACGTGGCTGCTACAGGCTTAGCAAGAACCGTTATTACCTACGCATACAAAACCGCAACGGTGTTTCATCAAGTATGTGCTGTTTTAACCTTCACAAGGACCGGGCGTAGTCACACTTGATTCAGCTAAAGTGAGAGAGACAGACACCCGCCGGTCACCTTTAAGCAACGAGTGCTCATAATGGTGAAACCAGTCTCGCGTAAGCATACGCGTAATGTCGGTCCGGGCCGCTTCATCTCACAATACCGCCGAAGCAAAGTATGACATGCTGGTAAGCAGTATGACTAGTATCGTCCACAACTCACTTGTGTTCTACTCGTGCATATCATCTACGCATAGACCTGGCTCATGATGCCACTGTTGGGGAACGTAGTATTTTAAAATTTTCCTACGATCACGCAAGATCTATCTATTAGATGCATAGCAACGAGGGGGAGAGTGTGTCTACGTACCCTCATAGACCGGGAGCGGAAGCATCTAATGACGCGGTTGATGTAGTCGAACTTCTTCGAGATCCAACCGATCAAGTACCGAACGTACGGCACCTCCGCGTTCAGCACACGTTCAGCTTGATGACGTCCCACGAGCTATTGATCCAGTTGAGCTTCAAGGGAGAGTTTCATCAGCACGACGGCGTGGTGACAGAGATGATGAAGTTACCATCGCACGGCTTCGCCTAAGCGCTGCAACGATATGACCGAGGTGTGTTACTGTGGAGAGGGGCACCGCACACGGTTGGGAGAGATCAACTGATCAACTTCTGTGTCCTAGGGTTCCCCCTGCCCCCGTATATAAAGGAGTAAGGGGGAGGCCGGCCGGCCCCTCTATGGCGCGCCTAGAGTGCAATCCTACTAGGAATAGGATTGCAATCCTATTCCTAGTAGGAATCACCAAGAGGGGAAGGAAAGAGAGGGAGAGAAGCGGAAGGAAAGAGGGGGCCGCGCCCCCCTCCCCTAGTCCAACTCGGACTGCCCTTGGGAGGGGGAGCGCCACCTCCTGGCTGCTGCCCTCTTTCTCCCCTATGGCCCACTAAGGCCCAACTTTCCCCTGAGGGGTTCCGGTAACCCCTCCGGTACTTCGATAAATTCCGAAAATTTCCAGAACACTTCCGGTGTCCGAATATAGTCGTCCAATATATCAATATTTACGTCTCGGACATCCTGAGACTCCTCGTCATGTCCGTGATCTCATCCGGGACTCCGAACTACCATCGGTACATCAAAACTCATAAACTCATAATACCGATCGCCATCAAACGTAAGTGTGTGGACCCTACGGGTTCGAGAACTACGTAGACATGACCGAGACTCATCTCCGGTCAATAACCAATAGCGGAACCTGGATGCTCATATTGGCTCCTACATATTCTACAAAGATCTTTATCGGTCAAATCGCGTAACAACATACGTTGTTCCTTTTGTCATCGGTATGTTACTTGCCCGGGATTCGATCGTCGGTATCTCCATACCTAGTTCAATCTCGTTACCGGCAAGCCTCTTTACTCGTTCCGTAATACATCATCCCGTGACTAACTCATTAGTCATTTCCTTGCAAGGCTTATTATGATGTGTATTATCGAGAGGGCCTAGAGATACCTCTCCGACACTCGGAGTGACAAATCCTATTCTTGATCTATGCCAACACCACGAACACTTTCGGAGACACCTGTAGAGCATCTTTATGATCACCCAGTTACGTTGTGACGTTTGATAGCACACAAGGTGTTCCTACGGTATTCGGGAGTTGCATAATCTCATAGTCATAGGAACATGTATAAGTCATGAAGAAAGCAATAGCAGTAAAACTAAACGATCATAGTGCTAAGCTAACGGATGGGTCATGTCCATCACATCATTCTCCTAATGATGTGATCCCATTTATCAAATGACAACTCATGTCTATGGCTAGGAAACATAACCATCTTTGATCAACGAGCTAGTCTAGTAGAGGCATACTAGGGACATACTGTTTTGTCTATGTATTCACACATGTACTAAGTTTCCGGTTAATACAATTCTAGCATGAATAAAAGACATTTCACATGATATAAGGAAATACAAATAACATCTTTATTATTGCATCTAGGGCATATTTCCTTATATTATGAGCACAAATAAAGTGTTCAGAAAAGAACCAAATATTTTTCTCATAGATAATCTTGATCATAAACCCACAATTCATCGGATCTCGACAAACACACCGCAAAAAGAGATTACATCAAATAGATATCCTCGAAGACCGAGGAGAACTTTGTATTGAGATCCACAGAGAGAGAAGAAGCCATCTAGATACTAGCTATGGACTCGAAGGTCTATGGTAAACTACTCACAACTCATGGTGAGGGCGATGATGATGATGTAGAAGCACTCCGTGATGGACCCCCCCTCCGGCGGATCTCCGAAACAGGCTCCAAGATGGGATCTCACGGGAACAGAAGGTTACGGGGGTGGAATTAGGGTTTTCTCTCTGTTGCTGATGGTTTCGGTGTACGTAGACTTATCTAGGTGGAATGAGGACACCGGGGTTCTCACGAGGGGCCCACGAGGTAGGGGGCACGCCCCCACTCTCGTGGACACCTCGTGGCTCCCCTGACGTGGTTCTCAAGTCTCTCGTGCATGATTTTCTCCAAAAATATCTCTCCCGAAGGTTTCATTCCATTTGGACTCCGTTTGATATTCATTTTCTGCAAAACCCTGAAACAGGCAAAAAATAGCAATCTGGACTGGGCCTTTGGGTTAGCAGGTTTGTCCCAAAAATGATATAAAAGTGTATGAAAAAGCCCATTAAACATCCAAGACATCATAAATAATAGCATGGAACAATCAAAAATTGTAGATACGTTGGAGACGTATCATAACCCTAGCCCAACTATGGTTTTTTAGGTAAATATCTCTAGTTTTGTGCATCAATGACACTGTAACTGTTGTACTTGTGCATGATGATCATACATGCTAAATGTTTATTTCTAATGGATGCAGCATTTAGAAGCGGCTCTTGTTCCATTATCAAAGAGAGAGAAAGCTTGTTGCAAGTGCTTAAAGCTTTGAAGGAAAGGCTTGATCAGGTGTATGATCAGCTCGCTGAAAGAAAAAGGGGATTCCAGGAAGAAATCAATGCACTTGGAACCCTTAACACACACATCAAAGAGTATATATTTTTCGATTCCTGCTCTTTCAATTCATCCGAATTTTACTAATTTGCTTGAAAAAATCCCTCTTAGGTACCTGGATTCAAAGAAAGTAGAGAAGCTTAATGAATTGTAGGAAAGGCATACCTTATCCCTATCTCAGTTACAGAAATGTGAGGCAAGAAAGCACGACATCTCGGTTGAGCTTGAGAAGAGCAAACAACTATTGCGGAGCCATGATCAATTGAAAAGAAATATCGATGACAATCTGAACTACAGGAAAACAAAGGCTGAAGTGGATCAACTTGCTCATGATATTGAGATACTTGAAGAAAATGTGCTTTCCATCGGCAGCAAACACACTATAGGAGCTGATCATAAGCGTCATGCTCAAGAAAAGGAGAGGCTTCTTTCGGATCTCGGGTTCCGGCAAAACCATTAAGGTTCGAACTTTGGGGTGCGCACGAAGATCTCTCCTTCCGCCCTAGCTCCTCTACTCAACAACCCTAGGCCTAGCTCGTCAGATCCGTAGAACAAGGGACACAAAGTTTATACTGGTTCGGGCCACCGTTGTGGTGTAATACCCTAATCCAGTGTGGTGTGGTGGATTGCCTTGTAGGCTGAGGAAAAACTAGTACATGGGGAGAACAGCCTCCTGAGGAGAGTTGTTCTTGTGCTCGAGTGAGCTTGTGGGTGAGTGGCCTTATATCTGATCAACTCTCGATGATATGAGATCTGATGAGATGATCCCAATGGTGGTGGCTAGTCCCATTTAGAGCGTCTAGGGTCCTCTTCCCAAATATTGAGCGTGAAGGGATCCCAGAACGGCCAAATTCGAAGGGGGGCAGCTAGTACAAGTTATCCTGACAAAAGGTGGTCTTCACGTGCCAAACGCTCTGGTGGTGACGCCGCTATGGGCTCCGCGGTGACCTCCATTCTGCCGTCCTGCTAGTCTTGGTCTTGTTGCACCGATATGGAAGCCTTTGCCTGATGCCTCGGGACTCTTTGCCTACACCTGCTCCTTTAGCACCAAAGAGGAAACTGGCACTCTGCGCCCGCTGGCGCCCGCCAGGCCTTGGTCGTCACTGCTCACGTCACGAGGACATTGCAAGGCATCCCTCACCTTGATATCTCCGATCCTCACGAGCCGGCTTAGTGAGGCCGCCCCACGGGATGCCTTGTGTCGTCTGCCTCGCGAGGCATGGCCCCTCGCGAGGGTGTTGAGTGGTTGCTGAATATGTTGGGCCGTACCGGGCCGCCTGGTGAGCCACGCCCTGAGCTGCAGGCAGGCAAGTCTGGGTACCCCCATTCCCAGAACACCGACAGTAGCCCCCGGGCCCAAGGTGCGCTCGGGCTTGGCTTCGTGGCGAAGCCAAGGGTCAAGTGTGGAGCGCTGCGGGCCCCAAAATCCTGCGGCCTTGACTGACGTGTGGCGATTGACGGGACGTGGGCGTCGCCGCTCCTCCGCCACCTCGGCAACTGCACGGCTGACAAAAGGCAAGTGCGTGCCGCTGTGCCTTCATTGCTAGCCCTTGCCTTGCTCCAGACCCCCTTTCTTGTTTCTCTCCTCCGCAAAGCTCCAGATCTTCGCCGCCTCCCTTCCAAGCTCACACCAATGGCTTCCCGCAAGTCGAAGGCCACCGCTCCGCCTGCCTGGTACGAGCCATCCTTGAGGGCACCCACCATCTTGGTGACGAACCATACCGCCTTGCTCCTGATGACGGCGGAGGACACCAACGAGAAGGTGAAAACCGTTATTCGAGCCGCCTCCGCCGTGCCAGAGGACCCCAAAAGTACCTTCTATCCTTTCTTCATGAGCAGTATTGTTGTGGAGCTCGTCTCTCCTTTCTCCGACTTTTTTTTCGCCGTCCTCAGCCATTATAAGCTTCATGCCCTTCATCTTTATCCCAAATCCGTCCTTCTTCTGTCCATCTTCGCCTTCTACTGCGAGGCATTCGCGGGGGTGATGCCGTCCGTGGTGCTGCTTCCCCACTTATTTTACCTCCGGATCAAGGAGGGCCATTGCTCAGGGTGCGCCAACCTTGTTGCGGCCAATGGGACCAATGCAATCTCGAGAGCTGGGAAGAAGGCCAAGAACTTTAGGCACAAGTGGGTCTTCATGGACGCCGACTGCGCCCATCCTCGGCTGGTGCTGCCGGCGGCGGCGCTCGAGTCGAGCGATAGGTGGCTCAGCACATAGCTCACCGATCCTCGGGCAGAGAAGGTGTTGGAGAAGATGAATGCGGACCTAAAGCCTGATGACCCCGAGGCGGCAAAGCTGATGGGGGCCATGATTGTCAAGGAATTCTTGACATGCCACGTGGGTCCACTTCAGGCTCGCTCGCACCCCTTGTTGACGCTTGGGGACGAGTCAGACAACCTCCGACTGCGCTATGACGCCCTGTCTGCCGAGCAGCTTGAGGCAGCTCTCCGTCTCCTAGTAGGGGTCGACCTGGGATATCCACCTGCTTCCCATATCCCTTTGTACCGCCGCCAGGATGGGGCAACGGTGGCGGCCCCCATGCCCACCTTTGACGCGCGCGGGCTCGTGCCTCTGGCGCCCCCTGAAGCTCAAGTGGTAGCCGCACCGGTGGAGGTATCCTTGGGCGAATCCAGCGAGGAAGATGACCCGAAGGCAATCGTGGAGGGGGCTGGAGAGTCTTCCCCTCCTCGCAAGGCTGACCTTCTTCGCGCCTTGCCCGATGACGACGACGACGACCGCTCGGTGGAGGAGGTGCCGCACCCGGCTGGAGCTGTCACGAGGTCCAAGCACACCCCCTCGAAGAAGCCGCCAGCTGGGGTCCCGACGAAGAGTCGGTCAGCGCTGATTCCCCGAGGTAGCGACTTAGCCTCGGCTCCGCCAGGCGCTGTTGCTGTGCTGTCTGCTACGGGCCCTCCCGTCTTGGGGGCCCGCATTCCCGCGACGCAGGCTGCGGGGCCCTTGGGCTCCATGGTTCTGAAGAGGCTTCGGGGTTTTGTCACCGTGGACCAGTAAGTACCTTGGCTTGGATTTGTTTTCGTTCTTGATTCCGTTGTTGACTCACAACACCTTGCCTTGCGTTGCTAGGTCAGCACCGTCGACGAAGAAGACGAAGGGAGAGGCGACCGAACGAGAGGTCCAGCGGCCCGGCTCGGCCTCGTCCCCCCTGGCGCAGACGGGTGGTGGAGGAGCCTCTCCTTTTGCTACACGGTTGCCACTGCAAGGCCCAGGAGACCTACCTCAGGTGGGGGTCACGGCCTTGGTCGAGCAGGCTTCGGCGGCCCCCGTCCTCGACTCTACTGCTAGCATTGTCAGGGCTCAGGAGGTCTTGGCCGCGCCGCAGTACCCTACTGTGATCATGCCGCCAGCTCGTGGCCCTCCGGCTTCGCCCGGCGCCCTGAAGGAGGCCTTTTCTGCACTGACGCAACTCCAAGATGACCTTCAAGGTGCCGATCGTCACCTGGTGGCCGGGCGCTTGGAGCTGGTTTCCGGATGGCTGAGCTCCAACTCGTCTGTCCGAGAGGTACTGAGCTAGGTTGTGGCGGCCTCCGAAGAGGGCAAGCGGGCCGCCAACTAGGCCGTAGCCGCTCGTGAGGCGGCGCTGAAGGACGCTTGGACTGCCCAAGAGCACTGCCAGTCGGTGGAGACCGAGCTGCGGGACTTGCGTGGCAAGTGCAAGGCGGGCGAGGAGAAGATGAAGGACCGATAAGATGCCGTAGCCACTCGCGATGCCGAGATGGAGCAGCTGGGGAAACAGCTGTCTGCGGAGCGCGGTCGCCTGGAACAGCTGAAGCAGGCGATGGAAGCACAGGAGGCCCAGCTGGAAACGAAAGCAAAGGTTCGGGCCGAGGATCGTGCGACCTTCAAGTCCCTCGAGGAGAGGTCTCGCCAGGCGCTGAGGGCTCTTTATGAGAAGGGCTTGGAGAAATCATTAGGGACGGATGATGAAGGCCCCACCCAGCTACTTCCCTATCTTATCTTGGCGCTTGAGGATGTCATCCGCGAGATCAGTCCCCTAGCGGAGGAGGAAGCTCACGTGCTTTCTTCTTCCGCCTTGACGCGCATCCTCAGCCACCTGCACCTTCGCAACCCCAACGCCGACCCTGGGGCCCCGCTCGAGCCCGTGGAGGCGGAGCGCTCCAAGGCCGCCGCTGAAGCCGTGAGGGACCATGTGGAGGCCCTGCTGAAGAAGTTCCTCATCATCAACTCTCCTCCTCCAGTCGACGGCGCCCCCGATCCTACGGCCAACACCGACTCCTGAGGGCGCGTCGATGCCGCTGGCGAGGAGGCGCTTACTGTGGTAGCACCCTGAGCTGAGGGAAGGGCCTGCTGGTGAGTGTCGGCGCTCCTCCTTATCTTTGTTCCCAACGATTTGTATAAGCCTTGTGGAGACTTTAAAACTTCTGCTTGACGTTTGAAGAACAATTTGGCTTGTAATACTTGTTAGATATTCACGCTTCCCTTCCTATCTATCGTTCTACGTCAGCAGAGCCCGGCCCCACGCATACCTCAGCCGCCACTGGCTTGTCTAGGTCACTCGGCCAAGGCCAGGGAGTGAGGGGCTACGTGGCCAGTTCTGATCCTGAGTCGCGATGCTCAGGAGTCCCCCTTGATGCGCAAACGGTCCCTAGGTAGGAAGCACTAGGCAGGGCTTTGGTGTTCTGCGTCAGCAGGGCCCGGCCCCGTGCGTACCTTAGTCACCGCTGGCCTTGACCGGTAACCAGGACAAGTCCAGGGAGTGAGGGGCTACGGGACCAGTTAGGCCCTTGGGTCGCGATGCCCAAGGGTCCCCCTTGACATACGAACAGCCCTGAGGGAAGGGAGTGGTGGACTTAGGCCTTGATATTCGGCGTCGGCAGGGCCCGGCCCCTTGCGTACCTCAGTCGCTGCTGGCCTTGACCGGAAACCAGGACACCAGGGAGTGAGGGGCTAAGAGACCAGTTAGGCCCTTGGGTCGTCATGCCCAAGGGCCCCCCTTGACGTACGAACAGACCCCATACCTGTCCTCGCCGGGCTTGCGCCGGGGAGGGTTGCGCGTCGACCAGGCCTGAGGGACCTGATGGGAGCGTACGCCAGGCGTGACCTGACCGCAGCCCCCGTGCCCAGCCCCCTCGCGCTACCCTCTCGAGTGGAGTACAGCGCGGTGGGGCTGGTCACTGAGCCAAGGGGCTTCCTGAGGTTAACACGGCCGTGAGGCCACCCCTAGTTGTTTATCACCAGCGCGGAGCATGGAGCTACCGTCCTTGCACGGGCATAGCCGCCCCTCGACCGTGTCGTCTGCCAGCGCGGAGCATGGTGCTTCCACTGGACCGTGGGAGGGGACTCCCTACCGCGGAGAGCCCCCGGGCGTATACAGCCCCGCCCGGACGCGTGGCTGGCACGATGGGGCTAGACGAGGTGTATCTGGGCACCCGTGAGCCAGCGCAGGACTCACGAGGCCCTACCTCTAGGCGGGTTGCGCCTGGTCTTGAATGAGAGCGCTTGAGGTGACCCTGCAAGATGTTTAGGTAACCTGTGCCGGGTGAATCCCTCGAGACCGCCATATGAGAAGGCCAGACACCAACGACCCTAGGAGGTGACGTGAACATGGTCGGCCCGCCAGACAGAGCTCAGCCATTGGATTTGTCGACGCTGTAGGGACAGACCCGAGCACAAGCGTTGTGCCTAGTCTTCTCATGTGGACGTCATAAGAAAAGACAATCGGCGCGCGGCTCCGTAGCGGCGAGGCATAGTATCGTGCGCCCCAACTCACCCGCTAGCATCCGGCTCGAGCGTGGGCGAGGCACCAAGGGCCATGAGAGGTGACGTACACGGGGCTGACCCACGAGCCAGAGCTCAGCCGCTTGGATTTGGCGACGCTGCAGGGACGGACCCGAGCACAGACGTCGTGCCCACCCCTGATCACAAGACGGATGCAAGCAAGCTTGCGAGGGCGCAAGACGTTCATGGTATAGGAGTGACGGACAAATAGATGAGTGATCCAAATGCAGCTGGCAGAGATAGTAACACTAGCTCAGGTAAAATGCAAAGGAGATACGTGCCACAAGGACGGACCTGTGCGGCCTGGGGATGATGCAGCCCGAGGGGCGCCCCCAACAAGGCGAGTTGAAATGCAAAAGAATAGACGTCGCAGGGACAGGCCTGTGTGACCTGGGAATGATGCTGCCCGAGGGGCGCTCCCAGTTGAACAAAAACCGGAAAATGTCACCTGGCATAGTTGCTGAAGTAGGGTTGGTGTAGCTGAACATGATCGACGTAGATGCCGCTCCTTACGCGCCGCCTGGCTCCGGCACCTCGTGAGGCTCTAGGGTTCCCCAGATCTCGCGGATGGCCGAGTCCAACTCCGCCAGGATATCCTTATGCCTGGCCTAATGAGTCGCCAGGGCTTCCCGCATGTGGCGCTGGTGCAGGGTCGCTTGGATTGGCAGGCCGAAGGGCATGCACACGTAGCTGTGAGGGGGACCCTGGCACCGACCCACCTGGGAAGGCCAGTAGAGCTCCTGAGATGCGATCATGTTGAGTGCGGGGACGTTGACGCAGACGCGCAGGCCGTCTCCTGAGCCTGGGCTGACAGATGTACTTAGAGGAGCTGGGCGACGCTCGCCCCGCATCACCCTTGGCACCTGTAGGTCTTGGATGGTTTGGCTGATGAACTCCTGAGCACTTGGTGCCTCATGCCTTGAGGCCTCCGGAGGGAAGTATGCAGCGAAGCACTCCTCCACATGGTGCCCGAGCGCCTCCCTCATGACATTGGCTAAGTCAGAGGCCCTCCAGAGGAGAGCCCCCGAGCCCAGCTTGAGGGGGGCGCCAGGCGCGCCTTCCTATGCGAGAGAGGGAGGCGGCCCCTCCCTTGGTGTAGGTCCCGAGGTGCAACCGCATGGTGCTGCATCCCCATGGGGCTCCAGGGTGAGCAACTGCTACTTCTTCTTGGGGGCGACCTCAGGTGGGTAGATGACGTTGTTGCTGTCTGGATCCTTGACTGCTGCCACCTGGTAAGCGCGCTCGAGTGAGCACACTGCTCGAGTGAGCACACTTCCTGGCATCTTGAGGATGTTGTAGCCGTGGTGAGTCACCGCCATAAACTTGGCCAGGGCTAGGTACCCGAGGATGGCGTTGTAAGGGAGATGGATGTGGGCGACATCGAAGTCGATGAGCTCAGTGTGGTAGTTGTCGCACTTGCCAAAGGTGACAGGTAGGCGGACCTGCCCTACGGGGGTGGTGGAGCTATCAGTCACTCCAGAGAATGGCTTGGTAGGCAGCAGTTGATCGTAGGGTACTTGGAGGCCGTCGAATGTCTCGATGGACAGGACGTTGAGCCATGCGCCACCGTCGATGAGGGTCTTGGTAACTTGGAGTTGCTGATGACGGGCGAACAAAGCATCGGGACGGCGCCAGCCGTAGCCGCGCACTTGAGCTGGTATGCTGAACTGAAGGTGATGGGGCATCTGGACCACCTGAGTGGGGGAGTAGCCTCAAGCTTGGGGAGAGCTGCGTTTACTTCGCGGCTGAACTACTTGAAGAGGCACAAAGAAGCTCGGGCCTGTGCTCTGCCCAAGAGGCAGGCGATGGCACGGGGCTCCTGGAAGCCCCCAGCCCCCTCGTCCTGGTCATCGTTTCTCCTTGGCGGTGGCAGAGGTGGAAGGTCGGCCCTTCCTCGAGGACGGTCCTCCCGAGGCTGGTCCCTCCAAGCGTCCTCGCGGGGCTGGCCGCGCCAATGGTCCTCCCGAGGCTAATCACGCCACTCCTGGCGGGGGCTTCAGTCGTCCCAGCGTCCCCCGGTCCGACTTCCCCCGCGGCCGTAGCCACAGTTGCCGCGCTCGGCGCGTTGGATGGCGCGCCCTTCACGGAGGGCCCTGAGCTCTTGACAGTCGTGAGTGTTGTGGTTGTGCACGTTGTGGAAGGCACAAAACGCCCGACCGTTCTTGGGTGGCTCTAGGTAGTCGCGGCCACGCTTCATTTTTGGTTCGGCTGCAAGCACTGCCACTCCCTTGCGCTTTACGTCCTTGCTCTTGGCCTTCTTGTCTTCGGGTTCAGTAGCAGGGAGCTCGACGAGGGAGAGGCGCCCCTCCTCAGCTCTGGCGCACTTGGTCGCAAGGTTGAATAGCTCCAGGGACGTGCACAAATCTTCGTGGATGGTGAGCTCCTCCTTCATCTTGACGTCGCGAACGCCATCTGAGAACACCGAAATGATGGCCTCGTCCGTGACCTTGGGGATCTTGATGCGGACACTATTAAAGCGTTGGATGAACTTCTATAGGGTTTCTCCTGGTTGTTGCTTGATACGCCGCAGGTCACCCGCTGTCGGGGGGCGGTCTCGGGTGCCCTGGAAGTTGGCGATGAGCCGCTCGCGCATCTCACTCCAAGTGGAGATCGATCCCGCGGGCAGGTTCAAGAGCCACGAGCGCGCGCCATCTTTGAGGGCCATGGGGAACCAGTTCGCCATGATCTTCTCGTTGCCACCGGACGCTTTGATGCTCAGCTCATAGAGCTGCAGGAACTCCGCAGGGTCGAGGGTGCCGTCATAGCGTGGAGGCAGGTCAGGCTTGAACTTTCCTAGCCAGTTGACGTTGCGCAGCTCAGGGGCGAGGGCCTTGTAGCCTGCTGTC
Organism: Secale cereale; assembly: GCA_902687465.1. Lineage (NCBI taxonomy): Eukaryota > Viridiplantae > Streptophyta > Magnoliopsida > Poales > Poaceae > Secale > Secale cereale. Next base: position 614,543,667 of record LR738710.1, on the reverse strand, counting down.
GGCACCGGTGCTTGTTGGGGAGGTGGAACTTGATCTTGGTCCTCGCGCGCCACCGCAGCAGGGGGCGCGTTGTCTCGGCGCAGCGGTGGAGGGAGTGCGGGCACTCCCCCGCGGGGCCGTTGGATCTCTTGGCAGCTTCCTTCTTCGTGCGCTGGTGCCACGCGTGGGCGGTCACGCCGCGGGGCCACGTGCCTTGGGTCTTGGACGATGCCTTGACGCGGGTGTAGCAGTGGAGCTTCACAGGCCTCGTCGTCCCCATGGGGAGGCGGACGAGGCAGCGAGAGGGACGGCGCTGGAGAGCCCACAGCGGCGCTGACGTGCTCGGCGATGCGGTCAAGCCATTGTTCATAGAAGTCGTCGATGGGGCGGTAGCGCAGGAGCTCGCGTGCCATGAGCAATGCAGCCTGTGCGTCCGCGGGTCCGCGACGAACATGGGATGAAGAGACCGCTGGAGTCAGTGACGGGGTGGCAGTGCGTCCATCATGCCGCACAGAGGGGTGCAGAGAGGACACCTGCTGTTCATGCCGCGCCGGGCCGGTGGCGGCGTTGGCGGCAGGCGATGGAGAACGACGGGGTGGTCCGCCGGTAGGAGTAGTCTGAGCGACGCGGGCAGCAAGGGCAGTCCGCCGCTTAGCACGGGCTCTGCGAGCGTCAGCCATGGAACTGCTGGGACGATGGAGCGCCGATCGATGAAAGGGGAGTTTCGACACACCCCTACCTGGCGCGCCAAATGTCGGATCTCGGGTTCCGGCAAAACCCTTAAGGTTCGAACTCTGGGGTGCACACGAAGATCTCTCCTTCTTCCCTAGCTCCTCTACTCAACAACCCTAGGCCTAGCTCATTAGATCCGTAGAACAAGGGACACAAAGTTTATACTGGTTCGGGCCACTTTTGTGGTGTAACACCCTAATCCAGTGTGGTGTGGTGGATTGCCTTGTAGACTGAGGAAGAACTAGTACATGGGGAGAACAGCCTCCTGAGGAGAGGTATTCTTGTGCTCGAGTGAGCTTGTGGGTGAGTGGCCTTCTATCCGATCAACTCTCGATGATATGAGACCCGATGAGATGATCCCATTGGTGGTGGCTAGTCCTATTTATAGCGGCCAGGGTCCTCTTCCCAAATATTGAGCGGGAAGGGATCCTACAATGGCCAAATTTGAAGGGGAACAGCTAGTACAAGCTATCTTGACAAAAGGTGGTCTTCGGCTACCAAAGGCTCTAGTGGTGACGCCGCCGTGGGCTCCGCGGTGACCTCCGTTCTGCCGTCCTGCTTGTCTTGGTCTTGTTGCACCAATATGGAAACCTTTGCCTGATGCCTCGGGACTCTTCGCCTGCACCTGCTCCTTTAGCACCAAAGAGGAAACTGGCACTCTTCACCTGCTGGCGCCAACCAGGCCTTGGTCGTCACTGCTCACGTCACGAGGACCTCGCGAGGTGTCCCTCGCCTTGATATCTCCGATCCTCACAAGCCGACCTAGTGAGGCCGCCCCAGGGGATGCCTTGTGTCGTCCGCCTCGCGGGACGTGGCCCCTCGCGAGGGTCTTGAGTGGTTGCTGAAGATGTTGGGCCGTACCAGGCCGCCTGGTGAGCCACGCCCTGAGCCGCAGGCAGGCAAGTCTGGGTACCCCCGTTCCCAGAACGTCGACAACTTCTTTCAGATGTATTGTGTTTCTCTCATTCCAAATAATTGACAAAGTTGCATGTAATAAATGCCATTCTTTCTTATACCTATTTAGGGAATCATGAACATGCAATTGACCAGATAGTACATATATTATGCATTTCTGAAGAGTAAAAATGCATGTCCGACCTTCAACGTCCAGAGGTGTGTCACCTAGGTCCTGGTAATATGAAAATGCGTGTGTTAGTCCTTATGGTAAATTAGTGATTCATCAAATGTCCTGGCCTAATTGACTTGCGAAATGCACAAAAGATGTAAAATGAGCAATTTCATAGTACAAGAATTCAAGTGACACAATTTGGAAGTTCAAGGACACACGCATTTTACTCTATTTTTAGTGGGAAACTGTATCACATATGACTGACAACTTGATATTTGTTTTTTTGGCAATCCTTGCAGTATAATAGGTGTGAAGGAACAATTTCTATTTACCAAAGTAATATTTTGAAGCACAAACTTGAGCTTAAACAGGCACAATATAAGGATATTGATAAGAGATATTTTAATCAACTTCTCCAACTTAAGGTAGGTTGCATGATATTCCAGGTTCAGTTTCTCCAACTTTCTGATCTTTTTACTTGATAAGAAAACTGATGTGGTCGCAGACAACTGAGATGGAAAATAAGGACTTGGACCGATACTATGATGCTTTGGCTAAGTGAGTACCCTTTCACGGCAAAACGACAAATCTGACCTTTCACTGAAAGTTGAGGCAAAAATGACCCCTCCTAGAATATATGGATGCTCCCTTCCACTAGTCCTTTTTAGTGCTTCACCTTAAACTTTCTTTACGATGGCACACTTATATTTCTGTAGGGCTTGTGAAAAGGATGGGAACGTCATGCCTTTGCTAGGGCCGACGGCTTCGTGTTTATATGTAGCGTCACGACCTCCCTGATAGCGTACAAGTTGTTGGGATTACAGTCTTGGGGGATAAGGGATAGACTAGAGACAGATATCCAAGTTAACAAGAATATGAATCATAACAGACTCCTAATCTATCCTATGCCACATAGCTTCGGTCGCTGCATCCTTGGCGCATACACACTTCTGTCACGTACACATGTTCGTACGCATGTTGTTTAACACCCTCCCTTAATCACAACTTCGCAAGTCGAGATTACGTTTAAACTCTTCAAGATTTCTTGTGGGTAATGTCTTGGTGAAGCCATCTGCAACCTGGTCCCTTGAATGCACAAAATGAATTTCCAACTGTTTGTTAGCAACACGTTCTCTGACAAAGTGGAAGGCTATTTCAATGTGTTTTGTTCTTGCATGAAAGACATGATTAGCAGACAAATAGGTGGCACCAAGGTTAGTGCACCATAAACATGGAGCCTGGATGTGTTTCACACCAAGCTCTTTCAGCATGGACTGAACCCAAATGATTTTTGATGTGGCATTTGCCAATGATTTATACTCAGCCACTGTACTTGACCTTGATACATTTGCTTGTTTCTTTGCACACCATGATATAAGGTTGGGTCCAAAGAACACTGCAAACCCACCAGTGGAGTGTCGGTCATCTAGACATCCTGCCTAGTCTGAGTCAGAGAAAGCACTGATAAGGGTAGATGAGGACTTGCTGAAAGTGAGACCAAGACTAATAGTATGCTTCACATATCTTACAATACGCTTTGCAACAGTCCAATGAACTATGGTAGGTGCATGAAGGAATCGGCCTACTTTGTTAACAACAAAGGAAATATCAGGTCTTGTCAAAGTGAGGTATTGAAGTGCTCCTACTATACTTCTATATCTGGTACTGTCCTCTTGATTCAAGTGATCTCCTTCTATAAGGGACAATTTTTCTGTACTAGACAGGGGAGTTGGTATAGGCTTACATCCTTGCAAACCAACTCTTCTTACCAGATCAGTGGCATATTTTTCTTAGGAAAGATGAAGACCATCCTCAAGCTTTCTTACTTCAATACCTAGGAACAAGTGCAAGTCTCCCAAATCCTTGAGAGCAAATTCAGCACTCAGATCCTTCAATAATCCTGCCACTGCCTCATCAGATGAACTTGTGACAATAATATCATCAACATAGATAAGTACAAAAATAGATGTATTTGACTTCCTATAAATAAACAGTGAGGTATCTGACTTTGATGGAACAAAGCCAAGTGCTTGCAGCTTTTGACTGAGAAGTGAGTACCATGCTCGGGGTGCCTGCTTCAGTCCATAAAGAGCATTATCAAGTTTGCAAACATGAGAGGGTGAGTTTTTATCGACGAACCCGGGAGGTTGTTTCATGTATACTTCCTCTTCCAGAACACCATGAAGGAACACATTCTGTACATCAAGCTATCTAAGGCTCCAACCCCTGGAAACATCAATAGATATCACAAGATGAATAGTGGTAGCCTTGACAACAGGGCTAAAGGTATCTTCATAGTCTATGCCACATCGCTGTTTAAAAACTTTTGGCACAAGTCTGGCCTTGTAACGGTCTATGGCGCCATCAGATTTCTTTTCAATTCTGTAAACCCACTTGCAGTCAATTAGGTTTTTGCCTCGTGGTGAGGGAACCAAGTGCCACGTTTTGTTTTTTTGGAGTGCCAAGTGTTCATCATCCATAGCTTTTCTCCACCGTGCATCTCCTAGAGCCTCATCAAGGGTTCTTGGTTCACCTGTAGAACATGCAAGACCAAATTTGGTTTTATAATTTATAGGCTGAAGCACTCCCTTTTGTAGACGCGTGCGTGGGCGACACGGAGAAGAAACGGGCGCAGAAGATACAAGTGCATCTGCGTCGGCTGATCCCGAGGCAAATCCTCCAGGCATCGCAGCAACTTCAGGCTCAGAGGGATCTTCTATGGTTTCTATGGAAGACGGAGTAGGTGCGAGCGGCACAGAGGATCTTGCACCAGCCCCTGTGGACGCGACAGGATCCGCCCTAGATCGCGCGCCCGGGCCCCTGGCCGAATCAGCGGCGGTCCTCGTGCCGGTTTACTGGCGGCGTGCGTAGCAGCGAGGCCCACTCGCGGGCCAGCGGCTTTCAGCCTACCGCGTGGGGGAGCCAGATTGGCGCGGGCCCCGTGACGCGTCTAGACTGGTGAGAGGCGACCGCGTGGCGGCTGCGGAGTCGATGCCGCGGCTCCTGGTAGGTGCGGGCGCAGGCGACGCGGTTTCTAGGTTGGTGCCGCCCTGCAGCGCATGGATCACGGAGTGGATCCGCTGCCAATCTGCTGCTGCTCCGATCCCTAGGAGAATATGTCTCCCAGGGTTTGGCACGTAAAAGGTTGCCTGTTTTGATTGATTTCTGCATCATTTTCCATGATTTCTTCATCGTTCGAAGCATCTGCTGTATATGCATCATCATAATACTCATGCATAGGGTTATGAGGATTAGTCAATGTATGATCATGACAATTATTTTTTCCCCATGATCAATACCGGAGAGATGCAATGGTAGGAGAAGAATTTCTTTCCTAAGGAGTGCGCCAACATTAGGATGAAGATCAGCAAATGGGAATTTGGTTTCATCAAAAACAACATCGCGTGAGATGTAGACGCGACCAGTGGATACATAAAGACACTTGACTCTTTTATGTTGTGCACTCTATCCGATGAATACACATTGTTTGGATCGGTACATGAGCTTGTGATTGTTGTATGGTCTAAGATTAGGCTAACAAGCGCAGCCAAACACTCGAAGGGAATTGTAGTCTGGTTTGGTATGGAGGAGTCTTTCGGTGGGCGTGTCATTATTAATAACACGACTAGGAAGCATGTTTATGAGGTGAACCGCCGTAAGGAACGCTTTGTCCCAAAACTTGAGTGGCATGGATGCTCGAGCTAAAAGAGCAAGGCCAACTTCTACGATGAGCATGTGTTTGCGTTCAGCAGACCCATTCTGTTGATGGGCATGCGGACAGGACACGTGGTGAGATATGCCAAGGTTTTGGAAGAATGAGTTTAGCTTCTCATACTCACCTCCCCAATCATATTGGAGGGCGATGATTTTGGTGTCAAAATTTTGTTCGACGAGAGATTGGAAGTTAAGAAAAACTTGAAACACGTCAGATCTTTTCTTAAGGAGATAGATCCAAGAAAATTTGCTAAAGTCATTGATGAAACTCACATAGTATGTATGTCTACCAATAGAGGTAGGGGCGGGTCCCCAAACATCGGAAAAGATGAGTTGTAATGGTTTGGTAGAAATACTAGTAGAAATTGGATATGGTAACTGATAGACTTTTAGCCTTCTGACATGAATCACAAATTGTTTCAACATCATGCTCTCCAACATATGAGAGTTTATTCTTAATAAGCAAACGTTCAACTAAATAAAAAGCTGCATGCCCTAATCGATCGTGCCACCGTGTTAAAGATAGCTTGGTGGCACTGAAAGCTTGTTTATTGGATCTTTCGATCTCCAGAATCAATGGGTAAAGCCCACGAATGCATCTACCTCGATAAATCACCTTCTTCGTTGCCTGATCCTTGATCAAAAAATAGAATGGGTGAAACTCAAGGAAGACATGATTATCAATAGCGGTACGATGAACGGAGAGAAGATATTTGTGAGCACTAGAGACATGTAGAATTTTTCTAAGATGAATTTTCCTATGAGGGGTATTAATAATTGAATGACCAACATGACGAATCTTCATGCCTTCTCCACTAGCAGTGTGGATGTGGTATTTGCCACGGTATTTCTCACACATGGTCACCTTCTCGAGCTCACCGGTGATGTGGTTGGTTGCACTGCTGTCCACATGCCAGTTAGTATCTACTCCATATGAGCCATTAGCAGCTCCGACCACCTTCTCATCCGAGGACGAGTCACCGTCATCATAAATCCTGTACCAACAGTCTTTTGCCGTGTGCCGGGTTTGCCACAGATCTGGCATCGTACGGCATCAGGGCGCTTGTTGGAGGAGTTACGGCAGCCTCCCCTGTTGTTGGTGTAGGAGGGCCGGCCACCGTTGCCGCGAGAGTCACCGCGGTCGCCACGGGTGTTGTTGATGGTGCTTCCCTTGCCGCGAGTTGGTCCGCGGTAGCGTGAGCCACCACCTCGACCGCGCATGGCAGCGTTGGCAGAGGACTTAAAGCCACCTCCGCCGGAGTTTGCGCCCTGGAACAGTGCCACCCTTTGATAGAAGTTACTCATCTGAGCATACAATTTGTTAAGGGTGATAGGTTGGGTGCGGGCGTCAAGGGCGGAGACGAGGGGCTGATACTCCATGTCGAGGCCAGCCGTGATGTAGGAGATGAGCTCGTCGTCGTCGAGTGGCTTGCCTGCAGCAGCAAGCTCGTCGGCAAAGGAGCGCATGTGCGCGAAGAAGGCCGTGACGGACTGGTTGCCTTTTTGTGCATTCACAAGAGTGACACGGATGTTGTTGATGCGAGACAACGACTGGGACGAGAACATTTTTACCAGTACTGTACAGAGCTCGTGTGCATGGCATATCGAAGTCAACTACACGAGCACCTCCCTGGAAAGATTGTTCAGAAGATAACCAAGTACTTGCTGATCTTCCCAGGACCAGATCGGATGAAGGGGGTTTAGTGTAGCCGTCTCCCTCCCGTCCTTGTCCTTGGTGACGACGGTCTTGGCTGGTTCTAGCGTGGAGCCGTCAATGTAGACATAGACGCCCGTGCCTCTGAGCTGCGGCGTGATTTGCGTGCGCTAGAGGATGAAGTTTGTGCAGGTGAGCTTTTCGGTAATTTGGCCGGTGAGGGTGGAGTTGGATGGGCTGGAGGAGGCCATGGCGGAAGCTTGTGCGTTGGAAAGCTAAGGCTAGATGAATGGAAGAGTTAGGCTCTGATTACCATGTGAAAAGGCTGGGAACGTCGTGCCTTTGCTAGGGCCAACGGCTTCGTATTTATATGCAGGGTTGCGACCTTCCTGACAGCATACACGTTGTTGGGATTACAATCTTGGAGGACACGGGATAGACTAGAAATAGATATCCAAGTTAACAAGAATATGAATCATAACAGATTCCTAATCTATCCTACGCTACATAGCTTCGGCCGCTGCATCCTTGGCGCATACACACTTCTATCATGTACACATGTTGGTACGCATGTTGTTTAACAGGGCTCTTATGTGTTTCCATACCATGAAAATGGAGGAGATAAATAAAATAATTAAAGAATTGTGGCAGCAGACATACAGAGGCCAAGATATTGATTGCATAAGCATCAGTTCCGATTTCGAGGGCGCATGCACTAGATCATATAGCTATGGTGTAAGTTAAATTAGCTACACGTTGACTGACCGATTTGCTTGGACCACTATTACATTTTCCTATTTGAACCATCTTGCACGTTGTCATGCAAAATGGTGGTGCCGAGCTGGAAATGCGAGGGCGATGCAGTGCTGGTCAGAAGGTGAACTTTGTTTTGTTTCTTTTGTCGTCGGAAACTTCAGTAGCTGTAGTAACATCTTTTTCGCAGTCATGTTTTGACCAATGAACTTTGTTCGATCAGTGGTATCATGATCTTATGAATCCGTTAAACACGGAGAATCGTATCTCAAAGTTATCTGCACTGCCGTTCAGGTGCTTGCTTCTCTTATAATCAGACTGGCACCGGCAGAGACATTCTGTCTGAATTGCGGCATATTAGCTCTGGAAGAGCCAACCACTAATCTTGATGGGCCAAACGCGGAGAGCCTAGCTGCTGCCCTATTGAGTTAAAGTTTTAGGCATGGCGATTTTATTACTTCCTCCTATCCAAATTAACTGACACTGCTTTAATACAACTTTAGCATAAAGTTGTACTAAAGCAGCGTCAGTTAATATGGATAGAAGGGAGTATCATTTTGGAACTTTATGTACCATTAACCAAGTGTCTTGTGTGTGCCACAGAATTATGGAGAGCAGAAAAGGCCAGGAGAACTTCCAGCCGATTATAATCACCCATGACGAGCGGTTTGCTCCGCTTACTGGTCAGAGGCAGCTTGCCGAGATGTACTACTGAGTCTCCAAGGATGAGCCGTGAGTTCACGCAGTGTTTTCTATTGCATGTTATTCATGCGTCCAGTGTTTGCGCTTTCGTGCATGCAACTCCTCTTTGATTCAAATTTCAAAGGATGTTCATAGAAATTATGGATGGTTGAAATACTTGGGAAATTCACGTTACGAGGGTTATTTGATTTGTAGGATTGTACCCCACAGGTTTTTTCCTAAGAATTCCACTTCATTGCATTTTCCCTAAGAAACATTCTCCCCCTCTATGGTACAGTACAATCAAATTCAGTTCAGTAGGATTCAACATTTGCATGACATTGCAATTCTGCATTTTTGCATTTTTGTTCAGAATCATGTGGACCAGAGAATGTTTATATTATTTGGTTTCTTACTTCGATAATATTCCAAAATGTGTGTTGAATCTTAAAAATGGGCCTATAGAGTAGAATAAGATGAAGATATTCAATCTCGTAGTATTTGGTTTTTCGTGCTAATGGTGTACCTTTAACCGAACCTTGCAGACAACACATCAAAATTGAAGCCCAGGAGATATTTGACTGACGATGATTTTGTTGAAAATATGGGCAATTTACCAAGTGATTTTATTAACAGAAACAGTAGATAAAACATGACTAATATATAAAAGATAAAACAAGTCATGCGATCTAACATAGAGAAGGTAAATAGTATTTGCATATATAAAATAGAACCAAACATATGTAGGACAAACACTAGTGCTAGAAACTGAAGCAATACCTCAAACAAAGAGAGTATGACAACATACGCAGTAGGAGCAGAAGCCCCAGTTTTGGGTGCAGTGTCGTCGCCAATCATGTCGTCGAAAAGGTTGTTGACGTCAGGGAAGAAGTCGCCGTCGGGGAAGTAGTCGTTCGCGACCGGATCATCCGTGATGAAGCAGCCAGTAGTCGTGCAGAGCACTCCCCAAAAACCTTATCACCCTTCTCCCGTATAGGACTCAAAAGGTGCGGTTTCGGAGGCCTACTGTCCCGACCCGCGGTGCGCATCGCAAGCTGGAATGCGGAAGACATCAGCAGCTCAGAGATGGAACCAATGGCGAGAGGAAGGAGTAGTTCTGGTGCGTCTCTCTAAGAGGAGCAACCTCCCTTTTATAGGCGCAAGAGAAGGAGGCAAGAGGCTGCGCTGGGAGATGAAGGGAACGAGGGATATGAAACGTACATGCAGCATGACATCGGCTCATTCCCGCAACCCGCGGCGTGGCGCGTCGTGACGAGGCGTGGCATGGCGAGGTGGGCGGCGGAGGAGGAGCGCGCGTGGATGTCCCTCTTGTTCTCATGCTCATACAAGTGGGGAAAGAACCTTCCTTATAAGGAGGTCCAACTCCCTCTAAACTAGCAATATGGGACTAAACTTTAGTAGTGCCCCTTGCCTTGTACGAATGCGCTAAGTGGGCCTCTAGGATTTATTAGGAATTTCTGAAATTATTATTGGGCTGGCCCATAAGTAGATAAAATTCCAGCAATCCCCACCAGATCTCAGAGGCACACAAAATTTGCCTTTGGTTCCAAAACACTGTTTATATACCGGTACTGCAGTGGAGACTCTTAAGTTGAACTTCCACCTAGAACTCTATGTTACACTAGTAAGCAACTTTGAGCAGTGGAGTGGGCCTTGAACTGCAAGTTTTCTGCGAATCTAGCTTCACACAAAGCCTTGACCGATACTTAGCTACAGTGGGTCTTCCTCGCGGGTGGAGCTTATGTGTCGTACTCCGCGACCTTTCATGAGTTTACTAGAGAGAACCCTACTCTCATAGATTGCGACGTTTGACAATCAGACTCATATAGGTGCGTTCTTCAAAAGATGTTCGACAGGACAACATCTCTGCTTACATGAGGCACTTAGAACACATTAAGATATGCATCAACCAGCCATGCAGATTTATGAGAGTATTGCATCTTCATGGAGTGGTATTGTTAATTGTAAGGATACTCTCCTCTCAGTTGACCAAAAGCTTGTCTTCCACATCTAATTCACGGGATCTCCAATCACATAGAATAGGTTACCACTGTGAACAACTCATATTGTGGGTCTCATACCCATCTCCCTCAATGCATTATCTATCACATTTCGTGATAGACCCTTAGTAAAAGGATCTGCCAGATTTTTAGACGTTTGAATATAATCCAATGCAATTACTCTGGAGTTTTTCATTTTCCTGACAGACTTTAACCTTCTCTGGACGTGTCTTGATGACTTCATATTATCCTTTGATCTGCTCACTTTCGTGATCACAGTTTGATTGTAGCAGTTCATAAGGATACCCGGTATAGGTTTCTCAACAACCAGCAAGTCATTCAAGAGCCGACGAAGCCAATCCGCTTCGACCGTAGCTGTATCTAGTGATGTGAGCTCTGCTTCCATTACTGACCTCGTTAAGATGGTTTGCTTGCAAGACTTCCAAGAAACAGCGCCACCTCCATGAGTGAATACATATCCGCTCGTGGCATTTATCTCATCAGCATCTGAGATCCTATTTGAGTCACTATACCCTTCAAGCACCTTTGGATGCCCGGTGTAGTGAATTCCATAATTCGCAGTTCCTTTCAAATAACGCAAAACTCTCTCTAGAGCTTTCCAATGCACATCTCCTGGTTTTAAGACAAACCGACTCAGTTTGCTAACAGCAAAAGAGATGTCGGGTCTTGTAGCACTGGCTAAGTACATAAGCGAGCCAATAATCTGAGAATATTTTAATTGATCTCTAGCAATTCTTCCATTCTTTCGAAGTAGCACACTGGCATCATAAGGTGTTGGAGAGGGCTTGCAGTCACTATAGCATAAGCGACTCAAGATCTTTTCCACGTAGTGAGGTTGAAGCAATGTAATACCACCATCATCATCTCTCAACAACTTGATGTTCAGAATGACATTAGCCACTCCTAAATCCTTCATCTCAAAACAACGAGATAGTAAATCCTTGATCTCCTTAATAACAATCAAATTTGTTCCAAAAATCAGTATGTCATCAACATACAAGCAAAGGATAACTCCCGCGCCCCACCATGGAGATAGTATACACATTTGTCAGCTTCGTTCACAACAAAGCATGCAACTGTTAAAATTCTTTCAAACTTCTCATGCCACTGTTTGGGTGCTTGCTTGAGTCCATACAAAGACTTTAGCAACTTGCACACTTTTCCTTCCTAACCATCTATTACAAACCCATCTAGTTGTTCCATATAAATTTCCTCATCCAACTCTCCATTCAGGAAAGCAGTCTTAACATCCATTTGATGAACGAGAAGACCATATGAGGCGGCTAGTGAAAGTAGAACTTGAATAGTGGTCAATCGCACCACAGGTGAGTAAGTATCAAAGAAGTCTTCACCTTCCTTTTGGGTATAACCCTTAGCCACGAGCCGTGCCTTGTACTTTTTGATAGTACCATCAGGCCTAAACTTCTTCTTGAATACCCATTTGCACCCTATAGGTTTACACCCATAGGGACGATCATAAATCTCCCAAGTTTCATTCGCCAAGATGGAATCCATCTCCCTACGAACTGCTTCCTTCCAGTAATCAGCATCTTAAGATGCATAGGCCTCTGAAATAGAACTGAGAGTGCCATCTATTAGATAGACAAGAAAATCATCACCAAAGGATTTTGTAGTCCTCTGTCTCTTGCTCCTAGTAGGAGCTTCATTGTTCTCCTCCACGGGTTTTTGAAAGTGTTCCATCGAAATGGTAGGTTCGGTAATTGTAACTGATTCTTGATTCGATGAACTAGGCATCTCCTGAGTAGATGAGGTAGCCATATTTTTCATGGGAAAGATATCTTCAAAGAAAGTCACATCATTCAAATCCATGATTGTACCGACATGCATATCAGATACCTCATATTTTACAACCAAGAATCTATAGTCAATGCTATGTAAAGCATATCCCAGGAAAACACAATCCATAGTTTTTGGTCCAAGTTTTCACTTCTTTGAGATTGGCACATTGACTTTCGCCAAACAACCCTAGGTTCGTAGATAAGAGAGTTTTAGCCTTTTCTTCTCCCATTCCTCGAATGGAGTTATCTCTTTGTTCTTTGTGGGAACTAAATTTAGGACATGACATGCAGTCAATATCGCCTCCCCCCACCATGCCTTGGAGAGACCCAATGTGTCTAGCATGGCGTTAACCCAATAAGTTAGAGTACGGTTCTTTCTTTCGGCTATCCCATTTGACTGAGGTGAATAGGGAGGCATCCTCTCATGGATTATACCATGTTCGGTACAAAAATAATCGAATTCATTGGCAAAATACTCTCCACCACGGTCGGACCTAAGCCTCTTGATTTTACGATCAAGTTGGTTTTCCACTTCAGCTTTATAGATCTTGAAAAAGTGCTAAGGCTCATCCTTAGATTTCAGAATATACACATGACATTATCTAGTGGAGTCATCAATTAACGTCATGAAATATTTCTTTCTACCTTTTGTCAAAACACCATTCATTTCCCATAGATCTGAATGTATGAGCTCTAGTGGTGCAAGATTTCTTGTTTCCGCAATCGTGTGAGACTTGCGAGGTTGCTTAGCTTGCACACAAACTTGACACTTAGATCCCTTGACGGTGGTGAAACTAGGGATTAAGTTTAATTTGGCTAGTCGCGACATGCAACCAAAGTTAACATGACACAGACGTGAATGCCACACATTTGATTCACTATTGTTGCAAACATGATTAACAACTTTATTGCAAACATCTGACATGGATAAACGAAACAGGCCTCCTGACTCATAGATTTTGCCAACAAACGTTCCATACTGGGATATGACAAATTTATTTGACTCAAAGACAAGCTTGTAGCCATCTTTACATAACAGAGATCCGCTAACAAGATTCTTATTGATGGAGGGGACATAATGCACGTTCTTCAGCCGCACGATCTTCCCAGAAGTAAACTTAAGATAGACCGTGCCAACACCACGAACAGAAGCACTTGAACCATGGCCCATCAGCATGGTGGAAGTCCCTGTGGTCTGATAAGACGAAAACATGGAAATATCACCGCATACATGCACATTAGCACCCCTGTCAATCAACCAATCAGGAGAATGACATACTGAAAGAATAATGGGAAATATACCATACCCACCATCCTTCATGTCAGTGTCTCCAATGACAACATTAGTGGTCTTGCCGTCTTTCACAAGATGACGCTTGTCATAGCGATTAGGGTAACTAGGAGCCCAATGATCAAGATCTCTAGACACATGACAAACACCTTTCTTCCTATCATTCTTCTTCTTGAAGTTCGTGTGTTGTACAGCCTTGTTCTTCCCATCAAACTTTGCTTTACCATCAAACTTGCCCTTGTTCTTGAACTTGTGGGACTAGAAGTTTTTCTTCTGTACTAGATTGGCACTAGATCCTCCCTCAATACCTCGAGCACGTGTGTCCTTTGCTCTCGCCTTTTCTTCCACATCAAGAGTACCAATGACATCCGGAACGGAAAACTCTTGTCTCTTATGCTTCAGTAAGGTAGAAAAATTCCTCCACGAAGGAGGAAGCTTAGTGATGATACCCCCGGCAACAAACTTGTCTGGTAGCATGCAATTGAAGTGCTCAAGTTCTCTAGCAAATGACTGTATCTCATGAGCTTGCTCAACCAAAGAGCGCTCTTCAGTCATCCTGTAATCATAGAATTGCTCCATGATGTACAGCTCAATGCCGGCATCCGAGACCCCAAACTTGGTCCCGAGTGCGTCCCACATATCTTTTCCATTATCAATTGACGCATAAGCATAAACTATGTTCTCACCAAGAACACTCAAGAGAGCAGCCCTAAAGAGGGTATCCATTTTCAGAAAAGCTTGTTCCTATTGAGCTTCATAATCTCCTTCAGGTTTGCCGAGAGAGGCGTCATAGCAACTCATGGTTTCAAACCATATGTTCTCACGCGCCACCTCTTATGATGGATACCCTCAAACACAGGAGGTCTCATGGAAGCAGCAAAACCACTTGGGGTAAATTGCCTATAATAAGGTTTTTGGACTGTTGAAAATATGAGCAATTTACCAAGTGATTTTATTAAGAGAAATAGTAGACAAAACATGACTAATATAGAAAAGATAAAACAAGTCATGCAATCTAACAGAGAGAAGGTAAATAGTATCTGCATATATAAAATAGAACCAAACATACGTAGGGCAGACACTAGTTCTAGAAACTGAAGCAAAACCTCAAACAGAGAGAGTATGAGAACATACACAGTAGGAGAACATGCCCCAGTTTTGGGTGCAGTGTCGTCGCCAGCCATGTCGTCGAAGAGGTTGTTGACATCGAGGAAGAAGTCATCGTTGGGGAAGTAGTCGTCGACGACCGGATCGTCCGTGATGAAGCAGCCAGTAGTCGCGCGGAGCACTCCCCAAAAACCTTATCACCCTTCTCCCGTACATGACTCAAAAGGTGCGGTTTCGGAGTCCTACTGTCCCAACCTACGGTGCACGCCGCAAGCCAGGATGAGGAAGACAGCAGCAGCTCATGAAGGAAATATGTCCTAGAGGCAATAATAAAGTTATTATTTATTTCCTTATATCATGATAAATGTTTATTGTTCATGCTAGAATTGTATTATCAGGAAACTTAATACATGTGTGAATACATAGACAAAACGGAGTGTCCCTAGTATGCCTCTACTAGACTAGCTCATTGATCAAAGATGGTTATGTTTCCTAGCCATAGACATGAGTTGTCATTTGATCAACGGAATCACATCATTAGGAGAATGATGTGATGGAGAAGACCCATCCATTAGCTTAGCACTTTGATCGTTTAGTTTTACTGCTATTGCTTTCTTCATGACTTATACATGTTCCTATGACTATGAGATTATGCAACTCCCGAATACCGGAGGAACACCTTGTGTGCTATCAAACGTCACAACGTAACTGGGTGATTATAAAGATGCTCTACAGGTGTCTCCAAAGGTGCTCGTGGTGTTGGCATAGATCAAGAATAGGATTTGTCACTCGGAGTGTCGGAGAGGTATCTCTTGGCCCTCTCAGTAATACACATCATAATAAGCCGTGCAAGCAAATGACTAATGAGTTAGTCACGGGATGATGTATTACGGAACGAGTAATGAGACTTGTCGATAACGAGATTGAACTAGGTATTGAGATATCGACGATCCAATCTCGGACAAGTAACATACCGATGACAAAGGGAATAACGTATGTTGTTATGCGGTTTGACCAATAAAGATCTTCGTAGAATATGTAGGAGCCAATATGAGCATCCAGGTTCTGCTATTGGTTATTGACCGGAGATGAGTCTTGGTCATGTCTACATAGTTCTCAAAACCATAGGGTCCGCACGCTTAACGTTTGATGATGATCGGTATTATGAGTTTATGAGTTTTGATGTACCGAATGTAGTTCGGAGTCTCGAGTGAGATCACGGACAAGACGAGGAGTCTCGGAATGTCCAAGACGTAAAGATTGATATATTGGATGACGATATTCGAACATCGGAAGTGTTCCAGAAGGTTTCGGATAAAACCGGAGTGCCGGGGGGTTACCGGAACCCCCCGAGGAAGTATTGGGCCCTAGTGTGCTTTAGGGGAGAGAGAGGGTAGCAGCCAGGAGGTGGCACCCCCTCCAAAGGGGAGTCCGAATTGGACTAGGGGAGGGGGCGCGGCCCCCTCTTTCCCTCTCGCTCTCCCTCTCCTTCCTCCCCCCTCTCTCCTTCTTGATGGACTCCTACTAGGAATAGGATTGGAATCCTATTCCTAGTAGGATTACCTCTCTAGGGTGCGCCATAGAGGGCCGGCCGGCCTCCCCCTTGCCCCTTTATATACGGGGGCAGGGGGCACCTCTAGGCACATAAGTTGATCAGTTGATTTCTCCCAACCGTGTGCGGTGCCCCCCTCCACAGAAACACACCTTGGTGATATAGTTGCAGCGCTTAGGCGAAGCCCTGCGATGGTAACTTCATCATTTTCGTCACCACGCCGTCGTGCTGACGAAACTCTCCCGCGAGGTTCTACTGGATCAAGAGCTCGTGGGACGTCATCAAGCTGAACGTGTGCTGAACGCGGAGGCTCCGTACGTTCGGTGCTTGATCGGTTGGATCGCGAAGAAGTTCGACTACATCAACCGCGCACTAGACGCTTCCGCTTTCGGTCTAGGAGGGTACGCAGACACACTCTCCTGTCTCGTTGCTATGCATCTGGTAGATAGATCTTGTGTGATCGTAGGATTTTTTTTGAAATACTACGTTCCCCAACAGTGGCATCATGAGCCAAGTCTATGCGTAGATGATATGCATGAGTAGAACTCAATGAGTTGTGGGCGATAATAGTTATACTGTTTACCAGCATGTCATACTTTGGTTCGACGGTATTGTGATATGAAGCGGCCCGGACCGACATTACGCGTACGCTTACGCGAGATTGGATTCACCGTTATGAGCACTCGTTGCTTAAAGGTGACTGGCGGGTGTCTGTCTCTCTCACTTTAGCAGAATCAAGTGTGGCTACGCCCGGACCTTGTGAAGGTTACAACAACACATACTTGACAAAAAATTGTTGTGGTTTTTTGTATGCGTAGGTAAGAACGGTTCTTGCTAAGCCCATAGCAGCCACGTAAAAACTTGCAACAACAAAGTAGAGGACGTCTAAACTTCTTTTTGCAGGGCATGTTGTGATGTGATATGGTCAAGACATGATGAGTTATACGTTATTGTATGAGATGATCATGTTTTGTAAAGTTATCGGCAACTGGCAGGAGCCATATGGTTGTCGCTTCTTTGTATGAAATACAGTCGCCATGTAATTGCTTTACTTTATCACTAAGCGGTAGTGATAGTCTTGGAAGCAATAGTTGGCGAGACAACAAAGATGCTACGATGGAGATCAAGGTGTCGCGCCTGTGACAATGGTGATCATGACGGTGCCTTGGGGATGGAGATCAAAAGCACAAGATGATGATGGTCATATCATGTCACATATTTTGATTGCATGTGATGTTTATCTTATTATGCTTCTTATTTTGCTTAGTACGACGGTAGCATTATAAGATGATCCCTTACAAAATTTCAAGGTATAAGTGTTCTCCCTAAGTATGCACCGTTGCGAAAGTTCGTCATGCCGAGACACCACGTGATGATCGGGTGTGATAAGCTCTACGTTCACATACAATGGGTGTAAGCTAGTTTTGCACATGCAGAATACTTGGGTTAAACTTGACGAGCCTAGCATATGCAGATATGGCCTCGGAGCACTGGAGACCGAAAGGTTGAGCGTGAATCATATAGTAGATATGATCAACATAAGATGTTCACCATTGAGAACTACTCCATCTCACATGATGATCGGACATGGTTTAGTTGATTTGGATCAAGTGATCATTTAGATGACTAGAGGGATGTCTATCTAAGTGGGAGTTCTTTAAGTAATATGATCAATTGAACTTTAATTTATCATGGACTTAGTCCTGGTAGTATTAGCAGATCTATGTTATAGATCAATAGCTCATGATGTAGCTCCCCATTTGTTTTTATATGTTCCTAGAGAAAAAATAAGTTGAAAGATGTTAGTAGCAATGATGCAGACTTGTTCTGTGATCTGAGGATTTTCCTCATTGCTTCACTGAAGAATTATGTCCTTGATGCACCGCTAGGTGACATACCTATTGCAGGAGCAGATGCAGATGTTATGAACGTTTTGACAAAAGCTCAGTATGATGACTACTTGATAGTTTAGTGCACCATGCTTTACGGCTTAGGACCAGACTTAAAAAATGTTTTGAACGCCATGGAGCATATGCGAAGTTCCAGGAGTTGAAATTAGTATTTCATACTCATGCTCGTGTCGAGAGGTATAAGACCTCTGACAGTACTTTGCCTACAAGATCGAGGAGAATAGCTCAACCAGTGAGCATGTGCTCAGATTGTCTGTGTACTACAATTACTTGAATCAAGTGGTAGTTAATCTTACAGATAAGATACTAATTGACAAAGTTCTCTAGTCACTATCACCAAGTTAGTAGAACTTCGTGATGAACTATAATATGCAAGGGATGACGAAAGTAATTCCCGAGCTCTTCGCGATGCTGAAATCGGCGAAGGTAGAAATCAAGAAAGAGCATCAAGTGTTGATGGTTAACGAGACCACTTGTTTCAAGTAAGGGACAAAGGGATAGAAGGGGAACTTCAAGAAGAAAGACAAGCAAGTTGTCAATCCCGTGAAGAAACCCAAAGCTAAACTCAAGCCTGAAACTAAGTGCTTCTACTGCAAAGGAAAAGATCACTGGAAGTGGAACTGCCCTAGATACTTGGCGGATAAGAAGGATGGCAAAGTGAACAAAGGTATATTTGATATACAGATTATTGATGTGTACTTTACTAGTGTTCATAGCAACCCCTGGGTATTTGATACCGGTTCGGTTGCTAAAATTAGTAACTCGAAACGAGAGTTGCAGAATGAACAGAGACTAGTTAAAGGTGAAGTGACGATGTGTGTTGGAAGTGGTTCCAAGATTGATATGATCATCATCGCACACTCCCTATACTTTCGGGATTAGTGTAGAACCTAAATAAATGTTATTTGGCATTTGCGTTGAGCATGAATATGATTTGATCATGTTTGTTGCAATACGGTTATTCATTTAAAGTCATAGAATAACTATTATTCTGTTTACATGAATAAAACCTTCGATGGTCATACACCGAATGAAATAGTTTGTTGGATCTCGATCGTAGTGATAGACATATTCATAATAATGAAGCCAAAAGATGCAAGGTTAATAATGATAGTGCAACTTATTTGTGGCACTGCCATTTAGGTCATATTGGTGTAAAGCGCATGAAGAAACTCCATAGTGATGGACTTTTGGAATCACTTGATTATGAATCACTTAGTGCTTGCGAACCATGCCTCATGGGCAAGATGACTAAAACTCCGTTCTCCGGAACAATGGAGCGAGCAACACATTTGTTGGAAATCATACATACTGATGTATGTGGACCGATAAGTGTTGAAGCTCGTGGCGGGTATCATTATTTTCTGACCTTCACTGATGATTTAAGCAGATATGGGTATATCTACTTGATGAAGCACAAGTCTGAAACATTTGAGAAGTTCAAAGAATTTCAGAGTGAAGTAGAGAATCATCGTAATAAGAAAATAAAGTTTCTACGATCTGATCGTGGAGGTGCATATTTGAGTTACGAGTTTGGTCTTCATTTAAAACAATATGGAATAGTTTCACAGCTCACGCCACCCGGAACACCACAGCATAGTGGTGTGTCCGAACGTTGTAACCGTACTTTATTAGATATGGTGTGATCTATGATGTCTCTTACCGATTTACCACTATCGTTTTGGGTTATGCATTAGAGATAGCCGCATTCACGTTTAATAAGGGCACCATCTAAATCCGTTGAGACGACGCCTTATGAACTGTATTTTGTCAAGAAACCAAAGTTGTCATTTCTTAAAGTTTGGGGCTACAATGCTTATGTGAAAAAGCTTCAACCTGATAAGCTCGAACCCAAGTCGGAGAAATGTGTCTTCATAGGATACCCAAAGGAGACTGTTGGGTACACCTTCTATCATAGATCCGAAGGCAAGATATTCATTGCTAAGAATGGATCCTTTCTAGAGAAGGAGTTTCTCTCGAAAGAAGTGAGTGGGAGGAAAGTGGAACTTGATGAGGTAATTGTACCTTCTCCCGAATTGGAAAGTAGTACATCACAGAAACTAGTTCCAGTGATTCCTACACCAATTAGTGAGGAATCTAATGATGATGATCATGAAACTTCGGATCAAGTTACTGCTGAACTTCGTAGATCAACCAGAGTAAGTTCCGCACCAGAGTGGTACGACAACCCAGTTCTGGAAGTCATGTTACTAGGCCATGATGAACCTACGAACTATGAGGAAGCGATGATGAGCCCAGATTCCGCAAAATGGCTTAAGGCCATGAAATCTGAGATGAGATCCATGTATGAGAACAAAGTGTGGACTTTGGTTGACTTGCTGATGATCGGCAAGCAATTGAAAATAAATGGATCTTCAAGAGGAAGACTGACGCCGACTGTAATGTTACTATCTACAAAGCTCGACTTGTTGTGAAAGGTTTACGATAAGTTCAAGGAGTTGACTACGATGAGACTTTCTCACCCGTAGCGATGCTTAAGTCTGTCCGAATCATGTTAGCAATTGCTGCATTTTATGATTATGAAATCTGGCAAATGGATGTCAAAACTGCATTCCTGAATGGATATCTCAAAGAGGAGTTGTATATGATGCAACCAGAAGGTTTTATCGATCCTAAAGGTGCTAACAAAGTGTGCAAGCTCCGGCGATTCATCTATGGACTGGTGCAAGTATCTCGGAGTTGGAATATACGCTTTGATAAGTTGATCAAAGCATATAGTTTTATACAGACTTGCGGTGAAGCCTGTACTTACAAGAAAGTGAGTGGGAGCACTACAGCCTTTCTGATAAGTATATGTGAATGACATATTACCGATCGGAAATGATGTAGAATTTTCTGGAAAGCAAAAAGGAGTGTTTGAAAGGAGTTTTTCGAAGAAAGACCTCGGTGAAGCTACTTACATATTGAGCATCAAGATCTATAGAGATAGATCAAGATGCTTGCTAAGTTTTTCAATGAGTACATACCTTGACAAGTTTTTTGAAGTAGTTCAAATCGAACAGTCAAAGAAAGAGTTCTTGCCTGTGTTGCAAGGTATGAAGTTGAGTACGACTCAAAACCCGACCACGACAGAGGATAGAGAAAGAATGAAAGTCATTTCCTATGCTTCAGCCATAGGCTCTTTAAAGTATGTAATGTTGTGTACCAAAACTGTTGTGTACCATGCCATGAGTTTGGCAAGGAGGTACAAAAGCGATCGAGGAGTAGATCACTGGACATCAGTCAAAATTATCCTTAGTTACTGGATGACTAAGAAAATATTTCTCGGTTATGGAGGTGATAAAGAGTTCGTCGTAAAGAGTTACGTCGATGCAAGCTTTGACACCAATCCAGATGACTCTAAGTATCAATCTGGATGCATATTGAAAGTGGGAGCAATTAGCTAAAGTAGCTCCATGTAGAGCATTGTGGACATAGAAATTTGCGAAATACATACAGATCTGAATGTGACAGGCCCGTTGACTAAACTTCTCTCACAAGCCAAACATGATCACACCTTATTACTCTTGGCTGTTAATCACATAAAAATGTGAACTAGATTATTGACTCTAGTAAACCCTTTGGGTGTTGGTCACATGGCGATGTGAACTATGGGTGTTATTCACATAACGATGTGAACTATCGGTGTTAAATCACATGGTGATGTGAGCTAGATTATTGACTCTAGTGCAAGTGGGAGACTGAAGGAAATATTCCCTAGAGGAAATAATAAAGTTATTATTTATTTCCTTATATCATGATAAATGTTTATTGTTCATGCTAGAATTGTATTAATAGGAAACTTAATACATGTGTGAATACATAGACAAAACAGAGTGTCCCTAGTATGCCTCTACTAGACTAGCTCATTGATCAAAGATGGTTATGTTTCCTAGCCATAGACATGAGTTGTCATTTGATCAACGGGATCACATCATTAGGAGAATGATGTGATGGACAAGACCCATCCATTAGCTTAGCACTATGATCGTTTAGTTTTACTGCTATTGCTTTCTTCATGACTTATACATGTTCCTATGACTATGAGATTATGCAACTCCTGAATATCGGAGGAACACCTTGTGTGCTATCAAACGTCACAACGTAACTGGGTGATTATAAAGATGCTCTACAGGTGTCTCCGAAGGTGCTCGTGGTGTTGGCATAGATCAAGAATATGATTTGTCACTCCGAGTGTCGAAGAGGTATCTCTGGGCCCTCTCGGTAATACACATCATAATAAGCCTTGCAAGCAAATGACTAATGAGTTAGTCACGGGATGATGTATTACGGAATGAGTAAAGAGACTTGCCGGTAACGAGATTGAACTAGGTATTGAGATACCGACGATCGAATCTCGGTCAAGTAACATACCGATGACAAAGGGAACAACGTATGTTGTTATGCGGTTTGACCGATAAAGATCTTCGTAGAATATGTAGGAGCCAATATGAGCATCCAATTTTCTCTATTGGTTATTGACCGGAGATGAGTCTCGGTCATGTCTACATAGTTCTCGAACTCGTAGG
This sequence comes from Secale cereale, assembly GCA_902687465.1. Lineage (NCBI taxonomy): Eukaryota > Viridiplantae > Streptophyta > Magnoliopsida > Poales > Poaceae > Secale > Secale cereale. Next base: position 614,520,855 of record LR738710.1, on the reverse strand, counting down.
GTCCGCACGCTTAACGTTTGATGACGATCGGTATTATGAGTTTATGAGTTTTGATGTACCGAATATTGTTCGAAGTCTCGGATGAGATCACGGATAAGATGAGGAGTCTTGGAATGTCCGAGACATAAATATTGATATATTGGATGACTATATTCAGACACCGGAAGTGTTCCGGAAGGTTTCGGATAAAACCGGAGTGCAGGGGGGGGGGTTACCGGAACCCCCCGGGGAAGTATTGGGCCCTAGTGGGCTTTAGGAGAGAGAGAGGGCAGCAGCCAGGAGGTGGCGCGCCCCCTTCCAAGGGGAGTCCGAATTGGACTAGGGGAGGGGGGCGCGTCCCCCTCTTTCCCTCTCCCTCTCCCTCTCCTTCCTTCCCCCTCTCTCCTTCTTGGTGTACTCCTACTAGGAATAGGATTGGAATCCTATTCCTAGTAAGATTGCCTCTCTAGGGCGCGCCATAGAGGGACGGCCGGCCTCCCCCCTTGCTCCTTTATATACGGGGGCAGGGGGGCACCTCTTGACACAGAAGTTGATCAGTTTATTTCTCCCAACCGTGTGCGGTGCCCCCTCCATGGAAACACACCTCGGTCATATCGTTGTAGCGCTTAGGCGAAGCCCTGCGACGGTAACTTCATCATCTCCGTCACCACGCTGTCGTGCTGAAGAAACTCTCCCACGAGGTTCTACTGGATCAAGAGCTTGTGGGACGTCATCAAGCTGAACGTGTGCTGAACGCGGAGGCTCCGTACATTCGGTGCTTGATCGGTTGGATCGCGAAGAAGTTCGACTACATCAACCGCGTCACTAGACGCTTCCGCTTTCGGTCTACGAGGGTATGTAGACACACTCTCCTCTCTCGTTGCTATGCATCTGGTAGATAAATCTTGCGTGATCGTAGGATTTTTTTTAAAATACTACGTTCCCCAATAGCTCAGAGATGGAACCGATGGCGAGAGGAAGGAGTAGTTCTGGTGCGTCTCTTTGAGAGGAGCGACCTCCCTTTTATAGGCGCAAGAGGAGGAGGTGAGAGGCTGCGCTGGGAGCTGAAGGGAACGAGGGATACGAAACGAACATGCAGCAGGCGAAGGGTGTGCAACGCTCGTATTCAGTATCCACTACAGCAAAACTTTCCAACTCTCGAGTGACTTTCGTATACCCGTAGTGCGTGGCAAAAATTTAGACATCGACTCAGCTCATTCCCGCAACCTGCGGCGAGGCATGGCGAGGCGGGAGGCAGAGGAGGAGCGCACATGGATGTCCCTCTTGTTCTCATGGTTGAAAAAATGGGGAAAGAACCTCCCTTATAAGGAGGTCCAACTTCCTCTAAACTAGCAATGTGGGACTAAATTTTACTAGTGCCCCTTGCCTTGCACGAATGGGCTAAGTGGGCTTCTATGATTTATTAGGAATTTCTGAAATTATTATTGGGCTGGCCCATAAGTAGATAAAATTTTAGCTAATTTCTTGGAGCATATATGCTCTTAGAGCTATAACTGCTTACCGGCCAATTGTGTGCGGTTCAGTATGATGATGGGTTGTCATGGAGAGAAATGGTCCCAGCGAACAAGTGTGATATCCGACTAGCTTCATTAGTTTGGTTTCTGTGCATGCATGCAATTGGTCGTTTTTTGTTGTCTATAATCTTAAGGTGGTGGTGATGGGCCTCTAACCCCTCGTTGGTTACCCCAAGTGGAAGGTGTGAGATGCAGTGTTGTGGAAGTTTTTCCCTTAGCAAAGATGCCAAGGATCGAATCCCCAGAGACTCCTAGGTTCAACAAGTAGGTGTCAACTGCTAACGGCGCCAGATATTAGCAATCAACGTGGACCTGCACACAGATACAAATAACTTTGCTCCCAACGAGTACAGGGAGGTTGTAAATCCCTCCGGCCTTGTAGTTCACAAAGGATTAAATGCAAATGATAGTAGTGATAGATAATGTTTGCAATAGTAAGTAAAAGCGAAAAGTAAATAGCGGATGTGATCAATGATGGTAATATGGACCGGAGTCTCATGATGTTCACTAGTGATGTCTCTCTCCCAAAAGACGATAAAACAGCTATGTGAGGTAAACGAATTACAGCTGGGCAATTGACAGGACCACGAACGCAAACCAATGCTGACTACATTGCAAGAAAGGTTGAGGTTCAAAGCATGGGCGGTACGCCAAAGTAAGTAGACCGAAATCCATCAATATATACTACTAATCATCCACCATGAGATATCTATCCAGAACATCTCGCTGGTATTAAGTTGCGAGCCCCACCCATAGTGTAAACTCAATGCAACAGACAACTGCATTAAAAGAACTTTGCGTAAAGTAAACAATCCTTGCACCCACGGGCACAAGCACGTTTTTCCCCCTTGTGGCAACAGCACATCCCCTAGACTCATGTTTCTGTCACTCAAGCTAGTCATCGAGGGGCATGAACCCACAATCAAGCATAACGTTCCCTCTTGGAGTCACTACGTATTACTTGGCCAAAGCAATAAATAACAACAGAGAACATGCAAGAATTACATACGAACATAAATATAAAAGAGGTAGATCAAATATATTACTCAATCACAATCTGAACATAATCTCATAATCCATTGGATCCCAGCAAACTCATCATAGCAACAGCATAAGGATTACATATGTGCCTCGATCATGTAGGGCAACTCACGAGGACTAATTAGTGAAGCACAAGAACGGGAGGAGAACATCACATAGCTACTGGTCATGGACTCATGGTCCAAGGGAGACTACTCACAACTCATCCGGGAGGCGTCCATGGTGGTGGAGAGGCTCCCGATGGTGATCCTCCCCTCCGGCAGGGTGCCGGGAAGAGTTCTCCTGGTGCTCCCGATCTTGGAAGCGGCGGCGGCGGCGGAACAGAGATGAGATCGCGAAAAAGAGTTCCCGTCCCGAGGGTTTCGAAGGACGCTCTAAATATATGCCAAAGGGGGGCACCAGACGGGGCTCGGGGGGCCCAGGCGCCCCCCCCCCGGCGCGGCCCAGGGGGGGGGCGCCGCCAGGGCGCCTGTGGCCCTGGTGCCCCCCCCTCGGCTGTACTTCGGGCGCAACGTAGGTTCTGGAACGCTGATTTTTTATATAATTTTTCTGGATTTTTCCTGACAGTTCTCGTAATGTGAAAACCTAAAATACAAAAACAGCCGAAAACAGAAACTGGCACTGGGGTGCACTGGATTAGTAGGTTAGTCCAAATATGATCAAAAGTGTATGGAAGTGTATAAATATCATAGCAATATCACCCAAAAGTGGCATGGAGCAAGCAGAAATTATAGATACGTTTTGGACATATCAACATCCCCAAGCTTAATTCCTGCTCGTCCTCGAGTAGGTAAATGATAACAAGAATAATTTCTGTGGTGACATGCTATTAACCATATAGGACTTTTTATAGTCATATGACAAAAGCTTACTGAGACAAAGATTCTATAGTAATTAAGTTGCCTCATGAGAAAATCACAAAGGACTGAAAGTTTTACAATATGAATCTGAAACATCAAAAAGATTTGCAATGAACATGGTGTGCAAATATGATAAAGTGATATCTAGCTTGCCCCCTTTAGTGAAGCAAAACATAAATGCAGGGGCACCTTCAAGGTTTAAGTGATGACTAGATACAATGATTTCAAAATAAACGATAGCACAATCATGCAAAAGACAATGCTACTTTGGAACAATGCACATTACACTTAGAATGACAATCATGCTCTCAGTAGTTGGTGCTTGAAGAAAGAAGGTGGAGACTCAACATAAAAGTAAAAGAATGGTTATGTGCTAGAGCTTTTTATTTTGAAAACATAGAAGCAATTTTGTCAACGGTAGTAGTACTTCATATGTGTCATGCATAAGACATCCTATAAGTTGCAAGCCTCATGCATCGAATACCAATAGTGCTCGCACCTTGTCCTAATTAGCTCGGATTTCCATGGGTTATCATTGCATTACATATGTTTCAACCAAGTGTCACAAAGGGGTACCTCTATGCCACCTGTACAAAGGTCCAAGGAGATAAATCACATTTGATTTCTCGTTTTTGATAGATCTCAACTTGAGGACATCCATACCGGGACAACATAGAAAATAGATAATGGACTCCTCTTCAATGCGTAAGCATATTCTCATAAGAGATTGAGGATTAATGTCCAAGCTAAAACTTCCACCATGATGCATGGCTTTGGTTGGCGGCCCAATGTTCTTCTCTAACAATATGCATACTCAATCAACCCATGGCAAATCACCCTTACTTCAGACAAGACGAACATGCATAGCAACTCACATGATATTCAACAAAAGTGTGACAGTTGATGGCGTCCCCAGAAACATGGTTACCGCTCAGCAAGCAACTTATAAGAAATAAGATACATAGGCAACATATTCTTTACCACAATAGTTTTTAAGCTACTTTCCCATGAGCTATGTATTGCAAAGTTAGTCTGCTTAGTATAGGTGGAGGTTAGCAAAAGACTGGGAGCGACCAACTAAGAGAGCAATGACGGTCATAATCATGCAGAGCGACAAAGCAACATTGAATCATGCATGGTAGTTATATCGCTACTCAGAAATAAAAGATCATCAAGGCTTGACAGACTTTCTTTACAGTCTTAAATATGCGTGAGCATACGCCAAGTCAATCAAAATAAATTCTCAAAGGAAGATATTACTAAACCATACCACATCATAGGCAAACAAATCATGTTGGTACTCCAATAACACATTGGGAATCCCCCAGCTATTTGAGACTAACCATAAGAAAACCTGAACTACTAAGCGCCATTATGCACATAGCATCTTTATCATAGACATATTAACCAATGCAACGGAAGCAAACTCTCTTAATAAGATAAGCATGATAATTAAAGAGAGTTCAAGCAACCAACTAAACAAAAGCTCTTTGAAAAGATAAGCATAAATACTAAGAGCTGAACATGATAGTAGCTATTAAAAGAGAAAGAACACACACAGCAAAGATAGACATGAAAATTCTATGTTATGTTCTAGGTAGAAGTGGAGCGTGTTTCTCTCCCACATAAAGAACGCTGAGTTCCGACTCGTTATGAAAAACTAAAAAGAAAACTAAAAGCAAGACGCTCCAAGCATAGCACATAACACATGAAGTGATAAAAATATAGCGGAACGAAAGACGAACTGATAATGTTGATGGAGAAGGGGATGCACGGGGGCATCCCCAAGCTTAGACACTTGAGTCTCCTTGAATATTTCTTGGGGGTGCACGGGGGCATCCCCAAGCTTGAGCGCTTGACACTCCTAAATCTTTTTATCATCTTCCCTCGCACACTTGAAAACTCCCTTCATACATAACTCATCATAATCTGATTAGCGAGGTTAGTACCCTTAATAAAATAATTGTTCCTTGCTGGAAATAAAGATATTCTTGAAGATCTACTGTTTCTCAAGATTGCCAAAAGGTTTTTGCAAAGAAAAAGCAAGCTTTTGGTTTGCAAAATGAAGGAAAGGCAAAACATGACAGAATCTGTGAAAAACAGAACAGCAGGTAGTAAATGATTTGTTCGGGGTACTTCTGCAACTCAAATCAAAAAACTCAGAACAGACTCACGAAAGACAATTATATAGAGAACGCTGTCGAAACAATTCAGACCAAAAAGATGATCTGGTGATTTTATACGAATTTTTCTATCCAAGGACAGAATCTGTTTCCTGGACAGCACCTCACAACTTTTGAACTTTCTAGCAATCAGAGGCTATACTTGGCACAAATATGAAAAGCAAAGATACAATGATGATGCTACTGTAGTAAACAACATCAAGACACAACAGAAGCAAAATATAAATATTTATTCATGTGGGCTGCCTCCCAAAAGCGCTTTCTTTTATGCCTTTAAGCTAGGCATAATGCATATAGATCAAGTTTTATCAAGAGTAAAAGAATAGCTAGCCCATACAACGGACTCAAAAGATAACTTGATATTTTTTCGAGGGAAGTGTTCCATCCCTTTCTTGAGAGGAAACTGAAATTTTATATTACCCTCTTTCATGTCAATGATAGCACCAACGGTGCGTAAAAAGGGACGTCCCAAAATAATTGGACATGAAGGATCACATTCAATATCCATAATAGTAAAATCAACGGGAACGTAGTTGTCATTGACAACGATAAGAACATTGTCGATCCTCCCCAAAGGTTTCTTTATGGAAGAATCAACGAGACGAACACCAAAAGAACAAGAATCATAAGGTTTCAATTTAAGCATATCATATAGTCTTTTGGGCATAACAGAGGTACTAGCTACAATATCACATAAAGCATAGCATGAGAAGTTGTTTATCTTAATTTTAATCATAGGATCCCAACCATCCTCTAGCTTCCTAGGTATGGAGGCTTCTACTCTAAGTTTCTCCTCTCTAGCTTTGATGAGAGCATTAGTGATATGCTCTGTGAAGGCAAGATTAAGCGTGCTAGTGTGGGGATCTTTGGCCATTCCTTGTAGAAAGGTGACAACTTCTGAAATACTAAAATTATCAAAATCAATTTTATCATTATTGGGCAGAATTGTAGTGTCATCCTCTTTGTTTGAATCGCTCTCTATTATAAGAGTTTGAACATCTTCCCAAGTTTGGGGAAGCTTAGGAGCAATTTTAAACTGAGGCTCATACTCTTTTCCTAGAAGACCATGCCATGGGCATAACCCTCCGTCAAGACTAATATAATCACAAGGTTTATTACTTTTGTAGATCCCGACAGTGGTAATTGGGGTAATGGAAGAAGGGGTGTACTCCTCCCATTTAGTGTTTTTGGTAGAACCCATAGTAGCAAGCAAACAAGATAACTATTTTTGTGATTTTCGATAAAAGGTACTAAAGCAAAAACTGAAAGGTAAACTAACAAGACTAAAAAGCAAAGGTAAAAGATAGCGTGCAACTCCCCTATCCTGAAGAGTGGAGTCCCCGGCAACGGCGCCAGAAAAACTCCTTGATGGGCCTTTAACCCCTCGTTGGTTACCCCAAGTGGAAGGTGTGAGATGCAGTGTTGTGGAAGTTTTACCCTTAGCAAAGATGCCGAGGATCGAATCCCCAGAGACTCCTAGGTTCAACAAGTAGGTGTCAACTGCTAACGGCGCTAGATATTAGCAATCAACGTGGACCTGCACACAGATACAAATAACTTTGCTCCCAACGAGTACAGAGAGGTTGTCAATCCCTCCGGCCTTGTAGTTCACAAAGGATTAAACGCAAATGATAGTAGTGATAGATAATGTTTGCAATAGTAAGTAAAAGCGAAAAGTAAATAGCGGATGAGATCAATGATGGTAATATGGACCGGAGTCTCATGATGTTCACTAGTGATGTCTCTCTCCCAAAAGACGATAAAACAGCTATGTGAGGTAAACGAATTACAGCTGGGCAATTGACAGGACCACGAACGCAAACCAATGCTGACTACATTGCAAGAAAGGTTGAGGTTCAAAGCATGGGCGGTACGCCAAAGTAAGTAGACCGAAATCCATCAATATCTACTACTAATCATCCACCTTGAGATATCTATCCAGAACATCTCGCTGGTATTAAGTTGCGAGCCCCACCCATAGTGTAAACTCAATGCAATAGACAACTGTATTAAAAGAACTTTGCGTAAAGTAAACAATCCTTGCACCCGCGGGCACAAGCACCGTTGTTTTCCCCCTTGTGGCAACAACACATCCCCTAGACTCATGTTTCTGTCACTCAAGCTAGTCATCGAGGGGCATGAACCCACAATCAAGCATAACGTTCCCTCTTGGAGTCACTACGTATTACTTGGCCAAAGCAATAAATAACAACGGAGAACATGCAAGAATTACTTACGAACAGAAATATAAAAGAGGTAGATCAAATATATTACTCAATCACAATCTGAACATAATCTCATAATCCATCGGATCCCAGCAAATTCATCATAGCAACAGCATAAGGATTACATATGTGCCTCGATCATGTAGGGCAGCTCACGAGGACTAATTAGTGAAGCACAAGAACGGGAGGAGAACATCACATAGCTACTGGTCATGGACTCATGGTCCAAGGGAGACTACTCACAACTCATCTGGGAGGCGTCCATGGTGGTGGAGAGGCTCCCGATGGTGATCCTCCCCTCCAGCAGGGTGCCGGGAAGAGTTCTCCTGGTGCTCCCAATCTTGGAAGCGGCGGCGGCGGCGGAACAGAGAAGAGATCGCGAAAAAGAGTTCCCGTCCCGAGGGTTTCGAAGGACGCTCTAAATATATGCCAAAGGGGGGCACCAGACGGGGCTCGGGGGGCCCAGGCGCCCCCCCCCGGCGCGGCCCGGGGGGGGGGGGGCGCCGCCAG